>CM042411.1:17638614-18238614 GCA_023634145.1 Thymallus thymallus | reverse complement strand
TCTATTCGATGCTAATGCAGTGCGCCACAGGATGTTTTTGTGTTGGTCAAGTGCAGTCTAAGTTTTTTGAAAGGGGCATGCTTATTTAGGATGGTTTAGGAAAGCACTTTAAAGAACAACCAAGCATCCTCTACTGACGGGATGATCCTTCCAGGATACCTGGTCCAGATCGATTTAGAAAGGCCTACTCGCAAAAGTGTTTTAGGGAGCGTTTGACAGTGATAAGGGGTGGTCGTTAGACCGCGGACCCATTACGAACGCAGGCAATGAGGCAGTGATCGCTGAGATCCTGGTTGAAAACAGAGGTGTATTTGGAGGGCAAGTTAGTCAGGATGATATCTTTGATGGTACCCATGTTTACAGATTTAAGGTTGTACCTGGTAGGTTCCTTGATAATTTGTGTGAGATTGAGGGCATCTATCTTAGATTGAAGGACAGCCGGGGTGTTAAGCATATACCAGTTTAAGTCACCTAACAGTACAAACTCTGAAGATAGATGGGGGGCAATCAATTCACATATGGAGTCCAGGGCACAGCTGGGGGCTGAGGGAGGTCTGTAACAGGAGGCAACAATGAGAGACTTATTTCTGGAAAGGTGGATTTTTAAGAGTAGAAGCTCAAACTATTTGGGCACAGACCTGGACAGTATGACAGAACTCTGCAGGTTATCTCTGCAGTAGATTGCAACTACGCCTCCTTTGGCAGTTCTATCTTGACGGGAAATATTGTAGTTGGGGATGGAAATGTCAGAATTTTTTAGTCCTGAGCCAGGATTCAGACACAGCTAGGACATCCGGGTTGGCGGAGTGTGCTAAAGCAGTGAATAAATCAAACTTAGGGAGGAGGCTTCACAGTTACAGAAGTCAACAAATGAGAGTGCCTGGGGAATAGGTGTAGTACTGGGGGCTACAGGACCTGGGTTTACCTCTACATCTAATGCGTTGGGTACAGAGAATAAAAGGAGCAGATTTCTGGGCGATTGAGGAAGACGTCACGCTGATGTCAGGGAGGGCTCTCACCTGGGCTACTGCTGTATGGGAACAACAGCCGGCCATATGCGGGAGTCTGGAGGGTTTCATGGGAGAAGTGAGGAAGGTTTTTGATGCCCTGTTCTCCGGGAGAGAAGCTGCCCGGAAGCTAATCCAGCTTCTGCAGGACTCTCGCAGTGTGGCCGATTTATGCAGTGGATTTCCGCACGTTATCAGTGGAGAGTGCCTCGAACCAGGAAGCACTATTCAACATGTTCCTTCATGGCGTCTCGGAGGAGGTCAAGGATGAGCTTGCCGCTCGGGAGTTACCCTCGAATGTTGAATCCCTCATCACCTTGACCATCCGCATAGATGGGCGATTACGGGAACGACGGAGGGAGAGGAAATCCGAATTCGCTCGCACGTCCAGGTATTCCACCTTGCCGCTGAGTCATCCCGGAAATCCCAGATGGCCCCGTGGCCGAGAGAACCCAAGGCTTCCCGAGCTTCCCAGAGAGTCGCCCGAAGACGGGCCAGGGTCGCCGCTTTCCGAGTCTATGCAACTATGCAGAGCTGGGTTGTCGCCAGCAGAACGGCAACACAGGATCAACATGAAGAGTTGCCTGTATTGCGGGACTCTTGGCCATTTTGTGTTCTCTTGCCCGGTAAAGAACCAGGCTCATCAAGAAGGGGAGAGTTATCGGGTGGGTTTTATGGATAACTTTTCCTCTCCTTTTACTTGCACCCCTTTTCATGCCATTCTACAGTCTAAATCTCTCCGTGTCCTAATTGACTCTGGGGCCGATGAGAGCTTTTTGAACGCTACCCTGGCTTCAGAGCTGAACATCCCCACTCAGCCCCTCTCCATTCCCATGGATGTTAGAGCGCTGGACGATCGCTCTATAGGCTGGGTCACACATAATACCACTCCCATCAACCTAGGGGTGTCAGGAAATCACAGCGAGACTATCCAATTTCTGCTCATCAAGTCTCCTCAGATTCCAGTGGTTCTGGGTTTCTCCTGGCTCCAGCGACACAATCCATTCATTGACTTGTCTACAGGGGACATCATGGGCTGGAGTCCATTCTGCCACGCCCATTGTCTGAAGTCGGCGCAACCAGCCCCGGGACGTCTTCCTGGTGGTTTGAAAGTTGCTCCGGACCTCTCTGCCATTCCCAGGGAGTACCAGGACCTCCGGAAGGTGTTCAGCAAGGCCCTTGGCCACTTCACTTCCGCCGCACCGCCACTATGACTGCAGGATTGACCTTCTCCCAGGCACCACGACGCCGCAGGGACGTCTGTACTCTCTGTCAGGACCGGAGACAAAGGCGATGGTGACCTACAATCCTATCTGCAGGATTTATCCGTCCCTCTTCCTCTCCCGCCGGGGCAGGGTTTTTCTTTCTGAAGACCCTGCGCCCATGCCTTGACTATCGGGGACTCAATTACATTACGGTGAAGAACTGTTACCTGCTTACCCACTCATGTATTGCGTAGAACTGTTACCTCTTCTCCCACTCTCCCTAAGAACACATGCTCCACGTCCGACAGGTTCTCCAGCGTCTTCTGGAGAATCAGGTGTTCATGAAGGCAGAGAAGTGTGAGTTCCATCGCTCAACCATTCCCTTTTTGGGCTACATCATCTCTGCTGGGATTGTCCAGATGGATCCCGGGAAGGTGAGAGAGGTGGTGGATTGGCTCCAGCCTACGTCCAGCTGCAACGCTTCCGGGCGTTTGCCAACTTTTATCGCCACTTTATCCGAGGTTAGAGCACCCTAGCCTCCCTGTCTGACCGGGCGTTCCGGGACCTCAAACACCGCTTCACCACTGCTCCTATCCTGGTTCATCCTGATCCTTCCCGTCAGTTCCACGATCTGCCCTGGACCCGCCTCGACGCCACTTAGAGGAACTACGATGTAGGAAATCGGGATTTCCTCGAAGTGAAGATGGCATTGTAAGAATGGAGACACTGGCTAGAAGGGGTGGAACATCCGTTCATTGTGTGGAACGACCAAATAAACCTGGAGTATCTCCGCACCGCCAAGTGCCTCAACTCCAGGCAAGTGAGATTGGCCCTGCTGTTTACCCGGTTCAACTTTTCCATCTGGATGCCCTGTCTCGCTATATCCCCACGGTTACCACCCCGGAGCCCGAAACCATCCTTCCCACCTCATGCCTGGCGAGGACACTCACCTGGGGTATTGGGAAACAGGTCCAGGTGGCACAGCGGTCCCAACCGAACCCTGGGTGGGGGTCCAGATAACCGGATGTTTGTGCCTGACGCTGTCTGCTCTGCAGTCCTGGATCCATCCGGGCTCCCTTCGGACCCTGGCCTTCGTGCGACAATGCTTTTGGTGGCCTACTATGGTTCCGGATGTTGCTTCGTTTGTCTCCGCCTGCACGGTATGTGCACAGAACAAGACTTATCGGCAAGCTCCGGCTGGTCTTCTGCAACCACTGCCTGTCCCTCACCGTCCCTGGTCCCATATATCCCTGGATTTCATCACAGGTCTTCCCCCACACTTCCAAAGCCGCCCACTTCATTCCTCTCCCCAAACTACCCTCGGCCAAACTTATGGTGGAGCACGTCTTCATGATCCAGGACTCCCGGTGGACATGGCCTCCGACCGGGGCCCGCAGTTCTCGTCCAGGTTCTTAAAGGCGTTCTACATGCTCATTGGGTCGTCGGCCAGCCTGTCCTCCGGATTCCACCCCCAGTCTAACGGCCAGTCGGAGCGAGCCATCCAGGATTTCGAGACAACTCTTCGCTGCCTAGTCTCCACCAACACTTGGAGTCAGCAGCACCCTTCCTTGCTCTGCCACATGTCTCTCGCCCTTTGAATGTTCCCTGGGCTATCAGCCCCCACTCTTCCCCGAGCAAGAGGAAGAGGCGTACGTTTGGCCCAGGTGTTTGTCCGCCGCTGTCGTCGTACCTGGAAAAGAGCCCGGTCAGCCCATCTCAAGATCACCTCCAGGTATCGACGACAGGCAGAGCGCCACCGGTATCGGGTAGGGCAGAAGGTATGGCTGTCCACCCGGGATCTGCTCCTCCGGGCGGAGACTCGCAAACTGTCCCCCCGGTTTATCCCCATCTTCAGAATCATTAGCCCCTCTGCTGTCCGCCTTCTGTTGCCTCGTACCCTTCATATTCATCCCACCTTTCATGTGTCTAGAATAAAACCTATGTCTCACAGCTCTTTGTCTCCTTTTTCCAGGCCTACCCCTCTTCCCCAGCTCATCGACGGCCAACCGGTGTACATGGTGAGGCGTCTCCTGAAGGTTCGACCTCGGGGTAGGAGATTCCAGTACCATGGTTGACTGGGAGGGGTACGTCCCAGAGGAGAGGTGCTGTGTCCCGGCTAGGGACATCCTGGATCCAGATCTCATCTCTGAGTTCCACCGCCTGCCTGCCATCCGGTACCTTTGCCCCGTCTATCTGGATTACTGACCTCTGCCTGCCCCTGACCTGTCTTTTGCCTGCCCCTGTTGGTTTAATAAACTGTTGTTACTCTGACCTGTCTGCGCCTGGGGGGGGGGGGGGGGGGGGGATTCGGCAGAGAGGGACAGAGACATAATACTTTGGTACATTTAGAAACTATTCTCACAGTGTATTTCTGTCAGAACCTTCTTGGAAAGGGGGTTGGTTGGGCCTTTCCGCGGCATGCTTGTAAGACTCGGATTGTCCAAAAGGGGTCACAATGTCCTTCTTAGTTGTCCGGTCTCCAATGACTTGTCATGTAGTCCTGAACAGAACTACATCATTTATTCTACTTCCATTCACTCTGGAAGATGATTCTTTGAAGATAAGCCAGCCAGCCGTGTCAATAGTTCCCAATGGGGGTGATGAAAGTAGCAGAATACAATGGTTTGAAGAGAGTAGTAGAATGGTCCCACTTAAATTCGCTTTTCTAGATACTTTACTCAGGACAGCTAATCAGCCGTACCAGTGATTATCCAGGAGGGGAGTTTTCTTTTCCACCTCGTGTTGCAATTCAGACTTCAAACCACTTTAGACGTGAGCTGCAGCTCGACTGGTCTGGTCTGATATGTTAATTTCTTTACCCATCTTTTATGCACTCTGGTTGAAAGGGGCAGTTCCATTAGGCTGACATGCTCTCTGACCTCACTCGGGGCGTGGCTACTTACTGTGTAAAACAAATCTCTTATTGCTCCTAAAACCTCACCCCTATCTCAACAAAAATACTTTCATAATTTTTAATATTTTATTCACAACACATCGGATGAACAATTCACACATGTGACCCGTTTCAAACTTTTTTTAAAATCAAAATGCGTTTTTTGGCAGAAATGCCTTCTCGAACATGTGAACTTTCATGTGCCTTAATAACAAACTTGTATGCCATCTGTAAATTACGACCTTCCAGCTAGCCATGATTGGCTAAGATAATGAGCTGGCTGGACATGCCGAGAAAATAATTTGGTTTGGTCTGCCACATAGCACGCGTCTGTCTATTGGAGCTGGTCAGTAAGTCTAGGTAATCGTGTCAAACTCAGATTTAAAAAAAAATTATTGCGTAGTAAAATTGCATAAACCTAATGTCATGTTAAAGTGCACTGTTAGCTAGCTTATTATGTGTATACTTTCCACTTTCTGGAGGACCGAGTTTTGAAATCAGTGGAATTCGAGTAAGATAGCTAAGGAGATGGAGAAAACACCTGTCTGGATTACATATTCAAACTAAGGGCAACCATGCATGGCATCAGATAGGAGACGCATCCAACCATGATGTATACAGGTAAAATAGTCTAGCTAGCTACATTTTCAGATATTAAACATTTCAAATTTTTACGTAAGCTAGCTACCTCCCTCCCTCCATCCCCCCCTTTTTATTTCAAGTTAAAATGTTCTGTTAGCTACAGTAGCTAGCTAACATTAGCTGACTAGCTAAGAATAACTGATGAATTTATGAACGCTTAACACCCGTTGAATATGGCCGGTGTCAGTAAACATTGGTAACAAAGCGTAATTCAATTGCTCTGGATAACATTAAAACAGCCAAACCAGCTCTGCTAGGGTGAGTAAAAGTAGGGTGTTCTCTCATTATGTGTCTGGAAGCTAGCCAATGTTAGCCAGTTAGCTTGGGTGCTTGACTGTCATTGTGAGTTCAGAACCTTCGGATCAACCCTACTTATTGGCCAGAGCATCCAGTGTGCGCTCCAGGTACTTTGGCTTCCCTCCAGGCCTGAGGATAAAGACTTTCCTGTAGGCTCAGATTAAAGATATGACAGATAGGAGTGGCTATAGAGTCCGCTACCATCCTCAGTAGCTTTCCATCTAAATTGTCAATGCCAGGAGGTTTGTCATTATTGATAGATAACAATAATCTTTCCACCTCTCCCAAATTAACTTGCAATGCTTTTCTTCCATTATTTCTTTTTTTATGCATGAACACAATGGCTCACTGTTCGTTGTTGGCATTTCCTGCCTAAGTTTGCCCACTTTGCCAATGAAGTAATCATTCAAATAATTGGTTTTGTGATGAATAAGCCATCTGATTTAAGATGGAGTTGAATTAGTCTTTCTGCCCATAATTTAATTTAAAGTACTCCAAAGTTTTTTTTCCATCATTCTTTTTATCTTTGATCTTGGCTTCATTATACAGTTTCTTCTTTTTTTTGCACTAGTTGGCTGTTTTCCACGACTGATCAAAACTTGTTTTCTCATGGCTCTCTTTTGTCCCTCTGCAGCAGACGTATGATGAGCAATATGTTTGGAACATCGAATCACAATAAAATCACAGTATTGAATCGCAATACATATAGAATTGTGAGAATCGCAATAAATATCGTACCGGCACCTAAGTATAGTGATAATATCGTATCGTGAGGTCCCTGGCAATTCCTTGCCCTACTACCAACCACTAATTTACACATCTCTATCCACTGATTACTTTGTCTGGCTACATGGTCTGTGCTCAAGCATTTACACTGTAATTGTGGGTAAATTAAATGTGTGGTTACTCCACATATTATCAACATGTGTGCACACAGTATGTGCACACGCATTATTGAGACATTGCGTCAAAGATTGGCATGTACACACTACACTCGTAAACACACAAAGACCTGTCCCCTCTTGCCGTCCACAATTAAGTGCGTTGGTATGTCATTAACAGTATTAATGCGGGCTAAATGAAGTCCTGCAAATAAACAAACTTTACCTCCAAGGGGAAGCAAGTGCCCTTAAGTGAAAGCAACTGTTTAAAGAAGAGAAATAAGAAAAAACGTTCCTCTCCTGGAGCGCTTGCCAAGCATATGTTTACGTTTCCCTCCCTCCCTCCATCCCTCCCACCCTCTTTCACTCATCCAGTGGTGCACACTCTATAGCGCCCCAGGGCCTTAGCATTGGGAGGGGTAGTAGAACATGTCCAAATGCCTTCACTCTGGTTATTGTCATAGATATTCCACTGGTTCTCACTCACTCACACACACTACACCACACACATGCACACAGAGAGAGAGAAACAACAACCCTTCCTTCCATTGTTTCCCAATCACTCTGTTTGAATAAGGCTGTTTTAAAACTAGGGCACATCCATGAAACACGTGTAGACCCTTCTGGATGAGTTGAGACCCCCTCGCTCCCTCTGCCTGTGTGTTTATAAGTATATTATGTTTATTGGCCAATGCCCTGTTGAAAAGCACGCTGGCTTGGACTCTATCCACTGGGATGGAATCAGACTCATGTGTTAGTAGTTAACATTTCAGTATACCTGCCAGTTGTATAGTGTTGTACATGGGGGTTTGTGTGTGTGTGTGTTAACCACCACTCCCTCCCTCAGCTCCTCCGCTGTTATCTCTCAAGTTCTCTCTGTTGTCTATACTATATACTCTGTCCATCTGCATCCTCTCTCTCTCTCTCTCTCTCTCTCTCTCTCTCTCTAATTCAGATGGACTTATTTCACCTCCTCCTGTGTAGACCCAGTTTGATATTAGGGCTCGGACAACACCAGTATCGCTGGTATCGTGGCAGAAAACGTCCCTAATGTTGAAAACACACATTAAGTTGTCATCAAGAGTCACAGTTATTTATTTTAAGCCATAGCACACAATATTTTACACACAGCAGGTTTTCAAAGGACCAAAGAGTTTGGTCTCCTTAGTGTTTACATTTTATCCATGGAAAGAATATTGTGGTACTGGTATCGTCACAGCCCTATTTGACATAGCAGTGGCCATTGAGATTTTGGTAGTGTGTGTGTGTATTTACAGACCGCATGTTTGTCTAGCCTCCTGTGTAGACCCAGTACAGTACAGCCGACTAGCACTTTGACTCCAAATCAAGACTTGAAGCTTTCCCTGTGGAGCCATGCTGGCCCAGCTGGCTCTGATTTGCCCCCAGCTGGATGTGGTGCTGTTGTTGTAAAGCCATAAAGGCCTGGCTCAGTGAGGAGGATACCCTATTCTGTTACTGCAGCATTCCTGATTATCTGTGATGGGAAAACACCCCACTAGGCCAGATGGGAATCTGGGAATGATGATAAGCAGGGGAGGGGATGGGTCATGTGTGTGTTTGTGTCATTGGTGTGTGTGTGCGTGTGCGTGTGTGTGTGTATGGAAAGATGGGTTTTTAGATTGCTTTAACAGACATTTTATTGTGTGGTTTGCATGGTTACTGCAGAAAGGGATTTTCAACACTACAAACTTAAGTTTTCACTAAAACCTGTCCAACACTCTCCAAGTTCCTAGAAAGTTTACAAGTTCCTAGAGATTGGTAGATGTTGAGTGTGATGGTCCATACATTAACCCTGCTTCTTCACACATCTGGGCCTCGTGCTCTGAGACATGACCACATACACACACACACACACACACACACAAGGGTAAATTTTCCATGTTTTACTATCCTTGTGGGGAGTTTGGGGGATTTTAGATACCCACAAGGATAGAAGAACCAACACACACATGGGAACCCTGTTGTTGCAGAGATTTGCTTTATGTTTTGGGAGGAAACGTTGGAGTCCTGTTTTCCTGTCTGTCTTTCCTGTGTATCTGATGGGGGTATGCATGTCGGGATGGACCATGTCTAGTGGGTCCCGTGAGATTTTTCTGTTTGGCTAGGCCCTTTGTTTGTGTTTGAGTGTGTGCGTGTTAGCGTGAATGCAGGTTTTCACAGATGGAGCAGGGTCTGTAAAGAGTAATAGTTAACCCACTGTTAGTGTCTATAGTTGAAACATACACACCCATACTGCCTCTGGGGATCTGTGAATGATGCTCTCAGCCTCACAAATAAACACACGCTCGTGCGCGCACACAGACACACACACACACACACACACACACACACACGTGCGTACACACAGTCCTCTGAACGACATTTTCTCTAATGCACCCCCAGGCTGATCTGATGTGTTCTTAGCCCTTCTACAGAATAACACACACACACCAGGGTTGGGGTAAATTCCATTTCAAATACAGTCAATTCAGAAAGTAAATCAAATTTACATTTTCCTAATTGAAAAGTATTGAAGAGAATTGGAATTTCAGTGTATTTCCTGAATTGACTGGACTTGCAATGGAATTGACCCCAACCCTAACACATTCACTCACTCATATTCTGGGAGTGATATCTTCAGCTTAACACTGCTATTTGTTTACACAGATGTGACTACAACTGATGAAAGGGTAATGCTGAAGACCTCCTTCCACAACACGCACACACAAACACATGTACACCTACACATACACACGCCACAATCACGTACATTCCGATGATGTCACACCCTGTATTCCTCTGCTTTGAAAAAAATCTGTCTACTTTATCCTTCACTTCTCTTTCTCCTCATACTCTCCCTCACTCACTCTATACAACACCTGGTTCAAAACAATGACACTGGAGTAGTAGGCATCAGGGTTTAGTTGTACTGCACTAGCCTACATCCAAGTATGAAACATGTTGAATCATTTCTTTAATGAACACTAAGAACCACAGTCTACATGAGTGGATCATGATTATATGGAACCCTGATTGACCCTAGTCTAACCTTTGATTGACCTGATTTTGTAGCGTAGTGTTTGATGAAGACCGAGACGTGTGAGAAAGGGAGAATGATCTCCTCCTTCCTGTTTTTGTTTTAATCCCTTCCACCTGGGTGTGCTTAATCCTCTCTTCCTTTTTTTTATTTTCCAACAAATAGAGAACCGACACTTTCGTCTGTGAGAGCTGGCAGCTTTATGTCCTGAATGTCTTTCACAGGAGGTGGGTGGAAAGAATGATGCAACACCCAACCAGGCTCTAATCAAAGTTCAGGGGTTGTGATCACACACACCATTTATCTGACGTATGCTAGATTTCCCACAGGGACAGAGAAAGGACACACAATGGAGAGGATGGCAACAGCAACAGGATACCAATTCAAATGTGTGTGTCTACTGATTTCTCTCTCTCTTTCTCATACAATCACACACACATACACACACACACTCTCATACAATCACACACACACACACACACACACACACACACACTCATTCTCTTTCTGTCTTCTTTTCTGTTTTCTCTTACTCCATTCATGTAGTTAACTTTGAAATGAGGGAGCTCACATTTAAAAAAGAAAGGCAGAATGGACAGAAAGTGTCAGAGGCTCATTAAACAAGTGATTTAGCACTCTGAGAGAGGAGGGTGTTTATGTGTGCCAAGGGAGAGGTACACAAACAAAAGCATTTTTTTTAAGAGAGAGAGGAGAGCAAGTATTTCCTTCCCCTCTGCTCTGTCACACGCCAAAACAATGGCTAAAACTTTCAGTTTTTCTATTTTCCTAGTTTTCCCCTCTCCCAGCTTTTCCCATTCCCAGACTTTTCTCACATAATATACTAACTGAGGTGTTAGCAATTCTCTACCTGAAAAGTTGTAGTTGACATCAACTCACTTGTGTTATAGTCCAATGACTGGTGGGTGGTTGCTCAGTGTTTTCAAACTGGCACTATGCACCACTAGTGCCTCTCAGCTATTAACCTGCAGCTGCAGCTTAGACAAATATTGTTGCGACAAATATTCAGTCCTGAAACTCAGTTATGTCGTTGTAGAATGTAAATGATTGTAGAGGTCACGTTACATTTGTGTTTGTTTGGGTCTACTAGTGAACTGTCTTTTAAGGACATGTTAGGTGTGTTTGTAGTTCCAGCTAACCCACAGTACTACTAATTATCCCCTAGTTACAATGTCCCTCTCCTGTCTCTCTTTTGTTATGTGACTCTCAGGTATGTGAGGAACTCACCCTCCCCTCTGAAGCTCCTCAGGCAGCTGTGACGCCCCCCTCCCGCTCTTTCCCACTCTCCTCCTCCCCTAGCCTCCACCCCCAATGCCAAAAGCAAAACATTGTTTTTGAGTAGAATTGGCGTGATGCCCACTGTCAAGGTTGCTACACTTTTTCTTTTTATACTGGAGACAGATTGGAGAGTGCTGTGCTCCTAACATAGTCTACAGTTGACTGAGCCTCCATATGTTTCATATGGTCTTCATATTGACTTTGTTTTCAAGTCAGTTTCAGCCATCAGTCTTGTTCTGACTGTAATTCAGATAAAATAAATAGAATGCACTCTGAGTGGAGGCTAGTCCTAGGCCCACTCCCATTTGAAAAGCATTCCACATGTCAGATTCCTACATCCTTAGTGGTCTGGTCTAAAGTGGAGTAGAGGGTACTCAAATAACCCCTAACAACAGGGACACTGAGTTTTCCCCTTTGTACAAAACATACAGAATGTGGATACATTGAATTACTAGAAGCAACCTATCTTGTTGAAATGTTAAGGTGAATGCTAATTTGAGAAATGTGTGCGAAATTCATTTTTTTATTTTGGCGCAAACCTGCCAATGACATCATTGCATAGGCTAATTAATAACCAATTTATTTCTAATGTCAAGATTGGACCCTGAGCGAATAATGTAAAGAATGGAATAAAACTTGTTAGTAATAAGTATTATCAGTGATCATATCTAAATTATGCATTTTCATTCACATACAAAAAACATTTCAACAGATTTTGGTTTTGGGAGAAACTAGCCCTGATCTGGCCTACTTAAAAGGCCTGTGTGTGTGTGTGTGTGTGTTTTTCACCCTGACCAATCCTCACTACTCCCCTCTCCTTGGCCCCACAGCTATTCACAACAATCCTCACTGGCTCTGCCAAGCTTTATGGATAGTTTGAGGTCACCACACAAACCAGGAAACTCACAAGGGCTTCCTATAGACATCCTCTGGATTAACCCCCTGGGTTGCTGCGCTATTGTTTCTCTTTCTCTCTCTCATACTCAACGGTGACACTCTGTTTCTCTGTGTGTGCATGTGTGTGTGTTTGCGTGTGTCTTTGGAGAATCACACATTTTGAAAGGCTAATCATTGATCCTCTACCCAGTTTTCAAAATGAGACCAAAATAAGCTTTTTCTCTGGTGGACCAATTCAGCAAACCTCTAGTAATTGACAGTAATACTCTGTTGCCACAGCCAGGTTAAACACCAAAACAAATTCTTACAACTGTAGAAATGCAAGAAAGCAGTCAGCTCTCTGTAGTTCACCAAACATCTTGCTAAATGTTTTGGTTAAGATTGGAACTTGCGTTGCTGATTTTAACAAATTGAAAGGTCACCAGTTAAATGCAGAATATGTTGTTTGGGCCCCAAAAACCACAGCATGTCTGACAGATGGCTTAATGAAATTGACGTTAAGCAGAGAGGACTCTCCCTCTCTCTCTTGTTCACTTTCTCACTCTTTCCGTCTATCTCTCTCTATTCCTCTTTCGCTCTCCATTTGTGAGCCCGTTTAAGATGTGTAGCCATGATTTAATACACCCTTAATGCAGAGTGATACATTTTCTAATGGAAACTCACCCCCTATCCAGAAAATGGTCACCACAACCGAGGGATTGTATTTCATCATTTGTCAGTCTTTAACATTTGGGGCCAAGAACGCTTCTCCCTGACCACACTCTCAATACACTAATCTGTTCTGTGGTCAAAGAGCTATACTTTATGTTTCAATCTCTGTTAAGGTTCATTTTGCCATATGGAGTTCTAGATGAGTAGAGTTTTATGGATAAACACATTTTATCACTTAAGCTAAGTTTATATTGTGGAATTCTGGACCTGGCTTTATAGAGTGCTCCTATTGGCTAGAAGGAACAACATGGTGGCATGTGCCCGTAGTTAGCTTGACATCACATTGGACATTACATGGCGAATCTACTACAGGCAATTTTGGCCTACAACAGCTCCTTATTCCATTCTCTACCTAGTTACTTCTACTAGCCTTGTTGTTATAGGTTCATTAGGCCACACACGCACAATTGCAGGTGATCCACACTTTTCTCAATTTACATAAACATTATAGCTCAGCCAGTAGGAAGCTCTCTTATCCATTTATATGCAGGTGATACAGTCTTATACTCAGCTGGTCCCTCCCCGGATTTTGTGTTAAACGCTCAACAAAAAAACGTTCTTAGTGTCTAACAAGCTTTCTCTGCGCTTAACCTTGTTCTGAACACCTCCAAAACATAGGCCATGTGGTTTGGTAAGAAAAATGTACGTCTCCCCACAGGTGTGATTACTACCTCTAAGGGTTTAGAGCTTGAGGTAGTCGCATCACAAAAAAAAAAAAGTTATATATATATATAACTTTTTTTTTTTTGTGATGCGACTACCTCAAGCTATATATATATATATATATATATATATATATATATACACACATACATACATACAGTGGGGAGAACAAGTATTTGATACACTGCCGATTTTGCAGGTTTTCCTACTTACAAAGCATGTAGAAGTCTGTAATTTTTATCATAGGTACTCTTCAACTGTGAGTGACGGAATCTAAAAACAAAAATCCAGAATATCACATTGTATGATTTTTAAGTAATTAATTAGCATTTTATTGCTTGACATAAGTATTTGATCACCTACCAACCAGTAAGAATTCCGGCTCTCACAGACCTGTTCGTTTTTTGCTCGCACACCCTTTTTCAGTTCTGCCCACACATTTTCTATAGCATTGAGGTCAGGGCTTTGTGATGGCCACTCCAATACCTTGAATTTGTTGTCCTTAAGCCATTTTGCAACAACTTTGGAAGTATGCTTGGGGTCATTGTCCATTTGGAAGACCCATTTGCGACCAAGCTTTAACTTCCTGACTGATGTCTTGAGATGTTGCTTCAATATAACCACGTAATTTTATACTTGCGTACTATTGTTTGTTAGATGAACGTGGTACCTTCAGGCGTTTGGAAACTGCTCCCAAGGATGAACCAGACCTGTGGAGGTCTACAATTTTTTTCTCAGGTCTTTAGATTTTCCCCTGATGTCGAGCAAAGAGGCACTGAGTTTGAAGGTAGGCCTTGAAATACATCCACAGGTACACCTCCAATTGACTCAAATGATGTCAAGTTGCCTATCAGAAGCTTCTAAAGCCATGACATCATTTTCTGGAATTTTCCAAGCTGTTTAAAGGAACAGTCAACTTAGTGTATGTAAACTTCTGACCCACTGGAATTGTGATATCGTTAATTATAAGTGAAATAATCTGTCTGTAAACAATTGTTGGAAGAATTACTTGTGTCATGCACAAAGTAGATGTCCTAACCTACTTAACCTAAGTGTATGTAAAGTTCCGACTTCAACTGTATACAAACACACTCAACATGAGCAGATTAACTTGATCTTTACTAAAGACGATCAGAAAGAATATTGGTGCTCATTTATTTTGATCCAAAGCCACGAATGAGTGAGTCAGGTAGACCTTACTGTGAAATGCTTACTTAGAAGCCCTTAACCAACAATGCAGTTCAAGAAATATAGTTAAGAAAATATTTACAAAAAAAATGAAAGTAACAAAATAAAATAACAATAATGAGGCTACAGTGGTTGCTTTTTAAAAAGTTGCATCATACTGCAGCATGGCGTGCAAGATGCTGTGGTACGGTACATCATAGTATTTTACTGTGGGCCATTTTTGCATTTAATGCTGTTAAAGCTCGTTGAAATCACCAGAGGGCATCTTTGAGGGCGTCTTTATGAAGCTTGTTGGAGCTTGCTGACATTTACATTTGCTTACTTTCCCAAATAATCCTACTATACAGATGTCCTTGCAGGCCAGACGTTTTGATTGGTATACACTATCTGAAATAATTAATTTGGTTGACATGAAGCAAATAAAGGTTAAATAAAACCATAGCCTCAGCTACTATAGCACAGAGAAATACATCTTAAAACATGCTTTTCAGTTTTTTTTATGACCTTCCTAAACAAAATATTTATGGATGTCTTTGTGATTGTGTGTATTAAATGTATTTATTATATTGGCGGCTATTGGCGGCTATTGGTAGGCTCGTTGAGTCCCGCATATCAAACCTTGTCACGAATGTGTGTGGGGAGAGACCAAGACGCAGCGCAGGGATAGTAGTTCGACATTTCTTTTATTTTAGTTTTACTATGTATAATAATCAAGAACGAACTACCACAAATAACAAACACGAAAAACGTCACGTTCTCAAACACAAATGAACGGACGTAAACGAAAACACACTTACTTCACCGTGACTGCGACATACATCGATAACGACCCACACCCGAGTGAAGGACAGACTCAACATATATGGGATCCCTAATTAGAGACAATGCGGTGCAGCTGCCTCTAATTAGGGATCCAACCCAAAACCCCACACAGAAACAGAAAAGAACGACACTGTCAGACTCTGACCATAACTACATAGAGAAGCCTATGCTTCTCTATGGCCAGAGCCTGACAAACCTTCATATATACAAATCATTTTTTTATCAAATTAAAAAATGCATTTGTTACACTTTAGATGCTGTGTTTTTATTTACAGTAGTGATGGACAAGTTTTTGTCTTACATGATATGTATCTTAATGTAGGCCTACTACTAGAGTTTAAAATGTAGACCTACTACTAGAGTGTAAAATACATTTAATTCGGTAAATATGTTAAAGTGGTGGGTGACACGTTGACAGCCTGTTGCCTGCACTTCAGGCATGCATCAATTACTAGTAGAGAAATAAAATGATGCTAATTATTCTATAGACTGATAAGCATGATGGTCTAATGTATTTACTGATAATAATAATATTGTGAAAAACAAGTGTTTGAAAACATGTTTTCAAAATGCCTCCAGCTGTCCATCACTACTGTAAATAAAAACACAGCATCTAAAGTGGTAAAATAATATAATTTAATTAGATAAAAAAATAAATGCACATAATGCTTGATGCATTTTTTGTTATGGCAAATCTGGTCTGTGATATTTAATTAGAAATGTTGTTCATTGTAACCACAATGTCACAAATAATTGAACACATAGAACATGAGCAGATTAACTTGGTTAAAACATTTTTATATTGTATTCCATTTCCAGCAAGACTATTCAAGCCATCGACTGATGGATGAAGATGATGAGCGATCGGCAAAGGCTATCCGGAGTCTGCTGGCATCACGACACAACATCAACATCGCTCTAATCACAGTCAGAAGACACCTGAAGAAGCTTGAGTGCACTTATGGAAACGCTCGGTAAGACATACATACAGTGGGGAGAACAAGTATTTGATACACTGCCGATTTTGCAGGTTTTCCCACTTACAAAGCATGTAGAAGTCTGTAATTTTTATCATAGGTACTCTTCAACTGTGAGTGACGGAATCTTAAACAAAAATCCAGAAAATCACATTGTATGATTTTTAAGTAATTCATTTGCATTTTATTGCATGACATAAGTATTTGATACATCAGCAAAGCAGAACTTAATATTTGGTACAGAAACCTTTGATTGCAATTACAGAGATCATACGTTTCCTGTAGTTTTTGACCAGGTTTGCACACACTGCAGCAGGGATTTTGGCCCACTCCTCCATACAGACCTTCTCCAGATCCTTCAGGTTTCGGGGCTGTCGCTGGGCAATACGGACTTTCAGCTCCCTCCAAAGATTTTCTATTGGGTTCAGGTCTGGAGACTGGCTAGGCCACTCCAGGACCTTGAGATGCTTCTTACGGAGCCACTCCTTAGTTGCCCTGGCTGTGTGTTTCGGGTCGTTGTCATGCTGGAAGACCCAGCAACGACCCATCTTCAATGCTCTTACTGAGGAAGGAGGTTGTTGGCCAAGATCTCGCGATACATGGCCCCATCCATCCTCCCCTCAATATGGTGCAGTCGTCCTGTCCCCTTTGCAGAAAAGCATCCCCAAAGAATGATGTTTCCACCTCCATGCTTCACGGTTGGGATGGTGTTCTTGGAGTTGTACTCATCCTTCTTCTTCCTCCAAACACGGCGAGTGGAGTTTAGACCCAAAAGCTCTATTTTTGTCTCATCAGACCACATGACCTTCTCCCATTCCTCCTCTGGATCATCCAGATGGTCATTGGCAAACTTCAGACGGGCCTGGACATGCGCTGGCTTGAGCAGGGGGACCTTGCGTGCGCTGCAGGATTTTAATCCATAACGGCGTAGTGTGTTACTAATGGTTTTCTTTGAGACTGTGGTCCCAGCTCTCTTCAGGTCACTGACCAGGTCCTGCCGTGTAGTTCTGGGCTGATCCCTCACCTTCCTCATGATCATTGATGCCCCACGAAGTGAGATCTTGCATGGTGCCCCAGACCGAGGGAGATTGACCGTCATCTTGAACTTCTTCCATTTTCTAATAATTGCGCCAACAGTTGTTGCCTTCTCACCAAGCTGCTTGCCTATTGTCCTGTAGCCCATCCCATCCTTGTGCAGGTCTACAATTTTATCCCTGATGTCCTTACACAGCTCTCTGGTCTTGGCCATTGTGGAGAGGTTGGAGTCTGTTTGATTGAGTGTGTGGACAGGTGTCTTTTACACAGGTAACGAGTTCAAACAGGTGCAGTTAATACAGGTAATGAGTGGAGAACAGGAGTTTTTCTTAAAGAAAAACGAACAGGTCTGTGAGAGCCGGAATTCTTACTGGTTGGTAGATGATCAAATACTTATGTCATGCAATAAAATGCAAATTAATTATTTAAAAATCATACAATGTGATTTTCTGGATTTTTGTTTAAGATTCCGTCACTCACAGTTGAAGAGTACCTATGATAAAAATTACAGACTTCTACATGCTTTGTAAGTGGGAAAACCTGCAAAATCGGCAGTGTATCAAATACTTGTTCTCCCCACTGTATATATGTCTTACCGAGCGTTTCCATAAGTGCACTCAAGCTTCTTCAGGTGTCTTCTGACTGTGATTAGAGCGATGTTGATGTTGTGTCGTGATGCCAGCAGACTCCGGATAGCCTTTGCTGATCGCTCATCATCTTCATCCATCAGTCGATGGCTTGAATAGTCTTGCTGGAAATGGAATACAATATAAAAATGTTTTAACCAAGTTAATCTGCTCATGTTCTATGTGTTCAATTATTTGTGACATTGTGGTTACAATGAACAACATTTCTAATTAAATATCACAGACCAGATTTGCCATAACAAAAAATGCATCAAGCATTATGTGCATTTATTTTTTTATCTAATTAAATTATATTATTTTACCACTTTAGATGCTGTGTTTTTATTTACAGTAGTGATGGACAGCTGGAGGCATTTTGAAAACATGTTTTCAAACACTTGTTTTTCACAATATTATTATTATCAGTAAATACATTAGACCATCATGCTTATCAGTCTATAGAATAATTAGCATCATTTTATTTCTCTACTAGTAATTGATGCATGCCTGAAGTGCAGGCAACAGGCTATCAACGTGTCACCCACCACTTTAACATATTTAGTAGGAAAACCTGCAAAATCGGCAGTGTATCAAATACTTGTTCTCCCCACTGTATATATATATATATATATATATATATATATATATATATAAAAATTAAGAACATTAACCATGTTTGTTCTCTTGTTTTGTACTGTTATGTAGTTTGGACCCAATGATTCAACTGGCAAATAAAGAACTTTGCGTGCTGCAGGCCCAGGCATGGATCAAAGCTGGCTGTTGGATAAATGTCTTATTTTCATCTCCAAAATGCAGACAATGACCCAAAACACACTGCCGCCAGGGTGTGCATTGCAAATGAGGGCATAAACTGGGTCAAGACGCCAGCAGAGTAAGTAGACCTTTATGTAGTAAAATAAAGGTAAAATACAAATAAATAAATAAAATACCTACAACACTTTTATCAGCACATTACTCAACACTAGTGAGAGGCCTACAGTACTGAATATCAAAAAAAAAAAAGTCTACATGTAGGTCTCCTGATTTAAACCCGGTTGAACTTGTTTGGCATCAACTGAAAACATTCATCCGTAACTCTGCCAATCCTACAAGCAAAGATAAACTGGTGAAGACAATCAAGACGTTTTGGCTTGAGAAACTGATGCTACAACAATGCAACAAATATATTGATCATCTCAGCCAGGTCTTACCTGTGGTTGTGGAGCTGGGGAGAAGTGCAACTAAAATGTAGCTGAGACGTACAGTTGTTGCAATTTTGAAATAATGTTTTTATCATTATTTTATTAACGAAAGCATTTAGATGTTGATGAACAGATACTGTATATGCGTCTATTGATAGGCAGTTTAAACTTCTTGAATTGAACCATTATTGGGTTTAAATACAGCAGTATGATTCAAAACAATGCGATACAGTATGTAGATATCAATAATATGTGATATCCGTATTGTCATAGACTAAACCACTGCTTGCCTGGTTAAATAATAAAATAAAAGTTTTGAGAAACTGACGATACAACAATGCAAAAAATCAGATCATCTTAGCAAGGTGGTGGCCGTAGAGCTGGGGGGAAGTGAAACTAAAATGTAGCTTGATTTTCACACCTACATTAGCCGGGCTATTAAACCTGCTAATCGATTGTCCTTCAAATAGCCTGGATTGTGACTCCCATCTCGTTCCTCGCTCTCTTCCACGCGTCATTCTCCGCCTGAGTGGCTCGCTTGTGGGCGTTTGTATGAAAGTCTGGTTAATCACAGGCAAATAGTAATATGCTCTAAACCATATAAACTTTGTTTGGTGACAAACAAAGTTTTAACTCAAATGAGCTGCTAACGTAGATAGCTAGTTTACATACTGTATAGATAGCTAGATAAGTTAATTACATTTGACCAGCTACTTAACTTCATATTAGCTAGCTATCTTGATATATTTATCACTGTAAAATACATGTGTAGGTAGCTAGCTAACAGCCATGGAGGAGGGTGAAAGGATAGCAGGCCCAGCTGGCAAAGTGAGAGAGTAGGCTATTCTGTATAGAGCAGGTACATTTGTGTAGTTCCAGTCCTTAGAAGTGAGGGCAGAGGACATCATATTCAGTGCTGTATAATTTGAGTATAATGAAGTATATTTCTTGTAAGGTTTTCTGTTCTCAGATACAGAGAGCTGTGAAAGCCTGTCTGCAGATCAAGAGGTCCCAATGAAGAGCAGTGGTTCTCAGTCCTGGTCCTTGGGACTCAAAGGGGTGCACATTTTTGTTTTTGCCTTAGCACTACACAGCTGATTCAAATGATCAGTCATCATCAAGCGGTATTTATTTATTTATTTATTTGTGATGATATCCTTGATATGATCCTGCTATTGTCACTTGCTACACATGCACATGTATCTATCTATCCAATGTTATCATGATATGTTATAAGGGATATTATACTTTAGTAATTCACAATGATCTGGTAATGTAAAAGTCTAATAATGACATTATCTTCTATTGTTTGTCCTCATGTGTCTGTTTTTCAGCATAAAGTACTCTGTAGCCACTTAGTGTGGACACCAGGTGAGACCACACACACAGATTCCTGTTGAACACTATCTCTTTAACTACCTTATTTTCTCAATATGGTAATTTTCCTTCACTTCATCCCTCTCCCCCTTCTCCTTAAATCCTCTAGGTTATATCAGCTGTGTTGGTGAACCCCTCCCGCATCTGAACTGGCTGACACAGAGGGCACAGCATGATTATAGGTGAGAGGTTACTTGGTCGGGTCAACAGGAAGTATTATTAAAGAGATGCTTTACATTGAAATACAGATAGAGATGTAGTAGTCCCAGACTTAATGATCCAAGGTCAGTTTTGCATTTCACCTCTTGATGATTATGATGACTGACCGTGTTAGAATAAAAAAAACAAGGCTTAATCATGCTCTCGCTCTATCCATCTGTCTCTCATCTGCTGGTATGTTTTGATGTGAAAGAGTAAGCCAGTCCCGTCAATGCCACCTCACTCGCTCTTAAGATAATCTTCGAGCCAACTGGTGGCCCAAGGTTGGTTAGGAGACACCGCTAGAGACACTATGTAATTGTGATGAACTGAGAAAATGTTAGGGTAGCACTATAATTCATAAATCATATGCTGTCTTCCCTGCTCCTCTGTTCTTACCTCTTTCCCTTTCTTTCTTCTACACCTCTCTCCCCACCTCCTCTTTATTCCTCTTTTTTTTATAATGCACACCATATGTGCATTGAAGTTCAGATTGAACTTGTATTTACAATATAATATTACATTTATAATGCATGTATTATGTATTTATAACACCGGGATAATTAACTTCTTTAAAAAAGCGTTTCACTTTCTCCACTGGTTGAAATTATGTATCTCATTGAAAGATACTTAATTTGAAAGATACTTAATTACACCTATCCTGTGTCCTCAGATTAATGCAGATGAAGGGAGTTAGATATGCATAGTAGTGTACTGTTTTTCTTTCTGTATATATGAATTACAAATCAACCTTTACTTAAATCATGTTTCTAGTCTATTGCATAGTTACAATGTGTAGTCATGATGTCCCAGGACCAGGAGTGGTAAACACTGTTGAAGTGTATAAATGTAATACATATGCAGACACCGCATCATTCAAAGAACATAGTTTTAAACACCTGGTATTGGATATGACTGAAAAAGAATGTCTCACAGAGATTCATACCTGAACCTCTCCTTTATTTGCCAAGGAAGAGTACATGATCGGTGAATATATTCAATGTACAGGCTACAATGTGGGGTTCTCATGCGTGGTAATAACTGCATGTATATAGGACTTGCATCCTTGGTACAATAAAGTTATTATATTTTACTCAACCCATAGGCTTCATTAATGCCATTCAGACTTGAAGTCGATACAACAGCTTTGATAGCTGAGGTTGTGAACTAATATTTATACCAAACGTTTTAGGGTCCATACACAAATCGGCAGCACACTGTAGCAAGCTACACATCCATAGGTATACAGTTATTTTTATCCTCCACTACACAATAAGCAAGTAAATAGTTAGCTACTGTAGCTATGTTACTTCAGCTGCATTGCATGGCAAATATAAGCAAGGCAAGTTACACAATTGTGTTAAATTTGCTAGCTAGATTCTTTACATCAACTGTTTCACAAGACGATAGCCTGATTTCTGGTTTTCTCAGGAGTCCCTAAAACATTAAACAACACAAATTGCAATTTTATACTCATGTCATAACACTTGCTAGCTAGCTGGCTAATGTTAGCTAGTCGGCTAACTTGCTAAATAGCGATTTTCGTAAATTAACGTTATGACAAAAAAATATGCACAATCGTTTGTCTCTACATTAACTAACATATTCCTCTCAATTGTAATTTTTTGCCTGACTCGTTATGACGTTATAATTACTTACATTTGCTTCCACCATAATGTTTTTGTCAGCCATTTTTGCTGAAGAAAGTCACCAGCGATAGGTCGCATAGCGTCAAATTTGTCATTGGAACCACTCGATATAATTGGTCATATAAAAACCTTGGGACCCAAATGCATAATGAGGGCTCTAACTCCCCCCTGCAGTGGTCTGGAGCAATGAAGCCGTGACGCTGGGTACCTCTAAGTCCCACGGCATAAGCTCGCAACTTTTAAAGGAGGAACCACAGTAAATACAGGGGGTATCGGTACTGAGTCAATGTACAGGTTAGTCGAGGTAATTTGTACATGTAGGTAGGAGTAAAGTGACTATGCATAGATAATAAACAGCGAGTATCAGCAATGTACAAATGTCAATGTTAAGGAGCCTTTTGGACCTAGACTTGGCGCTCCGGTACCGCTTTCCGTGCGGTAGCAGAGAGAACAGTCTATGACTTGGGTGACTGGAGTCTTTGACAATTTTTTGGGCCTTCCTCTGACACTGCCTAGTTTATAGGTCCTGGATGGCAGGAAGCTTGGGCCCAATGATGTGCTAGGCTGTACGCACTACCCTCTGTAGCTCCTTAAGGTCAGATGCCAAGCAGTTTCCATACCTGGCTGTGACGCAACCGTTCAGGATGCTCTCTGGTGCAGCTGTAGAACTATTTGAGGATCTGGGAACCAATGCCAAATCTTTTCAGTCTCCTGAGAGGGAAAAGGCATTGTTGTGCCCTCTTCATGACTTTCTTGGTGTGTTTGGACCATGATAGTTTGTTGGTGATGTGGATGCCAAGGACCTTGAAACTCTCGACCCGCTCCACTACAGCCCTGTTGATGTGAATGGAAGGTAATCATTTAGGCAGGTTACCTTCGCTTTCTTGGGCACAGGGACTATGGGGGTCTGCTTGAAACATGTAGGTATTACAGACTCAGTCAGGGAGAGGTTGAAAATGGTAGTAAAGACACTTGACAGTTGGTCCGCACATGCTCTGAGTACACGTCCTGGATCAGCTGGTCGTCCGGATCAGCTGGTGCTCTCATGCTTGCTTCAGTTTTGCTTGCCTCGAAGCGAGCATAACATGCATTTAGCCCATCTTGTAGGCAGTCACTAGGCAGCTCAAAGTCAGCACTTAGCATGTAGGAAAAGTCAGTTATGAATACAAGGCCTGGTTCTCCAAATGTTTCATAGTGTTCTATTGTTTTCAGTACTTGTTTTGAGTATATCAAAAAAGGTTTGGTATACCTCCACTTAAAAGCTTTAACTGCATCAAGTCATTCTGTACAGCTGTTAATTTTACATTATTAATAGAATCATGGTGACTCCGTCATTTGTAATAAGTTTCAGTAAATTATTTTTGGTAGTATTTCTATGTTAGCATTTTCCCCCATATTCCATCCGGTTTGCTTTATTATATAATATATTACACTTGATCTTGAATAAGTACCTCTGTTTCTTATAGTTTTTCCTCTATGTTACAGTTGTTATTGCCATCTATCTGTAGTTAGTCCTTCCATTTCCTTTGTTAATATGGACAGTCAGTTAGAAAAAAGGTTAAAGTACACAGGGGATAATGGGGAAGAAGGGCGACACCTGGATGAGGGTGGAGATAAGCTCGCAGACAGGTGAAACAGATCAGGGTGTGACACTCAAATTCTGTAAGAGTAATATACAGTGCATTCGGAAAGTGTTGAGACCCCTTAAATCTAAATACGTTACAGCCTTATTCTGAAATGGATTAAATAAAAAAAAATCCTCAACAATCTACACACAATACCCCATAATGACAAAGTGAAAACTTTTAGACATTTTTGTAAATTTATTAAATACAGAAAAAGCTTATTTACATAATTATTTAGACCCTTTGCTATGACTCTCAAAATTGAGCTCAGGTGCATCCTGTTTCCATTGATAATCCTTGAGAAGTTTCAACAACTTGATTGGAGTCCACTTGGAAAGGCACACACCTGTCTATATAAGGTCCCACAGTTGACAGTGCATGTCAGAGCAAAAACCAAGCCATGAGTTTGAAGGAATTGTCCGTAGAGCCCCGAGACAGGATTGGGGAAGGGTACCAAAAAATGTCTGCAGCATTGAGGGTCTCCATGAACACAGTCGCCTCCATAAATCTTAAATGGAAGAAGTTTGGATCCACCAAGAGCTGGCCGCCCGGCTAAACTGAGCAATCCGGGGAGAAGGGTATTGGTCAGGGAGGTGACCAAGAACCCAATGATCACTCTGACAGAGCTCAGAGTTCCTCTGTGGAGATGGGAGAACCTTCCAGAAGAACAACCATCTCTGCAGCACTCCACCAATCAGGCCTTTATGGTAGAGTGGCCAGACGGAAGCCACTCCTCAGTAAAAGGTACATGACAGCCCACTGGGAGTTTGCCAAAAGGCACCTAAAGACTCTCAGAGCATGAGAAACAAGATTCTCTGGTCTAATGAAACCAAGATTGAGCTCTTTGGCCTGCTCCAGAGCACTCGGGACCTCAGACTGGGGCGAAGGTTCACCTTCCAACAAGACAGCTATCCTAAACCCACAGCCAACACAGCGCAGGAGTGGCCCAGCCAGAGCCCGCACTTTAACCCTATCGAACATCTCTGGAGAGACCTGAAAATAGCTGTGCGGTGACACTTCTCATCCAACCTGACAAAGCTTGAGAGGATCTGCAGAGAAGAATGGTATAAACTCCCCAAATACAGGTGTGCCAAGCTTGTAGCGTCATACCCAAGAAGACTCGAGGCTGTAATCGCTGCCAAAGGTGCTTCAGCAAAGTACTAAGTAAAGGGTCTGAATACTTACCTAAATGTTTTTTTATTTTGAATACATTTGCTAGAAATTCTAAAACCTGTTTTTGCTTTGTCATTATGGGGTATTGTGTGAAGAATTATGAGGTAAAAAAAATAAACAAATGAATCCAGTTTAGAATAAGGCTGTAACGTAACAAAATCTGGAAAAAGTGAAGGGGTCTGAATACTTTCCGAATGCGTTGTATATGGCAAATATTTGATGGTCCGACCGCATTCGGTCGCCTTTTAAAAAAAACGTTTGGTGCCATAGAGAATGACTTAAGAAAGTAGTCAAGACGACTAGCTTGATGAAGCCTCCGCCATGTACAGTGGGGAGAACAAGTATTTGATACACTGCCGATTTTGCAGGTTTTCCTACTTACAAAGCATGTAGAGGTCTGTAATGTTTATCATAGGTACACTTCAACTGTGAGAGACGGAATCTAAAATAAAAATGCAGAAAATCACATTGTATGATTTTTAAATAATTAATTTGCATTTTATTGCATGACATAAGTATTTGATCACCTACCAACCAGTAAGAATTCCGGCTCTCACAGACCTGTTAGTTTTTCTTTAAGAAGCCCTCCTGTTCTCCACTCATTACCTGTATTAACTGCACCTGTTTGAACTCGTTACCTGTATAAAAGACACCTGTCCACACACTCAATCAAACAGACTTCAACCTCACCACAATGGCCAAGACCAGAGAGCTGTGTAAGGACATCAGGGATAAAATTGTAGACCTGCACAAGGCTGGGATGGGCTACAGGACAATAGGCAAGCAGCTTGGTGAGAAGGCAACAACTGTTGCCGCAATTATTAGAAAATGGAAGAAGTTCAAGATGACGGTCAATCTCCCTCGGTCTGGGGCACCATGCAAGATCTCACCTCGTGGGGCATCAATGATCATGAGGAAGGTGAGGGATCAGCCCAGAACTACATGGCAGGACCTGGTCAATGACCTGAAGAGAGCTGGGACCACAGTCTCAAAGAAAACCATTAGTAACACACTACGCCGTCATGGATTAAAATCCTGCAGCGCACGCAAGGTCCCCCTGCTCAAGCCAGCGCATGTCCAGGCCCGTCTGAAGTTTGCCAATGACCATCTGGATGATCCAGAGGAGGAATGGAGAAGGTCATGTTGTCTGATGAGACAAAAATAGAGCTTTTTGGTCTAAACTCCACTCGCCGTGTTTGGAGGAAGAAGAAGGATGAGTACAACCCCAAGAACACCATCCCAACCGTGAAGCATGGAGGTGGAAACATCATTCTTTGGTGATGCTTTTCTGCAAAGGGGACAGGACGACTGCACCGTATTGAGGGGAGGATGGATGGGGCCATGTATCGCGAGATCTTTGCCAACAACCTCCTTCCCCCAGACCGAGGGAGATTGACCGTCATCTTGAACTTCTTCCATTTTCTAATAATTGCGTCAACAGTTGTTGCCTTCTCACCAACCTGCTTGCCTATTGTCCTGTAGCCCATCCCAGCCTTGTGCAGGTCTACAATTTTATCCCTGATGTCCTTACACAGCTCTCTGGTCTTGGCCATTGTGGCGAGGTTGGAGTCTGTTTGATTGAGTGTGTGGACAGGTGTCTTTTATACAGGTAACGAGTTCAAACAGGTGCAGTTAATACAGGTAATGAGTGGAGAACAGGAGGGATCTTAAAGAAAAACTAACAGGTCTGTGAGAGCCGGAATTCTTACTGGTTGGTAGGTGATCAAATACTTATGTCATGAAATGCAAATTAATTATTTAAAAATCATACAGTGTCATTTTCTGGATTTTTGTTTTAGATTCCATCACTCACAGTTGTAGAGTACTTATGATAAAAATTACAGACTTCTACATGCTTTGTAAGTGGGAAAACCTGCAAAATCGGCAGTGTATCAAATACTTGTTCTCCCCACTGTATATCTCATTAAGCCTCCATATATCCACTAGTTCCAATATATCCATGACATTTGTGATTTTCTTAAGTGCATGAGGGTGATAGTTTGTAGTGTGATTTAAAAATGTATTATAATCTCCCTCCAATAGTATTGTATTGCTTGTAGGGTTGATAAATGATTATATATATTTTCAAAGAAGCGTGGATCATCATTATTTGGACTGTATAGGTTATTGAGCCATATCTGTTTATGGTCCAATAACATATTTAAAATCATCCATATATATATATCCTTTTTCCACAGAACTTCATCTAAAATTGTTGAATGAGTTTCCTGTAAACAACACATTATATTCCTTATTTTTTACCACACCTCTCTGATTCAGAGGGGTTGGGTTAAATGCGGAAGAAACATTTGCATTCAGTTGTACAACTCATTATTATCCCCCCTTTCCCTTTCCCTTTTAATACTGATCGTCTTTTCTTATTATCTGCTAATCCAATCCAACTGGCTATACTTATTTCACAATTGACCATAATGACATACAAGTTTCATATCCATTTATAATAATATATGTTTGTAAACTCACCATTAAAAAGTACCATAGCAATTGAGTGTCAATATAGCTGTACCATGATATTTGCATTGCTTCTAAGTAAACCTTTGTAAACCTCCAAAGCAGAGCGTTGGTGGAGCGACATTCCTTTTTATTTTGTTAATTTCCAAAAACACAAAACAACAAAGGAGAGGTTGGGCGTGAATAGTACCGACATAGACACACACAAGAACCCACACCCAGGTGACAAATACAGGGCCGTAAATATAATCCCCAATTAGAGACAACACGAGACAGCTGTCTCTAATTGGGGATAGAAATTAACACACACCACCAACACCCAGTGAACTGTCAAGCTCTAACCGCGGCTCTCCAACTCCCCCACAAGAGGGAGCCAGACCTAGCCACAGTCAGAACCTGACACTGAGATTACCAATCAAATGTGATTATGCATGAAATGCTTTATTATAAACATACATTTTTATGGTGAAAATAGTCTTCCCCAAACTGGAATTTCTTTCCTTCTTAATGCATTTGATCCAATCAGTTGTGTTGTGACACGGTAGGGGTGGTATACAGAAGATAGCCCTAAATCAATATTATGGCAAGAACAGCTCAAATAAGCAAAGAGAAAAGACAGTCCATCATTACTTTAAGACAAGAAGGTCAGTAAATCTGGACAAGTTTACTCAAGTGCAGTTGCAAACACCATCAAGCGCTATGATGAAACTGGCTCTCATAAGGACCGCCACAGGAAAGGAAGACCCAGAGATACCTCAGCTGCAGAGGATAAGTTCATTAGAGGTACCAGCCTCAAGTAACAGACACATCTCAACATCAACTGTTCAGAGGAGACTGTGTGAATCAGGCCTTTATGGTCAAATTGCTGCAAAGAAACCCCTACTAAAGGACACCAATAAGAATAAGAGACTTGCTTGGGTCAAGAAACATGAGCAATGGATATTAGACCAGTAGATATCTGTCCTTTAGTCTGATGAGTCCAAGTTTGAGATTTTTGGTTCCAACCGCTGTGTCTTTGTGAGACGCTGAGTAGGTGAACAGATTATCTCTGCATGTGTAGTTCCCACCGTGAAGTGGTGTGATGGTGTGGAGGTGCTTTGCTGTTAACACTGTCTGTGATTTATTTAGAAATCAAGGTACACTTAACCAGCATGTCTACCACAGCATTCTGCAGCGATACGCCATTCCCATCTGGTTTGCGCTTAGTGGGACTATCATTTGTTTTTCAACAGGACAATGACCCAACACACCTCCAGGCTGTGTAAGGCATATTTGACCAAGAAGGAAAGCAATGGAGTGCTGCATCAGATGACCTGGCCTCCACAATCACCCAAACTCATCCCAATTGAGATGGTTTGGGATGAGTTGGACCACAGAGTGAAGGAAAAGCAGCCAAGTGTTCAGCATATGTGGGAACTCCTTCAAGGCTGTTGGAAAAGCATTCCAGATGAAGCTGGTTGAGAGAATGCCAAGAGTGTGCAAAGCTGTCATCAATGCAAATGGTGGCTACTTTTAATAATCTCAAATAAAAAATATATTTTGATTTGTTTAACACTTTTTTGTGTTATATCATTGTTTTGATATCTTCACTATTATTCTACAATGTAGAAAATATTAAAAATAAAGAAAATCCCTTGATTGAGTAGGTGTGTCAACTTTTGACTGGTACTGTAGTTTTACAGTATTTGAAAAAAATGTGATTTAAACAGCTGCAAATACAATATGTTTGGCTATTGTAGCCTAGTAGCAGGTAGCCTAGCGGTTAGAGCGTTGGCCCAGCTTTGGGCCACTAACCGAAAGGTCGCTGATTCGAATACCCGAGCCGACAAGGTGAAAACCTGTCGATGTGTCCTAGAGCACGACACTTAACACCAATTTGCTCCAGGGGTGGACCCTGTAGGTAGGCCGTCATTGTAAATAGTTATATGAAAGTTAAATAAAAAATATCTATATTTCACAGTGGTTTAGATGGTACAATGATTCTCTACACTATACTTGCTTGTTTTTTCACAAACAGAAATTAGGCTAACTTTTTTAATTTTAGCAACCAGGAAATCTTTGCATAGTGCACCTTTTTAACATATATTACTTCCTATCTATAACTCTGATGTTGACTCCAGACCCCTTCTCTCCTCTCCTCTCTCTCTACAGTGACTAAGGCTGGTGTCGGGGTAGACATCGGGATAGAGAAGTTCTTCAATATCAGGTGCAGGGCCTCGGTGCCTCGGCCTGTGACCTGTTCTCTTCACTATTTATGGTATCTAAACTATTGGTAAATCTGTTACATTTTAAACTGAATCTACAGTGCATTCAGAAAGTATTCAGACCCCTTGACCTTTTCCACATTTTGTTACGTTAGTCTTATTCTAAAAGGTATTAAATTCATGTTTTTCCTCATCAATCTACACACAATACCCCATAATGACAAAGCGAAACAGGATTTTAGAAATGTTCATGTTAAAAAATCTGCAAAAAAAATACATACCTTATTTACATAAGCATTCAGACCCTTAGCTATGAGACTCGAAATTTAGCTGAGGTGCTAGAAGGACCAGAAGTCCCCACAAGAATAGTAAACAAACAAAAAATGGACCAACTGGGGACATTATGTGGGGGGCTTAATAGAGACGAAGGGGGGGAACTATGAATGTTCAAACCCCACGCCTGGTTCAAATCACTGCTCTCTCAGGAAGCTCTTCAGCTGAGAGAATAATAAAGGGGGTTAGCTAAGTTAATTGTGAGGGCTGTAACGAGAAGCAGAAGGGCTGGGGAGAGGAGCCATCTCTTGCATACAAACACACACACACACACCGTGTCATACTGTATGAGTAAGAACTCCTGAGTCATTGGCCAAACTTCTCATAGCCATTGAAATCCTGGTTTGGTAGTTCGATTCCCCTTGTTGAAATGATACAGATAAATACCTACCCCTTCTCTGTGCCGGACATCCAACACCACTGCACTTCTGACCATGATGAGTTTAATTTGCATTTTAGCAGAGTTTCAGATTGAGTCTTACTATGTTTCCATTAGATTGGAATGAATCTCTCTCTCTCTCTCTCTCTCTCTCTCTCTCTCTCTCTCTCTCTGTGTCTCTCTCTCTCTGTCTGTCCCTCTCTCTGTCTCTCTCTCTGTCTCTGTCCCTTTGTATCGTAGAACCTGATTATGGTGGTGGAGGACTGCATCAGTAACCTGAAGAAGCAGATCCAGATAGCCCACCTGTCTTTGGGGTCGTGGCTTTGGGGTCGTGGCTCTCAACATCTTCAAGTAAGAATTTCAGTCTGAGCAGCTCAACAGCTGTATCCTCAGCTTGCCTGGTTCTCTCTCCCTCTTTCTGGCCCAAGATTGTATACAAGCATGTAATGCAGACATAAACACACACACACTTATGCAGACACAACATGTATGGTCTTAGAATTTAGATCAGTTTGCTGCAAAGATATGTAAACACATAGGAGGGTCCGTGACCACACACACGTCATGACTGGTGTAGTTGAGGTTAGTGTTTAGAGAGCTGAATGTGTTTGACATAGCACAGGAACTGTGGCCTGTCAGTAGCTATTAGAATGTGGTAAGATTTCTCCAGGCCCATCCCTCAGCTTTTTACCAAAACAGAGGCGGATTCAAGCATTAAATACCTCAAGGTTGCCCTCTCCTTTGAATACCTTATGTGTCCCAATGGCTGTCACACCACACCATTCATTGCTCTGTGTTTGTTTCTCTGGTTGCCTCTATGGTTACTCCATAGGACCGATACCCAGGAAGAGATTAACCTGGTGTGCAAGTTCGCCAAGGAATCTGAGGCGTCGGATGCTGCGCCATATCATCATGGAAGTATGGGAAAGGAAGTAGGCGAAATAGACAGCTTGTCAAGTTTCTGCAAAGCCTTCTGGCTTGTCATGTAAGAGTGTGCAGGAATTAGATTGCTCTATCCAGTCATTATAAAGTGTCCCAATTTAACACAATTTATTCATCCACAAGTTGGAGCCGTATTATTAATTTCTACAACAATTCTAGCTTTACAGTACATGGGGTTTTATGTGAAGCTATGGCAATGAGACACAGTGCTAGCTTGTTTGTGTGTAAGCACTTGGTGGTTGTTAGCATTAGCATGGTGTATCACTGGCCTGTGATATTGTTCGGAGCTTGTTAAAGGTTCCAGACACTGTCATTCCTCTGAGCCCTGTGAGAATGCTGTGGTCCGGGGTATAGGGGTGTGTGTTACTGTACTGGGCTACTGTATGCCTTCCTATCCCTTCCAGGTCCTCCTTGTTACCTTATGAACAACCCCTATAGATAAAGCCTGTGGCATGTGGCGGAGTAGGACCAAGTGGCCCTTCGGCCCCCGGCAGTATCCCTGCTATGCCATACAGAGGAGGTGTGAAGCGAACACTGGCCAAGACTGGGCCTGCTTTGGGCCAGCCATACAGCTAGTAGAGAAGTGTTTACTCACGTGATGATTAACTTTGCCTGAGACCTGAATACTTTTTTTTATGTAACCTTTATTTAACTAGGCAAGTCAGTTATGAACAAATTCTGATTTACAATGACAGCTTACCTACAGGGTCAGCCCCTGGAACAAATTAGGGTTAAGTGCCTTGCTCAAGGACACGTTTTTCACTTTGTCGGCTCAGATACTGGCCCAACGTTCTAACCGCTAGGCTACCTGCCACCCTAAGACTTGAGCTCCCCTAGTCAATCACACAATGATGACTGAGGTTCTCAGTCTTAGACATTAAGTTCAGGCTGTGCACACTCTCCCTGTAATATCTTTATAGCTGTACAGTGTGGAATGTGTTGACCCAGAGTTAAAGTCTGTAAACTAATCTAGGCCCATGTGAATGAAGCCTCTTCTAACCACAAGATTATTACAGACCAGTGACTGGTGACTAACGGGACAGATACAGACAGACAGCCGACATCCTGCGGAGGGGCCTGATTCTCATTCGATGCTCTTGCAGACTCTGCCTTTGAGATTTGCCACATAGGTGTGTTCAGTATGGAGTTGAATTATAGACTTGGGGAGCCACCATCACGCTGGACTGCCTCTTCATTATAACCATGCTGCTTACAATGTTCCAGTCCTTTTAAGATGGGTGAGACATAGTCAGTTTGGTTAGGGCTGGAGCCTATGGGAAAGTCTGCAGGGCTCCAAGCTGTTCGGGTGTAAGGTCATTACAGTAATGCATGGAAGGACGGAGTGAATTAGATTAACACTGTGCTGGAGCCTGGTATGGGTCAAAGTCACAGCAGTGGGAAATGGGATCTGTTACCACAGGACCCTATAGAGAATGAGATCCAACCACACATGACTTGTTGATTGCAGATCTCGCCCAGATGGAGTGGGAACACAACAATAAGAATGGTCAGTTTTTATCCAATTTCAATTTAATTGCTTGTGTTGGAGTTTTACAAAGCAATAATATCCAAGGTCTGTGGAATCATTGATTGAATCTACCCTAATAAATCTGATTAGAATTAAAGATAAGACTTCCGGGTGTCATGGAGAGCGAGTGAGTTGTGTGTTGGGTAGCTCCGTTGCACTTACTATACCTTTTTGCAATTTGCATTTAATTCAATCCGCACTGTCACAGCGTATTGTCTGTTCGTTTAATTAGTCTTTGTTTAAGTGTTGTTTAACTACCTTTTCGAGTCAGATGTCTCGGTCTTTGAAGTACAAACATGCAGCAGAAGTTACTCCTAGCATGGCAGATAGTGTCCACAATAATGGCGCGGCTTCTGGTCCCTGCTCTCAAGCGATCACTCGCGCAGACCTCGCTGCAACCTGCGTGTTGTGGGTATCCCTGAAAGAGTGGAGGGGGCGGATCCAGTGGCCTTCATGTCCGTTTTCTTTACGGAGGTCCTCTGCAATTCTCTTGCGCCCTCCCCCATGAAGCTGGACAGAGCTCATCGCCTCGGCCCCCCTCCTACGGACAGCGCTGTCAACGTAAGACCGAGAGTGGTGATCGTGAAGTTTCACAACTTCAGGGACAAGGAGGCAATCATCCGCAGGCCTGCGAAGGAACAACTACACTTCCGCTGCAAGAAAGTCCACATCTTCCCGGACTTCACGTCTGTTGTGGCGAAGAAAAGGGCAGCTTTTCTCGACGTGAAACGCATTCTCTACGAGAAGAAAGTCCAGTTCTCCTTGCGTTTCCCAGCGAAGCTGCATGTCGACCACAACGGTGAGAACCTTCGGTTCGGTTCTCCTGAAGAGGCAAAAGCCTGGCTCGGCCGAAATGTTTGATTTTTGTAAGTCTACACCTTTGCCAGCCTTCTCATTGATATGTAGCCTAAGGCCCAGCCACTCATCTACATCTTAGGTACGCCTGTCTCTGGAAAAAAAACTATGCCCACTACAGTGTGTTTATTTCAAATTACCAATTCATATGTTTAATTTCAGTTTTATTACTATTTTGTGTATATATATATTTTTTTTTTTTCAATCGTTAATTTAATGACTGGCTAATTGAATTGTTAATTTGTTATTTATTTTATAAATTTTTAGTCCCATATAGGCTTGGATACAGATATCCCTCTTCCTAGCTAGAGGTTTTTCTTTTTTTTTTTTTTTTTGTCTAATGTGTATGTATAGATTTTTTAAAAGTAGGATGGCATACTACTATACGACTGTATAGCTTCCCGTATTTACCTCATACTTGCCTGGGGTATTGTGTTTATATATTCACAGAACTTTATCATACAGTGGGGAGAACAAGTATTTGATACACTGCCGATTTTGCAGGTTTTCCCACTTACAAAGCATGTAGAGTTCTGTAATGTTTATCATAGGTACACTTCAACTGTGAGAGACAGAATCTAAAAATCCTGAAAATCACATTGTATGATTTTTAAATAATTAATTTGCATTTTATTGCATGACATAAGTATTTGATCACCTACCAACCAGTAAGAATTCCGGCTCTCACAGACCTGTTAGTTTTTCTTTAAGAAGACCTCCTGTTCTCCACTCATTACCTGTATTAACTGCACCTGTTTGAACTCGTTACCTGTATAAAAGACACCTGTCCACACACTCAATCAAACAGACTCCAACCTCTCCACAATGGCCAAGACCAGAGAGCTGTGTAAGCACATCAGGGATAACATTGTAGACCTGCACAAGGCTGGAATGGGCTACAGGACAATAGGCAAGCAGCTTGGTGAGAAGGAAACAACTGTTGGCGCAAAGATGACGGTCAATCTCCCTCGGTCTGGGGCACCATACAAGATCTCACCTCGTGGGGCATCAATGATCATGAGGAAGGTGAGGGATCAGCCCAGAACTACACGGAAGGACCTGGTCAATGACCTGAAGAGAGCTGGGACCACAGTCTCAAATAAAACCATTAGTAACACACTACGCCGTCATGGATTAAAATCCTGCAGCGCACGCAAGGTCCCCCTGCTCAAGCCAGCGCATGTCCAGGCCCATCTGAAGTTTGCCAATGACCATCTGGATGATCCAGAGGAGGAATGGGAGAAGGTCATGTAGTCTGATGAGACAAAAATAGAGCTTTTTGGTCTAAACTCCACTCGCCGTGTTTGGAGGAAGAAGAAGGACGAGTACAACCCCAAGAACACCATCCCAGCCGTGAAGCATGGAGGTGGAAACATCATTCTTTGGGGATGCTTTTCTGCAAAGGGGACAGGACGACTGCACCGTATTGAGGGGAGGATGAATGGGGCCATGTGTCGCGAGATCTTGGCCAACAACCTCCTTCCCTCAGTAAGAGCATTGAAGATGGGTCGTGGATGGGTCTTCCAGCATGACAACGACCCGAAACACACAGCCAGGGCAACTAAGGAGTGGCTCCGTAAGAAGCATCTCAAGGTCCTGGAGTGGCCTAGCCAGTCTCCAGACCTGAACCCAATAGAAAATCTTTGGAGGGAGCTGAAAGTCCGTATTGCCCAGCGACAGCCCCAAATCCTGAAGGATCTGGAGAAGGTCTCTATGGAGGAGTGGGCCAAAAACCCTCCTGCAGTGTGTGCAAACCTGGTCAAGAACTGGAAACGTATGATCTCTAATTGCCAACAAAGGTTTCTGTACCAAATATTAAGTTCTGCTTTTCTGATGTATCAAATACTTATGTCATGCAATAAAATGCAAATTAATTACTTTTTGTTTTAGATTCTGTCACTCACAGTTGAAGTGTACCTATGATAAAAATTACAGACTTCTACATGCTTTGTAAGTGGGAAAACCTTGCAAAATCGGCAATGTATCAAATACTTGTTCTCCCCACTGTATATACATTTTTTTTATTGCACTTTTATTTTTGAACAGTATGTATGTATGGAGGCATGGGTGTATGTAGGTAGGAGTATGTAAGCAGGTAGGTGTGTGTGTGTGTGTGTGTGTGCGCGCGCGCGTGTGCATACATGTCTTAAAAGTATGTGTGTGGGCTTGTGGCTGGGTTTGGTGGTGGCTGCGTATCCATTTGTGTGTGTTTGTGTACAATATGTGATCATGTGTCTTATGGTCTCAATGTGTGTGCGCTTCTGGCTGCCTGTATGTTTAGAAATTATTCCTTGTACTTGGGAGGGGGGGTGGGGGTAATTTGTTTGTATGGATGTATTTCTGTCTTTTTTTGTCTATTATATCTGTGTTCTCTCCCTTTCTCTTTTCTGTTTTTTTTCACTAAAGCTTGGCCTGTCTCTTAATTTCTCCTCTTTAAATAGTTAACATGGCTAGCTCCAGTAGTGTTGGTGGAAGTGCCCCTGCACCTATTAAGTTCATATCTTGGAACGTAAAATCGATGAACACCCCAGTTAAGAGGTCTGGGGTCCTCTCTCATTTGAAAAAGCTTGGAGCGGATGTGGTTTTCTTACAGGAGAAACATCTTCGCATTAATGACCACTCAAGGTTACAAAACTCTAGATATAGCCAAGTTTTTCACTCCCTTTTTAACTCCAAAGCAAGGGGGGTTGCAATCTTGGTTAGCAGCAGAGTACAGTTTACTGTGTCCAATGTTATCTCTGACAGCAATGGCAGATATTTAATCATAACCGGCACTCTCTGGCACACGCCTGTGGTGCTGGTTAACGTGTACGCCCCAAACTTTGATGACGTTTGTTTTGCCAACCACTTGCTGGGGGAAATCCGTTCCTTGGATACCCACTGTTTGATATTTGGCGGGGATCTGAACTGCGTTGCTAGTCCAGCTCTGGACCGCTCCAACCCACGGAATGCCTCTCCCTCTGCTGTGTCTAAAGCCTTTTCTGATTTTATGGTTGAGAATGGGTGTACTGATCCGTGGAGATTTCTTTACCCACAGGCAAGAGAATATTATTTTTCTCGTATTGACTATTTTTTTTATTGTTCAGGCGCTGCTTCCAAATGTGACCTCCTCTGAATACTTACGCATTGTAATTTCGGACCATGCCCCCCTAGCCCTGGATATTGTTCTGTCAGTGCAACCGCGTTCTCCTCCCTGTTGGAGATTCAATTCTCTTCTCCTTTCTGACATAGACTTCTGTAATCTCATTTCCACCTCCATTGATAACTTTCTCTTTTCCAACCAGACAGATTCCACGTCTCACTCTCTTTTATGGGAGACACTCAAAGCCTACCTGAGGGGGGTTATTATCTCCTACTCTTCTTATTTAAACAAAACCCGTAAGGCTAAACTTGAGGAGCTTTCCTCGGCCATCCTTGACTTGGACCGACGATATGCCTTGGCCCCTTCCCCTGAGCTATATAAACAGCGCTTAAACTTAGTCTGAATTCAACCTTGTTTCTACTAAGTATGCTGAGCGGTTGCTTTTACGCTCACAAGCTACCTATTTTGAGCATGGAGACAGGGCCACTCGCCTGCTGGCACATCAATTGAAACGAAGGTCTGCTACGATGCCTCCCAAACTTTGACCTTGGATCCTAAAGGAATCAATGACACCTTTACATCCTTTTACTCCTCCCTATACACGTCAGAGTCCCCGACAGACAAGTCCAAAATGAAAGAATTTCTGGACTCATTGGACACCCCTGTGGTTGACGCTGACTCTACGGCTCACCTTGATTCCCCTCTCACCCTTGAGGAAGTGGTTATATCTATTAAATTGATGCAGAGTAGCAAGGCCCCGGGGCCTGACTGCTTTCCCACTGAGTTTTTTAAGAAATTCCAGGTCAAGTTAGCACCCTTACTACTATCTGTATACAACAAGTCGCTTGAACGCTGCACGTTGCCCCTGACCTTAACGCAGGCATCCATAGCGCTGCTTCTTAAAAAAGGAAAAGACCCCACTTCCTGTTCTTCGTATAGGCCCTTAAGCCTCCTTAATGTAGATGTTAAGGTGCTTGCGAAGCTTATCGCACAACGCTTGGAGACGGTCCTACCGGGAATCATTTCGGAGGAGCAAACTGGCTTTATCAAGGAGAGACATTCTTTTTTCAACATTCAGACTTTTGTTTAATATTATTTATTCCAAGCAAGTCTCTGAGTGCCCTGAGCTGGTAATCTCTCTTGATGCGGAGAAGGCTTTTGATAGAATTGAGTTGGACTATCTCTTTGCAGTTCTTGGAAAGTTTGGGTTTTGCTCGTGGATCCGCCTACTGTACGCATCCCCTCAGGCCAGTGTCTGCACCAACGACACCCGTTCCAACTATTTTGCCCTGGGACGCGGCACTAGGCAGGGGTGTCCTCTGTCCCCCCTACTGTTCGCCATTGCGATTGAGCCCCTTTCTGTTGCCTTGCGAGCATCTCCCCTGTTTCAGGGTGTTTCACAGGAGGGGATTGAGCACAGGTTGTCGTTTTATGACGATGATTTGCTACTCTGTCAGTAACCCGGTGGTTTGCCTGCCCTCTATTCTTTCTATTTTGGACAACTTTGAGTCTTTCTCAGGTTACAAATTAAATCTCCAGAAGAGCGAATGCTTTCCAGTAAACCCAGCGGCACTCCAGCTACAACAGTCTGACTTGCCTTTCCAGCTCAGCCGCTCTGGCTTTCAATATCTGGGAGTGAATGTGACTCTGTCTTTTCCCTCTCTTTTCTCTGTGAACTTTGCTCCCCTTCTCACACAGATGAAGTCTGATTTTCAGAGGTGAGGTAATTTACCCCTTACACTCATAGGAAGGATTAATGCAGTGAAGATGAATAGTCTGCCTAAATTCCTCTATCTTTTTCAGTCTATTCCCCTTTTTCTGCCGAGGAACTTTTTCAAGTCAATTGACCAGGCCATCACATCATTTATATGGGCGGGTAAGGTACCCAGAGTCAGTAGAGCTCTACTTCAGAGATGCAGATTTAGTGGCGGTCTGGCTTTACCCAACTTTCTATACTACTACTGGTCGGCCAATTTTCAGAAACTGCCATTCTGGCTACATGCTTCAGACTCCCAATGGTGCCACCTTGAGTCACGCTCCTGCATCTCTACTTCTCTCCCTGCCCTGCTCTGCTCTTCCCTCCCAATATCAGCAATATCACCTTCCTGTTATACTGGCAACCCTGTGGTACTCTCCACCCTTAAGATCTGGTACCAGTTTCAACAGCACTTTAAATTCTCCTCTGCATCTACCTTAGCCCCTATCAATAGAAATCAGGCATTTCCCCCGTCCATAGTGGATACTGCCTTCTCCCTCTGGTCAAGAAAGGGTATTGCGACCTTTCAGGACATGTATGATGACAGTGCTCCTTGCCTCCATCTCACTTTTTCCGCTACCTTCAGGTACGCCACTTTGTTTCCTCCCAGTTCCCAGGCTTTCCTGCCCCGCCCCCGAGTAGACCCTGGGATGTTGTGCTATCTCTGCTGCCTCATCAGAGTGGGCTAATCTCTCAAATCTACTTGTGCATTATGTCTCTTGATGTGCATTCCACTGATAAAATCAAGTCGGCTTGGGAGAGGGAGATGGGGGTTGAGTTTACGCAGGAGTGGTGGAGTGAGGCAATAGACAGGATACGCTCCACGACACCTTGTGCTCCCCTGGGTCTTATCCAATTTAAAGTGGTACAGGACGTAAAGGATGAGTGTGATAGATGCCATGCCTCCCCCTGTGATCTCACTCATATGTTTGCCCAATGCCCTGCCTTAAATAGCTATTGGGACTCTATATTCAAGGTACTGTCTGAGGTGCTGGGTGTGGCCTTGCGGCCGTGCCCTCTGTTAGCAGTGTTTGACATCCCTGCTGACTTGTCCTCCTTGAACCACAGACGGGCAGAGGTGGTTGCATTCACTTTACTGGCCAGACGTAGAATACTTTTGGATTGGAAGTCAATGGCTCAGGGATGTTATGTTTTTCTTACAACTGGAAAAAATTAAATGTTCAATAAGGGGCTCCACTTTCACCTTTACAAAAAAATGGCAGCCATTTATTTCTTACTTTAAAAAGTTAGACACACTACCCCCTGATTAGTTTACTTATCTTTCTTTCCTCCCTTTCTTTTTCTTTTCTTCTTTTTCCTTCCCTTGTACTGTGTTGGTTTTCTCGTGCCTTTTATGTTTTCCAGGTCCTCGTTTTTAGGTATGTAGTCTATGTCTGTGTTTGTGTTTGTGTATGTGTGTGTGGGGTTTACTGGGAATGATGGGGGATAGGGTTAAAGAAAAAAACTGAGCAGTGGTCTACTCTCTGAGTGCTAGTTTTCATTGTCACTACTGTCTACCTGTTCAAAAAATATATTTAAAAAAAGAAAATAATTAAAGATAAAAGAGTGAGATTGTGTACCCCTGAGAGAGGGCCCTCTCACCACCGCTGAGGAGACTGTTTTGTATGCTTGTTCTATAATAGCATTTTGTGGTGGAGAGAGAATCAAGATGATTATGTGCCTGTCTGCTTTGGAGGGCAAGGGTTGACTGTTATTTTTTGTTTTTGGAGGTGGAATCATATTACCTGCCTGCAAGACTGAATTGCTCACACGCTTGTGTGTAGGTCCATAGAGCCATTGCTTGTCTGTCTGATTAGCAATAGTATCATGTAGCTGAGTTGTGTGTCCTCAGAAGGCTGGCCAGGCACGGTTTACAGCCCTTGCTAAGGCCTGTCAACAAGCACAAGACATACTGCAATCCCTAGGTTGTTTTAACTTTTCTATCCTAACTAAATGTGACAGAGAGACCCATGACTGACGACACGGCTCATCCTTTGAGATTAAACATCTAGATTAGAATCAGAATCACTTTTATTTGTCAAGTACATTTACATGTATGAGGAATTTAACCTGGTGAAATGGTGCTGACTAAAGTAAACAGAACATACAGACTGACATACGGGACATTAAAAACTGTAATATCTTATGTTTCACAGAGTCGTGGCTGAATGACAACACAGATAATATACAGTTGGCTGGGTTTCTGTGCGTTGGCAGGACAGAACAGCTATGACCGGTAAGACAAGGGGTGGGAGTGTGTTTCTATTTGTCAATAACAGCTGGTATGCAATGTCTAATTTTAAGGTAGTCTCAAGGTATTGCTTGCCTGAGGTAGAGTACCTCATGATAAGCTGAATACCACACTATCTACCAAGACCGTTTTCATCTATATTTTTTGTAGCCGTCTATTTACCACCACAAACTGACGCTGGCATTAAGACCGCACACAACGAGCTGTATAAGGCCATAAGCAAACAAGACAATTTTCATCCAGAAGCGGCGCTCCTAGTGGCCGGGGACTTTAATGCAGGAAAACTTAAATCCTATCAGGATGTCACATTAAAAAAACTCTAGACCACCTTTACGCCACACACAGAGATGCGTACAAAGCACTCCCTCGCCCTCCATTTGGGGAAATCTGACCATAATTCTGTGCTCCTGATTCCTGCTTACAAGCAAAAGCTAAAGCACCAGGAACTTGCTCAATACGGAAGTGGCCAGATGCTATGCTACAGGACTGTTTTGCTAGCACAGACTTGAATATGGGATTGGGGAATCCGGGATTCATCCAACGGCATTGAGGAGTATACCACCTCAGTCACCGGCTTCATCAATAAGTGCATCAACAACGTCGTCCCTACAGTGACCGTACGTATGTATCCCAACCAGAAGCCATGGATTACAGGTAACATCCGCACCGAGCTAAAGGGTAGAGCTGTCGCTTTCAAGGAGCGGGACACTAATCGGACACTTAAAAGAAATCCCGCCATGCCCTCAGACGGACCATCAAACAGGCATAGCGTCAATACAGAACTAAGATTGAATCCTACTACACCGGCTCTGATGCTCGTCGGGGCTTGAAAACTATTATGGACTACAAGGGAAAGCCCATCCGCAAGTTGCCCAGTGATGCGAGCCTACCAGACAAGCTAAATGCCTTTTATGCTCGCTTCGATTCAAGCAACACTGAAGCATGCATGAGAGCACCAGCTGTCTCGGACAACTGTGTGATCACGTTCTTTATATCAGATGTGAGCAAGACCATTAAACAAGTCAACATTCACACGGATTACCAGGATGTGTACTCGGAGTATGCGCGGACCAACTAGCTAGTGTCTTCACTGACATTTTCAACCTCTCCCTCCCTGTCTGTAATACCTACATGTTTCAAGCAAACCACCATAGTCCCTGTGCCCAAGAAAGCAAAGGTAACCTTGCCTAAATGACTACCGCCCCGTAGCACTGACGTCGGTAGAAATGAAGATCTTTGAAAGGCTGGTCATGGCTCACAACACCATCATCCCGGAAACCCTAGACCCACTCCAATTCGGAGTGTTGCCAGGAAAATTATCTCTCCCTCAATGTCAACAAAATGAAGGACTTCAGGAAACAGCAGAGGGAGCACACCCCTATCTACATCATCGGGACCGCAGTACAGAAGGTGGAGTTTCTCGGCGTACACATCACTGACGATCTGGTCCAACGACACAGTGAGTGTGGTAATGAAGGCGCAACAAAGCCTCTTCAACCTCATGAGGCTGAAGAAATTTAGCTTGGCCCCTAAGACCCTCAAACGTTTACAGATGCACAATTGAGAGCATCCTGTTAGGCTGTATCACCGCCTAGTACGGCAACTGCACCGGCTGCAACAGCAGGGCTCTTCTGAGGGTGGTACCGTCTGCCCAACGCATCACCTGGGCCACACTGCCTGCCCTCCAGGACACCTACAGCACCCAATGTCAAAAGAAGGCCAAAAAGGACATCAACCACCCGAGCCATGCCCTGTTCACCCCTCTATCATCCAGAAGGTGAGGTCAGTACAGGTGCATCAAAGCTGGGACCGAGAGACTGGAAAAACTGTATCTATCTCAAGGTCATCAGTCTGTTAAATAGCCATCACTAGCCGACTTCCACCTGGCTACTCAACCCTGCACCTTAGAGGCTGCTGCCCTATATACATAGACATGGAATCACTGGCCACTTTAATAATGTAACACTAGTCACTTAAATATTTTTTACATACTGCTTTACTAATCTCATATGTATATACTGTATTCTATTCTACAGTATTTTAGTAAATGTCACTCCAACATTGCTCGTCCTAATATTTATATATTTCTTTATTCAATTATTTTACTATTAGATTTGTGTATTGTTGTGAATTGTTAGATACTACTGCAATGTTGGAGCTAGGAACACAAAAAGTTCTACAGCTGCACCATCGAGAGCATCCTGACCTGGTTGCATCACAGCCAGGTAAGGCAACTGCTCGGCATCTGACCGCAAGGCGCTACAGGGGATCTTTCGTGGGCTATACTCAGCCTTGTCTCTGGGTAGGAAGTTGGTGGTTGTTGATATCCCTCTATTGGTGTGGGGGCTGTGGGTGAGGTTATATCCTGCCTGGTTGGCCCTGTCTGGGGGTAATGTCGGGGGTAGTGTCTCCTGACCCCCCCCTGTCTCAGCCTCCAGTATCTATGCTGCAATAGTCTATGTGCCGGGGGCTAGGGTCAGTTTGTTAAATCTGATGTTATTATCCAGTGTCTTGTGTGAATTTAAGTATGCTCCCTCTAATTCTCTCTCTCTCCCACTCTACCTCCTCTCCCGGAGGACCTGAGCCTACCCGGAGGACCTTGCTTCAGGACCACTTGCCCTGATGACTCCTAGCTGTCCCCAGTCCACCTGGTTGTGCTGCTGCACCGGTTTCAACTATTCTGCCTGCGGTTATGGAACCCTGACCTGTTCATTGGGCGTGCCACCTTGTCCCAGACCTGCTGCTTTCATCTCGCTCTCTCTCTACCGCACCTGCGCTCTATTGCACTGAAAAGCCAAGTGACGTTCACTCCTGATGTATTTACCTGTTGCAACCTCCACAACTACTATTATTATTATTTGACCCTGCTGGTCATCTATGAACATTTGAACATCTTGGAGAAAGAACTGGCCTTAATGGCCATGAATTGTTATAATCTCCACCCGGCACAGCCAGAAGAGGACTGGCCACCCCTCAGAGCCTGGTTCCTCTCTAGGTTTCTTCCTAGGTTTTGCCTTTCTAGGGAGTTTTTCCTAGCCACCGTGCTTCTACATCTGCATTGCTTGCTGTTTGGGGTTTTAGGCTGGGTTTCTGAAAAGCACTTTGTGACATCGGCTGATGTAAAAAGGGCTTTATAAATCAGTTTAATTTGATTTGATTTGATACAGAGGGTAGTGCGCACGGCCCAGTACATCACTGGGGCCAAGCTTCCTGCCATCCAGGACCTATATACTGGGCGGCGTCAGAGGAAGGGCCAAAAAATTGTCAAAGACTCCAGCCACCCAAGTCATAGACTGTTCTCTTTGCTACAGCACACCAAGAGGTACCGGAGCGCCAAGTCTACGTCCAAAGGCTCCTTAACAGCTTCTACTCACAAGCCATATGACAGTACCCCATGTATTTATTAATTAAATGTTTTCTTAATTCTATTTTCTCAAAACTGCATTGTTGGTTAAGGGCTTGTAAGTAAGCATTTCACGGTAAGGTCTACACCTGTTGTATTTGGCGCATGTGACAAATAACATTTTATATGATTTGAATATATACAGTTGAAGTTGGAAGTTTACATACACCTTAGCTAAATACATTTAAAATATTTTTTTCACAATTCCTGACATTTAATCTTAGTAAACATTCCCTGTCTTAGGTCAGTTAGGATCACCACTTTATTTTAAGAATGTGAAATGTCAGAATAATAGTAGAGAGAATTATTTATTTCAGCTTTTATTTCTTTCATCACATTCCCATTGGGTCAGAAGTTTACATACACTCAATTAGTATCTTGTAAAAAGAACTGGCCTTAATGGCCATGAATAGTTATAATCTTGCAAGCCTCCCCCCTTTTCCTCCAAACATAACGATGGTCATTATGGCCAAAGAGTTCTATTGTTGTTTCATCAGACCAGAGGACATTTCTCCAGAATGATCTTTGTCCCCATGTGCAGTTGCAAACCATAGTCTGCTTTTTTTATGGCAGTTTTGGAGCAGTGGCTTCTTCCTCACTGAGTGGCCTTTCAGGTTATGTCAATATAGGACTCGTTTTACTGTGGATATAAATACTTTTGTACCTGTTTTCTCCAGCATCTTCACAAAGTCCTTTGCTGTTGTTCTGGGATTGATTTGCACTTTTCGCACCAAAGTACGTTCATCTCTAGGATACAGAACGCGTCTCCTTCCTGAGCGGTATGATGGGTGCGTGGTCCCATGGTGTTTATACTTGCGTACTATTGTTTGTACAGATGATGGGGTACCTTCAGGCATTTGGAAATTGCTCCCAAGGATGAACCAGACTTGTGGAGGTCTACAATTATTTTTCTGAGGTCTTGGCTAATTTCTTTAGATTTTCCCATGATGTCAAGCAAAGAGGCACTGAGTTTGAAGGTAGGCCTTGAAATACATCCACAGGTATACCTCCAATTGACTCAAATTATGTAATTTCGCCTATCTGAATTATCCAAGCTGGCACAGTCAACTTAGTATATGTAAACTTCTGACCCACTGGAATTGTGATATTGTGAATTATAAGTGAAATAATCTGTCTGTAAACAATTGTTGGAATAATTACTTGTGTCATGCACAAAGTAGATCTCCTAACCGACTTGCCGAAATTCTAGTTTGTTAACATGAAATCTGTGGAATGAGTATATGTGTATGTAAACTTCCGACTTCAACTGTATGTAGTATCTCTGTCCTATATCCTCCCAGACTTCCATAGTGGAGAACATCACAACGATAGCTCAGAAGGTGTAGGTTAATGGTATCGAGCTGTCTCCAGAGGCCCAGACCAAGTTGGACTACTACAACTAGCAGGGTTAAGCCAAACATTTCCTTCAAAACCTTGTCTTTCATTAGGAACACGGTCTCGATTACCCTATTTTGGTTCTCAGTGTGTGTGTCTGAGATGGATAGTGAGTCACAATTTGAGTGAAGTAGATCTGTGACAATTTTTTTTGGTTTTTGTTTATTTTGTAAATTCTTTGCTGTGCCTCCTGAGGTTTAGTCCCTCTAACCAAATGCCAGGGATTTCTGTTAACTATGTGTATGTGATTTACTCTTACATTGTTGCTCTGTGAAATTCAAGAACATCTATTAGTCAAAAACATAAACTATATCAAATTCCCTCTTCCGTATGGTCTCAATTCAAACATTAGTCAGCTAAATCTTTCATCTGAAGCACTGCTCTAAACCTCATTCCTTTCAACTCTGTCATTAATGAAGTAACTATACTTCCCTATCTATTCCCCTCCACCCTTTTTTGGACGGAACTCCTCTGAACTGGATTGAACCCCTGCACTTCCTGATAACCCCAGAGCTGAGGGAGCCGGTTGGCGGGCAGGAAGTTGGACGCTTCCTGAGAGCCGTCGGCCTCCACCATTACACCACCATGGCCCAAGGTCTGGGCTTTGATAGGTTGAGACCAAGGTGTCATACCCTCGGCATGCCGCCCGTCTCCACCGCTTTGATCTGCTAGGACATGCTGAGCCACGACCCCTGAACTAAGACTCTTGACCCCGGGAGAAATTTATTGGCAGCTCTTTGAACTCCTGGTCCTGGTTTCTGATTGGATCCATGTCTATAGGGCTGGCAGATTAGGTCCTGTAGTGTACCGTCTTCAGTTTGGTGAACTTTTAACTATGTTTTTTATTTAGTTAATGTCCATTTACTTCTACATTAATTGATTGATCCCAATAAATGGCTTTAGACCTGTCTAAGTCAAGTATCAAGTATAATAATACTGCAGCCATTGGTGCCATCATGCTCGATTGATGTTTGCCTAAGGATTTGGGTGTGTACTGTAGTTAGTGTTGCTCTGACACCTGTGATTGTGTTTTTTACGTGTTTGAAGTTTGTTTGTACAATTTGCTACTTGTGTAATACCTACTTGTGAGAAGGTTTTGTCTGGGATCAGGGTTGTTTTTGCTCCACCTGCCTTTGTGAGTGTGAGACCCAACGTGAGGTGAGAAGCAGGGAGAGCATAGTTTATTTAACACTGTTGTGGTTATGTCCGTTTGGGCCATCCTGACCTGAGGGTCACCTCACACTCTCTTCCAGGTAGAGAGATCTGACCAACTGAAGCCCCCACGGAGTAATTAGGTGAGAGGGCTGGAGGGGAGGCTAGGAAGAGAGGGGAGGAGGGGTGACTGGGGAGGTGAGGGCTTTAGCCGGGTGAGGAACCAGGAAGAGGCTGATGCCATTCCCCAGATATATGTGAGGAAGGAGTCACAGGGAAAACAATAGGTCTGTAGAATCCATATCGCATTAGAACCACCTCTACCTCTCCTCTCCATAAAGCTCATATTGGCTGGAGTTTATACAGTATATATTCTCCATTAGTCCAGTTGTGCCTCTGTCACCTAGAGGTTTTATTTAGAGAGTGGTGAAGCTAGACGTGCCACACAACTTTTGATCTGGAATTCCAAGCTCAGTTTTGATTTGTGTCGTTCTGACAGTTCCGATATTGTAGTCAAGGGAGTGCAATCCATGTAATATATAGGGTTCTAATCTACAGGTTCTGTTTGTGAACTCCCAATGCACTCGTGATGTGACATTCCAATCAAATATGAAACCGATTAAAATGTTACCATAAACTAATACACACACCATTAACATCCAGCCTAAATCCTTGCAACTTATAATTTAAGGTACTTGTTACAATTCCCCTGTGTCTTGTAGTGTGAAACAGTGCGTCTGTGGGTTGTCAAAACTCCTGTAGAACTTCCCTGGCTGAAGTCAGAATAGGATAGAATAGACTTTCCAAAGTTGTGCAATCTGCTCTGTAGCTCCTGAAAGTGACCCCTACCTGCCGTAGGACTGCGGTGCGACAAGGCCATAATTACGATTTGCTACTGTGAAGTTTAAAGTGGCTCACTTTAGAAAGCTTGCAAAGCTGCCCCCACTCATCTCTTAGGCCTGTCAGTCAGAAGAGTACTAACGCTAGACTACCTATCTACCAAGCCGTCTCTTCTGAGTCATGCAGATGTGCTTCCACAACCACACAGACAGACAGTGCCATTTGACTAACCCGCAAATCATGTCACCATATCAGCAATTATGGGTGGACACTATCTCCACCATGATGAAGTATCATCAGTCTCTGGGAGAGTAAATCGATATGACATGCCAGCCAGACTCTGGATTATGGTTGAATTAGAGTAGAGAGAGAGCGAGAGAGGCTGCGTTGAGATTAGTCATAGTGGTAGGAAGAGTAAAATCACTCCTTTTTTTTAACTTTTTGGTATTTTGTAGTATCCAGAGGTAAGAGCCACTAACTCCTTTCCAGTGCAGTGGAGGAGTGTTCCGCAGTGATAGAATTTGGGCTACTTTGTCGGTTTTCCCGACAATGGTGTTTTGTTTGGGAATAATTTAGGGAATTTCTTGGCAGAGCTGGGATTCCATCTTTAGCCACAGAGCATCAATGTTTAAAACAATTTCTGTCAACTTCCCTGGGCCGCTATGATGTAGGATTCACATTAAGTGTTACAATTTATGTATGCCTAGTAATCACTAGGGAAGCTTGAAGTCATACTTCATGTATCCCTTCCCTAAACCATGTCATCCTAAATTACAGTGGTAGCTTCTGTAACCTCTGCTTTAATCTCAAGGGACATACCGGTAGCTAGCATTCATTACATTACGTAGGCTGCATTTCAAACTGCATAAAAACTTTAGATTTTCTTTCCATAGCTGTCCACTGAGCTCAATCATAAAGAAGTTAGCCAGGTTTGCCAGGAGAGCAGAGTACAGGCATACGCTGAGTCTGTATTCATGTCATAAGAAGGAATTCCCCTCGACCATGCCCACAAATTGGGGAAAACATTCTTTCCCATTGACCCCCATTGTAAAAGAGCCAAATTCGTTGTCCAAAAATTGTGTTTGAAGAAGGTCAAGTTTTGCTGTGAGACATATTGGGTAACAGGTTGTTTTCCCCACAGGCAGTCAGGCCGCAACATTCTATTTATTACCATAGGCCAGCCTTTCTTAAAGTATGGGACGCGGAACTGAGTTTCTCTTTCAAACAATCCCCTTGTACACAGCTAATAGCTAGCTAGCTAACGTTAGCCAAGGCAAGTTATCTAGCTACTGCAGCCCTAAGTACACTCTTAGAAATAAAGGTGCTAAATAGAACCATTTTGGGTTCTTTGGCTTGTCCCCATAGGAGAACCCTTTTTGGTTCCTGGTAGAACCTTTTATTAAAAACATTCAAACATTTTCATAATACGATTTGTTTTTATTTACTAATCTTGGAACAATGATGGATAAGGAAGGAAAACTCTCTGAGGATAAGCCAGCAGAACATGAGAGGCTGTGTAGGTCCCAGGGGGAACAGATCAAAAGTGAGCATAGGACCAGTGGAATCAGCAACATGACAGGACACAAGCCAGGAACATCAGGCTGCCCTCAGCAGATTAATTCATGTAATCTCTAGCAAAGGTGACATAGCAGAGAGGGAAGAGAGAAAATACAGTTAGTAGCACCATGCCAAGGTCCACTTACTACACCAGAGGAAGCAGCAAGCCATTTACAAACATCAAAGTATTCAGGGTCCAATGCGAGCGGTAGGAGTATGGGCACATAATGGTGACAGTTGAACAGATTGAATAAGCCTGTCCTCCAACTCCTATACTAATCAGGTGAAAATGAGGGAACCCCACAAAGTTTTCACATTAATTTATGTAAATAATGTTGAAATACTTTTCATTAAAAATAAATTCCTGTTTTATAACAGCTACAAAAAAAAAATGTATAATGAAAAACTAGGGAAGCCTGTATGCCAACGTAAAAATTATAATAAAGTGTAAAGTGTAAACACTTGATAATTTAAGTTATTTTGGGTACTGGACTCCAAAAACAAAATAGAGTGGCATTAATGCACTCATGGCATATGATATGTCCATGCTGCTGTCCTCAGTCAAAACTTGCATACCATCCAGGTATAGGGTTATCCTATGTGCATGCAAAGGGCTTCCCTCCTCTGTGTAATGGAGCATGATTGCTGGAGTAGGCACATTTGGCTCCTATGCAACAACAACAACAGATACATATCAGTAAGTACAACTTGCTGTGAATACAGTAAAATGGTAACACCTATTCCTAGACAACACACTTTGAGCTGAAATATTTACCTCCCATACAGTGTACAGAAAGGATGAGTCCTCTCTGAAAATGGAAGGCAGTAGTAAAATTGCTGCATTCCGAATGAGTCCTGAGGAAATACAAATATTTTCTCATATTTTTTGACTGATGTTTTCAGAAATACAGATTGGGGCTTTGTGATAAACATACATACCTTGTCTTACTGAATCATCCAGGCAGTCATTGATTGCCCTCTGGCAATGCTCATTTAGGGCACACAGTGATGCTCTTTGAACAAATCATTGTTGCCATTTGATTCAGCTCTGACCATTTTGCAATCAGCATCTACAAGGAATTGCTCCTTCATCTCACACAGAAGCTGATAGGAGGAACAAAAAGTATTAGCTCCAAATACTTGATTATCATAAAACGCAATAATACACATGGAATCAAATATGATCAAACCAATGCTTGAAGATACCAACTATTTTAGGAAGCTTCAGTGCTGGAAACTTTTCGATGATTTCCTCAGTCTTGGCATTTGCCATGAAGGGTTTTTGATATGCACGGGTTCGGCTCATTCCCTCCTTTAAGGATTTCACATCTGGGTGTACCTTAAGCATATCTATAGACATACCACGGATATGAGCTTGAATGCTCCTTTCATCCTCTCCACAGTCTCCATCCTCCTGAGCCTATAATGCATATAGTTTACAAAGAAGACTTAAGGTATGCTTAAGTTATACATTGATTCCAAAGACTGAAATGACAACGAAAACAATGGAGTAAAACAATTTTCTATAATATATTAATGAAAATGTATGAAACATTCTAAATTGTGCCACCTTAGTACTCAAACAGTTGGCTTGTTTATGTGGAGAAGCTGGCTTGGCTGACCCAGTGAATTGAGTTTCCTTCCAGATCCTGCCACAGAAAAATGTCCACGCATTTGTTGTCCCATTGAGTCACCAATGAGGGGTCACCTTTCCTTTTTGAACTTATTTTTCAGATACTCGGGTAAAGCATCTACAACCAAGAGAGGGATTGTTTACTGAAATGGATCGTCGGATTTCTGTACTCATTATTGTCAAGATATGTCAACATCAAGCCATTTTATAAAATACAGCTATACAGTAAAGAGAGTCAGACTCATTCTCCCGCATGAAGGGATATCTGCATATGAACAGGCTCAACATCTCTGTATATTGTTTGCCTGAGGGATACTTTTGGGGGGGGGGGGGGGTGGGGGGGATTATAGAATAAGTAGAACCGGGTGTCTTAATGTTAAATGCATTTTGTGCATACTATAGCAAGATTATACATCAGTGGATGCTCCTAGTGAGAGTAGCCAGAGGACAGGCTCATTATAATGGCTGGAGTTGAGCCAATGGAATGTCATGAAAACTGAAAAAATATATATAAATATAAAAAACGTATTAAAATGAGTCTTTTGATCAGTCCGACCAGGCATCCCCACTAACCTGTATCCTGTAAAAACTGCATTATACTGTGTATAATCTCAACTAAAAGCTACAGAGTGCAGTAGTTTTCCATAAGAATTACACAAGTAGCTTACGTTGTTTGGCTGCTGAGGGTGTCATACAGTGCTTGGATCAGAACCGATTTTATCTTGGTTCTCTGTTTGCTCATCATGAGACCTTTGTATTTTGTGAAAATGCAAGAATGTGTTAGACTGAGCTTTGTGAAATAGTACTGAACAGACTGGGACTAGACTGAAACAAAGTTTTTCCAACAAATTTACCAGAATTGCAGGATCATCAAAGCATATACTGTACCTGTTCTCATTTGTTGTTGTTGACGATGACTACGATGATGACTTCAAGTGCTCAAGCCACTTAAGGGATTGTGCTTGTTTTTTTATTGATAGGATTAATCTCTCTGCCATCCTCTCAGTAAGAATTGAGGGTTGCTCCATCAATGTCATTCTCTTCAAAACTAAATAAATTAAGTTAATATTTGGAAAGAACTATTTGCTGTTCTCATATATTGATGTTTAGGCTATAGCTCACACTGTATCAGTCTTCTCTGACACCATGTCCTATTGGCTTGTGGTATAGAGTGATGAACAGGTTATCGTTATAGTGTGCATATACATCTAATGGATGGAAATCTGCTTCATCCCTTGGCTTGAAGTCAACCCACTTTCTTGTGTCTTGGACACTGTAAGCATGAAGGTGCTCCTCAAAATGTATAGATGTATACACACGTCCACAAATCAGCCACTGGCCCTGGTACTTAACAAAAAGTCTCCATGGGCTACATCAAGGACAAAAAAGTAAATTACAATTCTGTTAGTCTTCCAGAGTGTTTCATTTGGGATGTCCACAGAGGTGATCAATTATTTCAGTTCTTGCAGTCTGGAAAAAGGCACTTCAGTACATGCACCAGGTGCCGCATCGGTGGTCGTGCTATTCTGAATATCCCGACACTGGCACATCTGATATCTTTTTGCTAATGTAAGAGAAACATTCTGGAAGTTGCATACAACAGATGATAACCGCTTGAAATACAAATGTTTGGCCTCAAACCGCATGCACTAATGTACTCTGAGAGGCCCAAATTCACTAATAAGTCGTGGGTAGTGTACAAGACAGTGAGTTTTTGGGGTAGATTTGCCAGGGAAAAGGATCTGTAGCTCTGCTAGAAATTCAGAGATCAGGCAGGACAGGTTACCAAGCCAACTGAACTTGATTTGTGGGGCTAAGATAATATCACAAATGTTCCGTAGAAGCAGGTACAGATGCCAGTGAGGGTTGTCTTCAGGAACAAAGTTGCCAATCAGAAGAGGAAGAAGGCGGAAGAGAGTCCACTTTGCTTCTGCTTTCCCTGGAAGAGCTGCATCATGGATAATGGATTGTTTTAGAGGCACAGGCTTATGCTTCTTGTCATTCTGGCCAAAGCAAAATGCTTCAAATTGAGTATTGAACTGGTGGAGGGTTACAGTTTTCTCACCATGAAACTGTTGCAATACCAACTAAATTATGTGTGGAATGGTGCCTTCCAGAACGTCATGCATGACATCTGGGGGAAACTTCTCAGAAATCACAAAGTGAGGTATTACGTCAAAAAGACAAGGTCCCGTCACACCATACAAAAGCTTCTCTGTCAGGGTGGTCCAAATGACGCTTGTGAACAGAAGGTGTACGCAATACACAGGAATATTCGTCTGTGTGGGTTGCTATGTTCTCATGGTGGCATAGACAGTGCCTGCAAATTCTTCCATTGCTAAAACAAGTGGAGAATCCAGCCAGAGAGTGAGCAGAAAGATTGTCTGATAGAATAGATACAAGCACCCCTTTGATTATGTGCTGTTCGCTGTCAACATTGATGGTCACCCCGTCAACTTGAAGTTTTAACAAGTCAGATATCAGTGGTCTGAGAACAGGTTCATGTACATATTTCTGCACAAACTTAAGTCTTACAATGATAGCAACATGGATGTCCTGTAGTTGTGATCTATACTTTGGGGGTAGATTTACAAATAAAAATACTCAATATTTTGTGTTTAAACTTCTTAGACCCCAAACAGTTCAAAACCTCAAATTCATCAATGGTATTTGCAATTTGTTTTCTGAGAAACTGAAGAAATTGTGATTCTTAAAAATAGATCCATCATTAAAGTCGCTTAGAATGCGTCCTGTAGACACCCTAGTATCCCCTAAAACATGATTCCTAGTGTCTGTTCTGGTAAGAATGCTATGCAGAACATTCAGGATTGGAATATATTGGAAGGATTCCTTCTTGCAATGTGAATCATGTCCAAGCAGATACTCAGTTGGCTCTACAAGGCCAAATTCATTGATGCAGTACTGGTAGAACTTAAATTCACTATTAATGTCCTCAAAACACGCGTCAAATATGTTTTCCTCCAAAAGGATATTGAGGTTTTGTTCTACTTCTATCTTTTCCCCCAGACACATTTTTTGCAGATCTTGATATTGCTCACTGAAATTATTAAAATGTTCCCCAATATTTTTAGCAACACTTGTTTGGACCTTTTGAGGTAATGTGTGACCACTCTGAAGCTTGACAAAAAAAAAGTTTTTATAATTTGTTTTCACTTCTGCTAGTTTCTCTAAAAAAGAGGGAGTTGTCTCTATGTGGGGCTCTTCTTCGTAATCAACGTCTTCAATGTTTCTCTCTTCCTGTTGTATTGTGGTGCTGTGCTTCCGGGTTAGGTGTTTTCAGAGTGATGATATTTTTGTATATTTACAGGGGCATCCATTTTGGCCGCATTCAACAACAAAATTGGTTTCACTTTGATGATACAATTCAAGATGCTTTAGATATTTCTTCTGTGTTCTGGTTTTAATAGGACAACGCTGACATTTATAATGCATTACACCATCTCACCAGAAAAGGCGTTTGTGTAATCACCCAAACCCTCTTGTTCAAGCCACTGGCACACCTCATCGTTTGTCCAAGCTGTAGTTCATTTCTGTAGTTCATTTCTACCAAAAAAGCAAGAAACAAATGCTAGCATTAAAATAGTCCACCTTTCACCATCAATTCCTTAGCTAGCCTCAAACTTGCTGAAATAAGATATTAGATTTAGCTTACCTGGATTCTCTGAAGTTTCTGATCTTCTGTCACTTCAATCCAGCTTCTATTATCAATTCATACACAGATAGACAGGTGATCACACATTGGGCCCGTTCGAGGTAAGCCGAAAGTAGCCGACTGTAGACACAAGTCAGCGAGTGAATTCGAGGGAGGTCCTTAAGCTCCGACAGCAAGTCGGACAACTTCTGCTGTTAGTAGGATTGGCGATGAAGTGGATGTTATCGAAATTCGACTTTTCCTACAGTAAGCTGAGCATGGTCATCATCATGGTCCAAGGAGGTATTCTGCTATTCATTAGATTTGAACAAAATGTAGGCATATTTCAATAGGTTAGTAATACACCCAAAACAGTAAACATGCCATATTCAATTATAGGTGGCGACATCAACAATGTATGTGCATGTAGTGCCTTTAGCTTTAAAAAGAAACAGAAGAAGGTCGTTTCCCACAATGCTTTGGTTCCAACTTGAAGTTGCAGTTGGTGGGGAGCAACTGCAGAAATGTCCAATCGACTGCAGACGTAACATCATGACCTTTGATCACATGATGTCATGAAGTCACAAAGGTCATGCATTCACAAGTCGGCAATTTGTATCCCCATAATGCAACACATTTTGAAAGTCTATGACCAATGTTGATCAACATCTAAGACACTAACACTTGGATTACCCGGTGGCAGGGGTGGGCAGTAACGCGTTACAAGTAACGCAAATGAGTAAAAGAGTATGCATTTGGAGTAACGAATACTTTTTACGCGTTACTTTCTGTGGGCTGTAATTTTACTCTTACTCAAGTATTTTTTTCAGCAAGTAAAGTACTCTTTACTCAGCTACATTTAGTTTGTAACGGTAAAAAAATCGTTACAAAGGTTATCTTCAGGTATTTTTGTAAGCCAATTCGTACTCATTCGCGCTCATCATGTAGTATGACAAATGCAACCCATTCTCACTGCTACTCTACTCATCATCAGTCAAGCATGAACAGCCCAGTTGAGGATCAAGATGTGGCAAATCATGACAACCTTTGGCCACAATTGCAGAACATTTTTATTTTCAAACGTAAAAGAGGCAATAATATCATCATGAAATGTTGTCTTTCCCTCAACAAATACGCAGAAATCTCGGCTTTTAATAATTCATCCTCCAACCTTCGCAAGCACATTGAGGTAAGTTAGGCTAACTTCAGCTAGCTAGCAATAGGTAGCCAACGTAGCCAGCTATCTAAATTGCCCAGTAGTGTAGATACAATGTAAAGCTAATTTTCAATAGGGACTAGCTAGCTAGAAAATATTATAGAAAAGTGTAGGGTTATGTGTTGTGTTGTATTAGCGGTCAATTTATTTTGCTTGACCTTATTTTAAGGATGGCATAAATAGTTACTCATATGGTTAATTTTAAATGGGTTTCTAATGGAAACCTTTTGTCTCGGTTGTTGTAGCCAGCCAGCTAAGTTGTTATTTCTGCACATAAAGTATGAGAAAATATTGGAAAAGGTACAATTTATGATACAGTGGAGTCTGCTTATTGTGATCACATCCGTCCGGGTCAATTTGATCACTAGGGATGATCGCTATAGCCATTGATTTTCTCATGCAGATTACCATTTATTTTACCATTTTAATTTTTATTACATGAATATAACCTAATGAAACGGACAGCTTCGATATTAACTGAAGTTTACTGACATTCAAAATATGTTTGTAAATTGCTGTACTGTTACATTAGTGCAAATAGGCTAGCACCACAGGTGCTTTCCCCTAGCAAATGTTTTTCATCTGCTGCATGTGAAAGACTGTTCAAATACACAAAGTCGTCTGGGCTCGATTGTGCTGTATCATTTTTTTTCAAGAAATTTTTAAAGATAAATATATTATTTTTTCTGTTATACAAGCCCTGTTATATCCGCTACAATAAGCTAACAACATAACAATTTGTTACAGTTTTACAATGTTAGTATTTGGTTTATTAAACAAAACTATAAAAAATTTAAATGTACTGAAAAATGTACTTTTTTGATTGAGTACTCATTTACTCTTTCTTGAGTAGTTTTCTTAGGTGGCAACTTTACTCCTACTTGAGTAAAATTTTACTGTAGTAGTTGTACTCTTACTCGAGAACATTTGTTCAGTACTCTACCCACCCCTGCCCGGTGGTTCCTCCGGCTCCAGCCTTTCAACTATTGAATAGTCTACCGTTTGGGTTCTAAACATGGTAATGTCACATATGCATGCCATGTTTTTGTCGACCTCTCTGACAACAGGATCAACGCTGTGGGGTAAGGTATGTATCGGTTTCAGGGCTGAGTGGTTGGATGGATGGAATGTGCCGGCAAGGTTTCTTTGTTTTCTGGCTGCCAGAACCACGGACAGCAATGTGAAGTAGAGCGATAGACAGAGAGATAATACTTCTCTTTTGCCAAACATAATTGTCTGGCCCATATGTCCTAGCACTAGAAATGTAATAATTCACCCTAAACACTGACTCTTTATCAGGTATACAACACCGGAGTCAATCTCTTGAGTGTCTTGGTCGTAGGGGAAACACTCAACGCTAATCCTGCCTTCAGTTCTATTGGTATATAACATAATGTGCCACGCAATTCATATAGACTGAATTCAACAGTAGACTGAATTTCTCACACGGGGCACCGATATGGCGTGACCTGTCTTTCATTAATCTGATGACTGTTATTTATCGAATCAACTGTGTTTAATTGTTACTCGATTAAATTGATCATGTAACAATTAACTCATTAGGTTTTGGGGCACCATGGAAGAAGTTGTTTAAAGAGTTACCACCTCCCGAATTAAACTCTAAAAGGTCTTTACCTATCACATCCATAAAATAGTCAACGTATTAATCATTATCTATTATCATATCATCATTATGAACTGTCGTAACCTTCTTGGATCTGCAAAAACCCCAGCCTTACTCATGATTCAGTACTACACAAATTGGTTTAATTATTTATTTACTAGTTAACTAAATAATAACTCAGAATTAACATACACACTTAATACATGAGAAAAAGTCCCTAGCGGACTAACAAGAACATGACTGCTTGTTTACCGAAAGAAGGATGTCACGTTCGGGTGTGTAGAGAGACCAAGGCGCAGCGTATCGATAGTTCGACATCGTTTATTAATCTAAATAAACTCGACAGGATGCGAACTATTCAAAATAACAAATGCAATATAATATAAGGAACACACGTAGCACGAACACGGGACATACAACATAACAATGAACCACGCCAAGGGAGTGGAACATAGACAATTAAGTAGGGTCCCTAATTAGAGGTAATGCATAGCAGCTGCCTCTAATTAGGGATCCCACACACACAACACCACACAGACGTAGAAATACTAGATCTGCCAGACTCTGACCATAGAACTATAGAGAAGCAAAGCTTCTCTATGGCCAGAGCCTGACAAAGGAGGGGTAGAGAGAGAGAGGGAGATAGAGAAAGATACACTTATCGTTGATACATTTGGAAACTACTCTCACAGTAATCATGTACTTTGCATACGAACCGCCTCTCGTTTGGAGTAAGAAATCATTAATGTATTTACGTGTGAATGCCTTCGTTCGTCGTTTAACTCTGTTGGAACCAAACCTTCTTGGAAAGGGGTTGGGTCTCCTGTGGGTGTAAGGCTATGATTGTCCACAAGAGGTCATAATGTCCTTCTTAGTTGTCCGGTTTGTAGTGGGGTGTTTGCTCAAAAAAGCTACTTAGCTGTACCAGTGATTGTCTGAGCGGGGAGTTCTCTCCTCTATCCACCTCGTGGATAGAGGATGGCACAGGACTGATGGTAGCGCTCACCTTGTCTTCTCTGGACAAGGTGTTTTTGGGTTGGCCCAAACAATCAGATAGGGGATTCATCAGAGAAACTGACTCTACCCCAGTCCTCAGCAGTCCAATCCCTGTACCTTTTGCAGAATATCAGTCTGTCCCGGATGTTTTTCCTGGAGAGAAGTGGCTTCATTGCTGCCCTTCTTGACACCAGGCCATCCTCCAAAAGTCTTTGCCTCACTGTGCATGCACTCACACCTGCCTGCTGCCATTCCTGAGCAAGCTCTGCACTGGTGGTGCCCCAATCCCGCAGCTGAATCAACTTTAGTAGACGGTCCTGGCGCTTGCTGGACCTTCTTGGGCGCCCTGACACCTTCTTCACAACAATTGAACCTCTCTCCTTGAAGTTCTTGATGATCCGATAAATGGTTGATTTCGGTGCAATCTTACCAGCAGCAATATCCTTGCCGGTGAAGCCCTATTTGTGCAAAGAAATGATGACGGCACGTGTTTCCTTGCAGGTAACCATGGTTGACCACCCTCCTTTTAAAGCTTCCAGTCTGTTATTCTAACTCAATCAACATGACAGAGTGATCTCCAGCCTTGTCCTCGTCAACACTCTCACCTGTGTTCACTGACATGATGGTAGCTGGTCCTTTTGTGGCAGGGCTGAAATGCAGTGGAAATGTTTTTGGGGGATTAAGTTCATTTCATGGCAAAGAGGGACTTTGCAATTAATTGCAATTCATCTGATCACTCTTCATGACATTCTGGAGTATATGCAAATCACCATCATCAACACTGAGGCAGCAAACTTTGTGGAGACCAATACTTGTCATTCTCAAAACCTTTGGCCACGACTGTACATTGTTGCTCTATATATAAAAAAGCCAGTGGGGGCCTTAGGCATCACTACAGACAACCTGGTTAGAATCCAGACAACCGGGCATAATTGGGAGTCCCATAGGACGGCACACAATTGTCCCAGCATCGTCCGAGTTTGGCTGGTGTATGCCGACATTGTAAATAAGAATTTGTTCTTAACTTACTTGGCTAGTTATATATATATATATATATATATATATATATATATATATACATACACATACATACACACACACACATATACACAGTTGAAGTTGGATATTTACATACACCTTAGCCAAATACATTTAAACTCAGTTTTTCACAATTCTTTTAATTATTTTTCACAATTCTTTTTTCACATTTAATCCTAGTAAAAATTCCCTGTTTTAGGTCAGTTAGGATCACCACTTTATTTTAAGAATGTGAAATGTCAGAATAATATTAGAGAGAATTATTTATTTCAGCTTTTATTTCTTTCATCACATTCCCAGTGGGTCAGAAGTTTACATACACTCAATTAGTATCTTGTAAAAAGAACTGGCCTTAATGGCCATGAATAGTTATAATCTCCACCCGGCACAGAAGAGGACTGGCCACCCCTCAGTGCCTGGTTCCTCTCTAGGTATCTTCCTAGGTTTTGCCTTTCTAGGGAGCTTTTCCTAGCCACCGTGCTTCTACATCTGCATTACTTGCTGTTTGGGGTTCTAGGCTGTGTTTCTGAATAGTACTTTGTGACATCGGCTGATGTAAAACGGATAAATTTGATTTGGTAGCATTGCCTTTAAATTGTTTAACTTGGGTCAAACGTTTCAAGTAGCCTTCCACAAGCTTCCCACAATAAGTTTTGGCCCAATCCTCCTGACAGAACTGGTGTAACTGAGTCAGGTTTGAAGGCCTCCTTGCTCGCACACGCTTTTTCGCACCAAAGTACGGTATGACGGCTACGTGGTCCCATGGTGTTTATACTTGCGTACTATTGTTTGTACAGATGAACGTGGTACCTTCAGGCGTTTGGAAATTGTTCCCAAGGATGAACCAGACTTGTGGAGGTCTACATTTATTTGTCTGAGGTCTTGTCACGGCTGCAGTTAGACAGGACCCGAGGCGCAGAGCTGTGGTGCAAAAACATTCCTTTTATTATGCAAACTCCAAAAACACAAAAGGAGAGACAGCGACCATGAACAGGAGTGCACAGAAGGAACACTCACAAAAACCCACAACACAGGTGGGAATAACTAATCTTAAATAGGCTCCCCAATTAGAGGCAATGCGGTGCAGCTGCATCTAATTGGGGACCAATCCCAAACAGAACATAGAGCTATCCAGAGAGGTCTCTGGACACTAAACCTGAAAACCATGAAGGTTTCCAGAGACCTCTCTGAACATAGATCCTTACAGTACCCCCCGCCCCCCCCCCCCCCCCCAAGGCGCAGACTCCCGGCTACTGCGCTGGGGACACGCACTGAAGCCACCGGGCTAGGAACCGGCACTGGAGCTACCGGGCTAGGAAACGGCACTAGCACTTCCGCGCTGCACTTCCGCGCTGGGTACACGCACTGGCGCCACCGGGCTGGGAACCGGCACTGGCGCTACCAAGCTGGGGACACGCACTGGAGCTACCGGGCTAGGTACCGGCACTGGACCTACCCGGCTAGGAACCGGCACTGGCGCTACTGAGCTAGGGACGTACCTGGAGGATCCGGGCTTTGGAGGCGCACCGAAGGTCTGGTGCGTGGAGCCGGCACTGGGGGCACCAGGCTGGTCACAGGCACTGGAGGTTGGGTGCGAAGAGCCGGCACATGTCGTACCGGGCTGGGGAAACGCACCGGAGGTCTGGTGCGTGGAGACGGCACTGGAGGCACCGGGCAGGGCGCACGCACTGGAGGTCGGGTGTGGGAACCCGGCACAGGGCTTACTGGGTTGGGAAGGCACACCGGAGGTCTGGTGTGAGGTGCCGGCACTGGAGACATCGAACGGGACATATACCTATGATACCAGTTGCTGTAGGCTGTCCCTGGGTTTGCTGGGCTAGTGCTGCGCACTGGAGATCTGGTGCAGGAAGCGGACACAGGACATACCGGATTCAAGATGGGAACTGGAGGCTGGTATTCTATGACCCAGACTGGGGATGCACACGTCGGGCAACATACCCTCCAGCTCCGCCTTGTCACCTTCGTCCTCCTCCCAATGCTGCCGGCATTGCTCCACTATTCCCAAGAACATCTCCCTTAGGTATTCCCTTTCTTACTCAGACTCCGACCCCCAGTCATGCTCTGGCTCCGCCAGACCTCATGTGGATGGTGTTCTCTGTGCGTCCTCACCCCTGCCAGACCACCCCCATAGCCCCCCCCAAAAAATTAATTTGGGTTGCCTCTGGGCCGTTTGTCGTCTCGGACCCCGACAACGTCACTCTCCTCCTCTCTCCTGCTGAGGCTCCCTTACCTCCATCCCACGCAGCTTGGTCCTGGTGTGGTGGGATTTTCTGTCACGGTTGCAGTTAGACAGGACCCGAGGCACAGAGCTGTGGTGCAAAAACATTCCTTTAATTACACAAACTCCAAAAACAACAAAAGGCGAGACAGCGACCATGAACAGGAGTGCACAAAAGGAACACTCACAAAAACCCACAACAAGCTGGGAATAACTAAACTTAAATAGGCTCCCCAATTAGAGGCAATGCGGTGCAGCTAGCTCTAATTGGGGACCAATCCCAAACAGAACATAGAGCTATCCAGAGAGGTCTCTGGACACTAAACCTGAAAACCATAAAGGTTTCCAGAGACCTCTCTGAACATAGATCCTTACAGGTCGGCTGATTTCTTTAGATTTTCCCATGATATCAAGCAAAGAGGCACAGACTTTGAAGGTAGGCCTTGAAATACATCCACAGGTACAAATCCAATTAACTCAAATTATGTCAAATAGCCTATCAGAAGCTTCTAAAGCCATGACATCATTTTCTGGAATTTCCCAAGCTGTTTAAAAGTACAGTCAACGTAGTGTATGTAAACGTCTGACCCACTGGAATTGTGATATAGTGAATTGTTGGAAACAATTGTTGGAATAATTAATTTTGTCATGCAAAGTAGATGTCCTACCGACTTGTCAAATATATAGTTTGTTAAAATGAAATCTGTGGAGTAGTTGAACAATTAGTTTTAATGACTTCAACCTAAGTGAATGAAATAAAAGCTGAAATAAATAATTCTCTCTACTATTATTCTGACATTTCACATTCTTATAATAAAGTGGTGATGCTAACTGACCTAAGACAGGTAATGTTTACTAGGATTAAATGTCAGGAATTGTAAAAAACCTTTGCCAAATACATTTAAACTCTGTTTTTTACAATTCCTGACATTTAATCCTAGTAAACATTACCTGTCTTAGGTCAGTTAGCATCACCACTTTATTATAAGAATGTGAAATGTCAGAATAATAGTAGAGAGAATTATTTATTTCAGCTTTTATTTCATTCATCACATTCCCAGTGGGTCAGAAGTTTACTTACACTCAATTAGTATTTGGTAGCATTGCCATTAAATTGTTTAACTTGGGTCAAACGTTTTGGCTAGCCTTCCACAAGCTTCCCACAATAAGTTGAGTGAATTTTGGCCCATTCATCCTGACAGAACTGGTGTAACAGTCAGAATTGTAGGCCTCCTTGCTCGCACACGCTTTTTCAGTTCTGCCCACAACTTTTCTATAGGATTGAGGTCAGGGCTTAGTGATGGCCACTCCAATATCTTGACTTTGTTGTCCTTAAGCCATTTTGCCACAACTTTGGAAGTGTGCTTAGGGTCATTGTCCATTTGGAAGACCCATTTGCGACCAAGCTTTAACTTCCTGACTGATGTCTTGAGATGTTGCTTCAATATATCCACATAATGTTCCTTCCTCATGATGCCATCTAATTTGTGAAGTGCACCAGTCCCTCCTTCAGCAAAGCACCCCCACATCATGATGCTGCCACTCCCGTGCTTCACGGTTGGGATGGTGTTCTTCGGCTTGCAAGCCTCCCCCTTTTTCCTTCAAACATAACGATGGTCATTATGGCCAAACAGTTCTATTTTTGTTTCATCAGACCAGAGGACATTTCTCCAAAAAGTACAATATTTGTCCCCATGTGCAGTTGCAAACCATAGTCTGGCTTTTTTATGGCGGTTTTGGAGCACTGGCTTCTTCCTTGCTCAGTGGCCTTTCAGGTAATGTCGATATAGTACTTGTTTTACTGTGGATATAGATACTTTTGTACCTGTTTCTTCCAGCATCTTCACGGGGTCCTTTTCTGTTGTTCTGGACTTGATTTGCACTTTTCGCACCAAAGAACATTAATCTCTAGCATCTCCTTCCTGAGCGTATGACGGCTGCATGGTGTTTATACTTGTGTACTATTGTTTGTACAGGTGAACGTGGTACTTCAGGCATTTGCTCCCAATGATGCTCCCAATGATGCAGGATTTCTGAGGTCTTGGCTGATTTCTTTGATTTTCCCATGATGTCAAGCAAAGAGACACTGAGTTTGAAGGTAGGCCTTGAAATACATCCACAAGTACACCTCCAATTGACTCAAATGGTGTCAATTAGCCTATCAGAAGCTTCTAAAGCCATAATTTTCTGGAATTTACAAAGCTGTTTAAAGGCGCAGTCAACTTATGGTATGTAAACGTCTGACCCACTGGAATTGTGATATAGTGAATTATAAGTTAAATTATCTGTCTTTATACAATTGTTGGAAGAATGACTTGTGTCTTGCACAAAGTTGATGTCCTAACCAACTTGCCAAAACTACAGTTTGAAAACATGCAATCTATGGAGTGGTTGAAAAATGAGTTTTAATGACTTCAACCTAAGTGTATGTAAACTTCCGACTTTAACTGTATATACAGTGGGGAGAACAAGTATTTGATACACTGCCAATTTTGCAGGTTTTCCCACTTACAAAGTATGTAGAAGTCTGTAATTTTTATCATAGGTACTCTTCAACTGTGAGTGACGGAATCTAAAACAAAAATCCAGAAAATCACATTGTATGATTTTTAAGTAATTAATTTGCATTTTATTGCATGACATAAGTATTTGATACATCAGAAAAGCAGAACTTTATTTTTGGTACAGAAACCTTTGATTGCAATTACAGAGATCATACGTTTCCTGTAGTTCTTGACCAGGTTTGCACACACTGCAGCAGGGATTTTGGCCCACTCCTCCATACAGACCTTCTCCAGATCCTTCAGGTTTCGGGGCTGTCGCTGGGCAATACGGACTTTCAGCTCCCTCCAAAGATTTTCTATTGGGTTCAGGTCTGGAGACTGGCAAGGCCACTCCAGGACCTTGAGATGCTTCTTACGGAGCCACTCCTTAGTTGCCCTGAGTGTGTGTTTCGGGTCGTTGTCATGCTGGAAGACCCAGCCACGACCCATCTTCAATGTTCTTACTAAGGGAAGGAGGTTGTTGGCCAAGATCTCGCGATACATGGACCCATCCATCCTCCCTTCAATACGGTGCAGTCGTCCTGCTGATGTTTCCACCTCCATGCTTCACGGTTGGGATGGTGTTCTTGGGGTTGTACTCATCCTTCTTCTTCCTCCAAACACGGCGAGTGGAGTTTAGACCAAAAAGCTCTATTTTTGTCTAATCAGCCCACATGACCTTCTCCCATTCCTCCTCTGGATCATCCAGATGGTCATTGGCAAACTTCAGACGGGCCTGGACATGTGCTGGCTTGAGCAGGGGGACCTTGCCTGCGCTGCAGGATTTTAATCCATGACGGCGTAGTGTGTTACTAATGGTTTTCTTTGAGACTGTGGTCCCAGCTCTCTTCAGGTCATTGACCAGGTCCTGCCGTGTAGTTCTGGACTGATCCCTCACCTTCCTCATGATCATTGATGCCCCACGAGGTGAGATCTTGCATGGTGCCCCAGACCGAGGGAGATTGACCGTCATCTTGAACTTCTTCCATTTTCTAATAATTGCGCCAACAGTTGTTTCCTTCTCACCAAGCTGCTTGCCTATTGTCCTGTAGCCCATCCCAGCCTTGTGCAGGTCTACAATTTTATCCCTGATGTCCTTACACAGCTCTCTGGTCTTGGCCATTGTGGAGAGGTTGGAGTCTGTTTGATTGAGTGTGTGGACAGGTGTCTTTTATACAGGTAACGATTTCAAACAGGTTCAGTTAATACAGGTAATGAGTGGAGAACAGGAGGGCTTCTTAAAGAAAAACTAACAGGTCTGTGAGAGCCGGAATTCTTACTGGTTGGTAGGTGATCAAATACTTATGTCATGCAATAAAATGCAAATGAATTATTTAAAAATCAAACAATGTGATTTTCGTTTTAGATTCCGTCTCTCACAGTTGAAGTGTACCTATGATAAAAATTACAGACCTCTACATGCTTTGTAAGTAGGAAAACCTGCAAAATCGGCAGTGTATCAAATACTTGTTCTCCCCACTGTGTGTGTGTATATATATATATATATATATATATATATATATATATATATATATATATATATATATATATATACACATATATATATACACACATATACACATACACACACACATTGATGCAGCGCTCATCCTTAAAAGTATAATAAATAAATAAAATATTCCATAGTGCCAATGACTCAGATGAACATTGGGAACCACCAAAGTAAAGGTGTCATTCAAATCTAGAAACTGGTTCATTCCGACCCCTGCTTTCTCTCCACACCCACCCCGCTCGGCCATCTAGGTGTGTGAAGGTTAGTGTCTTTTCTGTAGGGAAGCTAATGATCCATCATGTATGACATTCCTGGGAGTGTACTTATTACCATAGCATTTTTGTATGTTCTTTATAGTTATGTACTTGAAAATGTATCAATTTACCAATTCGGCCACTTGGGTACATTTGGTCAAACTCGTGAGGGACACCTGGGTGACTTCATACTAAATGTTATGTAGCTCCCTCATTTTTGAAGGTATGAAACTTTGCACATACACTGTCGCTCTATTGTGGACAACATCTAAATTATCTCCAGCTTCCCATCTGAATGTATGGCTTTTCTAAAAAAAATTGGGTTTGTTTTAGCTTTTACCAGATCTATTGTGTTATGTTCTCCTACATTAATTTCACATTTCCACAAAGTTCAAAGTGTTTCCTTTCAAATTATATCAAGAATATGCATATCCAAGCTTTAGGTCCTGAGCTGAAGGCAGTTAGATTTGGGTATTAATTTTAGGCGAAAATTGAAAATCATGTTCCGATCCTTAAGGAGGTTCAAATTAAGCGTATTAATCCCCTTTACAAGGGGTTTAGAGTCTAACTGGCATACATAATTAATTCAATTTTTTAAAATTGAAACTTTATTTAAGATCAAATTCTTATTTACAATGACGGCCTACACCGTCCAAACTCGGACGACGCTGGGCTAATTGTGCGCTGCCGTATGAGACTCCCAATCACGGCCAGTGGTGATACAGCCTGGAATCGAACCAGGGTGTCTGTAGTGACACCTCTAGCCCTGAGATGCAGTGCCTTAGACCGCTGTGCCACTTGGGAGCCCAAAGCAGCGCATGCGTTTCAAGCTTGGGGAAGATCATTTTCACCATAAAATGCAGCTTTATAACAAAAACATTACATGTGATTTGCAGTAACTTTTGATTATGGTGTTTTCCCGCTAATGGAACAGTCGCACTCATAGCCTACTGCCATGTGCGTATTGCTGCGCTTATAATTATTCACTAGGCTGTGAATAAACAGCCTAGTGGTTGTATTCATTTGGATCTATTGCATCCCACAACTGTCGGACTATGTTTGGAATATTTATTTCTCGCTCAGAATAGAATAGGTTGACGTTTGTATTATGGAAGATAGTAGATTAACATAGGCTAGTGCTTTTGCTGTTCATTGGGCCTACACAACTTTTTGGCTGACAAAAGTAAATGTGGACAGTTCTTCCAATATCTTCAAAATGCATCTTGGAATTGGATAAGGACGCGCACAGTTGCTTCCCCGATGTGTCTGTCTTCACTTGTAGCTTGTGAGAAACAACCGATCACGTAATGGAGAGGCATGTAAGTGAGAGGTTCTTGGGAGCATACAAGTTTTTTAGGGTGCGTTACGGCCACAAAATGGATGTCGCCGTGAAATTTGAGGCATTAGCAAGCGCTTGTCAAATTGTGAGTAAGAGACTGATGAAGTGTATGCTGCCTGCTCAAAAAACTAAGCAGAGCTCATGCCTTGAACAGAAGAAAAATCTAAACCAAATCCATATTTGGTGTGACCACCCTTTGCCTTCAAAACAGCATCAATTCTTCGATGTACACTTGCACAAAGTCAGGGATTTTGTAGGCATATAGTCAGGAGTATGACTAAACAATTGTACCAAACAGGTGATAATGATCATCAATTCAATATGTAGGTTGAAACACAATTATTAACTGAAACAGAAACAGCTGTGTAGGAGGAATAAAACTGGATGAGGAACAGCCAAACTCAGCTAACAAGGTGAGGTTGCTGAAGACAGTTTACTGAAAAAAGTCATACACCATGGCAAGACTGAGCACAGCAACAATACACAAGGCAGTTATACTGCATCAGCAAGGTCTCTCAAGGCAGACAGGGATTTCCAGATGTGCTGTCAAAGCTCTTTTGAAGAAGCACAACGAAACGGGCAACGTTGAGGACCGTAGGCACAGAGATCAGCCAAGGAAACTTACTGCAGCAGATGAAAGAAACATCATGCTTACTTCCCTTCGCAATCGGAAGATGTCAAGCAGTGCCATCAACTCAGAATTGGCAGAAAACAGTGGGACCTTGGTACACCCATCTACTGTCCGGAGAAGTCTGGTCAGAAGTGGCCTTCATGGAAGACTTGCGGCCAAAAAGCCATACCTCCGACGTGGAAACAAGGCCAAGTGACTCAACCATGCACGAAAACACAGGAACTGGGGTGCAGAAAAATGGCAGCAGGTGCTCTGGATATTTGAAATATTTGGCTGTAGCAGAAGGCAGTTTGTTCACCGAAGGGCTGGAGAGCGGTACACAAATTAGTGTCTGCAGGCAACATTGAAGCATGGTGGAGATTCCTTGCAAGTTTGGGGCTGCATTTCTGCAAATGGAGTTGGGGATTTGGTCAGAATTAATGGTCTCCTCAATGCTGAGAAGTACAGGCAGATACCTATCCATCATGCAATACCATCAGGGAGGCATCTGATTGGCCCCAAATGTATTCTGCAGTATGACAACAACACCAAACATACAGCAAAAGTCATTAACAACTATATTCAGCGTAAAGAAGAACAAGGAGTCCTGGAAGTGATGGTAGATAGATAGATAGATAGATAGATAGGTACTTTATTGATCCCCCGGGGGGGAAATTTCATTATCAAGCAGCTACAACAAAAACACAGGGCAGGTGCAAAATGCCACAACGAAAGTACACAAAAGACAGATACACGGTACATGATACATAGAGCGGCAGTATGAAAAAGTATAGAAATACAGGATATCTGGAGTGCAAAAAAAAGCTATAAAAGGACATTGCATAGTATGAGTGGTTGGCTGAATATGTACACTATACATTGGTGGATGTTGGATGGTTAACTATACTATACAGGTTGATGGCAGAGAAATACTTCAGTAGCTAATGCGTATGATATGAGCGAGGGTAATAATAGTTTACTTAATAGACAGACTGGGTAAATGAACAGGTAGGTGAAAATTTTGCATGGTTAAATTAGCTGTACAGTTAGGTATACAGTTATATTTACAGATAAGTGAATACTTGCATGTTTACACAAACTGTACAGGTAAATGACAGGAAGAGATACTTTAATAGCTAAATGTGTGTATGATATCATTGGGGTAATAATAGTAATTCCCTTAAAATACAGTCCTTAGTGCGCAGGGTTTAATTACAGACAACTGCACTTATTGCACATTTGATATACTAAAAGCAATGAGAAAAGGTGCAACTGGCAGGATACTAATATGCATTCCTGAGTGAATGCCTAGGTCCAATAATTACTTACAATATTGCATGTGATATAATATAACAACTGTACATGGGTATGTATATACAGACCTGTATGAATACGTATGGCCTGAGTGGATGAGTGCTGACGGAACAGAGTTACTCACGGATGGATGCATAATTATTAAACTAGGTCCTAGCACCCCAACAGTTCCAGATCTATGTTGCCGACGGCACGGCACCCCGGTGAGGCATTATATAGTCTCATAGCCGCCGGCAGGAAGGACCTCCTGTAGCGCTCTCTGGCACACCGTGGTGGGATCAGTCTGTGACTGAAAGAGCTCCTCTGCGTCATAACCATAGCGTGCAGAGGGTATGGGTATGGCCCTCACAGAGCCCTGATCTCAACATCATCGAGTCTGCCTGGGAGAAGCAACTGAGGCTGCCTAAATCTGCTCATTTGGAAGAAAAATAGTTAGTAATTTCTGCTACATAATGGGGGTGATATTAGCAGTAACTGCAACAAGTTATTGTGAAATCAAGGTAAATAAAAACACATTTTCTCAGTTCCATGCTATAAGCAGTTACTGACTTTTTGTAGTAACTGCTTATAGGGCAGTGTTGTGTCCTCACATTTGGTCTTATAATTTTCTCATATTTGATATACTAAAAGCAATGAGAAAAGGTGCAACTGGCAGGATACTAATATGCATTCCTGAGTGAATGCCTAGGTCCAATAATTACTTACAATATTGCATGTGATATAATATAACAACTGTACATGGGTATGTATATACAGACCTGTATGAATACGTATGGCCTGAGTGGATGAGTGCTGACGGAACAGAGTTACTCACGGATGGATGCATAATTATTAAACTAGGTCCTAGCACCCCAACAGTTCCAGATCTATGTTGCCGACGGCACGGCACCCCGGTGAGGCATTATATAGTCTCATAGCCGCCGGCAGGAAGGACCTCCTGTAGCGCTCTCTGGCACACCGTGGTGGGATCAGTCTGTGACTGAAAGAGCTCCTCTGCGTCATAACCATAGCGTGCAGAGGGTATGGGTATGGCCCTCACAGAGCCCTGATCTCAACATCATCGAGTCTGCCTGGGAGAAGCAACTGAGGCTGCCTAAATCTGCTCATTTGGAAGAAAAATAGTTAGTAATTTCTGCTACATAATGGGGGTGATATTAGCAGTAACTGCAACAAGTTATTGTGAAATCAAGGTAAATAAAAACACATTTTCTCAGTTCCATGCTATAAGCAGTTACTGACTTTTTGTAGTAACTGCTTATAGGGCAGTGTTGTGTCCTCACATTTGGTCTTATAATTTTCTCATATTTGATATACTAAAAGCAATGAGAAAAGGTGCAACTGGCAGGATACTAATATGCATTCCTGAGTGAATGCCTAGGTCCAATAATTACTTACAATATTGCATGTGATATAATATAACAACTGTACATGGGTATGTATATACAGACCTGTATGAATACGTATGGCCTGAGTGGATGAGTGCTGACGGAACAGAGTTACTCACGGATGGATGCATAATTATTAAACTAGGTCCTAGCACCCCAACAGTTCCAGATCTATGTTGCCGACGGCACGGCACCCCGGTGAGGCATTATATAGTCTCATAGCCGCCGGCAGGAAGGACCTCCTGTAGCGCTCTCTGGCACACCGTGGTGGGATCAGTCTGTGACTGAAAGAGCTCCTCTGCGTCATAACCATAGCGTGCAGAGGGTATGGGTATGGCCCTCACAGAGCCCTGATCTCAACATCATCGAGTCTGCCTGGGAGAAGCAACTGAGGCTGCCTAAATCTGCTCATTTGGAAGAAAAATAGTTAGTAATTTCTGCTACATAATGGGGGTGATATTAGCAGTAACTGCAACAAGTTATTGTGAAATCAAGGTAAATAAAAACACATTTTCTCAGTTCCATGCTATAAGCAGTTACTGACTTTTTGTAGTAACTGCTTATAGGGCAGTGTTGTGTCCTCACATTTGGTCTTATAATTTTCTCATAGTCTCCAAAGTGTTCTCTTTCAATTGCTAATTCAATATAGATAATTCATTCGTTCAAGCATCTTATTTATAAAAACAAAACGAAGTAACAAAGGGAGCAAACAATAAATGTTCATACTGTATTTCACAACCTCTGCAGGGGTTTGGAGTTGCCTATAATGACAACACAACAATGCCACACATACATTGATCAGTTGCCTATACTGTACATGATTGAGCAAAATAATATTGTGAAAAACATTGTGTTTGAAAACGTGTTCAAAATGCCTCCAGTTGTACATCACTGTAAATAAAAACACAGCATCTAAAATGGTACAATTATTTAATTTAATTCGACAATGACCCAAAACACACTGGGTTTGCATTGCAAATGAGGGCATAAACTGGATCAAGACGCCGGCAGAGTACGTAGACCTTCATGTAGTTAAATAAAGGTTAAATAAAAATAAATAAATAAAATACCTACAACACTTTTAACAGCACATTAATCAACATTAGTGAGAGGCGTACAATACTGTATATCTAAAATAATTTTTTCCATCTCTACATGTAGGTCTGATTTAAACCCGACTGAACTTGTTTGGCAACAACTGAAAACATTAATCCGTAACTCTGCCAAGCCTACAAACAAAGATGAACTGGTGAAGACCATCAAGACGTTTTGGCTTGAGAAACTGACGATACAACAATGCAACAAATATATTGATCATCTCAGCAAGGTTTTACCTGTGGTCGTGGAGCTGAGGGGAAGTGCAACTAAAATGTAGCTGAGATGTATTTTGAAAATATTTGTGTCATTATTTTATTAACGAATGCATAAAGATGTTGATGAACAGATACTGTAGATGCATCTATATGTGTGTTACATGGTCCAGTTAGAGCTTCTTCTGACAAAGTAGAAAAAAGTGTATTTAGATTACTTAAGCATCGAATACATTGCAAACACCTACAGAAGGCGGGCTATTAAACCTGCTAATCTATTGTCCTGCAAATAGCCCTGTAACAATATACTGGCTGTTCACTGGTTTCAAAAACAATGATTGTTAGGCAGCTTAAACTACTTGAATTCAACCATTATTGGGTTCAAATACAGTAGTGTGATTCACATCAATGTGCTATGTAGATATCAATAATAAGTGATATCCGTATCGTCGTAGACTACACTACTGCTGTCATCCTTAACTCCAAGCGTTTATTCAAATGGGATAATCTTTGGATGCCGACAGCAGTCGCACCATTGGACATTTTGAGGTTGCATGAGGTTAAAACTTTAAGTAATCTAAGTATCGAATACATTGCAAGTTGGGGGGATTTTCACACCTACAGTAGCCAGGCTATTCAATCTGCTAATCTATTGTCTCGCAAATAGCCATGGATTGTGACTCCATCTCGTTTCTCGCCCTCTTCAACCTGTCATTCACTGCCTGATGCAGGGTAGCACTGTAATTAATTAATCATATGCTATCTTCCCTGCTCCTCTTTTCTTACATCTTTCCCTTTCTTTCTTCTACACCTCTCTCCCCACCTCTAACTTCCTCTTTTTTTATATAATGCACACCATATGTGCATTGAAGTACAGATTGACATTGTATTTATAATATAATATTATAATTATAATATTTATAATGCATGTATTATGTATTTATAACACTTGGATAATGAACTAATTTCAATAAAGCGTTTCACATTCTCCACTGGTTGAAATGAAGTCTCTCATTGAAATACTACACCTATCCTGTGTCCTCAGATTAATGCAGATGAAGGGAGTTAGATATGCATTGGAAGTGTAGTGTACTGTTTTTTTACTGTATATATGAATTACAAATCAGCCTTTACTTAAATCATGTTTCTAGTCTATTGCATAGTTACAATGTGTAATCATTGATGTCCCAGGACCAGGATTGGTAAACACTGTTGAAGTGTATAATTGTAATACATACTTGCAGGCACAGTTTGATTTTGATACACCTGGTATTGGATATGACTGAAAAAAAATGTCTCACAGACATTCATACCTGAACCACACCTTTTTTTTCCAAGGAAGATTACATGATCAGTGAATATATTCAATGTACAGGCTATAATATGGGGATCTCATGCGTGTATATAGGACTTGCGTCCTTGGCACAATAAAGTTATTATACTCTTCTCAATCCATAGGCTTCATTAATGCCATACAACAGGCTGTGATAGCTGAGGTTCATAGATTGTATAAATATTAGTTCAGAACGTTTTAGGGTCCATACACAGATTGGCTACATAGCTAGCTACACATCCATAGGCATACAGTTATTTTTTTCCTCCACTACACAACAAGCAAGAAAATAGTTAGCTAGTTATGTTACTTCAGCTGCATTGCATGGCAAATATAAGCAAGGCAAGTTACACAATTCATTCATTCAATTTGCAGTAAATGCTTTAGCTAGCTAGATTCTTTACACCCACTGTTTCACAAGACGACAGCCTGGTTTGCTGATTTTTTGCTTGACTCGTTATGACGTTATAATTGCTTACATTTTCTTCCACTGTAATGTTTTTGTCAGCCATCTTTGCTGAAAAAAGTCACCAGCGATGGGTCGCATAAGGTCAAATTCGTCATTGGAACCACTCGATATGATTGGTGCAATGAAGCCGTGACGCAGGGTAACGTACTAAATCACAAAGTAGGTCTAAGTCCCGCGGCATAAGCTCAAAACTTATAAAAGTTTGTATACACTAACAGTCTGAAAATATAGATTGATTCCTTCATCTACCATAGTCCTGCACAACCTTTTTTCATTGCTTCTAATATATCGAATGTGCAATACGTGCATTTATCTGTAATCAAACCCTGCAGTAAGGACTGTATTTTAAGGCAATTACTATTATTACCCTAAATTATATCATACACACATTTAGATATTTAAGTATCTCTTCCTGTCATTTACCTGTACAGTTAATATAACCATGCAAAATATTAACTTACCTGTTCATTTAACCAGACTGTATATTAAGAAAACTATTATTACCCTCACTTATATCATACGCACATCTAGCTATTTATGTATTTCTCTACCATCAACCTGTATAGTATAGTTAACCATGCAAATATTCCTTATTTATCTATATCAAATTGCAATATTTGTATCATTTTTTTGTATCATTTTTATTCTCAACACTCTATAAAAATGTATAGTGTACATATTCAGCCATTCACCCATACTATGCAATGTCTTTTTATAGCTTTTTGCACTCCAGACTTCTTGTATTTTTATACTTTTTCATACTAGCGCTCTATTTATCGTGTATCTGTTTTTGTGTATTTTCGTTCTGGCATTTTGCACCAGCCCTGTGTTTTTTTGTAGCTGCTTGACGAAGAAATTTCCCCTCTGGGATCAATAATGTTTCTATCTATCTAACCTTCCAGTTTGTTATATTTAAATGGTTCTAAGGTAATGTTTGAATGTATATATTAAAAGGTTTCTGGTTTGCTCAGATAAATTATATGAATGGGCAATAATCAAGATAAGAGAAAACTAGAGCATCTCTTTATCATGGATTGTAAACAAAAATCAAAATTTTCAGCTGATGTCTAGCACTTAGGGAATGATTTGTATGAAATACAATGCTCATAGTTTTAAATATGTTCAGGACTAGTTTATTACTGTCCACCCATTCTAAAAACAGACTGCAACTCTGTGTTTAGGGTTGCAGTGATTTCACTAGCTGAGGTTGCTGATGCATATGTATCTGGTTGAATCATCAGTATACATGGTCACACAGGCTTTGTTTAATGCCAGTGGCAGGTCATTAGTAAAAACAGAAAAGAGTAGAGGTCCAAAAGAACTGCCCTGTGGTACACCACAATTTTGACTCCTTCTTGAATTGGCCTAGCTACTTTGTGGAAAATGGAATTCACCTGGGTGAAAATGGCTCCCGGCTGTTGTCATCAAACATTGGAAAGGTTCTTGGCCAACTAAATTGATGTTAGGACAATATTAGCATTATCATTACATGTAAGTCAGTTTTTACCATCTCCTCGTTTGTCACTATGAGAGTTCCACATATTATATCTGAAAGTGGTGACATGTCAAATGGTGCTAACTGGAGAAATTGAGTTGCTACTTTCTTTTCTTTTCCTAATACTGTAGGTATAATCCAGTCTCCTGTTGTTCTGAAATCTCAAAGTAATCTGACTTGTATTGAAACTGTGTATGATTTTAAATGCAGAAAAGGTTTGAAATGTTTACATCTTAATATTCGTAGTTTATTACCTAAAATGGATCATGTCAAGATCTGGGTCTCTCAGGCAGACCCTGATATTTTTATCCTGGTTAACTGATAAAACCCTGGAATCTGATGTTGCTATGGATGGTTACAATGTTTTTAGGGCTGATAGGAAAGGCCAAGGTGGTGGTGTTACCATTTACACAAGGAATATTCTTTCTGTGTCTCTGTTAAAGGCTACCTCCAGTCCTAAACAATTTGAATTGCTGGCTTTAAGTCTTCAGTTGGGTTCAAACTCAAAAATAACAGTTATAGGAGTCTATCGTCCACCCTTCTCCATGTGTGTACTAAACAAACTCACTGATTTAATTGTAATTTTTACTATCCCAGAGGTGTTGATTGCTGGAGATCTTGCATGAGGAATGCAGGACGCTGACTGTATAAGTGATTTTTGTAGTGATCTAAATTTGACCCAGCTGATTACAAAGCCCACTCGTCCAAACTCAAAAGACCCTACGAAATCAACTTTGATTGACCTCATATTTACAAATACTGACAGAGAAATATACTGGGAGTGGGGTATTTCTTTGGATATTAGTGACCACTGTCCAATTGCATGTGGATGCCTCGATCCACACCTCATTTCATTTTTGTGAGGGGAGCAACGGGAGGAGACATGACCGTCCTGGACCCCAACCTAATCCGGGACTGCCACCGTCACCGCCCTGACCGACCCGCTCCTCGTCCTCCTGGCCGTCGACGTCATGCGGGGGGAGCAGCGCGTCCGGAGGGGGGTACTGTCACGTCTCGTCACGGCACTCTGATTCGCCGGTCTACTGAACCACCGGTCTGAACACAACACCCCGGCAACACAAGGAGGGGAAACCAACGCACCCAAATCACCTCCAGCGCACCTGCACCTCATCATCTCATCACTACCACTATTTAGCCTTGGACTGTTATGTGTTATGTTTGGTTGTTTGCTTCGTGTCGTATATTTTCGTACGTTGTTATTTTCTGTGCTAGATAAAGTAAAATCTGACCACTTGGATTCCTGCATCTGCGTCCAGCCTCTTTACATTCTTCGGTACTCGTAACACAGGGCCAGCCCCTGGAGCAAATTAGGGTTAAGTGCCTTGCCCAAGGACACGTCTGTCACGAGTGGGTGTAGAGAGAGACTAAGTAGCAGCGCACCGATAGTTCGACATCATTTATTAAATGATAAACAAATAATGTCACGAACTATATAAACAAAAAGGCAAAGAACAAGAATGAAAAAACACACTTACTATGACGTGACTTCCAGACATACAAACATCTAACAATGACCCACACACAGGTGGCCGAGAGTGGTGCCTAAATGCAATCCCCAATCAGAGACAACCCTGTACAGCTGTCTCTGATTGAGGATCATTACTCCCCTAGTTAGGGTGTGAGGGTTCGACTGTGGTTCTACCACTCCCCTTATTGGGAGTAAGGTCCAACCACAGCCAAACCCTCACAACGTCGACAGGTTTTTCACCCAACAAGAGGAATTTTAAACATTTCAATGAACAGGCCTTTTTTTGTGACCTTTATTTTGGTGACTTTGATTGTATTGCATCTATACCTGACCCGGAGTTGGCTCTGAACCACTTCTCGAATGTTTTCAATTGTATTGTAGATAAACATGTTCCCTTTAAAAAAGTGAGAATAAAAAAGATTTAAAAAAAAAATAAAAATCGGTCTTGCCCTTGGTTCAGTCCAGAGCTATCTGAAGTCATACACAACAGAGATGCTGCCTGGGCCAAAGATAGATTCACAGACTCAGCCCAGACTGGCAGTCTTCCAGGCGATTGAAAAATCTGTGTGTAAAATTTGGGGAAACTTAAATCACTGAAGGGTTGTCTCTTTCTCTCCCCCAATACATTTATTTACATTCTGGTGTGCAGCACTCTTTATTAATGGCTCAGTAGCCCACATTTTTAACTTAACATTATTATCAGGAAGTATTCCAAAAGCATGGAAATCCACATATGTGCTGCCACTCCATAAGGATGGGGATACAAATGATCTAGACAACAATCCGCCTATTTCAAGACTACCTTGTTTAGCTAAGATTATTTAATACTTGGTTAATGTACAACTTTGTTCCTTTTTATCTGATAATTGTATTCTTAATATAAACCAATCAGGGTTTAGGCCTGGGCATAGTACTACCACAGCAACCATGCTAGTTGTTAATGATCTTGTCAATGCCTTGATGCTAAAAAGAGCTGTTCTGCCTTGTTTATTGACCTGTCAAAGGCGTCATTCTGTTTATGGTTTCAGAACTATCTTAGCGACAGAACTCAGGCCATCTTCATAGATGGGGCTAAATCTGAATTTCTTGAGATTCAAAAAGGTTTTCCTTAGGGTTCGATTTTGGGTCCATTATTGTTCATTTTGTATATTAATGACATGACATAGGAAACACTGTTAATACTTGTAACATTAATCTCTATATGCATATTACCGTTTTTTATTCCTGTGCCACCTCAGTGCAGCAGGCCATTTGTGAACTTCAGCATGACATTGATTCAAATCAGAACTCACTAACAGATCTTAAACTAGTGTTAAATACAAGTAAAACCAAACTCATGCTGTTCTCTAGTCACGAAATGTTGATCTGAGGAACTGCATATTTGCGTTATAAATGGAGCCCAAATTGAGCTTGTTTCTCAATATAAGTACCTGGGTGTCTGGATTGATGACAAGTTGTCCTTCGTAACTGTGACGATGCAAGTGGTGATGGCGAAAAAAGGAGGCAAAAAAAGTAAAAAAAAAAAAAAAAGGTTCTTTAATAAACAAAAGGAATAACTACAGCAACTCACTGAACAGCAACACATGGCGTGAAAACAATAACCCGTTAGGGGTAACACAAACACACAGAACTTAAAGAGAACATAATGAGCAAACACAACACAGGTGTGGATGATAAGGATGTTGCTGCCATCGTACTACCACCGCCGGTTAGAACACCGGCGAGGAGGAGCGCTGGAGAGGAGGAGGTCCCGCAGCTCTACGCGGGGCATTCGTTACAGTAACGAATATAAAAAAAATCTGACTAAGAAGATAAGATCCAAGATAGTTTTTTATATCAAAATAATTCATGCCTTAGTGTTAAAAATAGGAGAAAGATTGTTCAAACAACGCTTCTCCCTGTATTGGATTTTGGTGGTATTGCTTACATGCATGCGGCAACATCTGTTTTGAAACCCTTAGATGCAAAACGATTTATCACAGGGGACAATTTTAGGACTCATCATTGTAGTTGTCACAATCGGGTGTGTCCAGAGACCAAGGCGAAGCGTAATCAATATTTTCCCCAGTTTTATTTAACAATAAACTATACTTAGTCAGAACTATACAAAATAACAATGATAAACATACACGGAGGAGAAACACTTACTTTGATGATGACTTCAAAACAATGACCCACACACAGGTGGATGTGAAGAAACTCTAAGTACTATCCCCAATCAGAGACAAACTCTAGACAGCTGTCTCTGATTGGGGATCATTAACTACCCCTAGTGGATGATGTGAGGGCTTGACTGTGGTCAAACCCCTTTCTGTGGACAGAAAGGGGTTTAATTTCAAGCTAAGTGTACTGTTAGCTAGCTAGTTAGTTAGTTGGCTGGCTCGCTAGCTAATGTTACATGTATGATGTTAGAGACTAATGTTAGCTAGCTAACATTGAAGCTGGTAGGTTAGCTATCACTACCAGAAGTTTCATGCAAGGCATAGTGACGTCATGAGTTGGCACTATGTTCATTGTTTAACTAGCTAACGTTAGCTGGCTGGCTCGCTAGCTAACGTTACGTGACCTGTATTATCTTACAAATTGTTTACCTAGCTACAACAAAAGACTCCACTGTGTAAGTCACCATTTCGGTTGTGTTCGTAAATTCAGTCTCAGTATGCCAGAGCGCAGAATAACTGATGAATTTAAGAACGCACAACACCTGTTGAATATGGCCGGTGTCAGTAAACCTCAGCAAAAAAGTGTAATGAAATTGTTGCCAGCAAAGCTGGTTAGGCTGTTTTCATCTTATCAAGAGGTAAACAATGAACCATAATCCTAATTTTGTTTCTGAATGTAAATAGCAAGCTAGCCAATGTTAGACAGTTTGTTTGGGTGCTTTACTGCCATTGTGAGGTCAGAACGATCGGATCAACCCTACTTATCGGCCAGATCGTTAAGTGTGCACTATGAACTCTCCGAGAGCTAAACGAGATGGGTGGGGCTAAAGCTTAAGAGGGTGTGAACGATGCTGAATGGTGTCACGATTATTTCTATTCCAATGTTATAAATGAACTCTTATAACTCTATCTGTATCCTGAAGGTTGTAAATTCTTCAGTTTGTTTAAATAATACAGAGAGAGTTCCAGCTTTACAATGGTGAGGTTTTATTCAGAGAACGTTCTCCAGAAATAAATAATACAAAGCCTTTTATAATATCCAGTCAGCAAAGTCTCCACCCTGTTTTATGGCCTGCAAGTTCTCAGGGTCTGCCTTCAAAGACCCTATCCTGTTATCTCAGGTCACCCCCCTCAAAGACATCCCTCAGTTGCTAATGTTTACCCACACCTCGAAGACCAGACTCCAACCCTGATGGATAGGGTCCTGTGAACTTTTATGGCCGCATAATCTCCTGCAGGACTAACAGCCTTCACAAATGGTCTGTCTCCCCCTTTATTTGTCTTTAACCACATCCTGACTTATTTACCAAATGGTGACATTCTAACCTAGTCTGAACCTTGTCTATGTTTCCACATTCTTATAATCATAATCTTCTAATTCTAATACATCTTACACATTACACAGTTTCAGGGTGAAACATCTTAGTCATTAACATTAAACATACACATTTCTTTATCAATCCACCCTTTGACTAAATTTCTTCAATAAAATCTGCAATAAAATGCAAATTAATTACTTAAAAATCATACAATGTGATTTTCTGGATTTTTGTTTTAGATTCCGTCTCTCACAGTTGAAGAGTACCTATGATAAAAATGACAGACCTCTACATGCTTTGTAAGTAGGAAAACCTGCAAAATTGGCAGTGTATCAAATACTTGTTCTCCCCACTGTATAACACACCTGGAACAAAACGTTTTTTTTAAGTAATTTGTTCTTCCATACGCTACAATCATACTTCCTAATTGTTTTAAGTAATTAGTTCTACCCTATCTCCCCTGTTGATACATGGCTTTGCCCATGTATCAAAATTACTACATATCTAAACAAAGACTTTAGTAATATTGGTAAATTACCCTGATGCCAAATATTATTTCGGAGGATTGCCCATCCCTTTTTCCATATTTCTAATTCTCTCTGTGTGAAGAGCAGAATGTAGCACCCAGGCTCTACAGTAATTAAAACTCATCATCTGTTTATAAATCTTGGTGCTTCCAAAATCGTCTCTTTTCTAGAGGGGTTCAGAGTACGCCCTTCTCAAGGTATAGTATGTCTCGAATATTATTATCTATGGGTGGCTGTGGGTTCTGACTTCAACTGTTCTTTCTTACTCTCAGACTTCATAAAATATTAATTTTAATACAATCTATAATTAACCTTCAAATCTACCTATACCAAAAGTACTCCTTTAATCAATCCTTCATCAACAAATCCTTAGGACTATAACTTAGAAGGTATGGCTTCCAGCTCACTCCCTTTCCCTGAGTGAAAAACAAATCTCTCTGTCATTAGTCAGGTCCCACTTCTAAGTGGACCCTGATTAAACTTTCTCTCTCCAATCAACTCTCATCTATATCTGCCAATAAATAGACTATACTAGTCTCCCTCTGGTATTTATTACCAATCAATTATCTGTTTCCCCTCAGATATCCCCTTCCCTAAGAACCTTCATTCCTCTGAGGTATCTTTCCACTAGGGATATGTGTAAACTCAACTTTTCATCTATATAATCTCCAATTCTGTGGTCCCAACTCCTTCTACTTGCTGACATTTACAAATAGCCAACTCCTCTGGTAGGAGTACAGCATCCAAAAGATTCAAAATCAACTGAGCATGTGTAATAGGTCTACCAGAAGTAGTCACCATTCCCCTGTTCATCCATTGTGCAGCAAATATGTGTACTATCTGTGTAAATTGTAACTATTTTCCCTTTACCCAAACAACATGCACAAGTAAGAGCCACTATTTCTGTCTGTTATTCAGAATAATTTATAGGTAAGATTCAGCTTCCAAAATGTCTGTCTCTGCTCTGACTTTCTTATCTTCATTCATCAGGTCTCCTAGTTCTTGAGACATCTGATCTGATAGTGGAGAACCAGTTGTTCTCTTTGTCTGGCAGGTTACCTATCCTCCCCCCAGGTCAAATCTTCAGTTAACATTTTGGGGTTAATGGATATACTCCCTAATTTATCTCTACAGCAGGGAAGGGGCCTCAATCTAAGGTCTGTCCTTATTGCTAAAATCGGCTTGCCTCCTCCTCCCCTCTGTCAAATGTTCAAAATGTCCCTCCATAAAACTGTAACAAATTGTAAACCACTCGGTTTCTCCTGTCCTCCAGTATTTTCCTAATAGCCCATCTAATCTGGAATAACTAGACCAGATTTTTTCCCCCTCCTAATAACATCCATGTTATTTCTCTATCATATGGTGTTTCAAACCTCCAAGTATTAACCTCTCCTGTCTCTTACATTTTTAAGTACTGAACTTGTTTGTTCCTGCATGTCTACTTACTTACCCTCTCTGTTTCTGGGTAATCAGCTATTCCACATTTCCATATAAAATATCTCCAGGGTTCTAATAATATCCATATTATTCTACTTAACATCTATTTCCCTACCAACACACCCTCTCAGTATGCAATTACTTCAAAACTATTCCCTTCCAAATTATCATGGGTCAGCAAAACATTGGATTCTCCATCGTCCTCATTCCTATTACCGACACAGCCCATCCCCCACATTTGTTTCTTATCAAGCTCAAACGTTAAAACCACTCAGCCCAGGCAAACGCCCTTCATTCAAACGTTTAAGATCCACCAGAATGATAACTCCATCATCCACTAGGGTCGTCCTACATGTATTGTAACCTAAAATGCCAATTCATTTATCATGTCAGTCAATATATAATACCATCTATTACACACAACCTCGGTTAATTAGGAGTAAAATGTATATCCTGGGGAAAGAAACCCGCGGTACAAAACACAGTACATACTACAGTATCATACTATATGCTTTCCAACTCACCATTCCCATATAAACAAGAGTAGTAATTTACTTTAAAATGCGGCCCGATTGAACAGATAGTTCAACAGTTTTACGTGCGCTAGCCAACCATGCTACTATGGAAGTAGTCTAGATCATTACTCAAACTTTCCCAAGCAAAGCTCCTTTGGGAAATGGCCCAAACTAGTTTCAAAAAGTTTTCACTCAATATCGTCAACAATAACCTGGGCTCCTAAATTCCTATAACCATTTTATCATATCTACCAAGGTTTATCGCGACGCAGCCTCTCCTGGTGTCCGTTGTTAGTTAAAGTTAACCTACCGAATATGGAGAAAAAAAACAATCCGACACCCAGCCCTTGATCAACGTTCATAACAATACTTATCAACACAATTAGTTATTCCCACACAGGGACAAACTCTTCGCTTACCTACATCAATACAATGAGTTATTCCCACACGGACAAACTTTTCGCTTACAGTTCCTCGCAAGACATACAACAATCATCAATCAGAGACAAACGATGCCACGTTTAAATCGTAGGACATGTTGGTTATTACCGTTACACACAATCTAGACAAATTCGTCAGTTTATCGTCCTGTCCTTTCAACATAAAACTACATTATTACAATACCGGTTCACACTGCAGTCACAACGCAAATAACACAATTCTACAGCTTAAATTCACAATACCATTAACTTTCAATATCAACTTTTCAAACGCACCTTCTTCGCAGTCTCACTTCCACAGACCTTCACTTTCCTCGGGACGAAGTGGTCAGGCGCTTCCTCCCTACCGGGCAACCTGCCGGAAAGACGCATGCACCTTCCCTCACCTCCCGCTAGACTCTCTCACACCCATTCTTCCATTCTCGCAGTCTCACTTTCTGTAACTTCCCATTTCACTTTACTTTTTCTTTTGCTGGCTTCCGAGAGCCACACTGTTACCTCACCTAGCCTATCGACCCCTTCTGCCTGCTGTTTCCTTACATTATCCCCACAAGTTTTATGTATCGGCACACCTTAGTTTTCAATTTCTCCATATTTGACCTCCCATCAAGTCCATTTTCCTTCCTCCACTGAGGACCATGATAATGTTCCTCCTATCCTTAAAGCTTACCAACTAAAGTTCACAATTGTTTTATGTTTTCCTAGAATACTAGCGCGTGGTTTTCTCTGGAAAAACGTCCAAAACCAAAGCTCACTTTCATCCCGTGTACTATTGTCGATCCAACGATCGCGTCAACACTGGGTAGTTTATCTTGGTAATGGCCTAAACTACCTGGAGTCATTGCGGACCCCCAATCCAAGTTGACCTTACCTTAGTACAATAATTTTATATATTATCTGGAATACTAACGCGTTGGGTTTTCTCCAAATAGACCTCTAAAAACCAAGTACTGATAACGATCCAAGTCAGATTTCTAAGAACCTCTACCTTCTCTACAGTAACATTAAATTATTTACTACAGTTTCAGATATAAATTCCCCAAAACCCGTGAATAAAAATTACTGACCATTTCCTTGCAGCTGGGACTAAATGTTGGTTGGATCTCGTCACCGTTAAATGTCGCGTTACCAGTTATCACCGGCCTGAAATAAACCCTCAATTTCAGAGGTCAGGTCCTTATTACGGATCCTAAAGATCCGCCCGTGCACGGTTTCGGTGTTTCCCTGCGACGACAGAAAACGGATATTAAGTCCGGATCGAAGGACCAAATTGTCACGATCATTTCTATTCCAATGTTCTAAATGAACTCTTATAACTCTATCTGTATCCTGAAGGTTGTAAATTATTCAGTTTGTTTAAATAATACAGAGAGTGTTCCAGCTTTACAATGGTCAGGTTTTATTCAGAGAACGTTCTCCAGAAAGATATAATACAAAGCCTTTTATAATATCCAGTCAGCAAAGTCTCCACCCTGTTTATGGCCTGCAAGTTCTCAGGGTCTGCCTTCAAAGACCCTATCCTGTTATCTCAGGTCACCCCCCTCAAAGACATCCCTCAGTTGCTAATGTTTACCCACACCTCGAAGACCAGACCCCAACGCTGATGGATAGGGCCCTGTGAACTTTTATGGCCGCATAATCTCCTGCAGGACTAACAGCCTTCACAAATGGTGGTCTGATGGTCTGTCTCCCCCTTTATTTGTCTTTAACCACATCCTGACTTATTTACCAAATGGAGACATTCTAACCTAGTCTGAACCTTGTCTATGTTTCCACATTCTTATAATCATAATCTTCTAATTCTAATACATTTTACACATTGCACAGTTTCAGGGTGAAACATCTTAGTCATTAACATTAAACATACAAATGTCTTTATCAATGGCTATAGAGAAAGAAGAGCTCTTTACTAGGAACCAAAACACATGTTCTCAAAAGTGAGTCTACAAGTTTAATCAAATTTCAAAGAAGAATTACTTTCCCATTGTTCCTAAAAAATGCAGTGTATGGTATACCATTTTGTAGCTCTTAGTCTCTACGTTTATCCAATGTAAACACAATTTCAAATTTTGCTACATAAGACCGATTTGAGCTGGACGGTCAGATATAGTCCGCTACCATCCTCAGTAGCTTTCCATCTAAGTTGTGAATACCAGGTGGTTTCTCATTATTGACAAAAAAGGAATGGAATGGGATGCGTGGGCTAATGAGCAGCAGTAGGTCCAGTGTTTTTGGTGTTTTTCACTAGTTATTTGGCCAAATCATGATTACACAGGTGTTAGCATCTTTAGAATATTTTGGAAGGGGAGGGGACATTCAGCCTGTAACTTGTAAAGAGAGAGGGTGGAGCACCTCGTTCCTACCATCTCTTGTTCCCTTCTCTTAACACGTATGGACCCAGAACTTAATCGAGCAGCTGAACAATTACGCAAGACTTTAGTTCTGGGTTAACCAAGATTACTGTCCACTCAATCCCTCACTTTCCCTTGTCCTAACCAACCCCCTCTATCCCACCTGTCCAATCCCATTAACCTATATCGGCCCCTGTCGATACCCACTCACCACTTCTACCTTCCCCTGTCCTGGCCCACTCTCCTGCTCACCCCATCCTGTGACTGGGCAGCAGAGTGCCGCATGCTGGTCAGGAGGGTGAGGCAGAGCACAGACGCCTGTTGTTTATTGCCAAAGAAGTTATTTTTTTATTACGTTAGACGAGGTCTTTGGAGAGGAGCCCGGTATTGATGCGTGTTGTCTTGGCTGTTTGCGTGTAAGTGTGTGTGTGCATGTTTGTGCATTTGGCTCCTCATCGTGTGTGAGATTCCCTTCTCACACACGAGTGTTGACCTCAACATCTCCTATAAAAGCGTTTACTTTAATGAGATTCCCCTTCCTCCTCCACCACCACCCTCACCCCTCGTCCTCCTGCATATTTCGCTTCCTTCTGTGGGCATGGTGAAGGTTGTCCACTGACAGAGCCTTCTAACAACACAGCCACCCAGCGACCCAGGCCCTCATCGTCATTCCAGTGTAAATACTGTATTCTCTCCTAGGATGTTTTCTCTGGAGAGCAACCACACTGTTTCTGTTGGTCAGATGTTGGCATATCTTCTCACTGAAAGAATTTTGAATGTTCATTAAAAGTCAGTTTGTGTGTCTGTGTGAAGATCAGCTCATGTATGGGTTATAAGGCAAGCATCAGGCCAACTAAAATTAGCATTGGGCAGAGATTTAGAGAGAAATAATAAGGTAGAGGTTGGTTGCCTCTCAGATTTATCGTCCCCCTGAATACTTATGTAAAATGTGATATACAGTGGGAAGAACAAGTATTTGATACACTGCCGATTTTGCAGGTTTCCCCACTTACAAAGCATGTAGAAGTCTGTAATTTTTATCATAGGTACTCTTCAACTGTGATTGATGGAATCTAAAACAAAAATGCAGAAAATCACATTGTATGATTTTTAAGTAATTCATTTGCATTTTATTGCATGACATAAGTATTTGATACATCAGAAAAGCAGAACTTAATATTTGGTACAGAAACCTTTGTTTGCAATTACAGAGATCATACGTTTCCTGTAGTTCTTGACCAGGTTTTCACACACTGCAGCAGGGATTTTGGCCCACTCCTCCATACAGATCCTTCAGGTTTCGGGGCTGTCACTGGGCAATACGGACTTTCAGCTCCCTCCAAAGATTTTCTATTGGGTTCAGGTCTGGAGACTGGCTAGGCCACTCCAGGACTTTGAGATGCTTCTTACGGAGCCACTCCTTAGTTGCCCTGGCTTTCTGTTTTCGGTCGTTGTCATGCTGGAAGACCCAGCCACGACCCATCTTCAATGCTCTTACTGAGGGAAGGAGGTTGTTGGCCAAGATCTCACAATACATGGCCCCATCCATCCTCCCCTCAATACGGTGCAGTCATCCTGTCGCCTTTGCAGAAAAGCATCCCCAAAGAATGATGTTTCCACCTCCATGCTTCACGGTTGGGATGGTGTTCTTGGGGTTGTACTCATCCTTCTTCTTCCTCCAAACACAGCGAGTGGAGTTTAGACCAAAAAGCTCTATTTTTGTCTCATCAGACCACATGACCTTCTCCCATTCCTCCTCTGGATCATCCAGATGGTCATTGGCAAACTTCAGACGGGCCTGGACATGCGCTGGCTTGAGCAGGGGGACCTTGCGTGCGCTGCAGGATTTTAATCCATGATGGCGTAGTGTGTTACTAATGGTTTTCTTTGAGACTGTGGTCCCAGCTCTCTTCAGGTCATTGACCAGGTCCTGCCGTGTAGTTCTGGGCTGATCCCTCACCTTCCTCATGATCATTGATGTCCCACGAGGTGAGATCTTGCATGGTGCCCCAGACCGAGGGAGATTGACCGTCATCTTGAACTTCTTCCATTTTCTAATAATTGCGCCAACAGTTGTTGCCTTCTCACCAAGCTGCTTGCCTATTGTCCTGTAGCCCATCCCAGCCTTGTGCAGGTCTACAATTTTATCCCTGATGTCCTTACACAGCTCTCTGGTCTTGGCCATTGTGGAGAGGTTGGAGTCTGTTTGATTGAGAATGTGGACAAGTGTCTTTTATACAGGTAACTAGTTCAAACAGGTGCAGTTAATACAGGTAATGAGTGGAGAACAGGAGGGCTTCTTAAAGAAAAACTAACAGGTCTGTGAGAGCCAGAATTCTTACTGGTTGGTAGGTGATCAAATACTTATGTCATGCAATAAAATGCAAATTAATTATTTAAAAATCATACAATGTGATTTTCTGGATTTTTGTTTTAGATTCCGTCTCTCACAGTTGAAGTGTACCTATGATAAAAATTACAGACCTCTACATGCTTTGTAAGTTGGAAAACCTGCAATATCGGTAGTGTATCAAATACTTGTTCTCCCCACTGTATATATATATATATATATATATATATATATATATATATATATATATATATATATATATAAACATTTTAAATGTTAAATTTTTTTTTATACATTTGCAAAAATGTCTTAAACACTTTTTGCCTGTCACGATGCTGAATGACAGGACGATAAACAGAGCGTTGGTGGAGCAACATTCCTTTTATTGTTTCGTTATTCCAAAATAACAACCAAAAACAAAGGAGAGATAACAACCGTGAACTGGCGTGAATAACAAACCCAATGTACTCCACACACAAGAATCCACACACAGGTAAAATAGAATCCCCAGTTAGAGACTCGAGGCAGCTGTCTCTAATTGGGGATTGAAATTAACTCAAACATAAAAACCGGATGTGGCACCAGATCCGGCGGAGGCTCCGGCTCAGAGGCTGGACTGTAGCCCTTACCCGGACTGCGCCCCAGTGGAATGGTCAGCTCTGGCACTGGATCAGGGCTGACGAGCTTTCCCGGACTGGGCACTGGTGGAGCGGAGTCCACAACTCCATTAGCTAACATGCTCTCGAGCTGTTCATTGAGAATCATCAGTTTGGCGGGGAACTGCCTGTAGGGACACTGCTTAATGGGGACTTTATGCCGTGTATAGACTGTGTGTTTGAAGACTGTTGTACGGCCGGGTGTAAGAGTACAAACCTCGCTGTTCAACTCCAACATCTGGAAGAGCAGCCACCTCTCGTCATCCAACAGACATGCCTGTTCCACTGCTTGTTTGATGTAGAAATTAGCATCAGGTTTGTTTTTGCTCTTAAATAGAGAGGAGTATGGCTGTAATCAGGGTGATAGCCGGGTTCTCTGAATTCACTGGTCAAACTTGTTTTGGTCTTTGTCTCTTTTTTTGTATTTTCTCTGTCTTTTGTCATTGTCTTCGTCTTGACCTAGCCAGGACTCTAAATAAGGTAGCAGGCTCCAGCCTGAAATCAGTGCGTTTCCAAATTGAAATAGATGAGGCTGGGAATGGTCAGAGCGCAGACAATAGGATGGTTCTGACATTGCGATGGTCAGTCCACTGAAGAACATGAAGTCCAGGCCAAGGACTACAGCAAATGCAAGGCTCAGATCTGCAAGAATTGCCACAGGAAGGTTAATAATCTCATCATGCAGTTTTATTGTCATATCAATCCAGCCCAAGGGAGTGGTAGGTTTTCCATTGGCCAAGATCAATGGTCCTTCTTCCCAGGTTCAAAGCTCCTCATGAAGTAATGCCATGTTTCGCCATAGGGACTCCTGCATCAGGGTGTAAGTTGGTCCTGTGTCGATTATGGCTTTCCTTCTCCACTTCATAACAGTCAGAGGAACCAACAGTTGTTTTGGGATAGGAATAAGACAGCTAGTAGGTGTTATGTGCTGGACTGCTGGTGATATAATGGGCTCAATGAAAGTCGGTTTTGTTTTCCCCTCATACATTGTTGTTTGGCTGTTTGTTTTCAGTGTGTGCTGGGGATTTGGGATAGGTTTGGCTCCAGAACCACAGTCGAGGCTTGTGTAAACTTGGTGTTGCTTGCTGAGGAGGCCTGTAATTCCACATTCTGATATTCCAAACCAAATGTTACTGTATGGCGAGCTGCCAAACCCGCAATGAACGCTGCTACTCAAACCCGCACAACGTAACCCCATCGTGATGGACAAACACAAACACACACACACAGTCACCAACGCAATTACGAGCTACCAGACATGCCAGACAGGCATACTATCTGAGATTGAAAAGAAGTGTGTGCGTGGGTGTGTGAGAGAGAGAGAGAGAGAGAGAGAGAGAGAGTTTATGCAACGTGACTGTGCCAAATTGCGCCTCTTAATTATATATTTCCTCATATGGATATGTTGCATAAGAGAGAGAAACCTTTCACACAGCCCGGACATTGGTCCTCCATTTCGCTGACGTCCCACAAACAAGACTGTCAGTCTGTCAGCATCAGACAGTGTCCCATACTCAGATTTATTTATCCCTGCCCACATAAAAAAATACTACTGTTTACTATAGAATACTATAGCACTTACTAAATAATTATATAGTATTCTGTAGTAAACTGTAGAATACTATACTCCACACTGTAGTATCCCTTGATCACGTAGTGCTTACTACAGAATTGTGTAGTATACTGTAGAATACGTATACTACATGAGCTGAAATAAAAGATCCCAGACCTGTTTCATACACATAAAACGTGTATTTCTCTAAAATACGCTTTTTGTTTACATCCCTGTTAGTGAGCATTTCTCCTTTGCCAAAATAATCCATCCACCTGACAGGTGTGACATATCAAGAAAATAATTAAACAGCATGATCATTACACAGGTGCACATCGTGCTGTGGGTAATAAAAGGCCACTCTAAAATGTGCAGTTTTGTCACACAACACAATGCCACAGCTGTCTCAAATTTTGAGGGAGTGTGCAATTGTCATGCTGACTGCAGGAATGTCCTACAGAGCTGTTGCCAGAGAAGGTAATGTTCATTTCTCTACCATAAGCCGCCTCACAACCGCAGCCCACCTGCGGGATAGTCTGAGGAGGAAGGGGGAAGGGTGCTGAGGAGTTTTTCTGTCTGCAATAAAGCCATTTTGTGGGGTAAAACTCATTCTGATTGGCTGAGCCTGGCTTCCCAGTGGTTGGGCTTGTTACCCAAGTGGGTGGGCCTATGCCCTCCCAGGCCCACCCATAGCTGTGCCTCTGTCCAGTCATGTGAGATCCATAAAATAGGGCCTAATGATTTTATTTAAATTGACTGAACCAATCCTATAGGATTTTATCCTATTTTCTATTGGATTATTGTATTGGAATCCTATAGTATCTAATAGTAATCACATAGGAGTCCAATAGGACTGGTTCCAAAATCTGCTAAGATTTTTCTACTAGGATCTACCAGAAATCAGGAATCCGGGGTTGACTTGCCTATAATAATGCACATACAGTGCATTTGGAAAGTATTTAGACCCCTTGACTCTGGTTGGGCTCTGGTTGGGCCATCAAAGTTACCCACGAGCCACTGCGGCCCCTCATGATGAGTTCAGTTTTTTCGTGGCCCTCACCCCCATCAAAGTTGCCCAACCCTGATTTAGTACATGTACTAGCAACAATTTAAGAGTACTTGCAAAAAAATGAACCAAAGCTGTTGTAGTTAGGCACAACAAATACATATGGTACAGTACAGTAGGGAAAAATAGAATAAAGACGCTCTTCCCCTCTGCTCTGAAAACAACGCGCTCTGTGTAGCAGGTAGAACGTCACATTGATACGATGCTGCTGCCAAAGCAAGTGATGCTGCAAGGCGTGCTGAGGCGCACTGGCCTGGTTCATGTAATAGCGAGGGGAGGAGTGGGGTCCTAAAAGAGTTCGCTGCCACTCATTTTTCGTCACTTGAGAGGTCGTCTACCCCGGAGCGGTCCTAGGGCGAATTTTGGACGCGTGAATGCATACTTGCTGTCCCTGACTACCTTTTTCAGTTTTGTCGCGTTTGCCGGGATTACCGGACAAGCAGGAGCCAAAGAAGAGAAATAAGTGCGGATTTCGCCATGGGAGCTCAGACCTCAGCGCAGCGGGACGGGAAGAGCCAAGAGGATGCGTCAGCCGAGAATCTGAGCTCAGAGGTGAACGCTATTTCAGAGGGAGATAGCGTCGTCGAAGCCAAGGTAAAAAATGATACCCAGTAACGGCCACTTTACAGCTGTTATTGTCAATGTCTACTACCTTAAGGCTTAGTGTACTAAACTCCACTCACGCAGTAATAAAAACGACAACAGTGATTTAAGGCTCAATACCATGGGCTCACGGCATCAACAGTCCCTGTCAGCGTTTCAATAGGCTATAGCAGCCTAGCCTATTGCTATAATAAAACATTTATAGATGTCTAACATACAGGAATTTGCTGCTGATGATGGAGAATGATAATAAGAAGAATAAAACAGAGATGTATTAAACATGTACAATCATATTCATAACAAACATGCAGTCAATACAGGCTACAATATTTTGTAGCTTTTAATGAATGACACTCCCCAAGTTGATTGACAGTTGCTTGTCTTGTCTTGGTCTTCAGATTTAGCCTACACATCTAGATAGTTACCTGCACTTTTGTAAAATATTAAGATACCCTAGTCAAAATTATGAAAATCATAAAAAAAGGTATTGGCCAGTAATAACCTTTTTAGATTTTAGTGTCACATGAAAATGTCATGTGGTTGATTCCAATGTGCTTGTCCCAGCTCATACATAGCTGACAAATGTAACAATTTGTTTGTCCCATGTTAGTATGTAGGGTGCATAACTGCCACGTCTATGTTATATTGTGAACAATGAACCATGGATCACGTTGACAGCAACAAGGTCCATATGACTGACACTAATTCTTCTGGGGTGGGCAGTGTAGTGGCCCAGACTCAGCAGCACTGGGAAGGCATGTCTCAATTTGCACCATGTGAAAAGAAAAGAACAAGAGATTTAAGATCCAGACGCACCGATGCACGCTTGCACGCACACACATCCACTCGTCTGCACATACCTTAATTTAATTACCAATGCACGGTTCTGACTGTCTGCCTGGTGACCGACATGCCTATCTATACCTGGCTTTGCCCTTGCTATCTCTCTCTCTCTCCCATTCGCTAGCTCACTATTTCTTTGCTGTGAAAGATGCAATAGTTTGTGTTCTCGAAGTAGACTATGGCAAATAGTTTCCTCCGTTGCAAAAATACAGATTCTTAGGAGTCGATTCCTAGCAGAATCTAAGCTTGACAATCATTGTTTTACTTTGGCTGGTGTTCTAGAAGCCAGGCGTGGCACAGTGTGTGTCCAACATAATACACTCTGCAGCTTGGAGCTGAGGATAGGCATCAGTGATTTTTTTCTTCTACTGTAAGATAAGTTGAGATAGGCCCACTGACTCCAGATGGGTTATGGATATATTGCTTCTGTTCTGTGTGAACGCTTCTGTAGACTACGTGTGAATAATACAGCTTTAGGAGGACTTCAGCTAATGACTTGGTACGTTTGGCCACCTGCTGTTTCTGAAGCACCATTAAAACATACTGAATTTATTGACCTTTCAGTAGGCAGAATATGGAAGGTCAAGTTTATCTTTATTCTGTTACATCAAAGAGTATTGAAATATTACCCTTCAATGCTGAACAGCAAATTAATTGTAAATATTAGAGTTTTTCAATGATCCACTTTCCTTATAATTTGATGAAGCTGTATAGCACATGTCGGTCACCAGGCAGACATTCAGAACCGTTTATTGGTAATCAAAAGATGTAGGCTATAGGTTATCGCAATGCTGTATTTTGCCATTTCTTGGCTTGCAATGTCTCGCACAAGTTCAGTAAAGTAGGGCTATCAATGACTAGGCTGAGCTATTCTACACGCAAGAGATACACTAGCGTTTTTTTATAAAGAGGAAGCAGGCGAGCCAGCGAGGGCAACTGCGAGGGAGGGAGGGAGGGAGAGAGAGGCTGATGATCTGGTGCCTCTGTCACCAACCAAGGAGGGCCCACAGCAGCACCTAGATCTTCTGCACAGATTCTGTCAGACCAGTAAATCTCAGTAAGACAAAAATAATGGTGTTCCAAAAAAGGTCCAGTCGCCAGCACCACAAAATCAAATTCCATCTAGACACAGTTGCCCTAGTGCAAACAAAAAACAATGCATACCTCGGCCTAAACATCAGCGCCAACTTCCACAAAGCTGTGAACAAGCTGAGGGACAAGTCAAGAAGGGCCTTCTATGCCATCAAAAGGAACATCAAATTTGACATACCAATTAGGATCTGGCTAAAAATATAGAACCCATTGCCCTTTATGGTTGTGAGGTCTGGGTCAGCTCACTAACCAATAATTGCTAATTATCAAAATCCAGAAAAGAGCCGTTAAATTATATAACCACCTAAAAGGAAGCTATTCCCAAACCTTCCCTAAGCAAGCTGGACCTGGGGTTCTTCCCCGACAGCGACACAATTAGACCCAACCAAATCATGAGAAAACAGAAAGATAACTGCTTGACACATTGGAAAGAATTAAAAAACAAACAGAGCAAACTAGAATGCTTTTTGGCCCTAAACAGAGAGTACACAGTGGCAGAATACCTGACCAATGTGACTAACCCAAATTTAAGGAAAGCTTTGATGTACAGACTCAGTGAGCATAGCCTTGTTATTGAGAAAGGCCGCCGTAGGCAGACCTTGCTCTCAAGAGAAGACAGGCTATGTGCATACTGCCCACAAAATTAGGTGGAAACTGAGCTGCACTTCCTAACCTCCTGATAAATGTATGACCATATTAGAGACACATATTTCCTTCAGATTACACAGATCCACAAAGAATTAGTAAACAAACCCAATTGTGATAATCTCCTAATCTACTGGGTGAAATACCACAGTGTGCCATCACAGCAGCAAGAATTGTGACCTGTTGCCACAAGAAAAGTGCAACCAGTGAAGAACAAACAAAATTGTAAATACAACCCATATTTATGTTTATTTATTTTCCCTTTTGTACTATTTGCACATTGTTACAACACTGTATATATACACATTAGGACATTTTAAATGGAATTTCTGTTAGTGTAATGTGTACTGTTAATTTTTATTGTTTTTTATCTACTTTATGTTGATTATCTACTTCACTTGCTTTGGCAATGTTAACATATGTTTCCATGCTAATAAAGAATTAAGAATAATTAATAATAATAATTTAATTTAATTGGATTGAAAGGATTGGGGCAGACAGGCAGGCAGACAGTCAGAACCGTGCGCATAGGCTATATCTTGGTAATCTGTATCTAGCAATGTCTTGTCTAGCATTGCCTCGTAAATTCACCAAATGTATATTAAAGTATACAGTGGGGAGAACAAGTATTTGATACACTGCCGATTTTGCAGGTTTTCCTACTTACAAAGCATGTAGAGGTCTGTCATTTTTATCATAGGTACTCTTCAACTGTGAGTGACGGAATCTAAAACAAAAATCCAGAAAATCACATTGTATGATTTTTAAATAATGAATTTGCATTTTATTGCATGACATAAGTATTTGATCACCTACCAACCAGTAAGAATTCCGGCTCTCACAGACCTGTTAGTTTTTCTTTAAGAAGCCCTCCTGTTCTCCACTCATTACCTGTATTAACTGCACCTGTTTGAACTCGTTACCTGTATAAAAGACACCTGTCCACACACTCAATCAAACAGACTCCAACCTCTCCACAATGGCCAAGACCAGAGAGCTGTGTAAGGACATCAGGGATAAAATTGTAGACCTGCACAAGGCTGGGATGGGCTACAGGACAATAGGCAAGCAGCTTGGTGAGAAGGCAACAACTGTTGACGCAATTATTAGAAAATGGAAGAAGTTCAAGATGATGGTCAATCTCCCTCGGTCTGGGGCACCATGTAAGATCTCACCTCATGGGGCATCAATGATCATGAGGAAGGTGAGGGATCAGCCCAGAACTACACGGCAGGACCTGGTCAATGACCTGAAGAGAGCTGGGACCACAGTCTCAAAGAAAACCATTAGTAACACACTACGCCGTCATGGATTAAAATCCTGCAGCTCACGCAAGGTCCCCCTGCTCAAGCCAGCGCATGTCCAGGCCCGTCTGAAGTTTGCCAATGACCATCTGGATGATCCAGAGGAGGAATGGGAGAAGGTCATGTGGTCTGATGAGACAAAAATAGAGCTTTTTGGTCTAAACTCCCCTCGCCGTGTTTGGAGGAAGAAGAAGGATGAGTACAACCCCAAGAACACCATCCCAACCGTGAAGCATGGAGGTGGAAACATCATTCTTTGGGGATGCTTTTCTGCAAAGGGGACAGGACGACTGCACCGTATTGAGGGGAGGATGGATGGGGCCATGTATCGCGAGATCTTGGCCAACAACCTCCTTCCCTCAGTAAGAGCATTGAAGATGGGTCGTGGCTGGGTCTTCCAGCATGACAACGACCCGAAACACACAGCCAGGGCAACTAAGGAGTGGCTCCGTAAGAAGCATCTCAAGGTCCTGGAGTGGCCTAGCCAGTCTCCAGACCTGAACCCAATAGAACATCTTTGGAGGGAGCTGAAAGTCTGTATTGCCCAGCGACAGCCCCGAAACCTGAAGGATCTGGATGGAGGAGTGGGCCAAAATCCCTGCTGCAGTGTGTGCAAACCTGGTCAAGAACTACAGGAAACGTATGATCTCTGTAATTGCAAACAACGGTTTCTGTACCAAATATTAAGTTCTGCTTTTCTGATGTATCAAATACTTATGTCATGCAATAAAATGCAAATGAATTACTTAAAAATCATACAATGTGATTTTCTGAATTTTTGTTTTAGATTCCGTCACTCACCGTTGAAGAGTACCTATGATAAAAATTACAGACTTCTACATGCTTTGTAAGTGGGAAAACCTTCAAAATCGGCAGTGTATCAAATACTTGTTCTCCCCACTGTATATTAGGCTATCAATGAGTATGGTTAAACTTTTCTTCATAGTGCCAGTGAATTTAAGTTGAACATCGCCAAATGCATCAGTTTAATTAGGCCTATAGGTTATTTAATGAACCCTGGCAGGCTGTTCGTGTTCTAAGTCAGGGCTCTCCAACCCTGTTCCTGCAGAGCTACCTTCTTTTAGGTTTTTACTCCAATCCCAGTTGTAACTAACCTGGTTCAGTTTATCAACCAGCTAATTATTGAATCAGAGGCGTTATATTAGGGTTGGAGTGATAACCTACAAGATGGTAGCTCTCCATGAACAGAGTTGGAGAGCCCTGTCCTAGGCAATAGATCGCTAAGCAGTATCCCCGCTAAAGTTCACTTTCTCATCCATAAACACAGTCAAGTGCAAATACGGTTAAGCAGCTCTAATCAGCAGTATGGGGAGACCTATATATTTGGCAGCCAAGCACAAGTTATCAGTGTAGTTTATCGTCTAGACATGATGTTGAAATATCTTCACGCCTACAATAAAAACCTACAGGCTTCAATCATGAGTCAATTAAATTAGAGTAAATGTTGAATTACATGGGGCAGTTTGGAAAAACTAATGCCGTGTGAATCGTCCTCTTGGAATAACGCACATGCTTGGATAATAATTACAAAGCCAACGTCTCTAGTAATATCTGTCAGAATAGGGCTATAACATGACAAAGAATAGGCTTATCAACGTAGGGTGCACCGCATCATCCCATGGGATCTGTCAAGGCTGCACACAGCAGATAATATCACTGACATACTCTAGTTACTACACATCACCTTCTATATTAAAACAAAATAGCTATTTTATAGGCTAAAATTATGAGCAAATGGGCAGCATCTTGCTCATGTCAGTCCTCTAGAACGCAAATGTGGTCTTCCAAGGTACGTGTGTGCGGATCCGCTTGGGAATCGAGCAAGAGTCGGCTCCTACGACTCCATCCACAGGAAAAATCCTGGAGTCATGCACCACTAGTTATGTTAAGGTAGCTACACTTTGCATGCTCCAAGCTTTTGTCAATGTTATCGGCATGGTAACACTAGCTATCTGTCTGTCAGGATTTTGACAACAACATCACCATCGGAATGTCAGATACAGTTGAAGTCGGAAGTTTACATACAACTTAGCCATATACATTTAAACTCAGGTTTTCACAATTCCTGACATTTAATCCTATAAAAAATTCTTAGGTCAGTTAGCATCACCACTTTATTTTAAGAATGTGAACTGTCAGAATAATAGTAGAGAGAATGATTTATTTAAGCTTTTATTTCTTTCATCACATTCCCAGTGGGTCAGATACTCAATTAGTATTTGGTAGCGTTGCCTTTAAATTGTTTAACTTGAGTCAAACGTTTCGGGTAGCCTTCCACAAGCTTCCCACAATAGGGTGAATTTTGGCCAATTCCTCCTGACAGAACTGGTGTAACTGAGTCAGGTTTGTAGGCCTCCTTGCTCGCACACACTTTTTCAGTTCTGCCCACAACTTTTCTATAGAATTGAGGTCAGGGCTTTGTGATGGCCACTCCAATACCTTGACTTTGTTGTCCTTAAGCCATTTTTCCACAACTTTGGAAGAATGCTTGGGGTCATTGTTGATTTGGACGTGTCACGAGTGGGTGTAGAGAGACCAAGGAGCAGCGCAGCGATAGTTCGACATCGTTTATTTTAAATGATAAACACAAATGTCACGAACTATGCAAACAAAAAACAACGAAGCAATAACAAAGAACAGAAACACACTTAATGTCACAGTGACTGTTGAATTAATGACCCACACACAGGTGGATGTGTGGGGTGCCTAAATGCAATCCCCAATCAGAGACAACCCTGTACAGCTGTCTCTGATTGAGGATCAAACCTCCCCTAGTTAGGGTGTGAGGGCTCGACTGTGGTTCTAACACTCCCCTTATTGGGAGTAAGGTCTAACCACAGCCAAACCCTCACTGGAAGACCCATTTGCGACCAAGCTTTAACTTCCTGACTGATGTCTTGAGATGTTGCTTCAATATATCCACATAATTTTCCTTCCTCATGATGCCATCTATTTAGTGAAGTGCACCAGGTCCTCCTGCAGCAAAGCACACCCACAACATGATGCTGCCACCCCCGTGCTTCATGGTTGGGATGGTGTTCTTCGGCTTGCAAGCCTCCCCGTTTTTCCTCCGAACATAACGATGGTCTTTATGGCCAAACAGTTCTATTTTTGTTTCATCAAACCAGAGGTGGTTCTGGAGCAGTGGCTTCTTCCTTGCTGAGTGGCCTTTCAGGTTATGTTGATGTAGGACTCATTTTACTGTGGATATAGATACTTTTGTACCTGTTTCCTCCAGCATCTTCACAAGGTCCTTTGCTGTTGTTCTAGGATTGATTTGCACTTTTCGCACCAAAGTACGTTCATCTATAGGAGACAGAACGCGTCTCCTTCCTGAGCGGTATGACGGCTGTGTGGTCCCATGGTGTTTAAACTTGCGTACTATTGTTTGTACACATGAATGTGGTACCTTCAGGCGTTTTGAAATTGCTCCCAAGGATGAACCAGACTTGTTGAGGTCTACAATTTTCTTGGCTGATTTCTTTGGATTTTCAAATGATGTCGAGCAAATGTAGGCCTTGAAATACATCCACAGGTACACCTCCAATTGACTCAAATGATGTCAATTAGCCTATCAGAAGCTTCTAAAGTCACAACATAATTTTCTGGAATTTTTCAAGCTGTTTAAAGGCACAGTCAACTTCTGACCAACTGGAATTGTGATATAGTGATTTATAAGTGAAATAATCTGTCTGTAAACAATTGTTGGAATAATTACTTGTGTCATGCACGAAGTAGATGTCCTAACCGACTTGCCAAATCTATAGTTTGTTAACATGAAATCTGTGGAATGGTTGAAAAATAAGTTTTAATGACTTCAACCTAAGAATCTGTAAACTTCCGACTTCAACTGTATGAAATGTTGCAAACCACAGTCCCTCAACGATGAGTGAGGGTATTGTGCTTTGTGATTTTATCAAGAACAGAGTGATAGGCATGTATGTATTGCAGATTAAAATATCTACCCCACTGTAGAAACTTTGTAGGACTATTCAAGCAACTTCCTACATTTCTACTTCAACCATTTTTGATTTCTCACCAATCTTGAATTTCAGTAACTTTTTGCATTTTTACCCAACTAAGTTGGAGGATTGGATACAGGAGCCGGCTTTATGCAATGACGATTAAGGTCATGATTTTGATGGTTTCCCATCGGATATTTTTAATGTCCACCTATCAAACTGGAGAGCATTCTAAACTTGATAAGACCAGGAAGAGATCAACTCAGTTTCAGCCTGAAGTAAATCAGAAGCTTACCGTTTTTCATTCAGCCCTTTAGTGACTAAACTAACATTGACTGCATGTTTGCGGCAGAGTCTTTGTCACCTGGCCTAGGACTTCTCTCTCAGGGCCATCATGTGTTAAGAGTTTTGGTCGGGATGCAAATCCAGCCAGCTTTAGACGTTTGCTGTTGTCTTTAAACCTGTCACATGGTGTGAGGTTTCGCTTACCTCAGATATCATATAATCCAGGTTTACCTGTATCCCAGAGAGCCCTCTGACTGAGTAGACCCTCATGTCCTGTTATAACATGTTTATAAAAATGTTGTGATATTGTTATGTAGGATTGTAACCCAGTGACAATGAGAAGCCAGACCATCTCAGGGATGCTGGGGATATGGCCTTTGCCCCTCCAGTATCCCCCAATTTAGATGAGGTGGTATGGAAATGTTTTAAAAGGAGATGAGGTGGTAAAGGATGGTTTAAGGAGATGAGGGATGTGTAGATGCATGGTTTGGGGTAGAGTGGCATTGGGAGAGTGTTCTCTCCCTGGGGTGGCTGTAGCTGCAGGAGCCTCTCCACTGGAGATGTGGTCGATAAATATCCTCTCTGCTTCTCTGAGGAATTTCAGCAATGCCTCTCTCCTCCCTCTACCCCATTCTCCTCCTCTCCTCCTCCTCTCTTCCCACTCTCCCCACCATCGGTGCACAGAAGTAGGTCAGGGGCGGTCCAGTGCTCAGTATGTGTTCCCCCGAACACTTCCCAACCACCGAAAAGACGGTGTGTGTGTGTGTGTGTGTGTCGGTTTGTTGAAGGGGTAATGTGTGTTTGGATGTGTGGGTCTTTGTGTTGTGTAAGAGAGTGGGCGAGAGAGTGTGAGCGCGTGCTTGTTTACTTGTGTGTGTGTGTGTGTGTGTGTGTGTGTCCATGGCAGAAAGTAGCTACAAAGGGGATGGGAACCAGCGACTTCTCGCAACACATCAAACCCATCAAATGCCTGGCTTGGGTGGAGCTCAAAAGGTGCTCACTAGTTCTGTAGCAGCAACAGTGCGATTTAAACCCCATCAAAATATGTTTATTTATGCTGTGTTTGTGGTGACTTTCAATTTCAATAAATTGCAGACTGTCGGCCACACTTTATACATTAAACATTTACCATAGCCTGTAGGTGTCATGTGTTGGGACGGTGAGAGACCAAGGCGCAGCGCACTCATAGTTCGACATTATTTATTGAATATTAAATAATCTGAACGAACTAAACAAACAAACAAACGATATACAAACGTCTCGTTTTAACACCAAAAACAAACACGAATGAATAGAATGTAAATGATAACACACACTACGTTACCCGTGACTGGAAGAATATACAATGACCCACAAAGCAAAAGGCTTCTCTATGGCCAGAGCCTGACAGTACCCCCCCCCCCTCCCCCCAAAGGCGCGGACCCCCGGACGCCCAAACCACACAAATACATAGGGGGGAGGGTTAGGGAGGGAAGATTAGTTCCTCGGTGGCGGTTCCGGCCCCGGCGAAGTAGGCAACTTCCTGCCATGCCCTCTCCTTATGACCGGGACCGGACTGGGCACCGGTGGGTCAAACAGCTCCGGCCAAGGAGCGGGGAAAATAACCGGCCCGGACTGGGCACCGGTGGGGTTGACTGCTCTGGCCCTGGAGTGGAACAGACGGCCGGACCGGGCACCGGTGGAGCGGACTGCTCTGGCACTGAAGCGGAGCAGACGGCCGGACCCGGACTGGATACCAGTGGAGCGGACTGCTCTGGCACTGGAGCGGAGCAGACGGCCGGACCCGGACTGGGCACCGGTGGAGCGGACTGCTCTGGCACCGGAGTGGAGCAGACGGCCGGACCCGGACTGGGCACCGGTGGAGCGGACTGCTCTGGCTCAGGAGCGGGGCAGACGGCTGGACCCGGACTGGGCACCGGTGGAGCGGACTGCTCTGGCACTGGAGCAGAGCAGACGGCTGGACCCGGACTGGGCACCGGTGGAGCGGACTGCTCTGGCACTGGGGCGGAGCAGACGGCCGGACCCGGACTGGGCACCGGTGGAGCGGACTGCTCTGGCACTGGAGCAGAGCAGACGGCTGGACCCGGACTGGGCACCGGTGGAGCGGACTGCTCTGGCACTGGGGCGGAGCAGACGCCCGGACCCGTACTGGGGAGGCGCACCGGAAGTCGAGTGAGTGGAGCCTGTACGGGTCTGGAGTGGACGGCCGGACCCGGACTGGGCACCGGTGGAGCGGAATGCTCTGACATAGGAGTGGAGCTTACGACCGGACCCACACTGGGTACCGGTGGAGCGGACTGCTCTGACATGGGAGTAGAGCCGGCGACCGGACCCGGATTGGGGATGCTCACTTTGGGCCCCCCTAACTCCAGCTCCCTCCGACTCCTACACACCTCCCAACTTCGCCTCAGTTGCTCCCTTAACTCCCTCCATTCTCCGCTATTGCATTCCCCCACGCTCACCTCCTCACGGCACTTCGCTCCCCCCTTATCCTCCGTCCCCGGCGCCTCGCTCATGGAGAGTGGTGCTGGCGCTTCCTCCTCGCCACCAGACCATTATTGGGGTTGCCCTCTGGCTCCTCTCTGTCCCGAGCCCAGTTGCGCTGCTTGGTCTCAAAGTGGTGGGTCATTCTGTCACGTGTCGGGACGGTGAGAGACCAAGGCGCAGCGCACTCGTAGTTCGACATTATTGATTGAATATTAAATAATCTGAACGAACTAAACAAACAAACAAACGATATACAAACGTCTCGTTTTAACACCAAAAACAAACACGAATGAATAGAATGTAAATGATAACACACACTACGTTACCCGTGACTGGAAGAATATACAATGACCCACAAACCCAGTGTGGAACATACAAACATATGTAGGATCCCTAATTAGAGACAATGCACTGCAGCTGCCTCTAATTAGGGATCCAAACCAAACCCCACACAGAAACAGAAATAATAGATCTGTCAGACTCTGACCAAGGCTATATAGAGAAGCAAAAGGCTTCTCTATGGCCAGAGCCTGACAGTAGGTGAGCATGCCTTAACGTTTCTTTTTTTTAGTAGAGTGTTCAAGCAGAGGAGTTGTTGCCTTCATCAACTCGGAAATCAGTGACTAACACGCGCTCCCCCTCTATGGACATGTGGGGGAAGATTCTTGAAATCCATCAAATGTAGCCGCTGGAATCCAGTGGCTCATTCTAGCCGTTTCGGCTAATACAAAATTCTCACGACCTCAAAAGGAGGCGTGACTACAACGTGATTTTGGATATATGGTTATGCAAAAATAGGCGGGAGCCTAAATACTAGTGTTGGGGGAAAAAATCGATAGTTACATATCACCATTTTATTTTTGTATGATAGTATATTGATATTTGACTCCTAGTATCAATTTGTAAAGGCTGTACCTGCGCCAAAACTCTGTTATTTTTCATCCTATAGCTTGTTCTCCATCTTCTTTTTAAATAGTGAGCCAACATGTTTTCAGCACTTTTATTTCCCTGAGGCCGGACAAAGTTCAGTTACTGTTCAACGGATGCCCCTGCCTCACTTTTCTCCACACCCCAAAAAAACATAAACAAAAAAAAAATACATTCAGATGTGTTATGTTTTGGCAAATATATGCAACTCTTTGTTTATAATGCACTGTCCGCTCGCCCTTGAGGCTTTCCCAAGTTGATGCCCAAGAGACCAAACAGCCTCAGATCACGCGCTCAGATCATGTTCGAGCCTCGGATTGGACAGTGAAACACACACGCTCGCACCTACAGGTGACATGCAGATGTTTAATTTCTCTCTCATGCCGTCATGGCTGAAGCCAGCGCAAATTCCTACTATTTATGTGTCCAGGTTAAACATGGGACGTCCCTCATTATAAACAAACAGTTTGTTAAATTCATGGTTATTGCATTATTTTCAGATCGTAACCGAAAGGTTGCTGGATCGTATCCCAGAGCTGACAAGTTAAAAATCTGTCGTTCTGCCCCTGAACAAGGCAGTTAACCTACTGTTCCACGGGCGCCGAAGACGTGGATGTCGATTAAGGCAGCCCCCCTGCACCTCTCTGATTCAGAGGGGTTGGGTTAAAATGCGGAAGACACATTTCAGTTTAATGCATTCAGTTGTACAACTGACTAGTATCCTCCCTTTCCCTTTCCCTATTAGAAGCGATTAATTGACGAAACAACGTAATTGAACCAGAGATCATGGCATTCATCAGCAAATATGCTGTGCAAGCTTATAGTATTTTGGACAACCAAATTGAAGTCATAATGATTGATGAAATCGAAGTGTGTCATCTGTATGGTGATTAATAACATTTTACCGGTACTACCAGTAGTAGTAGGCCAACCGATTACACCACGACAGAATGCGTTTGAAGTGATGATGTACCGCCGAGAACAGCTAGCATGTCTAGCAAAGTTCATCGCCAGTGGCCCGCACACACTTCGTGCAGATCAGCAGCTCCACAATGATGTGATTGACTGTCTCCAAGGTGGGGGGTTTTCGTGGCAGCCAGACGAGACTATCAAAGGAGGATGCGGTGAGAAGTTACTGGGCTTGAATTTAGTCTCGCTTGCTCTACTGATTATATCTTCTAAATATGCATCTTATTTACAAAATATTTTATTTTGATGATGATAGTTTATACTCTATGGCTAGATTTGTATTTTTTCCAATGCTACATTAATTTCGCAGACCTAACTTGTTTGACCCTCTTTCTACAAGGCCTAGTCTATGAGAGGCCTATTCATACTTGTATGAATATTTTGTTAACGCCTAGGCTATAGAGATACTTAAAGGTAATGAACTCATTATTATGCATCAACATTTTTATTTGATTACAATTAATTATTGTCAATCATTCTTGAACTTGTTAGGCTATACAAATAAGTAAATTAATGAACTGATAATACATTCCTACATTACTTTTTAATACTTTTTTAATATGATAGAATATTGCATTCTATTATACATCCTATGTGAATAATGTTCATTAATGTTAATTTGTGTATTAATAATAATAATCTAAAAATCAGTCTGAGATGGAATATGTATCCTATTGTTCATGTCCATATAGCCTGGGACAATGTGGTAAAGTACTGTTATTCCTTATCCACTTAATGTTTTTTTTTGTTTTTTTGCTTGCTCGCCTCAAATCTGTTAAATGGTGAATCTCATGCTCTCTAGTCTCTCTGCAGCAGACATATAGTGAGCAATATGTTTGGAACATCAAATTGCAATAAAATCGTAGTATCGAATCGCAATACATATAGAATCGCGAGAATCGTATTGGCACCTAAGTATTTGTGACAATATTATTTTGTGAGGTCGCTGGCTATTTCCAGCCCTAATAAATACATTGTTTTGCTACTGGCACACAAAAAACAGCTGTGTCAATCAAGAAATGTTTGTAGCATGAACATTCCTTAAGGAGCACCATCCATCGTATAAACACACACATGCATTCATACAAACACTGTTTATACATGCCTGTATCATGCTACATGGAGTTCCCAATAGAGGGCCATTCACTGGCTCTCAGCAGAACACAGTAGCAGGTGACTATAAACGGACATGGGTAATGTTATGTAATGTAATGAGCAGATTGCATAAAAGCCCATACGTTCCTTTATAATGAGCTTTGGCTGATATAGCTCCGATATGACACTGATTATCCTTTAAAGGACTGACGGACAAGGCAGCCATGGAGGGATGGTAGTGGGTGAGGAGGGGAAGAGGGCGTGAAGCCAAACAGAGGACCCATTGAGGATAGGCTGAGGGAGACAGGCTTGAGTGTGCACCAGCCCAAAACAGCCAGGAAGGAGAGACCCAAGTAAACGGAGTGTTTTGGGTGGGTGGGTGGGTGGGGGGGTGGAGAGAGAGAGAGAGAGAGAGAGAGAGAGGGAGAGAGAGAGGGTAGGAGAGAGGTAGAGAGAAAGACTGAGAGGTGGATTGATATGGCGACCTGCCAAGGTGGCATAAAGACAGATGAATCAGGCGATTGTTCCTGGTCCCCCTGGGTAAAAGGACCTTGATGACAGCAGGAGGAGAGAGTGAAATGGACTCAGGTAAAGAAAGAGTCTCTAATGGGGGAGATCTAAGTCAGTATTCGATGCCCATCCATGTCTGAGGACGTTGGAAGATGACGTGGAAACTGACCACTAGGGGCAACAGTGAGCAGTGTTACCTTCAAGTAGATTTCGGTTTTTCGTTGTGGACGGGGATGGCGATTGGGCATAAACATCTGCCTCTGATTCCAAAAGTTGCAAGTTCAAATCTAGCAATAGAAAGTTTTTGTTTTTGACCGGTTTAGGCCGTCATTGTAAATAAGAATTTGTTCTTAACTGACTAGCCTAGATAAATAAAGGTTAAATTTAAAACAAACAAAAAAATAATGCCTAACCTTAAGATTTTTTAGTTAACGCCTAAACTTAACCCTAACCTTACACATTCGGAGTTAATGCTTAAACTTAACCTTAAACACTTCAAAATGCGACGTTTGCAACAACTTCAAAGCCAAACCATGCATAGCATGCATAGATAATTATAAGGTTTTTAGAGGTGCAGAGATCAATCACCATGGGCACTAGAATGGTGATGTGTGACTGGAATTGCTCCCTTGGGTGACAACAGGAAGGATAATTAGGGAAGGGGATTGTCCCAAATGTTAATGAAAGGCAAAAGCAGTTTGGGAAGGGAAATAGAATTGGAGTTCCATTGATCTTATCTGATATTCTTATTTTCTCCCTGATTGGAGTATTGTTATCATCAAACATGTAGTGTTTGATTTAAGCTAGTAACGCTACAATGTTCTCTTCCCAGAGTGTCTACTCTGTGTTGTTTTGGTCTTTATGTCTCACTGCTCTGTACAAACTATCCTCTCCTGCCTCTCTTTCTCTCTTAATGGAGGAGAAATGAGAAGAAGCTTGTGTGTAGTTAGAGTTTGTCCTCCATCCCCCCCATCTTGGCCATGTCAGATCCACCACCAGCTCAGATCTGAAAATAATGGACCTCTGTATTTGGATTTTTGAAAAAGGCTCTTGTTCTTTTGTAAGTTTCTCACCCCTCGCTCCCTCTGATGTGAAGTTCAATCCTGTTACATGATAATGACTTTCAGAGAAACCCGGAATTGCAAAACGGCAACAAAATAAGCGAGGAACATAACAATCGGAAAAATCTATGAAAATCAAAACACATGCAGGGCCGTTTGGTCTGTGGCTCTCTAATCTAATAAATTGTCTTTTGTTCCAGTCCTGTTATATTTCACACACAGCACTGGCCAATTTTATTACACTGGTTCTGTGTGTCAGTGGATTATTCATCTGGTTATCAGAAGATTTTAAATTGTTGTATTGTTGTTGTCTTGTCACTGTTATAAAAGTGCATGAGAATGTGAGGCACGACCCGACATAGTTACAATAAACGGCTTTGACTTGAAGTAGGCCTAAAGATTGGCTTGTAATGAATGATAACTTTATATACAGTAGTACCATTTTCAAGTAGTGCACCTCTGCATCGGCACTCAGGACTGGTTTTCCCACCAGACGCTGGAACGCTTTCTATTCAAATCCTCTGGAAAACAAACACATCGCTATCCGCTTTCATTCTTGGAAAAAGGGGAAAGGGGACTTTGGTGGGTGTGGGTTTTTTCTATCTTGGCAGCAGAGAATTGTTAACTCATGCAATGTTCCCACACTGATGTCTGTACGTAAAATGTCCCATTCCATTAGTCATGCCGTTGTTATTTAGTGTACATTCATTTGATTATAGTGTACCCCAACTAGATATGGTATACCCAAACTTTAACTTTTGCGGTTTAACATACAGTATTGACACAGCAGAAGCAGCATGCCCCCATGAAGAGGGCTGAGTCATGCTGGGGAGACATGCTCATAATTCCTAGTTTTCCGGAAGGGTTTGTGTGGGATCTGATGGGAAAACGTGTCCTTCTACGTTGGTTCCAGTCAATTTAATACTATAAGTAGGAAGAGATCTTTGTATCCACTGTTATACACTTAAACACACATCCATTTTCTCTCTCTATCTCTATCTGTTTTTAAATATGTATCTACTCCCGGGGTGGATTTGCCTGCTCTGGAGCTTTGGGAGACATCGTCCTGTGATGAGGATGCGTAATTGAGTGGCACAGGTCTGGCCAGCGGTTTTTGGGCTTTTCACGACACCCTGGGAAGTGCTAGGCCCTGTCTTGACTGATCAATCATTCTGATTGGATGCTCAACCACACTGGACAATCAGGATTTTATGTATTAAAGCTGGAAAAGAGGGCGTGTTTTCATTTGATCCCAGCAGTTTAACTTTATAGTTTGGTTGTAGACCAAAGTTGGGACCAAATGTATGTGACTAACTGTTTGGTCCTGGGTACCTGTCATGGTCTGACTGTAGGGATGTCCCTAGGCATATCTAAGTTTGTCTTGTGGGAACTATCAGGGCTTGTGTTCAGGGATGCATCTAGGCATCTCTATGTTTGTTTGTTGGCTATCCCCAATTAGAGGCAGCTGCTCTGCATTGTTCCTATTTTCTTATTCCTATTTTCCGATCCTATTTAAGGTTCGGGCCCATTAGTGTGGGTTATCGGGTCCTGCCTTCGCAACATGACAGTACCCTGTTGTTTTAGGTTAAAGTGTATGTCATGTGCAAGGAAAGAGTTAACATAGAGATCAAATCAGTGACATTTTAATGTAATCCCGTAGATAACCATTTGACTTCCTGCCTGCACCCCTGATTTCGTTCATGTAAATCTTGTGATCCTTGCAGCGGCTCAACACCATACATTACTAACTAATTGTTTACATAATCATTTTACAGGCGGGACAGTGGCAACATGGTTGAAAGTATACTACAAGTTTAATCTGTATAGACAAGGTATGTTTGGAGGGATCTTAGTTTCAAAACAATCATGTGTGACTCCTTGCATTAAAGATTAAATACTGTAGATCAGGGATTGGGCAACTCCAGTCCTCAGGGGCCTGATTTGTAACACACTTTTGTCCCAACCCCAGCAAACACACCTGAGTCTTCAACTAATCATGGTCTTCAGTTTAGAATGCAATTAGTTTAATCAGGTGTGTTAGTGATATAACTGGGGATAAAGTGTGACACCAATCAGTTGCCCAGCCATGCTGTAGATAAACATGGTTATACAATCATACAGTGATGTAATCTATAATAGCTTCAAGCTACCACAAAATTCACTGCGCACACCTTGATGTTCATACTAAACTATGCTAAGATATCTTCCATTGCCAGTGGCTGTTTATGATGCTAATGTAGTGTGGATTATGAGTGTGTTTGTATATGGTCCATTAACAGCACTGATAGCTTGAAGAGATGGTGCATTGTTCTTATTGGAATGGGCTGGAAACACTGTTTATGCAATAGGACCAGCAGAGGGAGTGTGTGTGTAGAGCAGGTTTTCATTACCTTTTTTGTTCAAGATTAAGATTTTAAGATTTGTCTCAATTCATCTAGCCTCAGTGCTGTTAATGTTGTGTCTGTGTGTTCCTTAATCCACTTGGATTATATTTGTGTTTTATGAAAAGGTGCAAAAACTCTATTTCATCCCTTCTCTATATCGACAATTTATTGTTACTCTTGCTCCCTTCGGTTTCAACGTAAAGTTTGATCTGAAGCCATTCTTGTGGTTGTGTGTTTGCTATCCATTCTAAATAATGTTTGGTGGCCTCCCAAGTGGCGCAGTGGTCTAAGGCACTGCATCTCAGTGCAAGAGGCGTCACTACAGTCCCTGATTTGAATACAGGCTGTATCACTACTGGCCGTGATTGGGAGTCCCATAGGGTGGCGCACAATTGGCCCGGGGTAGGCCGTCATTGTAAATACGATTTTGTTCTTAACTGACTTGCCTAGATAAATAAAGGTTAAATAAAATAAATAAATAATCCATACCTACAGTTCTGAATTAGGGTTGATTAAACACTAATTGCAGTTTTTAGAGGAGATTGAATGGGATATGTCTGCCTACGTAATCAGTGAGACTCCTCTAACGCAGTTCCATAGTTCTGTTGTTTATGGAAGGGTGGTATACAGTTGTAGTGTGTTTGTAGTGTTTCATTAGCATTGGTGTGTAATTGACTGTGTTTCCTGTGTTTAGTAGGCTTGGGCGGTATCCAGATTGGCATACCTTTATACCAACCTCGTGCCATGCTGGGATATTCAGTAATACCAGCGCTGACCACAAGGGGTGCTCTTGTAATCCGAAGGTTAGCACTGCTAACAAGTACATGTCAAATCCTGTAGAGTATGCTAACGAAATGCTAATTGCAAGGGTTTTATACAGTATCTTACCAAAAGTATTTGCAGGACAGACATCTATCCCAGCTCATAAAGTGACAAAAAAAATGCTACTCACAGTTTGCTGCATGCTCATTTAATATATTAGACAGCAATTCTCTTGATACAGGAGGTTTAAAGTAACTGCAGATATTAACATGTATAATTATTATTTTTTATTTTTTATTTTATTCAATGGTATTGACAGAGAGAGAGCACTGATGACAGCATGACGTGACGTTGTGATATTGTGTGCTTGTTGTTTTCCCTACCTTGCTCTGTCTTTCTCCTGCACTGTGCGCTGTTCTCTATGCACTTCATAAAATTAAAACTATTTGACTTGTGACTGAGATATTATTACATTTTGCAAACAGCATCCTTTCCTGTTCTTTCAGTATCGTGTTTGAAACTCTCCGGTGCGGTTTTGTAGACATGGAACAGGTCGATATCGAGTGAGTTGTTGTGGAGTGGTTGTTTGTCAAGAGGTGGTTGTTTCTCCCATCTCTCTCTCCCTCCTCCCTCCACCTGACGTAGGCGCTCTGTGTTCTTCACTGCGGCGGTCCGTCCCATCATCTCAGAAGCCCAGAGACTCCTCTCCAAATGCTCTCATCATTGCCCCCTCTCACTCTCTCTCCCTCACCCGCTCTCACTTCTCTCATGCTACCACTGACTCCGTCTGCCATACATTTTTGATCTTCCTTGGTTCTGATGCAGCGCTACCTGTTCTGTGCAACGGGTATGATGTAAGGGTGTGTGTGGGGGGGATCTAAAGGACAAACAATACCTACCTCCCTCTACTGTAAAGTCTCTAGGATTTACTGTATTGATCAAAAAGCCTGCTCATCTATCAGCCCACCTGTCATTGGATCTGTCCCTGAAGCGTCACTGTAAATCCTGCAGCCTTGGGAAGTGTACAGAGGGATAGCTGATTGTGATTATGCTTTTTGCTGAGCGCCGGAAATGGATAGCCTACACGTCTAAGGCTGGTACACAAAACACAGGCCTGGGGGGTTGAGACTGTCTCTGTTTGGATATGAACATCTGTCACTTTTTCTGCAGGGGGGGGGTAGATCAGCTTTAATATATACAGTGGGGAGAAGAAGTATTTACACTGCCGATTTTGCAGGTGTTCCCCATTTACAAAGCATGTAGAAGTCTGTAACTTTTATCATAGGTACTCTTCAACTGTGAGTGACGGAATCTAAAACAAAAATCCAGAAAATCACATTGTAAGATTTTTAAGTAATTAATTTGCATTTTATTGCATGACATAAGTATTTGATACATCAGAAAAGCAGTACTTAATATTTGGTACAGAAACCTTTGTTTGCAATTACAGAGATCATACGTTTCCTGTAGTTCTTGACCAGGTTTGCACACACTGCAGCAGGGATTTTGGCCCACTCCTCCATCCAGATCCTTCTCCAGATCCTTCAGGTTTCGGGGCTGTCGCTGGGCAATACGGACTTTCAGTTCCCTCCAAAGATTTTCTATTGGGTTCAGGTCTGGAGACTGGCTAGGCCACTCCAGGACCTTGAGATGCTTCTTACGGAGCCACCCCCTAGTTGCCCTGGCTGTGTGTTTCGGGTCGTTGTCATGCTGGAAGACCCAGCCACGACCCATCTTCAATGCTCTTACTGAGGGAAGGAGGTTGTTGGCCAAGATCTCGCGATACATGACCCCATCCATCCTCCCCTCAATACGGTGCAGTCGTCCTGTCCCCTTTGCAGAAAAGCATCCCCAAAGAATGATGTTTCCACTTCCATGCTTCACGGTTCGGATGGTGTTCTTGGGGTTGTACTCATCCTTCTTCTTCCTCCAAACACGGCGAGTGGAGTTTAGATCAAAAAGCTCTATTTTTGTCTCATCAGACCACATGACCTTCTCCCATTCCTCCTCTGGATCATCCAGATGGTCATTGGCAAACTTCAGACGGGCCTGGACATGCGCTGGCTTGAGCAGGGGGACCTTGCGTGCGCTGCAGGTTTTTAATCCATGACGGCGTAGTGTGTTACTAATGGTTTTCTTTGGGACTGTGGTCCCAGCTCTCTTCAGGTCATTGACCAGGTCCTGCCGTGTAGTTCGGGGCTGATCCCTCACCTTCCTCATGATCATTGATGCCCCACGAGGTGAGATCTTGCATGGTGCCCCAGACCGAGGGAGATTGACCGTCATCTTGAACTTCTTCCATTTTCTAATAATTGCGCCAACAGTTGTTGCCTTCTCACCAAGCTGCTTGCCTATTGTCCTGTAGCCCATCCCAGCCTTGTGCAGGTCTACAATTTTATCCCTGATGTCCTTACACAGCTCTCTGGTCTTGGCCATTGTGGAGAGGTTGGAGTCTGTTTGATTGAGTGTGTGGACAGGTGTCTTTTATACAGGTAACGAGTTCAAACAGGTGCAGTTAATACAGGTAATGAGTGGAGAACAGGAGGGCTTCTTAAAGAAAAACGAACAGGTCTGTGAGAGTCGGAATTCTTACTGGTTGGTAGGTGATCAAATACTTATGTCATGCAATAAAATGCAAATTATTTATTTAAAAATCATACAATGTGATTTTCTGGATTTTTGTTTTAGATTCTGTCTCTCACAGTTGAAGTGTACCTATGATAGAAATTACAGACCTCTACATGCTTTGTAAGTAGGAAAACCTGCAAAATCGGCAGTGTATCAAATACTTGTTCTCCCCACTGTATAGGAGACACATTGTGGATTATATTAATGCAATTGTTTGCATAATTTTCAATTCCCACTTTTTTATTAATTTTTTTAAATATATTGTAATGAAACAGGCAGGGAGCAGGTCTCGAACCCTCAACCATCTAGCCCGAAGTCCAGCGCGCTATCAACTGTGCCCCAAAAGCATGCTCAAGCGGCAGAGTTGATATCCGCGCTTATAAACCCAGGGTCGTTACAATATTTTCCTTCTTTATTATTTTGCTCTAAGCCTACCACCCCTCCCCTAATTTGAGTAAACAAATGGATCAAGAATACTTAGACTTCTACTTCCAACTTATACATTATACATTTTACGAGCATGGTACATTTGACCTTAGTTATACCTCTATTCTTGTAGACTGTCAGGCTCTGACCATAGAGAAGCCTATTTGCTTCTCTATGTAACCATGGTCAGAGTCTGACAGGTCTATTCTTTCTGTATCTGGTGGTGGTTTGTGCTGGATCCCTAATTAGAGGCAGCTGCTGCGCATTGTCTGTAATTAGGGATTCTACATACAGTGGGGAGAACAAGTATTTGATACACTGCCGATTTTGCAGGTTTTCCTACTTACAAAGCATGTAGAGGTCTGTAATTTTTATCATAGGTACACTTCAACTGTGAGAGACGGAATCTAAAACAAAAATCCAGAAAATCACATTGTATGATTTTTAAATAATGAATTTGCATTTTATTGCATGACATAACTATTTGATCACCTACCAACCAGTAAGAATTCCGGCTCTCACACACCTGTTAGTTTTTCTTTAAGAAGCCCTCCTGTTCTCCACTCATTACCTGTATTAACTGCACCTGTTTGAACTCGTTACCTGTATAAAAGACACCTGTCCACACACTCAATCAAACAGACTCCAACCTCTCCACAATGGCCAAGACCAGAGAGCTGTGTAAGGACATCAGGGATAAAATTGTAGACCTGCACAAGGCTGGGATGGGCTACAGGACAATAGGCAAGCAGCTTGGTGAGAAGGCAACAACTGTTGGCACAATTATTAGAAAATGGAAGAAGTTCAAGATGACGGTCAATCTCCCTCGGTCTGGGGCACCATGCAAGATCTCACCTCGTGGGGCATCAATGATCATGAGGAAGGTGAGGGATCAGCCCAGAACTACACGGCAGGACCTGGTCAATGACCTGAAGAGAGCTGGGACCACAGTCTCAAAGAAAACCATTAGTAACACACTACACCGTCATGGATTAAAATCCTGCAGCGCACGCAAGGTCCCCCTGCTCAAGCCAGCGCATGTCCAGGCCCGTCTGAAGTTTGCCAATGACCATCTGGATGATCCAGAGGAGGAATGGGAGAAGGTCATGTGGTCTGATGAGACAAAAATAGAGCTTTTTGGTCTAAACTCCACTCGCCGTGTTTGGAGGAAGAAGAAGGATGAGTACAACCCCAAGAACACCATCCCAACCGTGAAGCATGGAGGTGGAAACATCATTCTTTGGGGATGCTTTTCTGCAAAGGGGACAGGACGACTGCACTGTATTGAGGGGAGGATGGATGGGGCCATGTATCGCGAGATCTTGGCCAACAACCTCCTTCCCTCAGTAAGAGCATTGAAGATGGGTCGTGGCTGGGTCTTCCAGCATGACAAGGACCCGAAACACACAGCCAGGGCAACTTAGGAACTTGGCTCCGTAAGAAGCATCTCAAGGTCCTGGAGTGGCCTAGCCAGTCTCCAGACCTGAACCCAATAGGAAATCTTTGGAGGGAGCTGAAAGTCCGTATTTCCCAGCGACATCCCCGAAACCTGAAGGATCTGTATGGAGGAGTGGGCCAAAATCACTGCTGCAGTGTGTGCAAACCTGGTCAAGAACTACAGGAAACGTATGATCTCTGTAATTGCAAACAAAGGTTTCTGTACCAAATTTTAAGTTATGCTTTTCTGATGTATCAAATACTTATGTCATGCAATAAAATGCAATTGAATTACTTAAAAATCACTCACAGTTGAAGAGTACCTATGATAAAAATTACAGACTTCTACATGCTTTGTAAGTGGGAAAACCTGCAAAATTGGCAGTGTATCAACTACTTGTTCTCCCCACTGTATACACATCTACAATTCCTGATATTAAGCCAACCATTTTCTTGTTTTGATTTATTTACAGATAGCCAGGGGCACACTCCAACACAATACATCATTTACAAACAAATAATTGGTGTTTAGTGAGTCCGCCAGGTTGATGACCAGGGATTTTGTATTTGTATTTATTATCGATCCCCATTAGCTGCTGCCAAGGTCCAGCAAAACTAAGGCAGTTATACAATTTTAAAAACATTACAATACATTCACAACAGGATTTCACAAAATCCATGTGTACATGTGTGTATAGTGCTGTTCTCTTGATGTGTGAATTGGACTATTTTCTTGTCCTGCTATGGCATTCGATATGTAATGAGTAATTTTGGGTGTCAGGGAAAGTAATGTCTTTAACAGTCAAAATCTACAAAAAAATTCTCATTGTCTATGTCTAATGTCTCAACTGCTCACGTTTATTTACCAACTGCAATGGAGCACACACGAGTGGTAGCAAAGGCATGTTTGCTAATCTGTCCCTTCATATTGAATTGGGACGTTAATTCATCTGAAACATTTTAAGACAGAGGATATCAAAATTAGACAGTAATTGGAGAATGACACATTTGAACTAATCTCTAAATGGTCAAGTTTAGTTTAATCCTAATACATGTTGTAATATTCAAACAACTTTTTATCAACACACCGATCCATAATCCTGAGGACATGGTCCCGGACAGAGGTTCCCCCAATTGAGGACAGCTTGGCAGTCTTAAAAAAAAGAAAAGTAAATGCAAAAATTCAAGTATGTGAAAAGAGACAAAATATTTGTGTCATATAATTCCTGCATCAAGCATTGTTAGAAATATGGATGTGATTGGATTTTATCTTCCTCTTCTCTGCAACTGTGCAGGTGTTTGAGTGAGCGACAGGGAGAGAGAAAGTCCCACTGGGCAAAAACGTTATATCCACGCAGTGGCGATTTTAGCATTTCAATCTTGGTTGGGGCACCAACTCAAAAAATGTGTTTTAGATGCATGCCAGCCACTACACAACACAGCACAACACTAAACAATATATTGCTTGCACTATAACGGTGTAAACAGTGCAGAGCTTTCTTTTCAGCACCATGGAGTGAATCCTTACCACTGCTACACCTGGCTATCAGCGGAGCCTTGTCTGTCTGCCTTTTAAGAAAACATAGTTGATATGGCTGACTTGCTTCAACAAATGTGGTTTCTACTGACAATTGAGATATACAAACTATGGCATAAGGGGACGACGAGCGGATAAGAGTGTACGGGCTGGATTGTGGTAACCTTTATGTCCATCAGGGGGAACCACAACCCAGCCCTTCAGGGAGGGAAGGTGAATGATCCCCAATCAGAGACAGCTGTCTAGCGTTGTCTCTGATTGGGAATGGTATTTAGCCTTCTCTCCCATCCACCTGCATGTGGATCATTATTTGTTTACTTTGTTTGGCTGCACTGCCAGTACTCAAGTAAGTCACTCTCTTTTTGTGATACTCTCCTTTTTGTTATATGCTTCGTGAGTCCATCTCATTTAATAAAAAGGATGACACTCCACCAGCGCTCCATTTACCGTCCCTTCACTCCAAAACGTGACAGAATGATCCACCACCCGTCCGGGACGCAACGGAGCCTGACATTGGGAGATATCCTCCTCGGTATGGGGAAAATTACCGAGGAGGAATACTCCCATTATCGTGCGGTGGAGGAAGGCTGGGGTCCGGAGCAGCCGCGACGACGTCGGGGAAAGAGTCGGCGGGCCAAAAAAGCTAGGGACCAGCCTGGAGCCCAGAAAAAACCCCAAACGGATTTTGGGGGGGGCTATGGGGGTGGTCGGGGATCGAGGGAGAAGAGCCCCGACCACTGCACTCGTGGGGGTTCCAGGAGGATCCCCTACAGCCATGGGAGCGGAAGTACAGAGAGGAGTCGGAGGAAGACGACGACGATGTGCTTCTGTTCCCTCACTCGTGGGGGTTCCCGGAGGAACCCTCACAGGACGGGGATTGGCGCTGGAGAGACAACGACAGCAACAGTCCTAATCAAGTGCCAGTTCCCAGCCCGGTGCCTTCAGCGCCGGTCCAGAGTCGGAGGAGGAGGAGGAGACCGACTCAGCGACCCGTGCCAGCTCAGCGCACCAGCCAAACGGAGCGTCTGCCCAGTCCAGTACTCCCAGTGCCGGCTCCTCGCACCCGACCTCCAGTGAAGGTCAGCAACCCTGAGTCTCCAGTGAAGGTCAGCAACCCTGAGCCTCCAGTGAAGGTCAGCAGCCCGAGACCTCCAGTGAAGGTCAGCAGCCCGAGGCCTCCAGTGAAGGTCAGCAGCCCGAGGCCTCCAGTGAAGGTCAGCAGACCGAGGCCTCCAGTGAAGGTCAGCAGCCCGAGGCCTCCAGTGAAGGTCAGCAGGCCGAGGCCTCCAGTGAAGGTCAGCAGCCCGAGGCCTCCAGTGAAGGTCAGCAGCCCGAGGCCTCCAGTGAAGGTCAGCAGCCCGAGGCCTCCAGTGAAGGTCAGCAGCCCGAGGCCTCCAGTGAAGGTCAGCAGCCGGAGCAGTCCGCTCCACCGGTGCCCAGTCCGGGGCCGGTCGTCTGCTTCGCTCCAGTGCCGGAGCAGTCCGCTCCACCGGTGCCCAGTCCGGGGCCGGTCGTCTGCTTCGCTCCAGTGCCGGAGCAGTCCGCTCCACCGGTGCCCAGTACGGGGCCGGTCGTCTGCTTCGCTCCCGTGCCGGAGCAGTCCGCTCCACCGGTGCCCAGTCCGGGGCCGGTCGTCTGCTTCGCTCCCGTGCCAGAGCAGTCCGCTCCACAGGATCGGGCATACAAAGGGGAGGCAAGGAGGAAGCTGCCGGCAATACAGACGCCACACCCGAGGCCGGAGCCGGAGCCCCCACCAACAACAACCTCCCCAGTATTCCGCAAGTTCCCCCCTCTTTGTTTTTTTTTTATATGTTGGACTTTGTGGTTCTTGGTTGGGGGGAGGTATCGCGGTCGGGAGCCCGCGCCTTGGGGGGGGGGTACTGTAAGGGCTGGATTGTGGTAACCTTTATGTCCATCAGGGGGAACCACAACCCAGTCCTTACATCAGGGAGGGAAGGTGAATGATCCCCAATCAGAGACAGCTGTCTAGCGTTGTCTCTGATTGGGAATGGTATTTAGCCTTCTCTCCCATCCACCTGCATGTGGATCATTATTTGTTTACTTTGTTTGACTGCACTGCCAGTACTCAAGTAAGTCACTCTCTTTTTGTGATACTCTCCTTTTTGTTATATGCTTTGTGAGTCCATCTCATTTAATAAAAAGGAAGACACTCCACCAGCGCTCCGTTTACCGTCCCTTCACTCCAAAACGTGACAAAGAGGCAATCTGTAATTTCAATTAAGACATTAATGAGCAAGCTAGGACGGACGTAGTCAATATAACTATTTGTTCAGCACTTTTGAAATGTACAGAGACAGAATTCAGAACATTCTTACAGTATTCTCCCTGTACACCAAGTCAGAACCGTAGGATAAATAAATGCGGAATACAAGCAGACAATGAAGCTCTTAAATTATTCGATGATTACATTTCTCTAAAACAGGCTATACCCTACATCTGCACCACCAAGTCAGAACAGTAGGCTACGTTATGAGGGGGAAAGGGACCAAATTATTAGGCGGAGGCACATGGGCTACTAACAACTTACTACATAACATACACTTAGTATTATTTTCTTAGCTACAGTATCTCCCTGGTATATTACAATATTTATGCAGCAGCATACAATACATTTTTGGACTCACCTTGTTGTGCTGTGCTCACTTGAACAGGAAGGTGGCGCGGGGGTTCTTGTGGGCAGATTTTGTCATTAACCTTTGTCTGGCATTCCCTGGATTTATGGAACTCTTAAAAAGGTTGAATCATGACGTCAGTGATCTTTAACTCGGAGCTCTAGAAAGGGGCCCGAGTTCCCGGATAACCGGTCAAAGCTTATTTTGTCATTAACCTTTGTCATCAAAGTCTGGCATTCCCTGGATTTATTGAACTCTTAAAAAGGTTGAATCATGACGTCAGTGATCTTTAACTCGGAGCTCTAGAAAGAGGCCCGAGTTCCCGGATAACCGGTCAAAGCTTATTTTCCTCAGAGTTCCCAGTTGTCTTGAACTCACTGAAGTCTGAAGTTTCCCAGTTCCGAGTTTCCAGTTGTTTTGAACGCGGCAGAAGTCATTCTAGATTGACAGCATGGACAATGTATTCAACCTTTTCTGGCCCATGGTGTTGAATGTTTTTCCTTTAAAGCTAGTAAAAAAGAGACCCTTAAACACAGACTTCACTGAATAGCAGGCTAATGATTGCTTTGCAACACTTTCAATTAGCCACTGATTACTTCCAAACCACTCATTGTTGAATTAGCTATTTCCAACTTGTTTTGTAATGTTTATGTCCAATGGCTGATGAGCACCGATACGTTTTATCTATAATTTATTTTCCTTCTGAAAAGGATTTGCCAGTACAACGTGATTCATGATGATGACTGCTTGTCTAGCTTGCCATCTTAGATTTTGAAAGTACTGTATGATGTTGATATGGTCAGTCCAATCCAAGCTACGTTTGATATATCATGATTTGACATCATTTTATCTGTGGCCAATGACTTTGAGCCTTCTTCGATGGGCACTTCTAATGTAACTATAAGGCACCACCTGTGGGGCTTGAATTCTCGAGCTCTCCCCATAGATTTTGCATAGACGTAGTGTCCCCATGAGTGAAAGAACACTGAGCCAGTCACGGCGCAACTAGAGAACATTACCAACCCCTACGCTCTGTATTTTTTGCTGGCTTTCCCACCACCACAGAAAGCAATGAGCTAGGCTGAAACACCTGCATTTTGGAGCTGCCTTACTCAAGAAAGCAAAAAACAGGCCATGTTTGTATGTGGCTTTATTAACTCAATTATTACTATAATGTTGTTGATTCATACTTTGTTTTCTGTCATCACAGCCATTCAACTTTTTTAAAGCCACCATTGGCCTGAAATCCCTGAGCAGTTTCCTTCCTCTCCGGTAACTGAGTTAGGAAGGACGCCTGTATCTTTGTAGTGACTGGGTGTATTAATACACCATCCAAAGTGTAATTAATAACTTCACCATGCTCCAAGGGATATTCAATGTATGCTTTAGTATTTTTACCCGTCTACCAATAGGTGCCCTTCTTTGCATAGCTTAGGAAAACCTCCCTTGTCTTTGTAGTGAATCTCTTCGGCTGAGGGACATTTCAGATAATTGTATGTGTGGAGTACAGAGATGAGGTAAGTATGTCCATGCAACTTATTATGTGACTTGTAAATTCATTTTTTACTCCTGAACTTATTTAGGCTTGCCATAACAACGGGGTTGAATACTTATTGACTCAAGACATTTCAGCTTTTAATTTTTTATTAATTTGTAAAAAATGTAATTCCATCTAAACGTAATACATTTTAAATTCAGCCTGTTTATCCACTTGTCCTTCAGACAAGGAGGTGACTGAACATTTTGTTTTGTTGTCTGTAAGGCCAATTTACATTTTTATTTCATTTAACCTTTATTTAACTAGGCAATGCATTGTTGTTCGGGCCATTTTTAAAAATTATATTTCTAAATTTGAGGTAGGTTATATGATCACACCGGTAATAGATCCGTTGTTGTATTACTTGTGAAGAACAGCTGAGTGAGCAAACATTTGAATAATAGCTTTTTATTTTAATTTTATTGAGCTGATGGTGCCTGCATCTGATAAGTCTCAGCGTAGGGAGAGAGCAGAAGACTGAGGGTCCGCCTCTCAACATCCCTCCGCTGTCCCTTACCAAAAATGGACACCATCTTCCAAATGATGGCGAAACTCGAGTCGCACAGCATTATTTCTGCCTCATGCACAAATTCATGTTGTTACTCCTATGAACATAGTGAACTTTTCCTCAATATTAAAAAAGACCCAAGCCACTAATAATAACAACATTGCAAGCCTATAGATACACTTTCCTATTCATAACTGCTGCAGTGCTTGTTGTAGCGCTGAGTGGAAATAGGAAGAATGTGCATTTTATGGCTTATAAATGTGTTGACTGTGCTGAGTAAGAACTTAAACATTAAGTAAAAATAAAAACTGCATAGCTTTGCTTAGGGCTGGACGATATGGACCAAAAGTCATATCTCGATATTTCTGGGCTGAATGGCGATGTACGATATATATCTCGATATTGTTTATGTGGGTTAAATGCTCCGTTGTAAGCCAACTACATGTCAGATGTCACAAACACCTTTATTTATAAGACATTGATCAAAATAAAGTGCAAATACAGGGTTCCTCTTCCTGTTTGAGAATACACACAGGTGTGTAAATATCAAAATGTAAATAAAAAATTATATAAATATATAAAACTAAAATAGTTACATCTCTGACAATATTCCTTCAGTTGTTAAAACAATAACAGACTGATTGAAAATGTAAACATACAGGTTATCCTGTACTTCTGAACAAGATACACAGGTTTACAAATATCAAATGTAAATAAAAATCTTTATAAAATATATTAAATAAAAATATGCACATCTCTGAGAATACCTCTTCTGTTATTTAACATAATAACGAAGACATAACAAAAAAGAGTGCAAAATACAGATTTTCATTTCCTGTTTAACAAACTATATCTCTGTGCAGATAACAATGAATATGTAAACATAAAATATTAACTGGACTACTTGCTCTGAGAAAGTAGTTAATTTTCTACTGATCTGAACACTTAAACAAACTACAAAACCTTTCCTTGTGTGTAGCTCTGTAGTTCTATCACAGGTTTTGTGTAAGGAACACTAGCCTATCAACAGACTCAGGCTTGAGAGATGCCCTGTGGCAGATTACAAAATTGCACTGCAAATGAAAACACTTTCAGAATGTGCGAGGGTGGCTGGTACACAAAGATACTTCTTTGCCAGGTGGCTCAATGCTGTAAATAAAATGTAATATTCCTTCTATCACTCTCTACACTGACTCTCTAAGTATTTTGAAAGTTAATTTTCAATAGCCTGCCTCTGTGTCAGGTTGGTGCTGGTAGTGGCACAAATGGTGTTCCCTCTTGGTCTGCAGGCATGGGCACAGTTGGCACAGTTGTCAGGCTGAAAGCATCTCTGATCAGCCAGCAGAGACTCCACCTCCAAGACAGCTTTGTGCTTCAACATGTCGATCTTGTCACTTGAAATGTACTTGGTTTTGAACCATGGAAACACAAGTGAGGCCATGTCCAATAGGTCACTAGTGGGTGGGTCAGCATACTTTGTGTTGAGATAATCCACAATGGTGGTCTTGATGGATTTAGTCAGCTCACTATCTCCCTCATCATGTGCCAGGAGACTTGTATTGAAAAGATGAAGCACAGGTCTGACATACGAGAGTGTAACATAGTCCTCACCAGACAGAGCATCTGTGAAGTCCTGAAGGGGTTTGAGAGCCTTCTGGACCGCCTCTAGGACCTCTATATCCTGCCAGGTAAGGACTAGATGCCTGGATTTCTTGTCAGAGGACAAGAAAAACTTTGGCAAGGGCAGGGTTCTGGAGCCCTGCTGCTCCAGAACCCTCTCAATCATTTCTTGCCTTGTTCCCCATCTCGTAGCGGACTCAGTGATGAGCTGGTGAGTGAGCAGACCCAGCTGAATCTGAGCTTCAGCCAATTCTCTCATTTTCTTCCAGCTATAGGAAAAGCTGCTCATTATTTTCTTGCACAGGGAGCCCGAGAGATGCGGTCATCATCCATGCCATGTCCTGTGATTTATAAGATTTTTCAAAATTTTGTATCACGTTTTTATTACATTATTTATTTAACAGATAACAAAAACTTTAATATGTGCTGACATCACTTAAACCAGTCCCTCTCTTCAAATATTATATTTATATTATTATATAATATTTACATATTTGTATTATTTTAAAACGTTGGTCCCGTTGTCGGTTGTTTCCAGCTTGTAAGGGCATCCTGCAGGGCTTCAGCCATATTCTCTCCGGTGTGGTCTTGGGGAAAGTAGCTTGTTTGGAGACACGCACTTTTCATCTCCCAATCTTCAATAAAATGTACAGTCAAGCTCATATATGGCTCGCATGTTCTGCTCGACCATATATCTGTTGTCAGTGCGTAGTGTGTCACTTTTGCGAGCCGGTAGGATAGTTTTTGTCTGACTTCACTGTACATTTTTGGTAGTGCTTCTCTTGTAAAGTAGTGACGGCTGGGCAAATCGTATCTTTGATCCATTGTTTTCAGCAGCTTTTTAAAACCAGCTTGTTCAACTGTTGCAACAGGGACCATATCTTTAGCAATGTGGTAGGCCGTTATATCTTGCCACTTGGCACTTTTCTGTTCATAGGGCACACCCCGAGTAAATTAAGCTTGTAACGAGGTTTGTTTTGGGGCAGAAGGCTTTCCAGTCTGGCTTGCAACAGCACGACCTCCACGAAGTTGAATACATTCTTCGTACTGTAGTTTGTCGCTGTTGTAAATGGTGAAAGAGGTTTGTAGTGCTTCCAGCACTTGTTGCGACATGTTTATTGCACTCTCTACATATCACATTGCTCTGTTGCTCATCCGACCTTTTAAACCCGAACCATCTCCGTTTCTCTTCTTACAAACCAGCTCCTCGTTGCTATCTTGCCTTGTGGCTGTGTCGTCCTCCATTATTGCGCAAGAAGTACGGAGTGTGAGAGTGGAGAGACGCAAAAACTAGCGAGTTGAATAAGCTTAAATAAGTTTTAATACAACATAAATATATATATCTCGATGTTAACGATATTGTCTTGTCCTCTATCGCTTTTGAAAATATATCGAAATATCTCCAAAACTCGATACATCGCCCAGTCCTAGCTTTGCTGTATACGTTGACAGTCTCTCTCTAGTCATGGTTTTAAGCTCTTTGAAATCTCACAGTATCAACTATGCTGTAGCTTTCTTTTAGGCTAATATTTCTGCACCGCGGTCCCGGGAACCTGCGTGGCAGTCTCGGGGCTACTGCGCTCGTGAACGTGCACAGCTTAGAGGGAACATTGGTTGCCAGGCGCACCAGGTTGTGTCAAGAATTGCAATGCTACTGTGTTTTTCACGCTCAACTGTTTCCCGTATGTATCAAGAATGGTCCACCACTCAAAGAACATCCAGCATTGGAGTCAACAGGGGCTTGCACCCATGTGAAATGCTTTCGACACCTTGAGTCCATGCCTTGATGAATTGAGGCTGTTCTTAGGGTAAAAGTGTAGGGGTGCAACTCAATATGCATGCTCGGAGAAGCACAGAGCAAAGTTATATATTTTAAAATAGCTGCTGGTAAGGTGTACATAAAACTAGGCTGCATTACACACTGCAATGGATATTCCAACCCTGAGCCCCCACCTGCTCTGCTCTTGCTGAGAAAAACCTTTTTTTGTGGCAGTTCAGGAGGAGAGTTAAAAGCTTCTTCAGATTTTTTTGTTGTTTATTAGGCCTAGTCCATAAAATGCACTGTTGCATAGGGACTAACCTATAATCTGTTCAGTTTGAGAAGGACACCACAAAGATGTTGTTTAACTAGGCAAGTCAGTTATGAACAAATTGTTATTTACAATGACAGCAGGGTCAGTCCCAGGAGCAAATTAGGGGTTAAGTGCCTTGCTCAAGGACACATTGACAAGTTTTTCACCTTGTTGTCTCAGGTATTTGAACCAGCGACCTTTCGGTTACTGGCCCAACACTCTAACCGCTAAGCTACCTGCCTCTCTCAACTTTGATAGCTAGCTACTACTATAATTGATTTTAGTAAAAGCAATGTTTCTTGCCCATGATGTATTTAACACAGTTATTGACCTCACAATAAGCCAGATTCGAGAAACGTGTTTGTAGCCTATAGGCTGCTAATTCCTCAACCCACCATGCACTCTTTAAATAGCCTACCTCCGTTTCAATAAAGGGCCGCTAAGTTCAAATCAAGACTCAATTGAGGGGGTATGAGAGAGTATGCCATAGGCCTACCTTTTATTAAAGACAATGAAATGAATCTATCTATCTATCTATCTATCTATCTATCTATCTATCTATCTATCTATCTATCTATCTATCTATCTAAAACATACTAATATGTAAAATGACGTAGAATTGCATGATATTTTTAGAAACTGCTATTTTTTCTCTGACCTGCTAATACAATGATAGATTCATGCAATGCTTTTACTATAAAGGAGAATTTTCCACCCTTACAACCTTCTGTCCCCCACCCTGTGTGCTATCAAAATTCCTGCGTTGCCATGTAATGCTTACAGGGTGAAGAACAGTTTCTAAAACTGCATATCTAAAACTTGTCTGTCCCAAGAAGTGAGGGTAAATGTTAGACATGTTCTCTGATATCCACTTTTTTGGTACTACATCGTCAGCCTGTATTGATCATATTTTTACCACTATGGCTGAACATTGTACAAACTTTTATTAGTTCCACTCGGTTGTAGTGCTCATAACTTGGTTGTAGTAAATACCAAACGCTGGCCCTAAGGTAATCTACCAAAGGTCCTACCAGGGGTTCAATCTGGAATCATTTGTGGATGAGGTTAGCATTGTGCAATGTCTAGAAGTGTAGTGAGGATGACCCTGAAATAGCACTAAGCATATTTATGAAAATATTTATGAGTATTGTTGATAAGCATGGCCCATTAATAAAATGTATTGTGAGGTCAAACAGTGCCCCATGGATTGATGATGAGCGAAGAAATCTAGCTAATGGTTCAACGTAATGATCCTAAAATGGCAAAGTTATTGTAAATTAAGAAATCTAGTGTCTGTGATGGAACATTTTATGTATTCATGCAAGTGACATTGAACGAATCCTCACTATCAGTATGTGCAATTTGGCAGTACGCCCAGAACCTTGTTTTGAGAACAAAAGGATATCTCAGTTTCAAGGTCAGCTTGGAGAGAAGCCTTTTGAGGTATTGGTCTGTCACATGCATGAACCAATATTGGTGAGTCACATGCATGAACTAAAGGTTAATCATGCCTATGCAATGCGTCTGTAAGCAGTATATAAGAGATCTAACGGGACTGCTCCAATGGAACTCCTGACAGACGTGTACTATGTTGGAACGTCTCCAGTTAACTGTTAATAAACAATGATTCATTTAAGATTGACTTTGCGTGTCCCATCTGTAGAATTTCCACAACAATTTGGCATCACAAAATAGATGGTTGATTCTGCCTGTGGAGCTTTCCAGTGGGGGCCTGCGAGGAAAGCGTGAGGGAAATTCCTGTCTGACCAAAAGAGGACGAGGACCCGCCCAGACCAGAACCTTACTGCAAGCTGCCCAGGAGGAGACACATCATCTGCAAACAATTGAAGGAAAATGTAAATGGATTTGTATAAAAATAAAAATATAATCAATACAATGAATGCGAGTAACACATAAAAAGGTACCCATAGTCTTACAGAGAGAAGGCTATTCACTAGTCTTATGAGAAGACTAGAGCGAGGGTGTACCGGTACCATGGAAAGCCCCGCTGACAGCTGTCTGTAGGCATTTATATGAGAAATGTCTATGTGGTCTGCAGCCACTACTAGTAGTGCGGGGTGTTATTATATACATATGAGAAAGATAGGAGTAAATTAACAGAGAATCGTTGAAGTTGCACATGCGGTAATAAAGGAGATTACAAAGTGTATTTGGGAATAGTACTAAGTGAATGTGGATGTGAAAGTTGTGTGAGTGTGGAAAGGAAGTGTTAAGCTGATTGAAATTTGCATAATAAGCTGATTGATTGAAATGTGGATATTAAGGTGATTGAAATTTGGAAAATAAGATGCTTGAAATTTGGATAATAAGAGGATTGAAATTTAGCTATTAAGTACTGAGTGAATGAGAGCTGTCAGGGGATTAGCTCCAGTGTGAAAGAGGTCTGAATGAATACCCCAACCGGTTCTGTGTGAGCTTTTTCAATCTATAACGTTATCTACGGTTCTGTTATCTAGGGGTTCTGCACACCCTCGCCCATCGTAGTCTAGGACTACTAGCACGAGGTGTTATTGAGCACGGGGTGTTTTATATGTATAGGAAGGAGCGGCAAGAGAACCGTTGAAGATACATATGGTGCATAGGATGTAACGATAGAAAAGTCTATGTGGTCTGAACCACTGATAATAGCACAAGGTGTTAATGTTATTGAAGGCATTTAGGAATATTCCCGAATATGTTGTTACTACAGATTGGCGCTGTATGACATGACCAAGCTAAACAATGGTCAAAAGAAAGGATATTATCAGCACAAAATCAATGAAGTCAAGAGTGATGGAAAACGCCAACTGATGGTCCCCTATCATATACACTTATTAAATATTGTATCATGAATGAGAGGCATTGCAAGATTGAATTTCACCAAGTAGAAAGAAAAGAGGTGGAAAGGATGCTGCTATCTCCTTCTAATGATAAGTCAAATCAAATCAAATTATATTGGTCGCATACACATATTTAGCAGATGTTATTGCGGATGTAGCGAAATGCTTGTGTTCCTAGCTCCAACAGTGTATTAGTATCTAACAATACACACAAATCTAAAAGTAAAGAATGGAATTAAGAAATATAGAAATATTAGGACGAGCAATGGCAGAGTGACATTGGCTAAAATACAATAGAATAGAATACAGTATACAGTGGAAAAGAAAAAGTATGTGAACCCTTTGGCATTACCTGGATTTCTGCATAAATTGGTAATACAATTTTATCTGATCTCCATCTAAGTCACAACAATAGACAAACACAGTGTGCTTAAACTAATAACACACAAATTATTGTATTTTTCTTGTCTACATAGAATACATAATTTAAACATTCACAGTGTAGGTTGGAAAAAGTATGTAAACCCCTAGGCTAATGACTTCTCCAAAAGCTAATTGGAGTCAGGAGTCAGCTAACCTGGAGTCCAATCCATTAGATGAGATTGGAGATGTTGGTTAGAGCTGCCCTGCCCTATAAAAAACACTCACAAAATTAGAGTTTGCTATTCACGCGAAGCATTGCCTGATGTAAACCATGCCTCGAACAAATAATTGTTGACTTGCAAAAAGCTGTAAAGGGTTACAAAAGTATCTCCAAAAGCCTTGATGCTCATCAGTCCACAGTAAGACAAATTGTCTATAAATGGAGAAAGTTCAGCACTGTTGCTACTCTCTCCTGCAAAGATGACTGCAAGAGCACAGTGCAGAATGATCAATGAGGTTAGGAAGAATCCAATAGTGTCAGCTAAAGACTTACAGAAATCTCTGGAACATGCTAACATCTCTGTTGACGAGTCTACGATACGTAAAACACTAAACAAGAGTGATGTTCATGGTAGGACACCACAGAAGAAGCCAGTGCTGTCCAAAAAAAATTAGCACCAGGATGTTCCACAGCGCTACTAGCAAAATATTCTATGGACAGATGAAACTAAAGTTGAGTTGTTTGGAAGGAACACACAACACACTGTAAAGTATGGTGGAGGGAGTATCATGGCTTGCGGTGGCTTTGCTGCCTCAGGGCCTGGACAGCTTGCTATCATCAACAGAAAAATGTATTCCCAAGTTTATCAAGAAATTTTGCATGAGTTGAAGCTCAACAGAAGTTGGGTGATGCAACAGGAAAACGACCCCATGTAGCTCAGTCAGTAGAGCATGGTGCTTGAAATGCCAAGGTTGTGGGTTCGATTCCCATGGGGTACCTGTATGAAAGTGTATGCACTCACTACTGTAAGTCGCTCTGGATAAGAGTGCTAAAATGTAAAAATGTAGAAGCAAATATGCCTTCTAGAGTGGCCCAGTCAGAGTCCTGACCTCAGACCTGAGATGCTGTGGCATGACCTTGAGAGAGTGGTTTACACCAGACATCCTAAGAATATTACTGAACTGAAACAGTTTTGTAAACAGGAATGGTCCAAAATTCCTCCTGACCATTGTGCAGGTCTATCCGCAACTACAGAAAACGTTCGGTTAGGGTTATTGCTGCCAAAGGAGGGTCAACCAGTTATTAAGTCCAAGGGTTCACATACTTTCCCCACCCTGCACTGTGTTTACACGGTGTGTTCAATAAAGACATGAAAACGTATACTTGTTTGTATGTTATTAGTTTAAGCAGACTGTTTGTCTATTGTTGTGACATAGATGAAGATCAGATAACATTTTAAAAAACGATTTATGCAGAAATCCTGGTAATTCCAAAGGGTTCCTATACTTTTTCTTGCGACTGTATACATATGAAATGAGTAAAGCAATATGTAAACATTATGAAAGTGACTAGTGTTCCATTATTAAAGTGACCAGCGATTCCATGACTATGTATATAGGGCAGCAGTCTCTAAGGTGCAGGGTTGAGTAACCGGGTGGTAGCGGGCTAGTGATGGCTATTTAACAGTCTGATGGCCTTGAGATAGAAGCTGTTTTTCAGGCTCTCGGTCCCACCTTTGATGCACCTGTACTGACCTCGCCTTCTGGATGATAGCGGGGTGAACAGGCCGTGGCTTGGATGGTTAATGTCCTTGATGATCTTTTTGGCCTTCCTGTGACATCGGGTGCTGTAGGTGTCCTGGAGGGCAGGCAGGTGCCCCCGGTGATGCGTTGGGCAGGCCGCACCACCCTCTGGAGAGCCCTGCGGTTGCAGGCGATGCAGTTGCTGTACCAGGCGGTGATACAGCCCGACAGGAGGCTCTCAATTGGACCCAACCTCAATTGTGCATCTGTAAAAGTTTGTGAGGGTCTTAGGGGCCAAGCCAAATTTCTTCAGCCTCCCGAGGTTCAAGAGGCGCTGTTGCGCCTTCACCACACTGTCTGTGTGGGTGGACCATTCCAGTTTGTCAGTGATGTGTACGCCGAGGAACTTTAAGCTTTTCACCTTGTCCACTGCGTTCCCGTCGATGTGGATAGGGGCGTGCTCCCTCTGCTGTTTCCTGAAGTCCACGATCAGCTCCTTCATTTTGTTGACTTTGAGAGAGAGGTTATTTTTCTGGCACCACTCCGCCAGGACCCTCACCTCCTCTCAAGACCCAGTTGCACAGGGCGGGGTTCAGTACCAGGGCACCGAGTTTAATTAGTTACTCATTGTGTATGTATTCCTTGTGTTATTGTGTTATTACTTTTCTTTTCTTCAGGTAGACTAACCATGTAAACATTTGGATGTGATAAATACAATTTGATTTGAAGTAAATACTTGAAAAAAATAGTATCTGTGCAAATACAGGATTATTTCTTATGCTAATTCTGATAATGAGTTTCCAGCATACAGAAAAGGGCATTGTACAAGTACGGCCTTAGCACACATGACAGATGATTGACTAAATAGTATGGATGACAGGAAGTTAGTGGGTGCAGTGTTCAGTGGAGTGGGGGGGACTAGAGAGTTAGTGGGGCTGCTGGTATGTGGTGGTTTTAGAGGAGGGATGTGTGTGTGTGTGAGAAAGACACATCTGTGTTTGTGTCGGGGGAAGCGAGGCCTGGTGTCTATGGCTCATGTTGGGACGTGACTTTACTAAGTGTCACAGTATTGCAGTCAGGGTCCAAAATTAACTTTTTGCCTTACCAGCCAAGGTGGCTGGTAGCTGAAAATGTTTACCAGCCAAACAGATTTTTTACCAGCCAAAAAAATGCATTGCCTTTTACTATCGCAATTTGCTATTAGTAGTATTTAGCATGTTATTTTGATCTAGTATGCGATTCTCAATCAATATTATAGTAGTGTGCGGTAATAATAGTAGTAACATTAACTGTATAAGGAAATATTAAACTGATTCAACACTAAGTGCAACACATTAGAATTTATAAATTCAGCTGTATTCGCCTTTAAGTGCAAGAACAATATTTTTATTAAGGACTTAATATAAAATAATATGAATAAAAAAATGTAATAAGTAAAAATAAATAACAGTCGTCATTACTACTTCATAGTAATGTTTCCTCAGTCTTCTTCAGACAGTTCCTTCTCAAAAGGGTTTTCTTCCTTGTCTCTTGCCATGAAGTCTGGCCTTCTGCTGCGGATGGTGTCTGTGTGCCACAGGTCAATGGCAGCGGAAGGGTCATACTTCTTCATCTCTGGCGAGCTAAGCTGTACCACCAGCTGTCAGGTTGGATCTCCAATCAGTCTTGACCTGTATTAAAAAAAACAAGGAAAAGTGACATTAGGTGAGTGAATACTTACCTTTTTGGCACTCACAGAGTAAGGATAAAAATGGTAGTCCTTACCTGCTTCATTGTGTTGATGCCTCGCTTGCAATCTGCAGTTGAAACAGGAATAGATAGGACCAGGTCCAACGAGGTGGAGGATATCCAAACAATCTTCTTTGCGCTTTCTGATGACCTCAGACCAGGACATTCTTTGCACGTTCTCTTGTTCTGCATATATCTTGGCCTTCAAGATAGTCCACTGGTCAGGGATGTTGTCTACACAGACACCAGCAGAGTTCAGGACAGTTCCAAAATGTTGGCAAAGGGTGTCCACTTCTCTGTCTCCAAAATGAGTCAGAGTATCCATGTTTATCTCACTCAAGGCACCCAACCTATCAATATAAAAGTTCACATTTCTATAAGCCATTGCGATTCTAACATAATGACATATACTACCAATTTTTGACACCTACTGTAACTGGCCAAACTGCCCTAATATTGTTAACAAATTCACATGAATGTTTAATAATTAATTTGGTCTAGTACAATATGTGGTGAACATGGGGTTTCTTATTCAAATCTATTCTGACACATTGAACAGACCTGCTGCATTTTCTGGATCGGTCCAGTTCCTAAACTTGGTTGCGTACAGGACTCCTGCATCAACGTCTCCAAATCGGTCATTCAAGCTCTGTCCTAGTTTTGAGAGCAGTGTCTCCTCTGATGACTTCACTGCATGCTTGTCATTCTTTGCCACTCCTAACTACACTCCCTCAAACATCATGCCACTGGTGGCCTTCATCATCTCTACAATGAAAAATTCAACATTTTAATTATTTCAAGATTTGTTCTCTTCTTAATTAATTGACTAAATAGTTTCTAGTCCCACAATTCACTCACAGTATATTCATGATTACACAGAGCACAATAATGACATTGACAAACCTGGTTTTGTATTTTTCAAGCACTGCTTGCGTGGCTACCAGAGAGGTGTGTTCCTCTGCTAATGTGATGGTTGACTTCTGTAGAGACGCGGAGAGGCTGCTTAGGTGACCAAGTGTGTCGTGCAGGAACCTGGCAGAGGTGTAGAACTTTTTTTCTTTCACTTGCTGTATATCACGGACACCCTGGGCATCAGGCGATTTAATCTGAAACACACATATATACACACAAAACAAGAAACAACTGATTAGAAATGAAGCTGTATAATTATAATACTATTAATGTTCATTTAATGGATATATGGCAAATACATACAGCATTACGTTATCATCATAATCCTACAATAAGTGTAGGTGTAGGCAAAATATACATTTCTATGGCAATAACCGGTTCAAGATGCAGCACAATGGCCGGGTATCCTCTCAAAAAATGGTCCAGAGCTCGGAGGAGGTGGCCAACCCATCGAGTCCCCCCAATTCTTGTGGGCATGAGGGCTGTTTGGTTGAGTCTGGTAGCTCTTAACCAGGTTTGCTCTATTGAGTGGAAGAATGTGTAGAGTCCACCCAGTAGTTCTTCCACTCTGCGGAACAGGGGAGTGACCTTGATGGCATCAGAGAAGGCCAGTTCCAGACGGTGAGCCATGCAGTGCACACCCACAACATAAGCCTTGTCTCCTCTGTCTGGTCACGACACCACTCTTCTCCCCAGTCATGACTGCAGCCCCCTGTGGCACAAAAAAAAATGCTGTTTGATGACTGACACAATTAACGTTACATACTACGCACGAAATACGCAGCACGGCAGATCCAGCAGATTAAAGTCTTAAAAAATCCTAAAAATATTTTCCTTTCTTCTACCCGCCAGTGTGGCTACATAAGTTACTCACCAAAGACAAAATTTACCCGCATTTGGCGAGTGGTGAGTGCTAATTTTGGACCCTGATTGCAGTACCATGATTTGACAGAAAATATATAAATACAACTGTGTATCTGGCTTCCATTACCTGTCCATTCATCATTCACTTTTTAACAAAGTTCCTAGTACAGTTACTCTAATCATCTTCTAACTACTCAAGTATTTCTTGCAGTAAACTTCCATATCCCTTACTATCTTGTAGACCAAATTATCCTGTGCCCAAACATACACTATACAGTACCTCTTAATGTGGTTGTTACCCTCTCTGCAGGCTAATTAAGGCTGACCACCATTCACACATTTCAGGGTTGATTTGAGGAGATATGAGTGATTTTCTGTATTGTTGAATTAAGAGATATTTGTGGGAGAATGAGTAACATTCTGCTTGTCTTAAAGTGGGAGTCAAATTGACAGAGTGCTGAAAAGAAGTTGGAGAATAACGCTCTCATGATGGACTGAATAAGGTCCTTTTCTTAGTTAACATGTGAATGATTCTCTTAGAGCAAACTGGTTACTCAGTAAGTTGTCTCCACACTCTCAAATATTTTGTCCTTGTATTCCTCTCTCCCTCTTCTTCAGTTCCCATATTATTCCCTGTGTCACACCCTGATCTGTTTCAACTGTCTTGTGCTTGTCTCCACCCCTCTCTAGGTGTCTCCCATTTTCCCCATTATCCGTTGTGCATTTATACCTGTGTCTTCTGTTTGTCTGTTGGCAGTTTGTTTTTTCCTGTACTCCTGTTTCCCGTTAGTTCCTGGTTACCCGGTTTTGACCATTCTGCCCGCCCTGACCCTGAGCCTGCCTGCCGTTCTGTACCTTTTGACACTGCCTTGGATTACTGATCTCTGCCTGTAAATGAATCAATCAAATGTATTTATAAAGCCCTTTTTACATCAGCCAATATCACAAAGTGCTATACAGAAACCCAGCCAAAAACCCCAAACAGCAAGCAATGCAGATATAAAAGCAAACTTGTGTTATTTCGAACGGTCTGCATCTGGGTCTTATCCTGAGGTCTGATAGTACGAACTGGCCTGATTCCGGTCCCAATCACTCGCCCAAGGATCCCACCTTGTCTCAGAGGAAACCCGGAAGTCCCCCGCGTCTAAGTCCCCGAGAGAAACCGAGCTTACCCGAGTTCCCCCAAGAGTCTCTGAGGTCTGCCGACTCTCCTTTTCTGGAGCTGATGCAACTCAGCAGAGCTAGGCTGTCTCCAGCCGAATGCTTACGCAGACTTAACACCCAGAGTAGGTACGAGTACTCTGGTGGGCCATACATATAGTTATTCTTCTCCTCTTACCTGCACCCCTCTCCATGCCATCCTGCTGTGGGGCGACCAGTCGAAACCTCTACGGATTCTCATTGACTCTGAGATTTTGCATCCCCACTCAGCCCCTTTCCATTCCATGGACGTTAGAGCGCTCGATAGGCAGGGTCACCCACAATACTACTCCTATCCACCTGCGTGTGTCCGGGTCTATAGGGTTTTCTTGGCTCCAGCGCCACAATCCCCTTATCAACTGGACTGCTGGTACTATCATGGGCTGGAGCCTGTTCTGCCACACTCATTGCCTGAAGTCAGCACAGCATGCCCCAGGACGTCTTCCTGTGGGCTCGGAAGAAGCCTTGGACCTCTCCGCCATTCCCGCAAAGTACCAGGACCTCCGGGAGGGTTTTAGCAAGGCCCAAGCCACTTCGCTTCCTCCGCATCGACCCTATGACTGCGGGATCGAACCTTTTCCCGGGAACTACACCACCCATGGGACGACTGTATTCACTGTCGGGTCCGGATCAAGGATTCACTGGCTGCTTGGGGTATCCGTCCTTCTGCCTCCCCTGCCGACGCAGAAGAAGGACAAAACCCTGCGCCTGTGCATCAGCTATGGGGGAACCGCTACCCGTCACCACTCCTTGCCTCGGCTTTAGAGATGCTCCAGGGGGCCACTAACTTCTCTAAGTTGGACCTGCGGAACGCCTACCACCTGGTACGGGTACTTCAACACTGCTAGCGGACACTATGAATACCTGGTGATGCCATTTGTCTGACCAATGCTACTGCTGTGTTCCAGGCCCTGGTTAATGACGTTCTCTGCGACATGTTGAACCGGTTCGTGTTCATCTACCTTGACGCCATTCTCGTCTTTTCCCGCCGGCTCAAGAACACGTTCTCCACATCCGACAGGTCCTCCAGCGTCTCCTGGATAACCAGCTTTTTGTCAAAGAAAAATGTGAATTCCATTGCTCCACCATCTCCTTCCTTGGATACATCATCGCTTCTGGGAATGTACAGATGGATCCCGGAAAGGTGAGAGCGGTGGTGGATTGGCCCCAACACACGTCCAGAGTGCAGCTGCAAAGCTTCTTAGGATTTCTTCTTAGGATTTGTCAGTTTTATCCGGAGTTACAGCACCCTGGCTTCCCCCCCTGTCAGCACTCACCTCTCTCAAGGTCCCGTTCATGTGGTCCTGACCGGCCGTTCCTGGACCTTAAGCAACGCTTCACCACAGCTCCCATATCAATCCATCCGGACTCGTCCCATCAGTTCGTGGTGGAGGTAGACTCTTCGGATGTCGGAGTGGGGGCCGTCCTGTCCCAGCGTTCTGCCGTGGACCTTAAGCTGCATCCCTGCTCCTTCTTCTCCCATCGTCTTAACGCCACGGAGAGGAATTATTATGTGGGGAATCGATAACTACTCGCGGTGAAGATTGGAGGATTGGAGAAACTGGTTAGAGGGGGCGGAACTTCCATTCATAGTGTGGATGGATCACAAGAACCTGGAATATCTCCGAACTGCCAAGCATCTCAACTCCAGGCAAGCTCGATGTGCCCTGTTGTTCACCTGGTTCAACTTCACCATCTCCTACCGCCTGGGGTCTAAGACTGTTAAGCCGGAATCGCTTTCATGCCACTATTGCCCGCTTCTACACCCTCAGACACCGAGACCATTCTTCCTACTTCATGCCTGGCGGCTACCCTCGTCTGGGGAATAGAGAACAAGATCCGTGAGGCATAGCATTCCCAGCCGGACCCCAGCTCGGCTAACTGGATGTTTGTCCCAGACGCTGTCCGCTCCCCGGTCCTGTAATGGGCTCATTCCTCCAGGCACCCTGGCTCCGATTGGACTCTGGTCTTTGTGCGACAATGCTTTTGGTGGCCCACCTGCACTGTCTGTGCTCAGAACAAGACTCCTTGGCAAGCTCCGGCTGGCCTCCTTCAACCTTTTCCTGTCTCTCAACGTCTCTGGTCACATACCTCCCTGGACTATCCTCACGTGGTGTACAGGTTTTCCAAAGCCTCCCCAAGCTACCTTCTGCCAAATAGATGGCCCAGCTCATGGTGCGTCTTCCGGATCCATGGACTTCCGGTGGTCATGGTCTCTGACCGGAGTCCTCAGTTCTCGTCCTGGTTCTGGAAGGCGTTCTGCACACTCATTGGGTCGTCGGCCAGCCTGTCTTCTGGGTTTCATCCTCAATCCAACGGCCAGTCGGAGCGTGCCAATCAGGACCTGGAGACGGCTCTTCGGTTCCTCGTCTCGACCAACCCAACCGCCGCTGTCGGAGCACCTGGAAGAGAGCTCGGTCCACCTGTCGACTTTTGTTATTTCGGGTCTTATCCTGAGGTCTGATACCCTGCCTCCTCCATCTATCCATCCATCTTCTCTTTCCATCATATTTTCCCATCTTGATGCCCAATAGGTCATTGTGACAATAAAAAAAGTATCCTGTCACCCCTGTGTTTTGTGTTTTCCATATAAAGCCAGTGTTGTCTTCTAACAACTGTGTACAGAAGACAGAAGACATCCATGTACAGAAGACATGGATGATTCTCTCCCTTGTGGTCATAAATAAAAGTCAGTATAAATACCCCACATGCGGGTGTAGCGAAATGCTTGTGTTCCTAGCTCCAACAGTAATATCTAACAATTCACAACAATAAACACAAATCTAATAATGGAATTAAGAAATATATAAATATTACGACAAACTTTATTAAAGGGTTCCATTATTAAAGTGACCAGAGAATCCATGTCTATGTAATTAGGGCAACAGCTGGTGCAGGGTTGAGTAACCGGGTGCGCAGGGTTGGAGTATTGCATTACTAAATGAACATCAGAGGAAAAGTCAAAGAATAGTGACATTACATAATCATGTTCGCTAGTTATGTTGGATGTCATTTACAGATTGACAGCAATTTACAGAGCTGTATTAGATTAAATAAGCCTCAAAGTTGAATTAGCTTTGCTGTTACTGAGCTACACTAGTGTAATCCAGGCTTTTTATTGGCTCTCTGTGCCAGGTTGTAATGCTCCCATAAGCAGAGGGCCAGTAGATCACACGCTAAACACAGTGTTGCCAAAACAAACACGTGAACAACAAAAGGAATACACACACTAAGAACTGGAGATTAAAAGAAGGAGAAAGTGAGAGAAGGAGAGAGTGAGAGCAGAGTCTAGGCCTGGAGTCCCACTTATAGTCTTTAATCCCATGTATGTTATGAATGCGGGGGTCAGGTTTGATAGACGAGGGGGTGCTGGAGGTTAAGAGACATGAATGGAGCAGGGAGGGTGGAGACAGATACACATGTCCACTAAGAGATGACAAGTGGGGGAACTAAACTCAAAGAGTGTTCAGATGATGGCTGGTTTAACAATGAGATGTTCATATCTTCTAGTCCCTTGCCACCTCCCTCCCTTCTGTGTCCTTCTTTCCTCTCCTTCCCCTAATCTCTTTTCTCACCATATACCTTCTCCTCTCTCCCTCTCTTATCCTCCTCCTCCGTTCCTTTCCCATTTTTCCTCCACAACCTGTTGGTCTCTCCTTCCTCCGCTCTGGGAATCTATCCTCACCATGAGGTCAGGAGGCGAGGGGTTAACTGTCCTGAATGAGCTACAACCCCACAACGAGTAAAGACCTCAGCACTGTCTGATCTCTGTGTGTGCGTGATGGTGTGCTTGTGTGTGTGCATTCATCAGTCCATCTGTGTGCCTACAGTTTTATGCCTGTATAAAATATTTTCTTTAATCATGTATTAACTGCAGCACAGTGACATTGAACTCAGTTTGAGTTTTGAGGTTAGCTCTTTAGAGGCTCACCAGCTATCAGGTTATTTACTGTTTTATGGCCTGCTTCTCTGGCTTAAAGCCCCGTAGTGCCGTCTCTCTAAAGCAGGGATCATCAACTATACTGAACAAAGATATAAACGCAACGTAAAATGTTGGTCCCATGAACTGAATGAAAAGATCCCAGGAAATGCTCCATGTGCACAAAAAGCTCATTTCCCAATGACAATGAACATCCGCCGCCATGACCTCATGTTTTAGCATGATATTGACTGATTACCTTACATGAACTGTAACTCAGTAAAATCTTTGAAATTGTTGAATTTTGTGTTTATATTTTTGTTCAGTGTAGATTCAACAACGGGCCAATGGTCAGGGACAGGAACATAATTACAAATAATTAGTAGACTGCAGATTGACCGCCAAGAAGCCCAAACAGATAATAATATTTGACTTGCTTACATTTGTATACGATCATATACATGTATATATTTATATTATCTGTGAGAATATTTGGTACAGATTTACAAAATGTAATTAAGAATAATAGTAAAGTGAATTATTTATTTCAGCTTTTATTTCTTTCATCACATTCCCAGTGGGTCTGAAGTTTACATACACTCAATTAGTATTTGGTAACATTGCCTTTAAATTGTTTAACTTGGGTCAAACGTTTCAGGTAGCCTTCCACAAGCTTCCCACAATAAGTTGGGTGAATTTTGGCCCATTCCTCCTGACAGAACTGGTGTAACTGAGTCAGGTTGGTAGGCCTCCTTGCTCGCAGACGCTTTTTCAGTTCTGCCCACAAAGTTTCTATAGGATTGACGTCAGGGCTTTGTGATGGCCACTCCAATACCTTGACTTTGTTGTCCTTCAGCCATTTTGCCACAACTTTGGAAGTATGCTTGGGGTCATTGTCTATTTGGAAGACCCATTTGCGACCAAGCCTTAACTTCCTGACTGATGTCTTGAGATGTTGCTTCAATATATCTACATATACACATTTTCCTTCTACATGATGCCATCTATTTTGTGAAGTGCACCAGTCCCTCCTACAGGAAGCACCCCTACAACATGAGGCTTGCAAGCCTCCCCCTTTTTCCTCTAAACATAAAGATGGTCATTATGGCCAAACAGTTCTATTTTTTTTTTCATCAGACCAGAGCACATTTCTCCAGAAAGTAAAATCTTTGTCCCCATATGCAATTGCAAACCGTGGTCTGGCTTTTTATGGCGGTTTTGGAGCAGTGGCTTCTTCCTTGCTAAGCGGCCTTTCAGATTATGTCAATATAGGACTCATTTTACTCTGGTTATAGATACTTTTGTACCTGTTTCATCCAGCATCTTCACAAGGTCCTTTGCTGTTGTTCTGGGATTGATTTGCACTTTTCGCACCAAAGTACGTTAATCTCTAGGAGACAGAACGTGTCTCCTTCCTGAGCGGTATGATGGCTGCGTGGTCCCATGGTGTTTATACTTGCATACTATTGTTTGTACAGATGAACGTGGTACCTTCAGGTGTTGGAAATTGTTCCCAAGGATGAACCAGACTTGTGGAGGTCTACAATTTATTTTCTGAGGTCTTGGCTGATTTCTTTTGATTTTCCCATGATGTCGAGCAAAGAGGCACTGAGTTTGAAGGTAGGCCTTGAAATACATCCACAGGTACACCTCCAATTGACTCAAATGATGTCAATTAGCCTATCAGAAGCGTCTAAAGCTATGCTAATTTTCTGGAATTTTCCAAGCAGTTTAAAGGCACAGTCAACTTAGTGTATGTGAACTTCTGACCCACTGGAATTGTGATATAGTGAATTATAAATTAAATAATCTGTCTGTAAAAAATTGTTGGAAGAATTACTTGTGTCATGCACAAAGTAGATGTCCTAACCGATTTGCCAAAACTATAGTTTGTTAACATGAAATCTGTGGAGTGGTTGAAAAATGGGTTAATGACTTCAACCGACTTCAACTGTATATATATATATATATATTTATTTATTTAATATTTTTCTCAGGAAACTTGGGGGGGGGGCAAATAAAATCACTGATAGTTGGGGAACTCTGCTCTAAAGCATGAAACACACCGAGAATTTCACTGCCGATAAATACTTATCACAATGGGAGGCTGTTCCTTTTCTTGCTGGAACAAAAAACGGTACCTGCTGCGTGTCGACCCGGTAGCGACGATCCTGACGAATTTCAATGTTCATTAGTGAGCAACAACTTTGAGCTAATCAGAAAGCACAAACCCCCACGTGGGGGAGCCAACAGGAGTGACAACAAAAAGGAAAAAATAGCATTTTCTCCGTACGTTTAAATGTCATAGGCCAGTCACATTTCATATGCAATGTAGGCTATGGGATGGTAGCTAGCTAAGTGCACAGATGCAATGCACAAAACACTTAATACTTCCTCCAAGCTAACTGTGGCTAGTATTGCCATTATAATTAAATGAAATCACAATGGATTAGTTTCCATTAAACAGCTGCCAGTGTTAGCTGCCGAGTTATGACCTTGGCGCCGCCCTGAGTGGTCGCCTGTTAAGCAGCTCCCGTTGTTCGTGCATTAATTGTTGTTTTAGTTCGTTTTCTTTCGTCTATTTTCGTCTATTTTCTTTATTTTATTTTTTATTTTGCTACAGTTGAACTATAATAGTTCAGGATTATGGATTTTATGGATTTTATCGCAGCTGAACGTCGACAGGAGTCGTCAACTGTTATTGTTTACAACAGAGCCCAGCTCCTGGATTTAGCCCACACAGCGCTGCTGCTCCCCAGGGAAAGGTTTGATATTCCGGACGAATTGAAAAGACGACGCCGTGGATGCAGGGCGGGATTGAAATGTAAGGCAAAGCGGAGGAGGTTCAAGTACAAGCCGGCTATACCATCTATTATTATGGGCAATGTTCGGTGTCTACATAACAAGATGGACGAGTTGGCGGGACTTGTTCGTGGACAAAGGATTTATCGGGAAACGAGCCTAATGTGTTTTACTGAGACTTGGCTGAACGGTAACATCCCCATACAGAACGTCACTATCGACGGTTTCCAGACCATCAGAGCGGACAGGGATCGCGTCTCTTCCGGTAAGAGTAAGGGTGGTGGGCTGGCTTTATTAGTTAACAACAGATGGTGTCATCCGAAACATATTACTCTTAAGGAAGAGTTTTGTAGCCCGGACATTGAGCTGTTAGCCGTTAGCCTGAGACCCTACTATTTGCCGAGGGAATTCACGGCGGCCATTGCTGTTATTGTTTACATCCCGCCCTCCGCGGACGCAAACGCAGCGTGACGTCATCCACTCTGTTATCGCGAGGTTACAGACAGCGCATCCCAGTGCTTTCTTTGCCATTTCGGGGGATTTTAACCATGCATCTCTCTCTTCAACGCTGCCCACGTTCAAACAGTTCGTGAAGTGCCCAACCAGGAATAATAAAACTCTGGACTTGTTATATGCTAATGCGAAGGATGCATACAACTCCACTGCACTCCCTCCCCTCGGTAGATTGGATCACAACCTTGTCCACCTCACCCCACTCTACAGGCCTATGGTCCAACAGCAGCCTGCAACCACCAGGACTATTAGGAGATGGTCCCCGGAGGCGAATGAGGCCCTACAGGACTGCTTTGAAACAACAGACTGGGATGTGCTCTGTGAGGCTCATGGGGAGGACATCGATGGACTCACTGACTGCATAACAGACTATATTAATTTTTGTGTAGACAACACTGTACCCACCAGGAAGGTACGCTGTTTCCCAAACAATAAACCCTGGGTCACCAGCGACCTGAAGGCCCTGCTGAATGAGAAGAAGAGGGCCTTCAAGGAGAAGGACAAGGACAAATTGAAATGCGTCCAGAGGGAGCTGAAGTTGCGGATTGCTGAGGGGAAGAGAGTGTATAAGGAGAAGATGGAGGACAAGCTGAGGCAGAGCCAGGTGAGAGAGGTGTGGAAGGGTATGAGAAATATCACTGGCTTCAAAAAGTCAAACAGTGGGCAGACGGAGGGGACCCAGGACAGAGCCAATGAGCTGAACCAATTTTTTAACAGGTTCGATACTGGCCCTGTCCACCTCCCCTCCAGCTCCCCAGACCACACACCCTCACGGCTATCCCACCCCCACTTTGCTCACAGCACCTCTGCTGAGACAATCAGTGACCCCACCTCCGCCCCTGCCCCCCCTGGACTGATCCTCAACACCCCCTTCCCCCCACCTCCCCACCTGGGCTGGCTTTCACCACCAACCAAGTGAAGAGAGAGCTGGAGAGACTACACCAGTGGAAAGCGGCGGGCCCTGATGGCATCAGCCCAAGGGTGCTGAGGGTCTGTGCTGACCAACTGTGTGGAATACTCCAACGTCTTTTCAACCTTAGCCTGAGCCTAGAAAGGGTCCCTGTGCTGTGGAAAACATCCTGCCTCGTCCCAGTGCCCAAGAAGGCACACCCCACTGTCCTGAATGACTTCAGACCTGTAGCGCTAACATCCCACATCATGAAGACCCTGGAAAGGTTAGTCCTCGCTCACCTCAGACCCCTGGTGTGTTCATCAATGGACCCCCTGCAGTTTGCATACCAGCGCAACATCGGGGTGGATGATGCAATCATCTACCTTCTGCAGAGGGCCTACTCTCACCTGGACAACGCAGGTTGCACTGTGAGGGTCATGTTTTTTGACTTCTCCAGTGCCTTCAATACCATTCAGCCCCTGCTACTGGGTGAGAAGATGAGGAGGATGAAAGTGGAAGCACCCTTAGTCTCCTGGGTCACGGACTACCTGACCGGTAGGCCAAAATTTGTGCGACTACAGAGCTGTGTGTCAGAACGGGCAGTTAGCAACACAGGGGCCCCCCAGGGTACGGTCCTGTCCCCCTTTCTGTTCACCCTCTACACCTCAGACTTCAGATATAACTCTGAGACATGCCACCTACAGAAGTTCTCAGATGACTCTGCTATTGTAGGGTGCATCAGGGGTGGGCAGGAGGAGGAGTACAGGAGCACAATCAGTGACTTTGTGTTGTGGTGTGAGCAGAACGACCTTCAGCTCAACATCAGCAAAACTAAGGAGATGGTGGTGGACTTCAGGAGAACCAAGGCACAACTGACTGCAGTCCCTATAAAGGCGATGGATGTGGATATGGTTGAGTCATACAAGTTCCTGGGTGTCCATATGGACAACAGACTGGAATGGGCCGGTAACACCGGGGCCCTGTACAAAAAGGGCCAGAGCCGACTCTACTTTCTGAGGAGGCTCAGGTCCTTCAACGTGTGCAGTAAACTACTGCATACCTTCTACCAGTCTGTGGTGGCCAGTGCCATCTTTTTTGCAGTGGTGTGCTGGGGAGCAAACATCAAAGCCGGTGATGCTTCTCGGGTAAATAAGCTGATCAGGAAGGCTAGCTCTGTCCTGCGGATGAGCCTTGACACTCTAGAGGAGGTGGCGGAGAGACGGATCCTGGCCAAACTGCTGGCCATCATGGACAACGTCACCCACCCTCTGCACGCTATGGTTATGACGCAGAGGAGCACTTTCAGTCACAGACTGATCCCACCACGGTGTGCCAGAGAGCGCTACAGGAGGTCCTTCCTGCCGGCGGCTATGAGACTATATAATGCCTCACCGGGGTGCCGTGCCGTCGGCAACATAGATCTGGAACTGTTGGGGTGCTAGGACCTAGTTTAACAATTATGCATCCATCCGTGAGTAACTCTGGTCCGTCAGCACTCATCCACTCAGGACCTATTTATTCATATAGGTCTGTATATACATACTCATGTACAGTTGTTATATTATATCACATGCAATATTGTAAGTAATTATTGGACGTAGGCATTCACTCAGGAATGCATATTAGTATCCTGCCAGTTGCACCTTTTCTCATTGCTTTTAGTATATCGAATGTGCAATAAGTGCAGTTGTCTGTAATTAAACCCTGCGCACTAAGGACTGTATTTTAAGGGAATTACTATTATTACCCCAAATGATATCATACACACATTTAGCTATTAAAGTATCTCTTCCTGTCATTTACCTGTACAGTTTGTGTAAACATGCAAGTATTCACTTATCTGTAAATATAACTGTATACCTAACTGTACAGCTAATTTAACCATGCAAAATGTTCACTTACCTGTTCATTTACCCAGTCTGTCTATTAAGTAAACTATTATTACCCTCGCTCATATCATACGCATTTTTAGCTACTGAAGTATTTCTCTGCCATCAACCTGTATAGTATAGTTAACCATCCAACATCCACCAATGTATAGTGTACATATTCAGCCAACCACTCATACTATGCAATGTCCTTTTATAGCTTTTTTTTGCACTCCAGATATCTTGTATTTCTATACTTTTTCATACTGCCGCTCTATGTATCATGCACCGTGTATCTGTCTTTTGTGTACTTTCGTTGTGGCACTTTGCACCTGCCCTGTGTTTTTGTTGTAGCTGCTTGACAATGAAATTTCCCCCCCGGGGGATCAATAAAGTACCTATCTATCTATCTATCAATCAATGTCCTTAGCTAGCTAGCTATGTTCTGATAGCTAGAAAACATGGTAACGTTAGCTAACTAGTTAAACATTTGGCTATGGGCTGGCATTGGCATTATGGGATTATGGAGAGTGAATTAAATTGCGTCTTCATCATCTTGCTAGATAGTTATCTAGATATGGCCATCTGGCTAGTATCAAAAAGGGCTTTCTACAAAATAGCAAAATTAGCTACTTAGTTAGCTAACACTGGAATCTACAGTCGTGGCCAAAGGTTTTGAGAATGACACAAGTGTTGGTCTCCACAAAGTTTGCTGCTTCAGTGTTCTTAGATCTTTATGACAGTAGTTACTATGGTACACTGAAGTATAATTACAAGTATTCCATAAGTGTCAAAGGCTTTCATTGACAATGACATTCAGCTTATGCAAAGAGTCAATATTTGCAAGACCTCTGCAATCCGCCCTGGCATGCTGTCAATTAACTTCTGGGCCACATCCTGACTGATGGCAGGCCATTTTTGCATAATCAATGCTTGGAGTTTGTCAGAAGTTGTGGGTTTTTGTTTGTCCACCCGCCTCAACCACAAGTTCTCAATGGGATTAAGGTCTGGGGAGTTTCCTGGCCATGGACCCAAAATGTTGATGTTTTGTATCACTTGCTCCATCATGCTTGTTACGCACGCCTCCCTAAGGAGGGAACGCAACACCCTGCTACATGTAAGCTCAGTGGAATGGAGAAAAAGTATGGAGTCGTGGGTGCAAGTAAGGGTGACAGACTCCACAATACCGTTTAAGCAATGGATTTTATTTATCCAAAAACGGGAAGTGAGGGAAAAGGGGCTGGACGGGACCAAAGCAAAGAAAATAAAGAACCAAACCTCTAACCTGCCTTAACTGTCAACACAACATCTTACCTAAACTAGCACCGGAATGCTGGTGCTCTAACCAAAATACAGGGGGTGGTCCGCCCAGGTCTTACCTAGTGTATATAGACAAGTAAACTCTACGGGAGGTGTACGCCCATGGGCCTCTTGCCTAGCACAATGGCTTTCCCCTTTCCCCTGGGAACAAATGAGAAAGGTAGTTAGCCCAAATTATAATATTACAAATGACACAAAACCAATGCTCTCTCTTAACAAACAAATCCTAATACTCTACTCAAACACATTAACAGCTCAAACACTCCAAATATCTAAACACTCATTCATAAAGCTCTCACACACAAGCAACACATCTCGCAAACCAGCCAGAGAGAGAGAGAACAGCTCAAACATCTGAGGCTTAAATAAGGTGAGCCAGCTGCAGCTACTGACGAGTGGGCGGAGTCAGGTCTTCCATACAGTGGAGAATCCCACCAATCAGCCATGGCAACTGGACCTGGAGGCCATCTTGCCTGGAACAAACTCACACATAAACACTGAAACCAAGTACAAACAAATATACGGACACAGAGCAACACAACACACTGGGGAAGTAACAATGCTGGAAAAGGCATTGGTCCTCACCAAACTGTTCTTGGATGGTTGGGAGAAGTTGCTCTCGGAGGATGTGTTGGTACCATTCTTTATTCATGGCTGTGTTCTTAGGCAAAATTGTGAGTGAGCCCACTCCCTTGGCTAAGAAGCAACCCCACACATGAATGGTCTCAGGATGCTTTACTGTTGGCATGACATAGGACTGATGGTAGTGCTCACCTTGTCTTCTCCAGACAAGGTGTTTTCCAGATGGCCCAAACAATCAGAAAGGGGATTCATCAGAGAAAATGACTCTACCCCAGTCCTCAGCAGTCCAATCCCTGTACCTTTTGTAGAATATCAGTCTGTCCCTGATGTTTTTCATGGAGAGAAGTGGCTTCTTTGCTGCCCTTCTGGACACCAGGCCATCCTCCAAAAGTCTTCACTTCGCTGTGCGTGCAGATGCTGCAGATGCACTCACATCTGCCTGCTGCCATTCCTGAGCAAGCTCTGCACTGGGGGTGCCCCGATCCCACAGCTGAATCAACTTTAGGAGACGGTCCTGGCACTTGCTGGACTTTCCTGTCCCTGACGCCTTCTTCACAACAATTGAACCTCTCTCCTTGAAGTTCTAGATGATCCAATAAATGGTTGATTTAGGTGCAATCTTACCAGCAGAAATATCCTTGCCGGTGAAGCCCTTTTTGTGCAAAGCAATGATGATGGCCCGTGTTTCCTTGCAGGTAACCATGGTTGACAGAGGAAGAACAATGATTTCAAGCACCACCCTCCTTTTAAAGCTTCCAGTCTATTATTCTGACTCAAATAGGCATGACAGAGTGATCTCTAGCCTTGTCCTCGTCAACACTCTCACCTGTGTTAATGAGACAATCACTGACATGATGTCACGACTTCAGCCGAAGTTGCTCCCTCCCCTGGGACGGTCGGCCGGAATAGGTCGACGTCGCCCAAGTACTAGCCATCACCGATCCACTACTCAGTGTCCGTTTGTCCTGTTCCCTTCACACCTGTTTCCCATTTGTCACTAATTGTTTGTGCGTCTTATTCCCTCTGCTCCCCCCTGGTCTCTGTCGGTGATTGTTCTCCTTGTGAGTGTTGTGGTGTGTACGTTGCGATCGTGTTCCCTTGTTTAGGAACCGGCGAGTAGAGTTATTAAAGTTTATTTTTTCCGCTACCCTCCTGCCTCCCTGCGCCTGCTTCCACTACGCCTGCCATTCGCGCTGAATATCACACATGATGGCAGCTGGTCCTTTTGTGGCAGGGCTGAAATGCAGTTGAACATTTTTGGGGGGATTAAGTTCATTTTCATGGCAAAGAGGGACTTTGCAATTAATTGTAATTCATCTGATCACTCTTCATGACATTCTGGAGTATATGCAAATTGCCATCAACACTGAGGCAGCAAACTTTGTGGGGACCAATACTTGTGTCATTCTCAAAACATTTGGCCACGACTGTAGACCATGAATTAAGCAACACATGGACATGCATTGCCAAACAACGCTACTGCCACCATCTGGTTTGGGGGCTGACGAATTCAAGGTCTTTGCTGTGTGAACACAAAAGAGATTGACTGCCGACACTTTGTTCAGATGTACTAACTACTGTCGCCACTCGACAGGCCAACATTTGACAAACATATTTTCCGTCTAGTGTATGAGACTAGGCTAGCCAGATAAGATGAATGGTGATTTATAATGGCTGTTCTTGCTCTGTTGTAATGTCCTCTGTGTAGTGCTCTGTTACTAATTCTCTCCTTGGGTTGGAACTAAATCTGGTATCAGAGCCCCTCTTACTGTAAAATGTTTTGTAGGGGGTATTGAAGGGAGGTGGGAGGTAGGGTTCGGTGATGTCAACTTTTGTCCTATCATGATTAAGTAATCATAGAATATTGTGATATGCGATGGTATCTCCCGCTATTGGCTAAAAGGGCCGCTAGGACAAGTTTGCATGCTACAGGAGGGACGAGAGGAATCATGACAAAATATATTTTGTAGCCAAATAGTTTTTAGTAGCCTATTCCTCTCTTTTTGGAGCTGTGGTACAAAATAAGTGTATGTGCCTACGCCTAAGACGGCCTCGCTGGCTGTGCATTGTAAAAGCCGATTTATCCGGAGGCTCCGCACAGAGGGCGTGACACAATTGTAGAGCCTCAGGAGGCCAAATCAAACTCCGTACCGCATCACTGTATGCCTCCCAAATTTGGTAACAATGTAGCTCTGTATAGCTCAGCATTGACATGATTGGTTGATGGTAGGTGGGGGCGGTATGTCCTGTCTAAACAAACTCACTTCCTTGACAATTTCCTTTACAATAGCTCTGCTCCGCGAAACGCAAGAAGTATAAATGCCCTGACTTCTGCAGAGCCTGCATCGCAGTAAATGCTGTACGGCCATTGCAATTCAGCATGACCATGAATTGGCTTTAAATCACGAAGGGCCCGGCTGCAGAGCACGCAACTCTGCTGTCCCCAGAACTAGATAATTATTAAATTATTCACATTTTGGCCTAATCTCCCTCTCTTTTTAGGCCTATGCTACTATACGTTGTAGGCAGGGTTGGGTAGGTTACTTTCTAAATGTAATCTGTTACAGTTACAAGTTACCTGTCCAAAATTGTAATCAGTAACGTAACTTTTGGATTACCCAAACTCAGTTACGTAATCTGATTACATTCTGTTACTTTTAGATTACTTTCCCCTTAAGAGGCATTAGAATTGAATGGCATCTATTGCTCTTAACTAACTTGCCTAGTTAAATAAAATAAAAAAATAAGTTTACATAGCTGGCCATATATGGATGTTACATTTTACTTTATGGGTTGGATATGTAGGCTTCTTCTAACTCATCGCTTTCTAGTACATATAATAATACGATTAAATTATATCTTTACATTAAAAACCAGTCTATCAGAATTCCAGTCATATAAATAAATATTATATCCCTTGATCTTCAAGAATAGGACTTGGAAATATGGAAGTATAGATTGGACAAATTGTTTTACCTGAGCATGACCCCAAAACTAAGGATTTGTTAGCCAGCCCTATGATTTTGTTGTGGAGTAATGGATGACTGATTAGGCTAATTGATTTGAGTTGATTTGAGTGTGCAAGTCATCAAGGCAATTCCTTATGTGTTATTTCATAGATTTGATGTCTTCACTATTATTCTACAATGTAGATAATAGTAAAAATAAAGAAAAAACATTGAATGAGTAGGTGTGTCCAAACGTTTGACTGGTACTGTATATATAAGTTCCAAAAAAAGTTCCACTTTTATTCAATAGGCTTGATCCACACTATGCAGCTGTTGCAAGAGCACATTTTTCACTGGCTGTCCACTGGTTTCAAAAATAATGATAGGCAGCTTAAACTTCTTGAATTCAATAATTATTGGGTTCAAATACACATTTAGGTTTGTGAATAGTCATCCACAACAACCACAATTCATAAGGCGCAAATAGCTAAATGAGAGAGCAGCAGTGTGATTCACATCAATGCGCTATGTATCATAATAATAATACGTGATATCCGTATCGCCTTCATCCTTATCTCGAAGCTTGTATTCAAGTTGGATAATCTTTGGATGCCGACAGCAGTCGCACCATTGGAAGACATAGCTTGGACTATAGCCTACAAAAGCCTATTCCTGCTCTTTTCCTGCGATCCATCAAACACATTTGGTGTGTCATCATAGTGGTCTCTGACTTGTGATCAGACTCGCTCAGGTGGAACAAACTTAAATTTGCGCCTTTTTTCAATGCTGATTTGAATGTCATTGAGAAAGTGTCAAAAGTGTCTAGTTTTTCAAAAGTATCTGTAATCTGATTACAATATTTTAGCTGGTAACGTTACTGATTACAGTTACCGTTCTTTGTAATCCGTTACTCCCCAACCCTGGTTGTAGGTAGGTTCTATACATTGTCAATAATAGGCTATGGAAATAGGCCTACTCTACACATTTGCTCAGCTGTAAATCTTATTTTGTCTTCTCATTCAACTTTTCCATCTTGATATTGTTTGCTCAATTTCACCTCTTGTTCAAAATCAAGCTGTAATAGAGAATCGCCTATAGACTCTGACTTTCGCAATTGTTACTATTTGAAAGCTGCAACTTTAGGACATTAAGCACTTTATTAGAAGAGCCAAATTGGGAAATATTTCCACATTACCAACCTCCTCCAGGCAGCAGAGGAGGAAGAGGAGGCACCAGCTCTTATCTCTAGACCCTCTTCCACCCTTAGCGAGGCATCGGTGGCGGATCACAGATATTCACTCATCGATGTCTACAAGCAGGCAGTGGTCAGACTCAGCATTGAGATGCTGGATATGTACTACAGTCTGATGAAAAAGTTTGGGCACCCCTGACAATTTCCATGATTTCCATTTATAAATAATTGGGTGTTTGGATCAGCAATTTCATTTTGATCTATCAAATAACTGATGGACACAGTAATATTTCAGTAGTGAAATGAGGTTTATTGGATTAACAGAAAATGTGCAATATGCATCAAAACGAAATTAAGACAGGTGCATACATTTGGGCACCCCAACAGAAAAATCACATCAATATTTAGTAGAGCCTCCTTTTGCTAAAATAACAGCCTCTAGATGCTTCCTATAGATAGATAGATAGATAGATAGATAGATAGATAGATAGATAGATAGATAGATAGATAGATAGATAGATAGATAGATAGATAGATAGATAGATAGATAGATAGATAAGGTACTTTATTGATCCCCCGGGGGGGAAATTTCATCTGTTATAGTTCGACTGTAGCAAAATAAAAAATAAAACTAAAGAAAATAGACGAAATAGACGAAAGAAAACGAACTAAAACAACAATTAATGCACGAACAACGGGAGCTGCTTAACAGGCGACCACTCAGGGCGGCGCCAAATAGATACCTATAGCCTCTAATGAGTGTCTGGATTCTGGATGAAGGTATTTTGGACCATTCCTCCTTACAAAACATCTCCAGTTTAGTTAGGTTTGATGGTTGCCGAGCATGGACAGCCCGCTTCAAATCATCCCACAGATTCTCAATGATATTCAGGTTTGGGGACTGGGATGGCCATTCCAGAACATTGTACTTGTTCAATGTTCTGGATTTTGAGCAGTGTTTCGGGTCGTTATCTTGTTGAAATATCCAGCCCCGGTGTAACTTCAACTTTGTGACTGATTCTTGAACATTATTCCCAAGAATCTGCTGATATTGAGTGGAATCCATGCGACCCTCAACTTTAACAAGATTCCCAGTACCGGCACTGGCCACACAGCCCCAGAGCATGATGGAACCCCCACCAAATTTTACTGTGGGTAGCAAGTGTTTTTCTTGGAACGCTGTGTTCTTTTGCCGCCATGCATAACGCCCCTTGTTATGACCAAATAACTCAATCTTTGTTTCATCAGTCCACAGCACCTTATTCCAAAATGAAGCTGGCTTGTCCAAATGTGCGTTTGCATACCTCAAGCGACTCTGTTTGTGGCGTGTGTGCAGAAAAGGCTTCTTCCGCATCACTCTCCCGTACAGCTTCTCCTTGTGCAAAGTTCGCTGAATTGTTGAACAATGCACAGTGACACCATCTGCAGCAAGATGATGTTGTAGGTCTTTGGAGGTGGGCTGTTTTTGACCGTTCTCACCATCCTTCGCCTTTGCCTCTCCGATATTTTACTTGGCCTGCCACTTCTGGCCTTAACAAGAACTGTGCCTGTGGTCTTCCATTTCCTCACTATGTTCCTCACAGTGGACACTGACAGATTACATCTCTGCGATAGCTTTTTGTAGCCTTCCCCTAAACCATAATGTTGAACAATCTTTGTTTTCAGGTCATTTGAGAGTTGTTTTCAGGCCCCCATGTTGCCACTCTTCAGAGGAGAGTCAAAGAGAACAACAACTTGCAATTGGCCACCTTAAATACCTTTTCTCATGATTGGATGCACTTGTCTATGACGTTCAAGGCTTAATGAGCTCACCAAACCAATTGTGTGTTCCAATTAATCAGTGCTAAGTAGTTACAGGTATTCAAATCAACAGAATGACAAGGGTGCCCTTAATATTGCTACACTAAAAATCTTTGTCTGGACAATACCCCAGTACTCAGCTTTTATTAGAAAAAGAATGGCATGCCACTGTGATCATTTTCTGTAACGACAGAGTAAATTATTATTCAGCCTCAGAGGGGTGCCCAAACTTTTTCATACGACTGTAGCTATCGGCAAGCCTAACCTAGACCTTTGTGATGAGATATCAACATCCAAGCCTCCAGAGGCGCCACCTTGCAGTGGTGGGGGAGAAAGCCTTCAGACAAAGCGAAAACAAAATTAATTGACGCTTCTGTCGAGCCGGAGGAACTGTTTGGGCCGGCTGTCGCCACCATGCGGCAGAAGTGTGCGCTTCGAAAGAAGGAAGACAAAGCTTTCAAAGTCTGCCTGCATCATGGAACCGTGGCTAACCGGCCTACCCCTCCACGAGCCAAGGCTTCGCTGGAGGGAGAGGGAAATTCGCTGGCACCAGGGCCTTCCGCATGAAGCCCTCAGTGACACAGCGGGAATCGATCCCACAGTTCAGATCCCCAAACAGGGGATCACCCTGAATTAATTAATTGTAGTTAATTCAGGGTGACACTGAGCATGCACGCCATTGGTCGGAGCAGACAGCAAGCCTCCCGTGAAGTGCCATCTGTGACTGGGTGAGCTTTTTCCATTTCCACCACTCTTGAGAACTGTGTGTCCGAACGTGGCGAAGCAACACTGTTCATTGAACACATGCAGGGGACACAATACTTTTGAAACCCATGACAACTGTGGAACTTGGGGTTGAAAAAACGGTTTATGTGCCAAGGTTTCCCTAAAGCCTGGCCCACTCTGGGTACAATTAACTCAAATGTATTTATAAAGCCCTTTTTACATCAGCAGATGTCACAAAGTGCTTATAGATAGATAGATAGATAGATAGATAGATAGATAGATAGATAGATAGATAGATAGATAGATAGATAGATAGATAGATACTTTATAGATTTTTCTTATTGAAATTTCTTTGTCAAGCAGCTACAACAAAACATAGGGCAGGTGCAAAATGCCAGAACGAAAATACACAAAAGACAGATACACGATACATGATACATAGAGCGGCAGTATGAAAAAGTATAGAAATACGAGATGTCTGGAGTGCAAAAAAGCTATAAAAAGACATTGCATAGTATGGGTGGTTGGCTGAATATGTATACATTGGTGGATGTTAGAATCTACGTAAGTTAGAATTATGTAAGAATTACTTGCAATATTGCACGTGATATGATATAACAACTGTATATGAGTATGTATACACAGACCTGAATGAATAAATAAGTCCTGAGTGAATGAGTGATTACGGACCAGAGTTACTCACGGATGGATGCATAATTGTTAAACTAGGTCCTAACACCCCAACAGCAGGATGGACCTCCTGTAGCGCTCTCTGGCACACCGTGGTGGGATCAGTCTGTGACTGAAGGTGCTCCTCTGCGTCATAACCATGGCATGCTGAGGGTGGGTGACGTTGTCCATGATGGCCAGCAGTTTGGCCAGGATCCGTCTCTCCGCCACCTCCTCTAGAGTGTCAAGGCTCATCCCCAGGACAGAGCTAGCCTTCCTGATCAGCTTATTTATCCGAGAAGCATCACCAGCTATTATGTTGGCTCCCCAGCACACCACTGCAAAAAAGATGGCACTGGCCACCACAGACTGGTAGAAGGTATGCAGTAGTTTACTGCACACGTTGAAGGACCTGAGCCTCCTCAGAAAGTAGAGTTGGCTCTGGCCCTTTTTGTACAGGGCCCCGGTGTTACCAGCCCATTACAGCCTGTGCACTTATACAGAAACCCACAGAGGGCTCCGGAAATGACTGACGTAGTACCCCATTTGCAGTAAAAAAACATGGGGGAACTGTTGAAACAGTAATGTTTTTGTGGAGTCGGGGGAACACTAGTAAGCTTCATTCACCGGAAGTTATGCATGCTAGCCGATGTTAGCCCGGAGGCTCTTTAGTCTAAGCTAGGCTAGCTTGCCTCTTTGACCACTGCACGGTCCATTATGAATAACCAAGCGACTTAATGCTACTTACAGTGGGGAGAACAAGTATTTGATACACTGACGATTTTGCAGGTTTTCCCACTTACAAAGCATGTAGAAGTCTGTAATTTTTATCATAGGTACTCTCCAACTGTGAGTGACGGAATCTAAAACAAAAATCATTGTATGATTTTTAAGTAATTAATTTGCATTTTATTGCATGACATAAATATTTGATACATCAGAAAAGCAGAACTTAATATTTGGTACAGAAACCTTTGTTTGCAATTACAGAGATCATACATTTCCTGTAGTTCTTGACCAGGTTTGCACACACTGCAGCAGGGATTTTGGCCCACTCCTCCATACAGACCTTCTCCAGATCCTTCAGGTTTCGGGGCTGTCGCTGGGCAATACGGACTTTCAGCTCCCTCCAAAGATTTTCTATTGCGTTCAGGTCTGGAGACTGGCTAGGCCACTCCAGGACCTTGAGATGCTTCTTACGGAGCCACTTCTTAGTTGCCCTGGCTGTGTGTTTCGGGTCGTTGTCATGCTGGAAGACCCAGCCATGACCCATCTTCAATGCTCTTACTGAGGGAAGGAGGTTGTTGGCCAAGATCTCGCGATACATGGCCCCATCCATCCTCCCCTCAATACGGTGCTGTTGTCCTGTCCCCTTTGCAGAAAAGAATCCCCAAAGAATTATGTTTCCACCTCCATGCTTCACGGTTGGGATGGTGTTCATGGGGTTGTACTAATCTTTCTTCTTCCTCCAAACATGGCGAGTGGAGTTTAGACCAAAAAGCTCTATTTTTGTCTCATCAGACCACATGACCTTCTCCCATTCCTCCTCTGGATCATCCAGATGGTCATTGGCAAACTTCAGACGGGCCTGGACATGCGCTGGCTTGAGCAGGGGGACCTTGCGTGCGCTGCAGGATTTTAATCCATGACGGCGTAGTGTGTTACTAATGGTTTTCTTTGAGACTGTGGTCCCAGCTCTCTTCAGGTCATTGACCAGGTCCTGCCGTGTAGTTCTGGGCTGATCCCTTACCTTCCTCATGATCATTGATGCCCCACGAGGTGAGATCTTGCATGGTGCCCCAGACCGAGTGAGATTGACCGTCATCTTGAACTTCTTCCATTTTCTAATAATTGCGCCAACCGTTGTTGCCTTCTCACCAAGCTGCTTGCCTATTGTCCTGTAGCCCATCCCAGCCTTGTGCAGGTCTACAATTTTATCCCTGATGTCCTTACACAGCTCTCTGGCCTTGGCTATTGTGGAGAGGTTGGAGTCTGTTTGATTGAGTGTGTGGAAAGGTGTCTTTTATACAGGTAACGAGTTCAAACAGGTGCATGAGTGGAGAACAGGAGGGCTTCTTAAAGAAAAACTAACAGGTCTGTGAGAGCTGGAATTCTTACTGGTTGGTAGGTGATCAAATACTTATGTCATGCAATAAAATGCAAATTAATTACTTAAAAATCATACAATTTTTGTTTTAGATTCCGTCACTCACAGTTGAAGAGTACCTATGATAAAAATTACAGACTTCTACATGCTTTGTAAGTGGGAAAACCTGCAAAATCGGCAGTGTATCAAATACTTGTTCTCCCCACTGTATACTAATCAGGAGAGTTACCCAAGCAACTCCACCATGGGGTTGCAGGAATAGCTAGTAGTAGCTAGCTGGCCTCGCCTCGCCTGGCTAGCACGCTATGCAGCCATGTGCCTTTTACTGAGGAGTGGCTTCCGTCTCGCCACTCTACCATAAAGGCCTGATTGGTGGAGTGCTGCAGAGATGATTGTCCTTCTGGAAGGTTCTCCCATCTCCACAGAGGTATTCTGGAGCTCTGTCAGAGTGACCATCGCGTTCTTGGTCACTTCTCTGACCAAGGCCCTTCTCCCCTGATTGCTCAGTTTGGCCGGGCGGCCAGCACTAGGAAGAGTCTTGGTGGTTCCAAACTTCTTCCATTTAAGAATGATGGAGGCCACTGTGTTCTTGGGGACCTTCAATGTTGCAGAAATTGTTTGGTACCCTTCCCCAGATCTGTGCTTCGGCACAATCCTTTCTCGGCGATCTACAGACAATTCCTTCGACCTCATGGCTTTGTTTTTGCTCTGACATGCATCGTCAACTATGGGACGTTAAATAGACAGTTGTGTGCCTTTCCAAATCATGTCCAATCCATTGAATTTACCACTGGTGGACTCCAATCAAGCTGTAGAAACATCTCAAGGTCTGAATACTTATATAAATATGGTATTTATATATATATTTATTTTTTATTTATTTTTGTTGCAAAAATTACTAAAAAACTGTTTTCGCTTTGTCATTATGCGGATTGATGAGGGAAAACATGTATTCAATAAATTTTAATATTAAGCTGTAATGTACCAAAATGTGAAAAAAGGCAAAGTTTCTGAATGCTTTCCGAATATAATGTATATGTCAGATATAACTGTTTTTCTGCATAGGTTAACCTGTTTGGTTGTTATTTTAATAATTATTTTAATAATTTTCTAAAGTCTAGCCACCTTGCCAGCAGGCATGCCAGCTAAGATATTTAGACAAGCTATTCTAACTTGGTTTATAGCCTGAAATGGCTCAAGAGCTGTTTATGAAGTTGGGAGATTGGGAACCTATCTAGCTGGCTAGTTAAAGCAAACTTCAGAAAATTGCTAGGTGGCTAGTATTACAGAGAAACAACACAACATTTTGGTTTTATTTATTAGTCAAGAAGGAATCAATAGGCTACATATTTTGATTAAATGAATTTACAAACATACCTCCTGAGAGTCTGGCACATCACCGGCAGCTACAATCAAATCAAATGCTGTGTTTGTCACTCGACACTCTCTCTCCTCCTTACCTGACGATACTGTCTGTACACTATAGAGAATCTAGAGTCCTGCCTAGCATGTCTTTGCTCCGTGGTGCACCTTGGAAGGGGCTTCAACAAAATACTGAGTAAAGGGTCTGAAAACGTATTATGTAATATCAATTTGCAAACATTTCTAAAAAACTGTTTTTGCTTTGTCATTATGAGGTATTGTGTGTAGATTGATGAGAAAATAAGGCTGTAATGCAACAAAATCAAGGGGCCTGGAAACTTTCCGAATGCACTGTACACTGAACAAAAAGCTTATTTATCAAAAACCAATGTCACATCCATGTTAGTGAGCATTTCTCCTTTGCCAAGATAATCCATTCACCTAACAGGTGTGGCATATCCATAAGCTGAATAAACAGCATGATCATTACACAGGTGCACCTTGTTTTAGGGACAATATAAGGTCACTCTAAAATGTGCACACAACACCAGAGCTCTTGCCAGAAAATGTAATGTTAATTTCCACCGCCATGTAAGCACGCCAGCCCAGGAACCCCACATCCGGGATCGTCTGAGACCAGCCACCCGGACAGCTGATGAAACTGTGGGTTTGCACAACCAAAGAAATTCTGCACAAACTTTCAGAAACCGTATCAGGGAAAATCATCTTGACCTGACTGCAGTTCGGCATCATAATCAACTTCAGTGGGAAAAGGCTCACCTTCGATGGCCACTGGCATGCTGGAGAAGTGTCCTCTTCACGGACAAATCGTGGTTTATACTGTACCGTGCAGATGGCAGACAGCGTGCATATTGTGGTGTTTGCTGATGTCAACATTGTGAACAGAGTAGCCCATGATGGCGGTGAGGTTATGGTACGTGCAGGCATAAGCTACGGACAATGAACACAATTGCATTTTATCTATGGTCATTTAAATGCAGAGAGATACCGTGACGAGATCCTGAGGCCCATTGTCATTCCCATTCATCCGACACCATCACCTCATGTTTCAGAATGATAAGGATCTGTACATGTAACAGATTGGAAGTCTGTTAATTTCTAAAATAAATCTAGATTTCCCGGCCACACCAACACAGCGAGAAAGACGGATGAAATATATATAAATAGTAATTTATTATTTAAAAAGTTACCTTTTAAAATGACAATATTAAAATGACATTATTTCATAAGTTAAGTTTAAAACAACAATGTCCAATGTTCTGTCCCAGGGCGAAACAATACCAGAATCCAGTCCAGCCTGGAGTCAGCTCCGTGTTTCCCCCGTCGCCGGCACAGAATCTCGTTTCAGCGGCAGACTCTGCTTTTCATGTGGGCTCATCAATAATACCGCCGTATCTGTTGCTCTGCTGTCAGCCTCTGAATCTGGCACCTTCACAGAAAATGAACAACTAAAAAACGACTCCTTCAACTCATTGCTAAAAACATACACACGCATCAGTGTGGGAGAAAAGGACCACTTCCCTTTAGTCTGAGTTTCGTGAGCGTTGACACTTGCAGAGTCGGGTAGTCAGCTCCACCAAGACACAGGAGATCCAGTCAGTAGCAACGCCAAGAGAGAAGAAGATCCTCAAGCCAGTCCGCTGCAGCACACGGCACGTCCATCTGCCCAGAGCGTTCTCTTCGTAAGAGCGTTGTTTGTTTCCTCTGCCGTCGTAAGAGATCTAGCCTCCTTTTATTGGGAGTGGTCTGATCAGCTGGCAAATTAGATCGCTGATATGAACAGGGTTCTACAGGTGTGTCAATTAATGGTTGTTGTAGCAGTTTGTGAAAGAGGGGAAACAATGCTATCAAAAGTCCAGCAACATCACAGCAAACAATATAATACATTAATCCACAGCAAATCATAAAGAAAAAGATCACTATCCAATCAATAACAATTCCACAAAATAAATTAAGGTTAATCATCATTCACACTGCGCCACCTTTTCTATATTATGACATACACAATTACTGGAAGCTGGTTCGACATGTACGACAGTGTGTTCAAGTTCCTGCCAATATCCAGCAACTTTGCACAGCCATTGAAGAGGAGTGAGACATCATTCCACAGGCCACAATCAACAGCTTGATCAACTCTATGCAAAGGAGATTTGTCGTGCTGCATGAGGCAAATGGTGGTCACACCAGATACTGACTGGTTTTCTGATCCACGCCCCTACCTTTTTCTTAGGTATATGTGACCGACAGATCCATATCTGTATTTCCATTCGTAAAATCCATAGATTTGGGTCTAATTAATTTACTTCAATTGACTGATTTACTTTTATTAACTGTAACTCAGTCAAATCTTTGAAATTGTTTTATGTTGCGTTTATATATTTTTTCAGTGTACAGTGCATTCGGAAAGTATTCAGACGCCTTGACTTTTTCCACATTTTGTTACGTTACAGCCTTATTCTAAAATGTATTAAAGAAATAGTTTTTTCTTCAATCTACACACAATAACTTATAATGACAACAGGTTAGATATTTTAGCAAATTTATGAACAATTTAAAACAGAAATACCTTACCTACATAAGTATTCAGACCCTTTACTATGAGACTCGAAATTGAGCTCAGGTGCATACTGTTTCCAATGATCATCCATGAGATGTTTCTACAACCTGATTGGAGTCCACCTGTGGTAAATTCTATTGATTGGACATGTAGTGGAAAGGCATACACCTGTCTATATAAGGTCCCACAGTTGACAGAGCTCAGAGACAGGATTGTGTCGAGGCACAGATATTATTACTGCACTGTTTTAAATCTGATGGCTATGGCGCCTCTTGGAAGTTTGTAGCTCCTTTGTTATGAATTAGACATTCTCCATTTGTTGGATGGAGAAATAGTATTATGATACATTTTTTAGATTTTGAAAATCATTTATGTTATTTTCTACTCTCTTGACATGAGAATGAGTGGATTGAATAGTGTGGGATACTGTGCTCTGTTACTGATGAGTATCTCCCCTTCCTCATCAGCGCCAGCAGAATAATGGACAGATCTCCATCTCCAGTCTGAATGGGAAGGAAGATGAACAAACAGAGATCTATGGCCTGGCAGATGAAGGTAAGAGAGGCAGTTGTTTATTTATCTATGCGATTGTGTTTTTGTCTGTGAGCTAGTGTTTATCTATGTATGGATGTGTCTGTGTGTGAGAGAGAGAGAGTGTGTGTGGTATGGCCCCTGACTGACACAAAAATACAATGCCACCCATGTTCAGCCTCAGGCCCTGTGTGTGTGTGTTGTGTTTGGGTGTTTGTGTGGGTGGCTGTGTGATCTGTAGATCCCTGCAACTAGGTCCCTCTAGACTAGAGCCTCTTGATCCTTCACTAATCTCTCTGTCCTATTGGAGCTTTGAAACAGGTCCCTCACACACTCACATACCCAACACACATCTGGACTGCATGGACTGCTTAATTCCTCAAGACCCTGCCCACTAGCGGTTCTGGGGGGGGTGGGCAGTGCCCCTGTGACAACAAGCCTGGACCCCCTTGTGGCCCTCCTTAATGCTGAGTCTGAAATAATTATCACAGAATCAATTTTTGCAATCATGTTCTTTTTTCTTTTTTTTTGTACATCCGTTATTAGACAGTGGCAAAGCGGAACACTAAAGTAGGAAGTGAATGATAAGTTTGTAAATTATAATAAATCGCTTCTTGTTGGGATGCGTTTTTTGAGCAAGGATACATATGTGGGAAACCCTTTTGAGGTATCGAAAATGGTGAAGTATGCGCTTGGTAAACTCAAGTGGAGTTTGTCAGAGTGACCAGGAGTGGTCTTATTTTGATGAACTGTGTTTCTAATGAGCATAGGAAGATTGCAATGGGCCTCAAAAGAATCCGGACATCAGAGGTTTTGTGTTTTGAACTTCGGAGTAGAGCACCCGTTAAAGGAGTCATCTCAGGGGTGACGACGGATGTTCAGGTTGAATCCCTGAAGAGAATTACTGGTGTGGTTGGTGCCTGGCAACTGACCAGCTTGGTGAAAGGGGAAAAAGAGGAAAGTCTATCGGTATAATTGTTTTTTGATAAAGAGCAAATACCTACACATGTGAAGCTTGGTTATGTATGATATGACGTAAGAGCCTTTGTTCCCAAACCACTGCAGTGTAAGAATTGTAAAGGATTTGGTCATGTTGCAAGTGTTTGTATAATATAATGAAGAACGATGTGTAGAAGGACTACGGTGTTGCAATTGTGGTGGGGATCATGATCCTGAGTTCCTGGACTGCCCTGTAAGGGTGAAGGAAATCGAGGTGGCAAAGGTTAGAGCGGTCAATCGAATCTCCTATGCCGAGGCGATTAAAATAATTGAGAAAACAAGTGATGCTAGGTAAGATATGGTAGTGGATAAAATTCAGCCTGTAGTAAATGTTTGTTGCCAGACTAAACCCTGTGTGTTAAAAAGGTGGATTTTGTTGTGTTCATTGCCACAGTTATAAACTGTACAGCACAAGTCTCAAAGAAGTCAAAGAAACTGAACATTATTGTGGCTGCGGCAGAAAAGTTGTTTTTACTTCTGTAGACTTGCAAGGGGTACTGGCGACGGAAGATCCGCCCTCCCAGGGTTCCCTTGAGCCCGTGTAGGGATCAGATCTGATTAATTTATGTTTTTAACAGAAAAGTTTTTTTATTTTTTATTATTATTATTATTATTTATTTGGGGGGGAATCCTTGTGTGATCGTCCAAAATACCATTGATGAAGAAGAAGAAGAAGAAGAAGAAGAAGAAGAAGAAGAAGACTAAAGTAACCCAACACATTTTCTAGTGGGAATCCTTTAGGCGGAACACAACAGTATCGTACCGCATGGATCTGAAATAAAGAGGTGAGCAAAATGTTTAATATGTTGTATTTGTAACATAGTTAATTATTAAATGCATTAAATTAGTTTAACGTTAGATCAGCTAATGTTAACCTGGCCGTTTGTTACTTTCTTTATGAATTAATGAATGAATTGAATTGAATCCCGGGCTATGTATTTGTTTGCATTGTTTTTGGTTTAGTTTTGTAGCTAATTCTAACATTCATGCATCGAAAATGTAGGGCAATATGAAAAAGCATATATTTGATAAAAAAATGCATGGTGCTGAGTGCTTTTACTTAAACCACACTCAGTAAACGCAGTGTAACGTTAAAAGGTTAGACATGAAAGCTAGCTACCTAGCAAATCAGTTATTTACAGTAAATGAATTTAATAAGCTTGATTCCCATTGCTTTTGCACTATAGTTCTCACCAAAATGAAGAGAAAAAAGGACAATGTCCTTCTTCCAAAGAAAAGACAAGGCAGAAAGTCAGACAGAGCCAGAGGGTTCAGGTGTGGAGAGAGCAAGAGAGAGCAGAGAACCTGCAGAGAGAGCAGGAACACTTGTCCATTGGAGAGACTGAGTGAAGAGCAGGAAAGTGAGACAGATGGAGAGACTGAAGCTGTGGGGGATGTAGAGGCTGAGAGTGAGACCAACAGAGGAGCCACGTCTGTCCACAAGCAGTGGACCATCAGGTTTCTGATGTTGAATATGTCTGTGGTTACTTGTAAAGCAGTGAAATTAGTCAGTTTATATGGTGTTGTGAGGGAATGAGTGTAGCGAGTGGTGGAAGCAGGCGCAGGGAGGCTGGATACGTTTTCGTATAGTAAACGTTTTAATTACTTTTCATACGAGACAAAACAAGGAAAACATGTCACACACAGAGTACTTCCTACACGAAACAATCACCGACAAAAATGAGGGGGGAGCAGAGGGAATAAGACGAACATACAATTAGTGAAATGGGAACCAGGTGTGAATGGAACGGGACAAACGAAACTGTGTAGTGGATCGGTGGTGGCTAGTACTCGGGTGATGTCGACCTTCTTCGGCCGCCCGCCCCAGGGGAGGGAGCAACTTTGGCCGAAGTCGTGACAGGTGTATAGAAATGTGTCGGTTTATGATTGAAATGAATCATTTAACATGCTATTGGGCTTGTGATATACTGTAGATATCAGATGGATTTCAGAAGTTGTCTGATGGCTATGGTATGTGTCTAAAATTACCCAAATAGATACTTTTAATTATAGTTTTTTTTCTTCGACAGATATCAGCAAATCCCGGGAGGACCCGCCCTTGCAGCCAGTGATAAACATGTACCCAAAAACTGGGGGACAGGAGGAGCTTCAAGTCGGCCTAGCACCACATCCACCCCTGACTTGAATATTCAAAAAAATCTGACTGTTTTGTTACGCCTGCAGGCATTTTAGCCCTCCCAAAGTCTCAGACTGTATTTGATTCAAAATTGGTTTTTAACAACTGGAAGAAGCAAACTTACAAAGAGGGGGGATTTGCAATTCATGCAAGGTCTGAGCAGCACAAACAAGCCATGATTACATGGAGAGACTATCAGAAAGCTGTAAAAAGTAGCTCAATGCTGGTAAATGCCCTAAACAAGGAAAACAACAAACAGGTTCAAGAAAATCGGGACTATAATAAAACAATAGGAGAGCTACTTACAGCCACACAAAACATTCCACAAAGAGGACATGAGTCTGCAGAGTCCGATAATAAAGGGAACTTCATGGCAATCCCAGAAACAATAGCTAAGCATGACACAACTGTGAAAAAAGGTTGGCTTCCATTCATAATGCAAAATACGCAAGCAAAGGGATTCAGAATGAGGTTCTGAGTTGTTTGGCAGACATGGTTCGAACTAAAATTATAGAAGTGAAAGACAGTGCGGTATTTAGCATGATGGCAGATGAAATAAAAGATGTAAAAAAAAAAAAGTAGGCTAAGCATATGACGGTGCTTCAGGTAAAGGGTTTTATTTGCACTATTTTTCACATTGTAGAATAAAAGTGAAGACATCAAAACAATGACATAACACATATGGAATCATGTAGTAATCAAAAAAGTGTTAAACAAATCAAAATATATTTTATATTTGAGATTCTTCAAAGTAGCCACCCTTTGCCTTGATGACAGCTTTGCACACTCATGGCATTCTCTCAACCAGCTTCTCTCAACCAGAAATACCTCTGCTTCAGAGGATAAGTTCGTTAGAGTTACCAGCCTCAGATTGCAGCCCAGAGTTCAAGTAACAGACACATCTCAACATCAACTGTTCAGAGAAGACTTTGTGAATCAGGCCTCCATGGTCGAATTGCTACAAAGAAACCACTACTAAAGGACACAATTAAGAAGAAGAGACTTGCGTGGGCCAAGAAACACAAGCAATGAACATTACACCGGTGGAAATTTGTCCTTTGGTCTGGAGTCCAAATTTGAGATTTTTGGTTCCAACCTCAACCAAATTTAGATGGTTTGGGAAGAGTCGGACCGCAGTGAAGGGAAAGCAGCCAACAAGTGCTCAGCATATGTGGGAACTCCTTCAAGACTGTAAAAGCATTCCAGGTGAAGCTGGTTGAGAGAATGCCAAGAGTGTGCATAGCTGTCATTAAGGCAAAGTTGGCTATTTGAAGAATATATTTTGATTTGTTTAACACTTTTTTGATTACTACATGATTCCATATGTGTTATGTCATAGTTTTGATGTCTTCACTTTTATTCCACAATGTAAAATAGTAGTGCAGTTGAAATGGTTAGGACCACCACTGACCCTGCCCACTCTGTGTGTGATTGTTTGTTTACGTTAAGGTTCCTAAAATGGTCTCTGTCTATCTGGGAGGGCTGCACGGGCACTTCTTACCTCCCTAAATATTTATCAGGCCATGACCTGACTCTGTACAAAGCAACCCTCACCGTTTAATAACTCTGTTCTGCCAGGGGAAGGAGTAACTCTATACTACTTTAATCAGAGAGATACAGCGGGTGAAATAAGTATTGAACACATCACCATTTTTCTCAGTAAATATATTTCCAAAGGTGCTATTGACATGAAATTTTCACCAGATGTTGGTAACAACCCAAGTAATCCATACATACAAAGAAACCAAAACAAATAAGTAATTAAGTTATGTGTAATAATGTGAAATGACACAGGGAAAAAGTATTGAACACACTTACTGATATTTATTTAACACTTTGTACAAAAGCCTTTGTTGGTAATGACAGCTTCAAGACGCCTCCTGTATGGAGAAACTAGTCGCATGCATTGCTCTGGTGTGATTTTGGCCCATTCTTCCACACAAATCTTGAAGGTTCCGTGGGCCTCTTCTATGAATATTGATCTTCAGTTCTTTCCATAGATTTTCAATGGGATTTAAGTCAGGTGATTGGCTGGGCCATTCTAGCAGCTTTATTTTCTTTCTTTGAAACCAATTGAGAGTTTCCTTGGCTGTGTGTTTGGGATCTGTCACGAAATGGGGTTTGGAGAGACCAAGACGCAGCGCAGGGATAGTAGTTCGACATGATTTATTTTAGAATTGTACTATGTAATAAATTCACACAACAAACGAACTACTACACACGTAACCAAAAACAACACTTACTTCACCCGTGACTGCGAAATACATCAACATGTAACGATAACGACCCACACCAGCGTGAGGGACAGACTCAACATATATTGGATCCCTAATTAGAGACAACGGGTAGCAGCTGCCTCTAATTAGAGATCCACCCAAAACCCACAAAGAAACAGAAAAGAACGACACTGTCAGACTCTGACCATAGCTACATAGAGAAGCCTATTGCTTCTCTATGGCCAGAGCCTGACAGTACCCCCCCCCCAAGGCGCGGACTCCTGGACGCCTATCCCCCCAAAAAAAACACACACAAAACACGGGGGGGTAAATGGGAGGGAAAACTAGTCCATCGGGGGCGGCTCCGGCGATGTGAACAGTTTTGTCCCGTCACCGGTCCCGGGCTGTGTACCGGTGGGGCAAACGGCTCCGGCCATGGAGCGGGGAAAACAACCGGGCCCGGACTGGGCACCGGTGGGGTAAACGGCTCCGGCCATGGAGCGGGGAAAACAACCGGGCCCGGACTGGGCACCGGTGGGGCAAACGGCTCTGGCCATGGAGCGGGGAAAACAACCGGGCCCGGACTGGGCACCGGTGGGGTAAACGGCTCCGGCCATGGAGCGGGGAGAACAACCGGGCCCGGACTGGGCACCGGTGGGACAAACGGTTCCGGCCATGGAGCTGGGCAATAAACCGGGCCCGGACTGGGCACCGGTTTGGTAAACTGCTCCGGCCATGGAGCTGGGTAAACACCCGGGCCCGGACTGGGCACCGGTGGGGTAAACGGCTCCGGCCATGGAGCGGGGAAAACAACCGGGCCCGGACTGGGCACCGGTGGGGCAAACGGCTCCGGCCATGGAGCGGGGAAAACAACCGGGCCCGGACTGGGCACCGGTGGGGCAAACGGCTCTGGCCATGGTGCTGGGCAATAAACCGGGCCCGGACTGGGCACCGGTGGAACGGACTGCTCTGGCACTGAGGCGGAGCAGACGGCTGGACCCGGACTGGGTACCGGTGGAGCGGACTGCTCTGGCACTGAGGCGGAGCAGGCGGCTGGACCCGGATTGGGCACCGGTGGAGCGGACTGCTCTGGCACTGAGGCGGAGCAGACGGCTGGACCCGGACTGGGTACCGGTGGAGGAGGCTCCAGGCCTTGAGCTGTGGCTGGAGGCTCCGGGACGCTGACCTTCGCTGGAGGTGGCGGGACGCTGACCTTCGCTGGAGGTGGCGGGACGCTGACCTTCGTTGGAGGTGGCGGGACGCTGACCTTCGCTGGAGGTGGCGGGACGCTGACCTTCGCTGGAGGTGGCGGGACTCTGACCTTCGCTGGAGGTGGCGGGACGCTGACCTTCGCAGGAGGTTTAGGGGCGCTGACCTTCGCAGGAGGTTTAGGGGCGCTGACCTTCGCAGGAGGTTTAGGGGCGCTGACCTTCGCTGGAGGTTTAGGGGCGCTGACCTTCCCTGGAGGTTTAGGGGCGCTGACCTTCGCTGGAGGTTTAGGGGCGCTGACCTTCGCAGGAGGTTTAGGGGCGCTGACCTTCGCAGGAGGTTTAGGGGCGCTGACCTTCGCAGGAGGTTTAGGGGCGCTGACCTTCGCTGGAGGTTTAGGGGCACTGACCTTCGCTGGAGGTTTAGGGGCGCTGACCTTCGCTGGAGGTTTAGGGGCGCTGACCCTCGCAGGAGGTTCAGGGGCGCTGACCTTGGCTGGAGGCTCAGGGCGGCTGACCTTGGCTGGAGGCTCAGGGCGGCTGACCTTGGCTGGAGGCTCAGGGCGCCTGACCTTGGCTGGAGGCTCAGGGCGGCTGAACTTCGCTGGAGGTTGGGTGCGGGGAGCCGGCACGGGTCGTACCGGACTGGGGAGGCACACTGGAGGTCGTGTGCGTGGAGCAGGCACAGGAAGCACCTGGCTAGGCACACGCACTGGAGCTCGGGTGCTGGGAGTAGAGCAGAGGTCCGGACCCGGACTGGACATCGGAGAAGCGGATTGCTCTGGCATGGAGGTGGAGTAGATGATCGGACCCAGACTGGGCACCGGAGGAGCGAATTGCTCTGGCAGGGAGGTGGAGTAGACAACCGGACCTGGACTGGACACCGGTGGAGCGGACTGCTCCGGCCTGGGAGTGGAGTAGACGACCGGATCCGGACTGGACCACTCCACCATCTCCCTCTCGACCTCCCTTTCTATCTCCACCAATTCTTCCAACGCACCTCCATAATACTCCTCCAAGTATTCCTCCTGCTCCTTGCTCTGAGCGCCCCATTGGTACCTTGGTCTCTCTATGGTCCACATGGGGAGTGGTGTTGGCTCCTCCTCCCTATAGCCAGACCACCCCCATAGCCTCCCCCCAAGATTACATTGGGGTTGTTTGCGGGAGTTGCCTCTTCTTGCGCGTCGCGCATAACGCGGCGGCACCTCCTCTCTCTCCCTCTCTCCCCAGTTACGCTGCTTGGTCTCGCAGTGGTGGGTCGTTCTGTCACGAAATGGGGTTTGGAGAGACCAAGACGCAGCGCAGGGATAGTAGTTCGACATGATTTATTTTAGAATTGTACTATGTAATAAATTCACAAAACAAACGAACTACTACACTCAAACAAACACGAAAGACAATAACGTCACGTTCACGAAAGCAAACACGACTGAACGGACGTAACCAAAAACAACACTTACTTCACCCGTGACTGCGAAATACATCAACATGTAACGATAACGACCCACACCAGCGTGAGGGACAGACTCAACATATATTGGATCCCTAATTAGAGACAACGGGTAGCAGCTGCCTCTAATTAGAGATCCACCCAAAACCCACAAAGAAACAGAAAAGAACGACACTGTCAGACTCTGACCATAGCTACATAGAGAAGCCTATTGCTTCTCTATGCCCAGAGCCTGACAGGATCATTGTCTTGCTGAAATGTCCACCCTCGTTTCATCTTCATTATCCTGGTAGATGGCAGCAGATTTTTGTCAAGAATGTCTCGGTAAATTTGCCCATTCATCCTTCCTTCAATTATGTGAAGTTTGCCAGTACCATTTGCTGAAAAGCAGCCCCACACCATGATGTTCCCACCTCCAAACTTCACTGTTGGTGTGGTGTGTATTATGACATCCAAAAAGTTAAATTTTGCTCTCATCTGACCACACTACAGTGGGGAGAACAAGTATTTGATACACTGCTGTGAGAGACGGAATCTAAAAAATCCAGAAAATCACATTGTATGATTTTTAAATAATTAATTTGCATTTTATTGCATGACATAAGTATTTGATCACCTACCAACCAGTAAGAATTCCGGCTCTCACAGACCTGTTAGTTTTTCTTTAAGAAGCCCTCCTGTTCTCCACTCATTACCTGTATTAACTGCACCTGTTTGAACTCGTTACCTGTATAAAAGACACCTGTCCACACACTCAATCAAACAGACTCAAACCTCTCCACAATGGCCAAGACCAGAGAGCTGTGTAAGGACATCAGGGATAAAATTGTAGACCTGCACAAGGCTGGGATGGGCTACAGGACAATAGGCAAGCAGCTTGGTGAGAAGGCAACAACTGTTGGTGCAATTATTAGAAAATGGAAGAAGTTCAAGATGACGGTCAATCTCCCTCGGTCTGGGGCACCATGCAAGATCTCACCTCGTGGGGCATCAATGATCATGAGGAAGGTGAGGGATCAGCCCCGAACTACACGGCAGGACCTGGTCAATGACCTGAAGAGAGCTGGGACCACAGTCTCAAAGAAAACCATTAGTAACACACTACGCAGTCATGGATTAAAATCCTGTAGCGCACACAAGGTCCCCCTGCTCAAGCCAGCGCATGTCCAGGCCCGTCTAAAGTTTGCCAATGACCATCTGGATGATCTAGAGGAGGAATGGGAGAAGGTCTTGTGGTTTGATGAGACAAAAATAGAGCTTTTTGGTCTAAACTCCCCTCGCCGTGTTTGGAGGAAGAAGAAGGATGAGTACAACCCCAAGAACACCATCCCAACCGTGAAGCATGGAGGTGGAAACATCATTCTTTGGGGATGCTTTTCTGCAAAGGGGGCAGGACGACTGCACCGTATTGAGGGAAGGATGGATGGGGCCATGTATTGCGAGATCTTGGCCAACAACCTCCTTCCCTCAGTAAGAGCATTGAAGATGGGTCGTAGCTGGGTCTTCCAGCATGACAACGACCTGAAACACACAGCCAGGGCAACTAAGGAGTGGCTCCGTAAGAAGCATCTCAAGGTCCTGGAGTGGCCTAGCCAGTCTCCAGACCTGAACCCAATAGAACATCTTTGGAGGGAGCTGAAAGTCCGTATTGCCCAGCGACAGCCCCGAAACCTGAAGGATCTGGAGAAGGTCTGTATGGAGGAATGGGCCAAAATCCCTGCTGCAGTGTGTGCAAACCTGGTCAAGAACTACAGGAAACGTATGATCTCTGTAATTGCAAACAAAGGTTTCTGTACCAAATATTAAGTTCTGCTTTTCTGATGTATCAAATACTTATGTCATGCAATAAAATGCAAATTAATTACTTAAAAATCATACAATGTGATTTTCTGGATTTTTGTTTTAGATTCCGTCACTCACAGTTGAAGAGTACCTATGATAACAATTACAGACTTCTACATGCTTTGTAAGTGGGAAAACCTGCAAAATCGGCAGTGTATCAAATACTTGTTCTCCCCACTGTATATGCATGTGACCAATACATTTATTTGATTTGATTTTGAAAACTCCATGGAACCCCTCTTGCGCAGTGGAACCCAGAACGATATGTGACTACTTGGTTACGGCGACACCATTATGCTGAGGAGACCCAAACTAGAGTGACCACCGCAAAGCCCAAGGAGCCTGACCCTCTCTGGAAGTTGCTGTAGCGCTGCTTGGGATATTTAGCCTATATTGGCTATTGGTTGAGACGCAGGGCCCGTTCTAGCTTGGTATGTCAGGTGTGATATTGCGAGGGGTGAGAAGTGAGTGATGAGGCAAAATGAAAAGGAGATGAATGTTTTAGCGAAAGAACGAATGACATTTAATATGAATAACAGCAACACACAAAGAAAATAACCCGCGAGGGTTGAAACAAAAAACACAGGGTTAAATAGTGACCCTGATGACCAATATGGAACAGGTGTGGGTCATCAGGGTGTTGCTACCATCTTCCCCCAGCCGCCGGTTTAGAACGCCGGCGAGGATGATCGCTGGAGAGGAGGAGGGCCCGTCGTCCTGCGCGGGGCATTCGTTACATCAGGGTGGGCAATTGAAAATGTGAATTGGGTTAAGTTGTAGTTTATTGAGATGCATGAATACACCACACCAAAAGCTTGATTTTATAACTGTTTTAAAACAAATGTCTTGCAATTCTATATAGTAATGATTTATGTTCACTATAATGTAATAGGGTCTGACATCACGCCCATGTGGGAGGCCTTCACATGGACAGTCCTAACATTGGCTATGGATGGAGGCCTTTAGACTAATGTAGATGACTGTACCTTTACTAATTACTCACCTATAGACAAGGTGAATCGACAAAGTTTAGTAGGTCACAGCGGAAGGATATTTGGAGAGTCCTGGTTTTGTGGTAGTGTTTATAACAGAGGATTAGGGAACTGAGTAAATAGTACATGGAGCTCGGGAAGGACTGGGCCAAAATAGCTCTCTAAAAGAGAAGAATTTTGTGACCTTTTTTCATGTTTATCTTTTTTTGTACAGAAAGTTCATACTATTATCCTAGTCACTTTACCCTGCCTTCGTGTACAGATCTACCTCAAATACCTCGTACCCCTGCACATTGATCTGGGATGTAAACACATTTGTGCAGAAAATATGAGAGAAATATACTTTTTGTGCATGTGGCTGTCCGCTATGAAGATGACTTATAACCCTCAAAAAGACAGTGAATCCCAAGGAAACCACTAGCGATGCGTGGTCCAAACAGTTCATAGTGCATAAACTCTTAAATCCCCAGAGATAGTGGGAGACTTCATCTGAATTACCCACAGTAGTTTTTGCACAGTCAATTGTCACAGAGTGATTAACTATAGAGGCCCATGCCTGGATTCCTTGGAGGGCAATTTAAAGACAAGTGAGGAGAGGAATGGTCTTTTGGAATGTAGGGGTGTGCAAAAATCCTTAGGAAACCGCTAGACATTTTAGCCATCACTCGTGGGTATTGACCCCTCCTCTCTTATCTGTCCCGGCTTGAGGGAACCTTATCCAACCCACCCTCCCTAACCCTAACCCTAACCCTAACCTCCCTATTTAACCTCCCCCAGGCACAGAGCAGAGAGTAGAGAATGACTGACCAAGGAATGTGACTGACACCCCTCTTTCTGAAAAAAAGGCCATAGTCAAGTGTCCAAAGAGTGAGATGCCAAAGAAATTGCTCGCTTTGCTCTTAGGCAGTGTGTGTGAAAGAGATTTGGGACTAGCACTTTCTATTGATCTGGGTGGGCTACATCTGTGTTTTCACAAAGCAGATACTTAAGCCACCTTTCAATAAACACAGAAACACTAACTTGTTTTAAAGTCCATCGGCAGGCACATTCATTACATGGGATTTGTCTTAATGAAATACAATTCAAGCATAACATGTCCATTGAGCTCACCCATTTGAGTTTGCAGTATTTTCTCAAGCTTGATTTGAAAAAAGTCTGATTCTTGGAAACCTTGTCTTATGGAGGACAAAGGCTCTCTGGAGTTAATGGCGCCGGAGGAGATGGCTGTTGTTTTACGGGCTCCTAAATGATTGTGCTATTGTGTGTTTTTTTTTGTGTTATTTGTAGCTTATTTTGTACATAATGTTTCTGCCACCGTCTCTTATGACCGAAAAGAGCTTCTGGATATTAGATATTAGAGTCGGACTCAAAGGATTTAATTCAGACACCGGACAAGGCCCAAATCCCTTGTCATTCCCATGAAGACGAGACATAGGTCTGGGTGCGTTGTAAGAATCTGACAATGAGTGGGTAACCCGCCTCTACCTTCTGTCCTATTAGCCAACGTGCAATCATTGGATAGTAAACTGGATGAGGTCCGATCAAGACTATCCAACCAAACTGTAATATTTTAGGTTTCACCGAGTCGTGGTTGAACGATGACATGGATAACATACAGCTGGCTGGGTTTTCAGTGCATCGGCAAGATAGAACAGCTGCCTCCAGTAAGACAAGGGGTGGCGGTCTGTGTGGTGGTGCACGAAATCTAATATTAAGGAAGTCTCAAGGTTTCTCATGATAAGCTGTAAACCACATTATAGAGTTTATCTATATTTTTCATAGCCGTCTTTTTACCATCACAAACCGATGCTGGCACTAAGACCACACTCAACGAGCTGTATAAAGCCATAAGCAAACAAGAAAATGCTAATCCATAGGCGGCACTCCTAGTGGCCAGGGATTTTAATGCAGGGAAACATAAATCCATTTTACCTCATTTCTACCAGCATGTTATATGTGCAACCAGAGGAAAAAAATACTCTAAACCACCTTTACTCCACACACAGAGGCATGTACTAAGTTGTCCCCCTGACCATAACTGTATCCTCCTAATTCCTGTTTACAATCTAAAACTAAAGCAGGATGTACCAGTGACTCGCTCAATACGGAAGTGGTCAGATATTGCAGATGCTAAGCTACAGGACTGTTTTGCTAGCACAGACTGGAATATGTTACGGGATTCTTCCGATGGCATTGAGGAGTACACCACATCAGTTACTGGTTTCATCAAAGCGTCAGGACTAAGATTGAATCCTACTACACCGGCTCTGATGCTCGTTGGATGTGGCAGGGCTTCCAAAATATTACGGACTACAAACGGAAGAACAGCCGCAAGCTGCCCAGTGAGACGATCCTACCAGACGAGCTATATGACTTCTATGCTCGCTGCGATGCAAGCAACACTGAAACAAGCATGAGAGCACTAGCTGTTCCCGACGACTGTGTGATCACGCTCTCAGTAGCTGATGTGAGTAAGACCTTTAAACAGGTCAACATTCAGGCCAGACGGATTACCAGAACGTGTACTCCGAGCATGCACTAACCAACTGGCAAGTGTATTTACTGACATTTTCAACCTCTCCCTGACCGAGTCTGGTATACCAACATATTTCAAGCAGACCACCATAGACCCTGTGCCCAAGAACACCAGGGTAACCTGCCCGAATGACTACCGACCTGTAGCACTCATGTAAGTAGCCATGAAGTGCTTTTAAAGGCTGGTCATGGCTCACATTAAACCCTAGACCCACTCCAATTTGCATACTGGCATCCTGTGGTACACACATAGTCACTCTCAATTGTTACCAGAAATGAGATGGTGGCAGGGTTATGGGACAGAACATGTAGAGTGGAGGTTTATAATGTAACTCAAGAAAACAGGCATAGGAACAGGAAGCAGTGATGTAAAGGATTGACTGGTTTTCCTATCCGGCATTCTTATCTGTCCCCCTGGCCCACACACAGAGGGGGGCCAGAAGGGAGGACAAGGGGGAAGAGAAACAGAGAGATGGAGAGCAAGAGAGAGTGGGAGAGAAGGATTCAAGAAAATGAGTGGGGTGGATAGATCTAGGAAAAGGAGATAGAAGAGAAGAGGAAAGAAGGAGAGGTAGACTACAGAGAGAACCCGTTCCTCAGATCCGAGGCAGATCCGTTCAATCGTCCACACAGCCCTCATTTCCTTTTCCTCCAATTATTTCAACATCATCCTCCAGGTCCGGCTCTAGGAATTTTCAGAGTAGAAAGAAGGGGGCATCCTGTCTCTGCAATGATGTCATACAGCTCTCTTACAGGTTCTACACAGCCCATCTCCACCTAACCCCATCACCCCCTTGTGTTAATATCCCCACCTCAACATTCCAGCATTAAAGGGGCAGTGCAATTTTGTTTTTTTATATACTGAACAAAAATATAAACTTAACATGTAAAGTGTTGGTCTCATGTTTCATGAGCTGAAATTAAAGATCCCAGAAATCTTCCATACGCACAAAAAGCTTATTTCTCTCAAATGTGTTTACATGAGCATTTCTCCTTCGCCAAGATAATTCATCCTCCTGACAGGTGTGGCATATCAAGAAGCTGATTGAACAAAATTATAATTACACAGGTGCACCTTGTGCTGGGGACAATAAAAGGCCACTCTAAAATGTGTAGTTTTGTCACACAACACAATGCCACAGATGTCTCAAATTTTGAGGGAGCTTGCAATTGGCATGCTGACTGCAGGAATTTTGCTAGATAATCTAATGTTAATTTCTCTACAATAAGCAGCCTCCAATGTTGTTTTAGAGAATTTGGCAGTAGGTCCAACCGGCCTCACAACCGCAGGCCACGTGTAACCATGCCAGCCTAGGACCTACACATCCAGCTTCTTTAACTGTGTGATCGTCTGAGGAGGTCGGGGGGTGGTGCTGAGGAGAATTTCTGTCTGTAATAAAGCCCTTTTGTGGGGAAAAACTAATTCTGGCCAGGCTCCCATGTGACTGTGCTCCTACCCAGTAATTTGAAATCCATAAATTAGGGCCTAATTAATTTATTTCAAGTGTCTGAATTCCTTCTATGAACTGTAACTCAGTAAAATTGTTGCATTCCTATTTTTGTTCAGTGAATATATGAGTGTTAAAAGGATAAATAAATTATATATATTTTTTAAATGTATTACACATACAGTGATTATTTAAAGACTGCATGGGGGCTTTAACTTAAGGCCTGCTTTTTTATGCTGGAGGTACATGGGGCGTCACTGGTATAAGACATGGTGGAGCCGAGATATCTATGTTTTGGGGATCTACGGCTCAGCAATTACTTGCCATTGCTTTGGCTGTAGTTTTATGTAAGAACTATTTTCAATGTTGTTTGTTAGAGAAATGCTATGAAATGCCATAGGCTTACTGTAATGATATTTTCATGATATTGTGGCTTTTCCTCAGTAAATACAACTTACATCGTCGTTCCAAGTAGGGTTGAACCCACAGTCTTAGGGTTTATCGGCTCCATACTCCAACCAACCGTCATCTATGCTACATTTTATTACACTAAGCTCTGTCCAATCCATCTATGCGGGAGTGTGTGCCAGTATGTATGAATGTCGAGGAATGTGACGGTGATGATGACAGAGAGGAAGCATAGTAGCATTCCTCTCTCCCTGACTCACTGTCCACTCAACACAATAATACTATTATAATACCATAGTAATACAGTTCTAGTAGGTTGCTGAGAGAAATACACACTTCCTAATTAGTCACTGTTTAAACAGAGACCCTCAGTGGTATCATCAAAGCCACATTATTGGTGAATGAATGTTGGCACCACTGATTTAATAACAGTGGGTGTAGCTGTGTGTGAACTCCAGTTAAGCTATCCAATGTTAACCTCATTCATTCAGAGACGCTTCTTTAACTACATTTTCAAGACAGGCATGTTTTATGTTGTACATAAATCTCCACACGTGTGTTCATGATCATGTTACAAAACCAATAACTTTTACTTAACATGTGTTTAAGACACTCGTTTGCTCTTGTACTTCAGTTAAATTATTATAAGAGAAGTGTTACAGTAGTAAGCTGTAGTTAAACAAAGCAGACTTTTCTCTGTAATAGAATTACAAGTATTTTCTCTTTTCTCTCTAGAACCTTCAGGCTATTTTCACTGTGAGAGAGGCTGTCCCTGTACCCCTCCCAAATAGAGAGATATGTTTTGGATGAGAACCATAAAGCCTTTCATTCATTTAATTTCTTCCTCAAGTGAACAAATTTAAAGACATGACTTACAGGAAGTGTTTAGTGATGGGAAAAAAATATGCTTTGTTTTTTTATTGAGTTTTACTTTTTCACAGGCTACTACTTGAGTATTGTGCCCTGCAGCAACTCTTCTGTTCCTCTTATACTTCTGAGGTCTGTGTGTGTAGTTTTTACATTTTCTGCTCTTAATCATATTATTTGAAAATAAGAAATTAGTGTGGCATCAATCAGTTCAAAGTATACTATACTCACTAATAAATCACACAGCAATAGGTTATTTAATCTTGATTGTTTCCTTGTTGTTTCTGAATAATTATTGCTTCTGAAGGGACATACTTGCCATTTGAATAGACTGCTTGTTCTATTGTGGGGTATTTGTCCTCATATGCATTATGAGGGATCCATCCAGACACTACTGAAGACGGTAGCACCCATTTTAGAACATTCCATGTTGAATATCACACTTTCAGCCGTGAAAGGAGATCTGATATGCCAGTATTTACCTGAACATTTTGCAGCATTCCTTAGTCTCCTAACAGACAAAAGCTGAATTGAATGCGTCTGCTCTGCGCTGTCTACTTATTTGAGAATGTGCCATTAACAGCCATAGGGAGAGGTGGCAACTTGTGGTCAACTTGGTGGAGCCAAGGCGTTCCTCTAGTTCCTCTAAACCAACTGAACGAAATAACCTCATATGGACCGCATTCATGGTCATTTCTTGGAAGTGTAGGAATCAAGAATAAAGGGTATTTGTGGTTCTGGTGTCAAAGTTGCATTAAGGCTAATTGACTCCATACTAGAAAGGGAGTGAGTGAACAGAGAGGGGTCTCAGACAGAGATTTTCTACAGTCTGGGGAACTTTATTTTAAGGACACAGTGGTGGATGGGGACAGAGTGAATAGAGGAGAAAGGGGTAAGGTGTAGTGTAGAAATATCTCTGGCATTACCCAGAGCTAACCCCCACCCCCTATACCCCTCTCCCCCATACACCCTTCACCCAAGCAGGACTTCCATGCTGCATGGGGTCCCTGAAAGATCACAGGCTCTGTCATCCTGGATGGCTGCTGAAGGGAATAGGGGGAGGAGGGAGGAGGAAAAGGATAACTCATTCAGAACAGCTGAAAAAGAGAGCAGGGGGGAGGTGGGGGTGGTCCTTACATGACATGTGTGTCAGTCAGGGCCATCTGTTGAAATATGTGTGTAGCCCAGCTTCTCCCCTCAGACTAACAGAGACTTGTGCGCTGGAGAAGAGAAATAGAGTGCTCCTGCCCTCAGACAACAGTTCACCAGTTAGGAGGGAACCGAGTTAGAAACTAAAACCCCACAGACGTACTGTGTGTGAGAGGAAGAGGGCGAGAGAAACAAACTATATATACATATATATTTTTCACATACTTATTTCTGGACATAAAGAATTTCTGGCCATTTGAGGAAAGTTTTACAAATGCTTGGAACGATAACTCTCACAGGTAAGATTAAACTGTTCAGTTATGATAGTAAATTCTCACTGTATCAAAATTAATTTAGAAGTTGAACTAAATGTTTTTTAATTTACTTTGGAGGTCCAATTTGACCCAGATATGATGATGACTGGGAAACTTTAATGAACTTTGTATTTTTGTAAGGAAAAAATACTCAATGCTATTTACAATCACATTCAGAGAGTAATTTAGTAATGAGGCGACCAAGTCACTCATTTTTATTTTGAGGGTGTGGTTGGTATTGTGTTTTGAGGCTGTCCTCGCCTGGTCTCTTCAACTGAAGGGATGGTTAAGGCAAACTACATGGTCACTAACTTAGTTATTTTTTTTTACCCTTTGTATGTTTCAGCTGAAAAAGCATAAATGTTTATTTTTTCCCAACTTTGTGGTAATTTCTCAAAGTTAAAGCAAGTGCTTTGGAAGTTTGCGAATACTTTGTGAACTTGGGCTCACTCATAAGATACTTGGGTATTTTTCATTAATCTCTCATGATGTAACATACCATTTAAGCTGATGTAGCGGGCATTAAAGAAACGCTTGAAACTAGACCCCATACATACTGGTCTTGATGAGAAGAAAAAAAACTGTTGGGGGAGGTTATCTGCTGCACTGTTTAACCAATTCAGTAAATGTGGAGGAGTTAAGATGTAGTGTCACCTTGTTAATGTCCAAAAGCGGAAGTCCTCTTTCCATTTCCCCTGAAAGCCGGAACATCCGGCTTTGGCAGAGGCCAAATACCATTAATTTCTAGAGAGCGTCTTCCCATCTCACTGATGTAATTCTACTACAGTTGCAGCCAAGACCATTCATGGTATACACCACTCTAGCTCTGCCAGCCCTTCCCTGACCCTCCTACATTCCATAGATCATTTAGGGCTCTATTTAATCTGTAACGCTGAAGCTGCGAGCTAGAAATGTTAAAGTAATTTCGGATTGAGACAACATAAGCAGCATTTACCGTGAATGCACATTGCCTAACGTGGGCACATTGCCTTTACATTTCTTTCACGCTGTAATGCTAAACTTCCATGATAAAAATGTAATTGTTAAAAAAAAAAAAAATGTAATTTTGAAAAAAAAGACGTTATGATAATCCTGATAATCTGCTGATTTCATGATGCCTTACACACTTTCAAGACCACCAGTAACAGAGGCAGCAAAGCAACTCCACAAAATTATTGAACTTCCCTCATGTTTGATTGAATGCTTCATTTGGTCGTTGATCTGATCTGCATTGCCAAAGAGCTCTAATTCTGTTTTCATTGGTCCACATAACATTTCCCCCAGGATTTAGGCTTGTTTAGGTGGGTTTTTGAGAAGTTCGATCAGGCTTTCTTGTGCTCCTTCAGCAATGGGGGTCTTCCTATGTTTACCAATGAACAAATTCAGTGTTCAAACACAATAACACCCACCGTACAATCAAACATGGGGGAGGTTTGATAATGCTGTGGGGTTGATTTGCTGATTCATGAAATCAGCAGATTATCAATGTGACGGTGATGTTTTGGAGTGCAATGTTCAGCCTAGTGTCCAAAAACTGTCTCTCTGTTGAAGATTGTGGGTCTTCCAGCAGGACAACAACCCCAAACACACATCAAAAGCACCCTAGAATGATTCAACAAAAAATGAGGGACTGTTCTGGAGTAGCCAGCAAAAAGTCCAGACCTGAATCACATCCATAACCTATGGCGAGAGCTGAAAACAACAGTTGGTGGAGGGCACCCTTCAAACATTGAAGAAAAGTGGGCCGAATTGCCAGTAGAGAGGTGCAGAAATCTCATTGATGGCTGCAAGAAGCATTTGTTGGCAGGTATCTTGGCCAAAGGCTGTGAAACCAAGTACTAGATACAGGATGCCAATAATTTTGTCCATGCCATTTGTCTTTATTTTCTAAATTGAAATTATAAACTTACATTCTACTTTTTTTATTGGTACTGCAATGTTGACATTTTTTCTCAAGGCCAGCCGAAGTCTACGCCCCTTCTTCCATGATTGGTCAACTGTAGGGGTGAAGCAAGTTTTTTTCTTGTCGATTCAGCCCGGAACTCAGTGTGGATTCAACATGGCAAGCGACAACTTCGAGCATCAATTGGCCCAGGAGGTACAGAAGTACCTTCACCACTACCATTCTAGCCATGCATTATATAAAGACCAGCATGTAAATAAGAATTAATGGAGGGAGATTGAGGAGACGCTGAGGTTTGACCCTCAAAATTGTCAATGAAATAAAATGAAAGTGTCTAGTGTCTGACTCCGGAAATGTCTGAACAACAGAACAAGTTTTTAATTTCACTGTGGTCCTAGTCGTTCGGTCCATGTCCTCTTCTTGAAGTCATGCACAAACTCATGCAACAGGTGATCAAATTCCTCCCAGAGTTTTGGCAAGAGTTCATCCATGAAATCAGCAATAGCTGCCAGGGCCCCTGCAAGGGCTCATGCTGCTACTACTACTGCTGCTACTCTGTGGCATTGATGAGGAGCAAGCCAGTGGAGTAGGTATTGTAGGTGGGCCCAGGATAGAGCTTCCCAGGTCCTGCATGGTGTGTTTGTGCCATGCTTTATTGTTCAGTCTTGAGCCTATGTTACCTGTTGCAAGCTAAGTCTGTTCAAGTTTATATCTTTGGACCCTTGTGTCTATCTTTATTTTTACTGTTTCTTGGAAGCTAGGCTTCCTTTGTTTTGTTGTACTTTTTATTAGTAAAGATTGTCTTTTGTTGAAGATCTACGACTCCTTGCCTTTTGACCACCTCTGCTCTTGGATTCATTTATTGGGGAGTTAACTTAGTGACTTTGAACACAAGAGACCCGGGTTCAATCCCCACCTAGAACAGCCTCGTTACAGCAAGACTGAACCATAACATGAATCCAGTGGAGGAGTCTTCACCATCCTCTAATGTGGATCGCATTCTGTCTGCCATATCAGGGCAAGCTGCAGCCATTCAGCAACATGAACAGATCCTTACTGAGATTCTTCAACGTTTAAATCTTCAGACTCCAGCCCCTTCAGCTCAAGAGTCTCAGCTGTCACATGGTAATCCTTCTCAAGCCGTGGTAGCTTCCCTGTCAGAACCCAAATTACCAGCACCAGAACGATTTGATGGCAGTCCTGAGAAATGTCGTGGGTTCGTCACCCAATGCACCCTAGTATTTCAACTACAACCTGGCAGCTTCCCCACAGAGAGCAGCAAGGTTGCTTACATCATTACCCTTCTTACTGGCAAGGCTTTAGACTGGGCCTCGGCTTTGTGGGACCAACATGCACTAATCACTGCAAACAGTGGCAGCTTCATTGCTGAAATGAAGAGAGTATTCCACCATCCAGCCAGCACCGGTGATGTGGACTACCGTTTGCTTCGACTCTCCCAAGGCACTCGAAGTGTGGCGGAGTTTGCCATTGAGTTTCGCACCCTAGCTTCAGAGAGTGGGTGGGACCAGAGAGCCTTGAGGGCCACATTCCACCAGGCCTTGTCTCCGGAACTCAAGGATGAGTTAGCATTTAGAGACACTCCTCCGGATTTGGAATCCCTAATCGAGGTGGCTATCCGAGTAGATCATCGTCTCCGAGAACGACAACAAGAACGACGTTGGGAGACCAGTGTGTATCGTCCTCAGGTATCTTCCAATACTGTTGAACCACTCTGGAAACCCAGTGATCTGGAGGAACCCATGCAGCTGGGTAGAACCAGATTAACCCAGACAGAAAGGGATCGACGGATGAGGGAGCGACGATGTCTGTACTGTGGAAAGTCTGGCCATTTCCGATCCAACTGTCCTGAATTGTCGGGAAAAGCCAGTTCTCGTCCAGGAAAGGGGGAACTGGATCGAGAGTAAATATCTTCCCTCATTCTGCAACTTCTGGAGTTACGATCCAAGCCACCATCTTCCACGACAACCAGAATCACCAGCTTGGTGCCTTCATCGACTCTGGGGCTGCTGGGAACTTTTTGGATCTAGATGTAGCCAGACGTTTGGGCATTCCATCTGTGCTTCTCCAGAAACCTCTAACCATCACAGCTCTTGATGGCAGACCTCTGGGGTCGGGACAGGTTAGTCACTGCACTTCGTTTATTCAGTTTGAAATCGGGGGTCACAAGGAACTAATACAGTTTTTTCTCATCCAGTCACCAGAACTCCCCTTAGTTCTTGGATTTCCCTGGCTAACTTGTCACAACCCAAATATTGACTTGTCAAGAGGTGTAGTTAAAGGTTGGGGAACTAACTGTTGTGTTTCCGCTCTTTCTTTTTGCCGTTCTACTGAGATACTGGAGGTACACCCAGGGCCATTGTCGACACTCTCCAGGTGTCCTGCCAATCTCAATCCAGACATGTCTAACACTCAAGGGCTACCTTTATCTCAGTTCAAATCTGCCACCACGAAGTGCCCAGCCTTTCATACCGAGTCGTCTCAAGTTCCCCAGGCCACAGATGTACTGCAGCTTCCCATTTCGAAGACCCAGATTATTATGCCTCCTATGTTTCTCCCTGAAATATCCAGAGTTCCTCCAGAGTATGCTGATCTCAAAGAAGTCTTCAGCAAGTCCCGAGCCACTTCCCTTCCTCCGCACAGACCATATGACTGTGCCATAGACTTAGTTCCTGGAGCATGCCCACCGCGGGGTCGGCTTTATTCTCTCTCTGCCCCTGAGAGGGCTGCTATGGAGAAGTACCTCAAGGAAGCTTTGGATAATGGTTTTATTCGTACTTCGACCTCACCTGCTGGAGCAGGGTTTTTCTTTGTTGAGAAGAAGGATGGTGACCTCAGGCCTTGCATTGACTACAGGGGTCTTAACCGTATCACCATTAAGAATCGCTGCCCTCTGCCTCTGATGACCTCTGCTTTTGAGGTCCTGCAAGGTGCCACTATATTCACTAAGTTAGATCTCAGAAATGCCTACCATCTGGTCAGGATTCGAGAAGGCGACGAGTGGAAGACGGCTTTCAACACCCCGACAGGCCACTATGAGTACAGGGTAATGCCCTTTGGCCTGGTCAATGCCCCAGCCGTCTTCCAGGCGTTGATCAATGATGTCTTGCGGGAGATGCTGAACAAGTTCGTTTTTGTCTACCTTGATGATATCCTCATTTTCTCATGCAACTACCAAGAACACATTCAACATGTTCGACAGGTCCTGTCCCAGTTACTTAAACACAGCCTCTTCGTCAAGCTGGAAAAGAGCGAATTTCATGTGTCTTCAACCCCATTTCTCGGCTTCATCGTTTCCAAGGGCAACCTCCAGATGGATCCTGGCAAGGTGCGTGCAGTGCAGGAATGGCCTCAGCCTAACTCTGTGAAGCAGGTACAACGTTTTCTTGGGTTCGCCAATTTTTATAGAAGGTTTATAAGAAGCTTCAGCTCTGTTGCAGAACCTCTCTCCGCACTCACCAAGAAGTCTGCCCGACCATTCATGTGGACTGAGAAGGCAAATCAAGCTTTTAACAAGCTGAAAAGACTCTTTACGTCTGCCCCTATCTTAACCATTCCAGACCCAGAGTTGCCCTTTGTGGTGGAGGTTGATGCTTCTGATGTGGGGATAGGGGCAGTTTTGTCCCAAAGAGCCAGGGTCGACAACAGGCTCCACCCATGTGCTTATCTGTCTCGTCGACTAACTGCAGCAGAGCGGAATTACGATATTGGAAACCGAGAGCTGTTGGCGGTAAAGGTGGCATTGTAGGAGTGGAGGCATTGGTTGGAAGGGGCCAAGCACCCATTCCTCATCTGGACAGACCACAGAAACCTGACCTACATTCGGGAGGCCAAGAGACTGAATTCCCGCCAAGCACGCTGGGCTCTGTTTTTTAATCGGTTTGAGTTTGTTCTTTCTTACCGCCCAGGTTCCAAGAATTCAAAACCAGACGCACTTTCAAGACAGTTTGACTCCCCAGAGGAGGAGGCCAGACCGGAACCCATCCTACCCACCTCCAGAATAGTAGCAGCTATCCAGTGGAGCATGGAGGCCGCCATTAAGAAGGCCCAACGGCAGCATTCGGATCCAGGTAATGGTCCACCTGGACGTCTTTTTGTACCTAACCGACTACGTTCTGATGTGTTGCAGTGGGCACATGCCTCCCTCCCCTCTGGTCATCCTGGGGCCACTAGAACTTCCAAGCTCATCCGGAGAAGGTTCTGGTGGCCAAAGTTGCAAAAAGACGTCCGGGATTTTGTCGCCGCTTGCACTGTGTGTGCCCAGAACAAGGAGCCCAGAACCCACCCTCAAGGGCTACTGCATCCTCTACCTATCCCTAAACATCCTTGGTCGCACATATCTCTGGACTATGTCACAGGTCTGCCTGAATCCCAAGGTAAGACAGTCATTCTTGTGGTGGTGGATAGATTTTCCAAAGCCTGTCACCTCCTGCCGTTACCCAAACTTCCCACAGCTAGCCAGACTGCTGAACTCCTAATGCAGCACGTGTTCAGGATTCACGGCTTTCCCCAGGACATCGTCTCCGATAGAGGTTCTCAATTCACCTCCCGGTTCTGGAAGGCATTTGGCCGCCTCATTGGGTCTGACATCAGTCTGTCATCTGGTTTTCACCCGCAGTCTAATGGGCAGACAGAGAGGGTGAATCAGGAGATAGAGAAAACTTTGAGATGTTTGGCAGCAGACAATCAGACCACTTGGAGCTCTCGATTAGTCTGGGCAGAGTTTGCACATAATAGTCTCTACCATTCTTCCCTAGGCATGTCCCCTTTTGAGTGCCAGTACGGCTTCCCTCCTATTTTGTTCCCTGGACAGGAGCCAGAGGTATGTGTTCCTGCTGCTGCTCAACTTGTTCGCCGTTGTCAGCGGACTTGGAAGAAGGCCCGGGCAGCTTTACTGAAAGCCACTCAACAACAGCGGAGGCAAGCAAACCGGCGTCGGAGGTTGGGACCTATGCTTCGTCCGGGTCAGAGAGTGTGGCTCGCAACTAGAGATCTGCCTCTGCGGGTGGAATCTCGCAAACTGGCTCCCCGTTATATTGGTCCTTTTAAAATCCTCAGGAAGATAAATCCAGTAGCTTACCGTCTTCATCTGCCCAGGTCCATGAGGGTTCACCCAACGTTTCATGTCTCTCGGTTAAAGCCTGTTGTCTGTTCTTCTCTGTCCCCAGCTCGCAGGCCTACCCCAGCTGCCCGTATCGTCGGCGGACAACCAGCTTACACTGTGCGTAGGCTGGTGGATTCTCGTTGGGTCCGTGGAAAAGTGCAGTATTTGGTCGACTGGGAGGGTTACGGCCCAGAGGAGCGCTCATGGGTGCCTGCTCGAGACATTCTGGACCCTACACTCATTACGGATTTTCACCAAACCCAAAGACTCCACCAAGTGAACGTCAGGAGCCGTTCTTAGAGGGGGGACTCCTGTAAGGAACCCTTAACTGGACTGCTATTTTCCTCCCGGTCGGCAGGTGGCGCCTGTTGGGTCGCGTCAATTCAAATCTGGTATTGGAACAAAAGGATTACTACGCCATTTAAATCATCTATGTATTTTATTCTAGCAAACCCTTAAATGGTAAATATGAAGTTCGTATATACAGGCTCACTGTGACACCACGCAGGGCAAACAGCGCATGAGAAGAGCGAGAGAGAGAGAGAGAGAGAGAGAGAGAGAGAGAGAGAAAGAGAGAGCGCAAGAGAGCGCGAGAGAGAATCAGCGAGCAGCGCTATAGAAGCGCATAGCCTAGAGAAGAGAGCGAGTCCTATCCTTTGTTCTTCCTTAAATACTCCGACAGGATAATTTCCGCTCCCTGCTGATCTGTCGGAGTAGAGGCTGAGTGTGGTTTAAACTTACTCAGCCTATCGTTGGCGTGCAGGCTGGTCCCAGCCTCGTGACGCAATCCAGTTGACGGAAGTAGTGGTCTTCTCAGTAGATGTCCAAGCTCCATATTACAACAAGACACAGTTCTATCATAAAACCCCCAGCTAGCACATTCCTTCCACATAGCTCCCCCTTACCCAAACCTACAGCAGTTCTAAAGATCTATGATCACACAATACATTCACTTAATAACTCTTGTTGTAGATTAACATATTCATTAGCTAAAACATAGATCAGCCCTTACACGCCTCTCACCTGACTCCTGCTGAACACTACCACTCATTATGCCTGACGTATCACACCTGTGTCTTGCCCTATTTAAGTGTGTTTGTGCCATGCTTTATTGTTCAGTCTTGAGCCTATGTTACCTGTTGCAAGCTAAGTCTGTTCAAGTTTACGTTTATATCTTTGGACCCTTGTGTCTATCTTTATTTTTACTGTTTCTTGGAAGCTAGGCTTCCTTTGTTTTGTTGTACTTTTTATTAGTAAAGATTGTCTTTTGTTGAAGATCTACGACTCCTTGCCTTTTGACCACCTCTGCTCTTGGATTCATTTATTGGGGAGTTAACTTAGTGACTTTGAACACAAGAGACCCGGGTTCAATCCCCACCTAGAACAGCCTCGTTACACAGAGGTAATGCTTGGGGCAGGTGAACAGGCAATGCTGGAGCGTAGAGAACAAAACCAGATGCTGTCTCTATTCACTGGTGTTTGTGCCTTAGTACACATATCCAAACGATCAATGAACACATCAAATATCATAGTTTAGTTGGTTGGCTTGCTTTCTGTGCATTGCTACTCTTTTCGTCAAATACAATAGAAAATACAACAACATATAGATAGATAGATATTGATCCCCGAGAGGGAAATTTCTTTGTCAAGCAGCTACAACAAAACATAGGGCAGGTGCAAAATTCCAGAACGAAAATACACAAAAGACAGATACACGATACATGATACATAGAGTGGTAATATATATATCCTTACATGTCTGTTAATAGCAGGCACTGTTTTACTATTGTTCTGAAATATTTCTAGTGCTCATAAATATTTGTGTTTACACTCTGACACTTTATATTTGACACTTGTAGTTTACAAGTCTGTTCATAGCACAGAAACATTTATATTGTTCAGAAATATTTGTAACTACACTCACACTTTTATTCCATAGACACTTGTCTGTTCTCAGCACTTTTGTATTGTAGTTTACTTTGAGCCCAGAAGAAAGAGTAAAGGTTTGAAAAAGCTCTTTTGGCATTTCTTCATCTCAATACAAGGTGTTTCTATACATTCTATTTGAACATCAAGTGCTGATAACGTACAGAAGAGCTGTGTGCCACAGACTTTACAGGGCTTTCTCATACTTGTAGTTTAATCTAAATGACAGCACACAAACGTCACAGAATCAGGATTCATTTTATTAACAAGATTAAAACGACATTGTAGTACAAAGTACTTTGGTTCACAGTGCACACAAGAACATCAAGGGGTGTGTGTGTGAGCAGTCCAAACAAAGGCCTATTCTGCAAGATTCATGGCCTTGTGTAGAGTTGTCCTCTCCTAACCATGTCTTCTTGCCATGGAATAGTTTCTCTAATTTGTCTAACTTGCAAGCTGTGTCTACCTGACATGAGAGAGTCTCACTGGTTCTTGGAGATTGTTGTTCCCTGCCACAACCCCAAAAGCGGGAAGCACATATCTTGCGTTAGTCTCATGAGCTTCATTCATGGAGGACAGGTAGTTGTGGAGGGCAACACATGCCCTTAGACTTTTCAGAGGTACACTCGATTGGGAGACCAATAATCCTCATTTTTGCAGCCAAGATGCCGAATGCATTCTCTAACAAAGTTCCAGGTTCATTGAGATGGACACCTGTGAATGAGAGGTAACAGAGAATATGTGTGTGTATATATATGTATATATATACAGCGGGTGACATAAGTATTGAACACGTCACCATTTTTCTCAGTAAATATATTTCCAAAGGTGCTATTGACATGACATTTTCACCAGATGTTGGTAAAGAAACCAAAACAAATAAGTTCAGAAATTAAGTTATGTGTAAGTAAGTAAGTAAGTAAGTAAGTAAAATGTATTTATACAGCGCCTTTCACAGACTAGGTCACAAAGCGCTTTACAATAGACAATAAAACATAATAGAAACAGGCTAAAAGAAATAAAATAAAACAGACAAAAGATTATCAATATATAAAGGACAGAGATATATATATAAGGACAGGGATTACCCAAAAGCTAACCTAAACAAATGAGTCTTCACTTGTCCCCTAAAACTGTCCACATTCTCAGCAAACCTAATACTGGTTGGCAAAGCATTCCATAACCTGGGTGCCATAGCGGCGAAGGCTCTATCCCCACATGTCTTTAAACGAGTGCGTGGCGTAGATAGCAGATTTTGGTTATTAGACCTGAGGGACCGGAGAGGGGTATGAAAATGAATTATGTCAGCAAGATAAGCAGGGGCCTGGCCATGTAAAGCCCTATAGGTTATAGTTAGAATTTTGAATTGGATCCTGTAAGTTACAGGAAGCCAGTGAAGGGAGCAGAGTATCGGGGTGATATGGGTGCGCCTATTTGATCTAGTAAGTAATCTAGCAGCTGAATTTTGAATAGATTGCAGTCGATGAAGAACAGATTTGTTAAGTGAAGAGAAAAGTGAGTTACAATAATCAATACGGGAGGAAATGAAGGCATGAATGAGCATCTCCAGTTCTGAGTGAGAGACCACAGACCTCAATTTACTAATATTACGTAAGTGGAAAAAACAGGATTTGGTCAGTGATTTGATGTGGGTTTCAAAAGATAAGGATTTATCAAATGTCACCCCAAGGTTCCTTAAACTAGGCCGGACCGCAGATGACAAAGGTCCAATGTTCTGCATAATCAGAGGGATAGCGCTGTCTGGCGCTACAATTAAAACCTCCGTCTTATCTGGGTTCAGCTGCAACAAACTTTCAGCCATCCAGCTGTTTATGGCGTCTATACAATCTAAGAGCCTTGTAAGTTTGGATGACTCATTTTGCCGGAAGGTAAAATGAAGCTGAATGTCATCTGCGTAAAAGTGATAGGAAATGTTAAAATCACGAATGATCTGACCCAGAGGCAACAAATATAAAATAAACAATATTGGACCCAACACTGAACCCTGTGGAACACCACAAAATAGGGGTGATGATACAGAGTGGGAATCACCCATATAGACATCAAAGCTTCTATCTGAAAGATATGAAGTAAACCAATCTAGGGCCACCCCCGATACGCCCACCCATTCACGTAATCTCCTAATCATGATATGGTGGTCCACAGTATCGAAGGCAGAACTAAGGTCTAGAAGTACCAACACTGAACATAGACCTGCATCCGAAGCCATATGAAGGTCATTATAGACTCTCACCAAGGCGGTCTCAGTAGAGTGTCTCTTCCTAAAACCTGACTGAAATTTGTCATACAACTCCAAATTCTCTAAAACAGCTGTAAGTTGATTAGCCACAACTTTCTCGAGAATTTTGGACAACAATGGCAACTTTGAAATTGGCCGATAGTTCTTCAAAACTGTTGGGTCCAAATTAGGCTTCTTTATTATAGGTTGAATAGTGGCATGTTTAAAATAGGTTGGGACACAGCCTGTGGCCAGTGAGGAATTGACAATAGCTACTATACTTGGGCCAATGGCAGGAAGTGCTTTTGAGAATAATGAGGATGGTATTATATCCTGTGGGCAAGAGGACATATTCATTTTATTAGTCAAGTTTAGCAAATCAAGGAGGCTGATTGGTTTAAAAGACTCAATGGTAATAGGCCTAGGTGAATGAATACAGTCTACAAGAAAGTGTGGTCCACGCAGAATATTTGATCTAATAGACTGCACCTTATCAATAAAGAAAGACAGCAGCCTATCACAATCGTTTTGAGAACATATTGTTGTCACAATGGCAGGAGGAGATACAATATTATGTATGGTATCAAATAAAACCTTAGGGTTTCGCTTAGAGAAAGAGATTAAATTAGAAAAATAAGCAGCCCTAGATTTCGCAACTAAATCATTAAAATCCTGCATAAGTTCCTTAAGATACAGACGGTGCACTTCAAGCCCAGTGGATTTCCACAAACGTTCAGTCGTACGGCACCTCCTCCTTAGACAACGCACATCGTCCGTCATCCAAGGCGAGGTGTTACAGATGGGCTTAGTTTTTATCTTTAAAGGAGCCACTTCGTCCAACACAGAAGAGCAGAAATTGTTAAAAGATTGCATTAAGAGCTCAACATCATTGCTACAACCCATAACATTAAGATCACAGTCAAACCGAGAGATAAATTGCTCAACAGTTGTTTGAGTAATAATGCGCGATTGTGTCAGACGCTTCTGACAAGGGGGGTCAGCGATGGCAGACAAATTAAAAAAGATACACTTATGGTCACTAATCGACATATCCTCACAACATATTGCATTAACATCCAAACCTAGTGTGAAAACATGGTCTAATGTATGACCACCAGTATGTGTGGGTCCATGAACATGCTGCTTTAGATTATGTGAATCCATAATACTAAGAAAATCTTTTGCGGCATGATTATCAGCAACGTCAGTGTGCAGGTTAAAATCCCCAACCATTAATAGCTTTTCAAAATTAATAACAGATGACATAAAGTCCGTAAACTCTGTTAAAAACTGCCCAGCAGGACCAGGAGGACGATAAATGAGGATGCAAAAGAACGGCCTTATCCGACCAACTCTAGTGATTTGCAGTTCAAAAGAGGAAAAAGTTTCCACGCTCACCAGCTGACAGGAGTAGCTATTTCTCCATACTATGGCAAGTCCTCCACCGCGGCCAGACAGACGCGGGGATCCAATAAACGAGCAGCCAACAGGACACAGCTCATTTAAATGAATAAATTCAGAGTTACGTTGCCAAGTTTCTGTCAGTAATAGAAAGTCCAAGTTTTGCCTTATGAACAGATCATTCAGAATGTGCGCCTTGTTCGCCACAGAACGGGCATTTAACAAGCACATATTCACAGAAGAAATAACTGAGTCTTCAGAGGTTGAGGAAGATGTGCACTCGATAATCCTAAGCGTAGACAGGCCACGACAAACCCGGCCAAGGTGGGGGGGAGGTGGATCCCTATTCAGCAATCCACCGGACGCATCCGGAAACACTGCCCGCAGGTAAGATGGTCTGACGGGGATCCAGGGCCAGGCAATGCCCAGATTGTAGAAAAATGGAAGATTACGATCCACAAGCAGACAGTCCGCCCGGTTGCCAACAAGGGAGTATTTCCATAGGCTGCGATTCTTGACCTGGAAACCCGCTCTGGTCCCTCGCCTCCTCCGTTTACCACACTTCTTGGGCAGATGCGCAGGCTTTCTTCCCCAGTCGCGGTACAGCGAGAGATCGTGACCTGGTAAGCACAGGCGAATACAGGGTGGTATTGGAGGTGGATCACCGATACCCATAAAACCGGACATTTCAGCTCTAATAAGCAACAGCAATTGCCGATCATAAACCAGGGCCGCTGATACATTTGTGGACAAAAATAGTGGCATTAAAATGCATATTAAAATAAATATCTGAGACGAAGAGACAGAGAATACAGAGAGAGACGTGGCTAAGCCAAACACAGGCGCCATCTTGTCTGTAATAATGTGAAATAACACAGGGAAAAAGTATTGAACACACTTACTGATATTTATTTAATACTTTGTACAAAAGCCTTTGTTGGTAATGACAGCTTCAAGACGCCTCCTGTATGGAGAAACTAGTCGCATGCATTGCTCTGGTGTGATTTTGGCCTATTCTTCCACACAAACAGTCTTCAAATCTTGAAGGTTCCGTGGGCCTCTTCTATGAATCTTGATCTTCAGTTCTTTCCATAGATTTTCAATGGGATTTAAGTCAGGTGATTGGCTGGGCCATTGTAGCAGCTTTATTTTCTTTCTTTGAAACCAATTGAGAGTTTCCTTGGCTGTGTGTCTGGGATCATTGTCTTGCTGAAATGTCCACCCTCGTTTCATCTTCATCATCCTGGTAGATGGCAGCAGATTTTTGTCAAGAATGTCTCGGTAAATTTGCCCATTCATCCTTCCTTCAATTATGTGAAGTTTGCCAGTACCATTTGCTGAAAAGCAGCCCCACACCATGATGTTCCCACCTCCAAACTTCACTGTTGGTATGGTGTTTTTAGGGTGATGTGCAGTGCCATTTCTCCTCCAAACATGGTGTGTATTACGACATCCAAACAGTTCAATTTTGCTCTCATCTGACCACACTATATTCTCCCAGTATTTCACTGGCTTTTCCAAATGTTGTGCAGGAAACTTTAAACAAGCTTCAACATGCTTTTTTTCAGAGTCTTGCGTGGTGAGCGTGCATACAGGCCATGGCGGTGGAGTGCATTACTTACTGTTTTCTTTAAGACAACAGTACCTGCTAATTGCAGGTCTTTTTGAAGCTCTCCACAAGTGGTCCTTGGCTCTTGGACAACTCTTCTGATTATTCTTTTCACTCCTCTGTCAGAAATCTTGCGAGGAGCACCTGGTCGAGGCAAATTTATGGTGAAATGATTGTCTTTCCACTTCCGTATTATGGCCCCAACAGTGCTCACTGGAACATTCAGAAGCTTAGAAATGCGCCTATAACCAATGTCATCATTATGTTTTGCAACAATTAGGTTGCGATGGTCTTGAGACAGCTCTTTGCTTTTACCCATCATGAGATGTGTCTTGTGTGACACCTTGGCAATGAGACCTTTTTGTAGGCCATCAGTTGGGACTGAACCAGCTGATATTAATTTGCACTGACAGGGGGCTGGATTGCTTTTTAATTACTGATAGTTTTCAGCTGTTGTCTTGGCTTTCCATGCCTTTTTGCACCTCCCTTTCTTCATGTGTTCAATACTTTTTTCCTGTGTTATTTCACATTATTACACATAACTTAATTTCTGAACTTATTTGTTTCTTTGTATGTATGGATTACTTGGGTTGTTACCAACATCTGGTGAACATTTAATCTCAATAGCACCTTTGGAAATATATTTACTGAGAAAAATGGTGACGTGTTCAGTACTTATTTGTATATACAGTTGAAGTCGGAAGTTTACATACACTTAGTTTGAAGTCATTAAAAGTCATTTTTCAACCACTACCAAACTATAGTTCTTCCAATAATTGTTTACAGACTGATTGTTTCACTTATAATTCACTATATCACAATTCAGAAAGAAAATTGTAGACCTCCACAAGTCTGGTTCATCCTTGGGAGCAATTTCCAAATGCCTGAAGGTACCACGTTCATATGTACAAACAATAGTATGCAAGTATAAACACCATGGGTCCACGCAGCCATCATACCGCTCAGGAAGGAGATGCGTTCTGTCTCCTAGAGATGAACGTACTTTGGTGCGAAAAGTGCAAATCAATCCCAGAACAACAGCAAAGGACCTTGTGAAGATGCTGGAGGAAACAGGTACAAAAGTATCTATATCCACAGTAAAACAAGTCCTATATCGACATAACCTGAATGGCAGCTCAGCAAGGAATAAGCCTTGACTACAGTTTGCAACTGCACATGGGGACAATGTCCTCTGGTCTGATGAAACAAAAATATAACTGTTCGGCCATCATGACCATCGTTATGTTTGGAGGAAAAAAGGGAACGCTTGCAAGCCGAAGAACACCACCCCAACCGTGAAGCACAGGGGTGGCAGCATCATGTTGTGCGGGGGCTTTTCTGCAGGAGGGACTGGTGCACTTCACAAAATAGATGGCATCATGAGGAAGGAAAATAATGTTTATATATTGAAGCAACATCTCAAGGCATCAGTCAGGAAGTTAAAGCTTGGTCGCAAATGGGTCTTCCAAATTGACAATGACCCCAAGCATACTTCCAAAGTTGTGGCAAAATGGCTTAAGGACAACCAAGTCAAGGTATTGGAGTGGCCATCACAAAGCCCTGACCTCAATCCTATAGAAAATGTGTGGGCAGAACTGAAAAAGCGTGTGCGAGCAAGAAGGCCTACAATCCTGACTCAGTTACACCAGTTCTGTCAGGAGGAATGGGCCAAAATTCACCCAACTTATTGTGGGAAGCTACCCAAAATGTTTGACCCAAGATAAACAATTTAAAGGCAATGCTACCAAATACTAATTGAGTGTAAACTTCTGACCCACTGGGAATGTGATGAAAGAAATAAAAGCTGCAATAAACCTATCTCTCTACTATTATTCTGACATTTCACATTGTTAAAATAAAGTGGTGATCCTAACTGACCTAAGACAGGAATTGTGAAAAACTGAGTTTAAATATATTTGGCAAACGTGTATGTAAACTTCCGACTTCAACTGTATATTTGGTCAACAAAAAACACCATACCATTTTCCATTTTCCTGGAACCATATTCTAAAAGCCTTGATAAAATGGCATTTCTCATATATAGGTGCATACATGTATGCAGTAACAAGGAAAATTAGAAACAGAAAAAGTTAAATTGATTCCAAAATTCTATTATCCACAGACGCATTAGGATCTCATGTAGGGGGAAAGGTACATCTTCCAGGAAAACATAAGGACTTGGTACCTGGCAGGACAGCTGGCGGTGATAAATCGAGGTTCTTCTGCAGCAGTTTGGACCCAAAATAACTATCTTAAACACTCCACCATAGCTCTCTCGGCCATATGCCCCTACATCCACCATTGTGAACCTGTAGCGGGCATCTTCTCTGTCTCTGTATCTTGCCTATTATATGTGTTGCTAGGTACATAAAATCTAGTAGATCCTGGGCAATTCGAAAACTCACGTTTTCTCACCAGTCAAGTAACTCTTTGTACACTATTTTATTATCCTGCGCATCTTCCTTGTTTGGGTGTGGTGTCACATCCCTGTTTGGCCATAGATGACTATTGCCAGCTTATCGCCCTGTACTGTCCTGGGTTAATATTGGCGCTTTCAACTTTTTTTTCCGTTTTTCAAGCGAACGTCTTTTTAGGGAGCATGCGAACACACTCGTTCCGTTCGCCTATCCGCCAGCCGAACTGAAGCATACTGACACCTTGATTCCTCTATAGCCTGTATAACTGTATAACTCAGAGTAATGGTTAATTATCAGTGCTGATATAGGGACATGCCTACCCTCTATGTAACTAATAGACTATATAACGGATTAGTTGGGTTGTATTTCTATGCATAGGGTTGGATAACGGTTCTTTGCTCCCCAGTCCTGATTGTGATGTCTAGCGGCTGAAAATAAGCCCTCCGAGACAGTGGGGCCACAACTATAACAGCGGGAGAGAGAGGATAAGAGATGGAGGAGGGGAGGGATGGCTGGGCCAGTCTTCTCTCTGTTTAAATTAAATTCTCACAGCAGTCAGAGCAGGGATTTGCATATGTTTTGGAGCCACTGACTGGGTCCTCAGACATCACTCTACCCTTACCCCCTCATCTCTCTCCTCCTCTAACCTCATCCCCTCGTCTCTCTCCTCACCCCTCTACACTCACCCCCTACTCCTAGCGCCGGGTCCTCACATTCCTCTATTACCAGTCAGAACTGACCCTCACCCATTCCCCCTCCCCCTTGCATGTACCCTCCCTCCTATCCGCACCCTCTGTACTTTAAAAACTCCTTTACCCTCAACCATCTCTCTCTCCTTCCCTAACCAGCCGTAGGATCAACCCTGTTAATGGTGCTATGCCTGTAAAAAATTGCCGGAAAACAAAGATCCAACAGGCCTGAAGATGCCGGTACTCTATTAAATCAATATGGTTCCTGTGTTATTATCAGCATAGATACACATGGCTTAGTACAACCCCACTAAGGACTGACCTTGTTTACAGTATAATTGGGTCTTGGAAGGAAACATCTTTGTTTTTCCATATGTATGACTTGACATAATGATATCCATTTACAGTGGTTTAGCACTGAGTTATAGCTGTAATCTGTATTTCTAAACTCTGTGTAGAAAAGATCACTTGGGCCTTACATCAGAAGGAGGGTTTGTTTGTATATTGTTTATGGTCTTACCTAACAACGGTATGGCATGACAATGTAACAACTGCCCCTAACAATAACAGCTATGTGAGAGAGAGCTCTCCAGCCTTCCTCCCATCCCATGCCCATCTACAACCCCATTATATGTCTTCTGCCTCCCTGTTGTTTCAGTAGAGTCCTTGGTTTCGTGTTTTCCAGATAAATGTCTCACTCTCTCCTGCTCTCTCTCGATCTCTGATGTTTTGTGAAGTTGTTTTGGTGGACAATAGGAGAGTTGGACCCCCACCCTTAACATTCTGTGGTGGGAGAGGTGGGAAGCCTATTGTGAGCGTCTCTGTGTGTTTGGGGGTTGAGATGTGAGGGGGGGGGGGATTAATGTACAGTATGTGGTAACATATAACACATACAGCTGAAACCAAGTTTTAAGACAAACACATTTTTTTTTATTTGTGAATTGGAAGTGGATGGCTGCTGTCGACCAGTTTATATTTACAGCGTCCTAAAATAATTTCAACCTAGTCTGGGTGACTCGCATAGCTCACATTCCTCACGTCAAATCCATATGTCAGCCTTGCTCTCACAATAGCCCCATATAAAATGTATGTACTGTGCCTTCAGAAAGTATTCACACCCCTTGACTTTTTCCATATTTTGTTTTGTTACAACCTGAATTTAAAATGTATTTGTCGTGCTCGGGTGTGTAACGAGACCAAGGCGCAGCGTAGCGATAGTTCGACATTATTTATTTAAATAATAAACTAAACTTGACGTGAACTAGTTCCTTCCTGGTTTCCAAGATGGCGTAACAGTCCAGACGTGTTTTTGTTTGTCCCGTCTCATGTCCCGTGTAAATAGTTTGTAATTATTCGTTCTTTCCATTTATTTATTTATTATTCCCATATACTTCTCCTGCAACCCGCCTCACCCAACGTGAAACGTACCTAATATCTTTATTTCTTTACTTTTCATTATTTATCTGAATCGCAGTCAGAAGCTAGCCTGCTAGCTAGCTTGCTAACTAGCTACTAGCCATTGCTAACCACTGCTAGTGGTCCTCACCACTGCTCTGCCTGCTCAGCCAGCTTTAGTTCGGACAATATCGGCCAGTCTGCACAGCGCGCTTCCAACCCAGCGCATATCGGACTGCGTTCCCTTCCTCCTCACCGGATTTCTACTGAAACCACAAGACCATCACATCGGATCACCGCAGCTAGCTAGCTGCAATCGAGTGGCTGTTGTTGTTTTGGCTAATCACCATTGTCCATATGCTACCTAAGCTAGCCGTGAGCAAGGCCCATCTCCCGGACAGCCGACGTGTACTAGCTAATCTCCCGGGCTACAGTACCTTTGTCAACCTGCCTGGACCTTCTACTGTCGACACGGAGCCCCACCGAACCACTACGACTGGTCTGCTGACGTAATTGTCCGACGTGGTCTCAACAGGCTTTTCCTATGCGACGTCGCCGAAGATCCATCTGCTAGCCCCGGCCTGCTACCATTCTGAACGCTGCTCCCTGGCTCACCTCTTTGCTGCTCATCGGATCCTATGATTACTCGGCTACACAGCTGATGCCTGCAGGACTGTTCCGTTACATGGTACTTCATTCTGTTTAACTGCCAGGCCTCAGGTCCTGTGTGTAGCACACACATTTCTCTATCCGACCCTTTTTGTCCATTCATCACCATTACCCATCGTTGTCTTTAACTCTCTTAATTAACTGTTTGTTTTATGCCTCTTTCATATTTCAATATGCCTTGTCTGTTGCTGTTTAGGTTAACTATTATTGTTTTATTTCACTGTAGAGCCCCAAGCCCCGCTCAACATGCCTCAGATAACTCCTTTGTCCCTCCCCCCACACATGCGGAGACCTCACCTGGCTTATCTGGTGTCTCCAGAGATGCAACCTCTCTCTTCATTACCCAACGCCTAGGTTTACCTCCACTGAACTCACATCCTACCATACCCTTGTCTGTACATTATGCCCTGAATCTATTCTACCACGCCCAGAAATCTGCTCCTTTTATTCTCTGTACCCAACGCACTAGACGACCAGTTCTTAAAGCCTTCAGCCGTGCCCTAATCCTACTCCTCCTCTGTTCCTCTGGTGATGTAGAGGTAAACCCAGGTCCTGTAGCCCCCAGCACTACACCTATTCCCCAGGCGCTCTCATTTGTTGACTTCTAATATGTTAATATTAGAAGCCTCCTCCCTAAGTTTGATTTATTCACTGCTTTAGCACACTCTGCCAACCCGGATGTCCTAGCTGTGTCTGAAGCCTGGCTCAGGAAGGCCACCAAAAATTTTCATCCCCAACTACAATATTTCCCGTCACGATAGAACTGCAAAGGTGGCGGAGTTGCAATCTATTGCAGAGATAACCTGCAGAGTTCTGTCATACTGTCCAGGTCTGTGCCTAAACAGTTTGAGCTTCTACTCTTAAAAATCCACCTTTCCAGAAATAAGTCTTTCACTGTTGCCGCCTGTTACAGACCCCCCTCAGCCCCTGCTGTGCCCTGGACTCCATATGTGAATTGACCCATTTATCTTCAGAGTTTGTACTGTTAGGTGACTTAAACTGGGATATGCTTAACACCCCGGCTGTCCTTCAATCTAAGATAGATGCCCTCAATCTCACACAAATTATCAAGGAACCCACCAGGTACAACCCTAAATCCGTAAACATGGGTACCATCATAGATATCATCCTGACTAACTTGCCCTCCAAATACACCTCCTCTGTTTTCAACCAGGATCTCAGCGATCACTGCCTCATTGCCTGCGTTCGTAATGGGTCAGCGGTCAAACGACCACCCCTTATCACTGTCAAACGCTCCCTAAAACACTTTTGTGAGCAGGCCTTTCTAATCGACCTGGCCCAGGTATCCTGGAAGGATATTGACCTCATCCCGTCAGTAGAGGACGCCTGGTTGTTCTTTAAAAGTGCTTTCCTCACCATCCTAAATAAGCATGCCCCTTTCAAAAAACTTAGAACTAAGAACAGATATAGCCCTTGGTTCACACCAGACTTGACTGCACTAGACCAACACAAAAACATCCTGTGGCGCACTGCATTAGCATCGAATAGCCCCCGTAATATGTAACTATTCAGGGAAGTCAGGATCAAATACACACAGTCAGTTAGAAAAGCAAAGGCCAGCTTTTTCAAACAGAAATTTGCATCCTGTAGTACTAACTCCAAAACGTTCTGGGACACTGTAAAGTCCATGGCGAATAAGAGCATCTCCTCCCAGTTGCCCACTGCATTGAGGCTAGGAAACACTGTCACCACTGATAAATCCACGATTATCGAAAATGTCAATAAGCATTTTGCTACGGCTGGCCATGCTTTCCACCTGGCTACCCCTACCCTGGCCAACAGCTCTGTACCCCCCGCAGCAACTTGCCCAAACCCCCCCCCCCGCTTCTCCTTCACCCAAATCCATCTGGGTTTGGGTGAAGGAGAAGCGGGGGGGGGGGGTTTGGGCAAGTTGCTGCGGGGGGTACAGAGCTGTTGTTCTGAAAGAGCTGCTAAATCTGGACCCCTACAAATCTGCTGGGCTAGACAATCTGGACCCTCTCTTTCTAAAATTATCAGCCAAAATTGTTGCAACACCTATCACTAGCCTGTTCAACCTCTCTTGCGTATCGTCTGAGATCCCTAAAGATTGGAAAGCTGCCGCGGTCATCCCCCTCTTCAAAGGGGGAGACACTCTAGACCCAAACTGTTATAGACCTATATCCATCCTGCCCTGCCTTTCTAAAGTCTTCGAAAGCCAAGTTAACAAACAGATAACTGACCGCTTCGAATCCCACCGTACCTTCTCTGCTATGCAATCTGGTTTCCGAGCTGGTCATGGGTGCACCTCAGCTACGCTCAAGGTACTGAACGATATCATAACCGCCATCGATAGAAGACAGTACTGTGCAGCCGTCTTCATCGACCTGGCCAAGGCTTTCGACTCTGTCAATCACCGCATTCTTATTGGCAGACTCAACAGCCTTGGTTTCTCAAGTGACTGCCTTGCCTGGTTCTCCAACTACTTCTCAGACAGAGTTCAGTGTGTCAAATCGGAGGGCCTATTGTCCGATCCTCTGGCAGTTTCTATGGGGGTGCCACAGGGTTCAATTCTTGTGCCAACCCTTTTCTCTATATACATCAACGATGTCGCTCTCGCTGCTGGTGACTCTCTGATCCATCTCTACGCAGACGACACCATTCTGTATACATCTGGCCCCTCTTTGGACACTGTGTTAACTAACCTTCAAACAAGCGTCAATGACATACAACACTCCTTCCGTGGCCTCCAACTGCTCTTATATGCTAGTAAAACTAAATGCATGCTTTTCTATCGAACGCTGCCCGCACCCGCCCACCGGACTATCATCACTACTCTCGACTTAGAATACGTGGACTCCTACATATACCTAGAAGTCTGGTTAGACTGTAAACTCAACTTCCAGACTCACATTAACCATCTCCAATCCAAAATTAAATCTAGAATAGGCTTCCTATTTCGCAACAAAGCCTCCTTCACTCATGCTGCCAAACATGCCCTTGTAAAACTGACTATCCTACCGATCCTTGACTTGGCGATGTCATTTACAAAATAGCCTCCAACACTCTGCTCAGCAAATTGGATGTAATCTATCACAGTGCCATCCGTTCTGTTACCAAAGCCTCATATACTACCCACCACTGCGACCTGTATGCTCTCGTTGGCTGGCCCTCATTACATATTTGTCGCCAAACCCACTGGTTACAGGTCATCTATAAGTCTTTATTAGGTAAATCCCCGCCCTATCTCAGCTCGCTGGTCACCATAGCAACACCCACCCGTAGTATGCGCTTAAGCAGGTATATCTCACTGGTCACCCCCAAAGCCAACACCTCCTTTGGCCGCCAAAATCAATTATTTTTTGCTGTTCTATTGATCAACCATGTGAAGCTCCGCCGGTGTAATTTAAAAACAGGAAGGAAACAGATTAGAGAGAACCTTGTATGGCCAAACCCCAGAACTGTATCGTATTAATGTACGAGACAAGAGCAGTATTATCTTTCACTGCTAGTGTACTCTTTTTATGAATCAAATGCAAATTTTGTAGATTTGTTAGGGAGAAAGTATTCATTTTTCCAAATGTTGCTTTTTCCCTCATCAATCTACACACAAATACCCCATAGTGACGAAGTGAAAACAGGTTTTTAGAAATGTTTTCAAATGTATTAAAAATAACTGGGATGGCAAAACCTTGATTCTGTGGTCAGTGAACCATTTTTGTGTTGATTTTGAGGTGTGCTTTGGATCATTATCCTGCTGGAAGATCCAACCACGGCCCAGTTCAAGCTTCTTAGAAGAGGCAGTCAGGTTTTGATTTAATATCTGCTGGTACTTAATGGAGTCCATGATACCATGTATCCTAACAAGTTGTCCATGGCCTTTGGAAGAAAAGCAGCCCCACAACATCAAAGTTCCACCACCACACTTCACAGTTGGGATGAGCTACTTTTCTGCATGGCTATCTTTCTGTGTACACCAAACCCACCTCTGGTTTTTGTTTCCAAAAACCTCTATTTTGGTCTCATCTGACCATAGAACCCAGGCCCCTTGAACGTTCCAGTAATGTTTGGCAAACTGTAGGCACTTAAGTTTGTTGTTTGATTACAGCAAAGGCTGATCGTAGTTTAGGTGACTTTCTGACCCCAATACCCAACTAATGTCTGCAATTCTCCAGCTGTGATCCTTGGAGATTTTTGGGCTACTCTAACCATCCGCCTTCTTACATTTATTTTTTTCAGTCATTTTACTTAAATTAAAGGTTTGATTTTTGTGAATATTTTGAATGAAAGAACAAGAGCTTGGGCTCCCAAGTGGCGCAGTGGTCCGAGTTTGATCGATGTAGGCCGTCATTGTAAATAAGAATGTGTTCTTAACTGACTTGCCTAGTTAAATATTTATTTTTTTATAAAGACACTGCATCTCAGTGCTAGAGGCGTCACTACAGACAACCTGGTTTGAATCCAGACTGTATCACAACCAGCCGTGGTTGGGAGTCCCATAGGGCAGCGCACAATTGGTCCAGTGTCGTCTGAATTTGGCCGCTATAGGCCATTATTGTAAAGTAAAAGGCACATGACAGCCCAGTTGGAGTTTGCCAGGAACTTTTAGACCATGAGAAACAAGATTCTCTGGTCTGATGAAACCAAGAATGAATGCCAAGTGTCACGTCTGGAGGAAACCTGGCACCATCCCTACAGTGAAGCATGGTGGTGGCAGCATCATGCTGTGTGAAAATTTTTTAGGGGCAGGGACTGGGAGAATAGTCAGGATCGAGGGAAGGATGAACGGAGCAAAGTTCAGAGAGGATTTATGAAAACCTGCTCCAGAGCGACAGACTGGGGTAAAGGTTCACCTTCCAACAGGACAACGACCGTAAGCACACAGCCAAGACAAGGAAGGAGTGGCTTCGGGACTCTGAATGTCCTTGAGTGGTCCAGCCAGAAAAATAGCTGTGCAGTGGCGCTCCCCATCCATCCTGACAGAGCTTGAGAGGATCTGCAGAGAATAATGGGACAGATTTCTCAAATACAGGTGTGCCAAGCTTGTAGAGACATACCCAGGAACAATCAAAGCTGCTTCAACAAAGTACTGAGTAAAGGCTCTGAATACTTATGTGAATGTGATATTTCATTATTATAATTTTCTTTATACATTTGCAAAATATTCTAACAATCAGCTTTTGCTTTATCTTTATGGGGTATTGTGTATAGATTGAGGGATATCATTTAAAAAAAAAATAATATGGCTGTAACATAACAAAATGTGTAAAAGGTTATGGGGTCTGTATACTTTCCAAATGCACTGTATATCATTAATGTTGAATTTAAAGTGAAACTTTATGTGCCAATGTCTTATGCCTTAGTTTAATGTTTATTTTGATATATGAGCAAGAATTTTTATTAGTTGGCTCTAAAAAGATAGGATTATTAGATTTTAAATTATCTTCAGACATGCATTAAACATTTACATTAGACAGATTCAGTTGTCAGAGGAGGAGCCAAAACTGTAGTCTAACTGTAATCTAATACTGTTGTTTCATGGGTGTATTGCGTTTGTGGTAATGTGTGTGTGTGTGGGTGTGTGTGTGTGTGTGTGTGTGTGTGCATGGTGCACATACTGTAAATGTGCGTGTTTGTTGATCTGGCAGATAGACAGTCAGAAGAGAGAGTGATGGGGTCACTATGAGGATATGAGCATGTTTGTCTGATTAAAATATTACAATTGTGTGTGTCTCCTAGCCTGGGTGTGTATCTAGGTAAGGTGATATCCATGCATAGAAAATGCTGGGAATATGTTTTGAGTCCAAGGATAGGCTGAGTACCCCCAGAGAAAAGACTCACAGTACCAGATGTGAGCTTTCCCCTGCTGTAGGATGATGTCAGACGAAAGGGGGCCTCAGAGGTTTACAGAGCCCACCCCTAGCCCACTACCTCCGCCCCACACCTGTCAAAACACAGATAGACATGGCAGGAATTTCAGGCAGTGTGTGTGTGTGTGTGTGTGTGTGTGTGTATGTATGCGCGTTTTATATTTATGTCACCTGTCACTAGTTCAACAGCCACATCTTATTTAAACAAGAGAGAAACTACGTCTTACAGTAGATTCATGAGGGTGGATAAAGTCAGCTTTAGTTTTGGAAAGAGAAACACAGCTGAGGGGTTTACAATATACCCTTGCCTGTAAGCTTTCTTTGTTTTGGGGACTGGATCTTTGTCCAAGCATTGACAATGGAATTGCTTTCATTGTGAGAAACACTGCAAAGACTCCTCCAGGGCTTGTTGTTGAGTGGTGTCAACGATCAAACATTTTTTTTTCTGGCTCACAGGAAAGGGATAACGAGAAAAACTCAATCTGACTGCAATTAATCCATCAAATGCTTGATTAAATCCACTCAGGAGGTCAACATCTCTCAGCTATTGCTTTGGTAATGTGGTTTAGATGCCATCTTAGATATATTATATCAGTTTATGATATTTTTGTATTGTTTTCTACCCTTTTCCTTTAGCTCTGACACAGTCTTGTTTCTAGTCTGGCTCCACCCTATGTGCCTGTGTGAGAGAAAGAGTGAATGCCGGTTGTTGTTTGCGTGAATGTGTATATTACCTCAATGTAAACATAAATTCTTATCTCTCTGTCATTTCAGTTGATGGCGTGCCCATGTCTCAGAAGGAGGCTGTTCCTGAGACGAAGGACTCCCTCCAGGCTGCGGTGAACAGAGAGAAGGAGGAGAATGAGTCTCCTGACGCCAACAACATCACCGGCCCCAAAGAGAAGGAGATCGAGAAGAAACCGGGCGAGGCCAACGAGGTGGGCTTCAAGAAGATCTTCAATTTCATCGGCTTCAAGTTCACAATGAAGAAAGACAAGCATGACAAGACGGACCCGGTGCAGCTGCTGACATTGATGGACAAGGAAGTGGAAGGAGAGACTAGCGGGTCTGAGGAAACTAAGGAGGAAGCCGCCACTGCAGAGGAGGGGAAGGCAGCTGAGCCAGAGACTGCCACCGTTGAGGCTGATGCCTCAGAGACCACAGCTGAGGCTGCAACTCCAGTTGACGCCCCATCTGAGACCGTGAATGGAGAGGCTGCAGAGGCAGTCACAGAGGAGGCTGCAGTGGGAGCTAAGGAGGGAGTTGCAGACAAAGAGCCTGAGGACACAGATGCAGCTACAACTACCCCACGTTGCCAGGAGGCCACCCTGTCCCCCTTCAGAAGGTTATTTACACATGGAATCTTCTCCAACCAGCGCAAGAAGGCCAAAGAGGAGGAACAAAAAGAAAAAGCTTCCGAGGAGAAGATAGAGGGAGAGGAGAAAGCAGAGGCTGTGGTGGAGGAGGAGGGAGAGAAAGCAAAGGAAGAGGTGAAGGAGGTGGAGCCAGTGACAACACCAGAAATTGAGAAACCCAAAGCATCCGCCGAAGACATCAAAGAGGAGATCCAAGCCGAGGTTGCCATGGAAACATCAGAATCCGCTATTATTGATGACACCAAACAAGCGGAGGAGAACGTTGAAGACGCTGTGGACTCAGACAAGACCCCATTCGAGGTCACCACCGAGGCTGAGCTTCTCTCATCCCAGGAGAAGGTCAAGGCCCAGGGAAGCCCACTGAAAAAGCTCTTCACTGGGGCCAGCCTGAAGAAGCACTCTACCAAGAAACAGAAGAAAGACAAGAAAGATACGGAGACCAAGTTGACCAAGTCTGGGGAACAGGCGGCTGAACAGCTCCAGTCCTCCACAGAGTCGGCAGAGGTCCAGAAACCTGACAGTGGGGCATCATCTCCAGAGGAGTCTGGTGAGCATGCCATCGGGGTGGAAGCCACCCAAGCTGAGGCCAGCCAAGAGGCTGATGGGGAGGTAACCAGCTCCTCAGACGAAGGAAAGAAGAAAGAAGGTATCATGCCCTGGTCCTCCTTCAAGAAGCTGGTGACGCCCAAGAAACGAGTCAAGAGGCCCTCTGAGAGTGAGGACGAGGCAACTGTTGAGAAGGCTAAGTTGGCCACCCTGTCCTCCATTGAGAGCACTGTGTTTATGGAAAAAAAGAAAGAGGAGGAGCTGGAACTCAATGAGCCGGAGCCAAAAACCGAAACCACTGAGAAGCTGGAGGGCACTACAGAGGAGCCCAAAAAGATGAAAATGGACACCTCAGTCTCCTGGGAGGCCCTGATGTGTATGGGCAGTAACAAGAAAAGGACCAGGAAGACCTCTGACTCTGAAAATGAGGAGACCAAAATCGAAGAGGAGGCTTCACCAGCTGGAGAAGAGCAAGTTAAGACCGCAGAGTCTCCTCTCGGTAGCTTCGGAGAGGCAGATCAGGAAAACACAATGTCGTCCCACGAACCGTCCACTAGCCCCGCCTCCGGTAAGTCCACCTGGGATACTCTCAAGCGTCTTGTCACCCATAGAAAGAAGCCCAAAGACGAGGAGAAGACGGATGAGTCCGGTGGCGAACAGGTCGTCTCAGACAGTGAAATTCCAAAAGAAGAGTCCTCCTTCTCTCTGAGGAAACTCATTCCCGGACGCAGAAAGAAGAAGCTGCTTTCCTCCAATCTGGGGCCTGGCGAGGAAGATTCTGACACACCAGCAGTGGTCCCTCTCTCAGAGTATGATAACGAGCACGCTATGACTAAAGAAGAGGCTGAACCCGAAATGGCAGTGGAGACAGTGGTTTCTGAAGAGGCAGCATCAATCACTCAGGTCCAATCGTCCATTGAAGAGAGATCCCCCTCTTGGATCTCAGCTACGGCGGTCATGGAAAATCTCCAGGAGATTCCACATGATCAGCTGAGCGACATCCCAGAAGAGGGTGCCGCCACCCCCAAGTCTGCTGACACCACTATCGCTGAGGACATTGCAGAACAGACCTCAGAGGCAGTCACATGTCAAGAGCAGGAACCTGAGCTGTCTGTTGCTAAGGTGACTGCATATTCTGTTGCAGAGAACATTTTAGAGCAGATTCCAGAGGCAGTCACATGCCAGGAGCCTGAGCTGTCTGTTGCTGAGCTGACTGAAGCCACGTATGGCAAAACCACCCCTCTGTCTACTGAGCCAGAGACAGAGTCTCTGGAGGTCCCGCAGGAGGCTGTGGAGCTTGTCAGTGATCTCCCAAGCCTGATTTCTGTGGAAATCACAGAGGTCCCACTGGTGCCAGAACCCACACCGCCGATCGGGTTCGCCGAAAGCAAATCAAAGGTTGTCTTGGTGGTGCATGAAGAAATCGAGAGCACCCCCATCTGCACTGTCCTGGACACCATGGAGATCGGCAAGGTGGCAGTGGAGAAGCCTGTAATTCCCACCATGGAGTATCTAGCTGAGATCAGCAATGCTCTGTTCACTGAGCTGCCAGTAGAAGATAAGACTTATCCAACTGAGGCGGTTGACGCTAATGAAGACCCAGTGTTTGAGGCTCAAGTGGAGCAGGTCGAAAGAACATTCCTGGAGCCTCCTCTAGAGAATTCTAATGAAGACATCCCAGAGCCTGAGATAGTCACTGAGGGTAAAGAGCCTGAAGATGAAAAAGTTGCCACGATCAATGATATCCAGATGGAGGCTGAAATCATTAAGGCCCCTGCGGTGAATGAGCACATTGTGGACCCCATCGTACCAACTGTCGAAGACTCCATTGACACTGACATTGTGGAGGTCTCTGAAGCACCTGTCATTGAGGTCAAAAGTAAAGAAGAGACAGCTGCCGTCGAAGAGATCGCTGCTGTGGAGAAGGTGAACGAGCCTGCCGCCCAAGAAATGGTTACTTCACTAACTGATGCCAACCAGGCCACAGCCACTGAAGTGTGTGAGGCAGCTATTGTGGTTGTTGCCCCTGCTGAAGAGTTTGCTGTTGTAAAGGAGACCACGTACATCGTCTGCCCACCGTCCGAGTCCGTGGAAACCCAGCAAGTGGAGGTCACAGAAGCTGTGGCAGTGAAAACGGTCTCAGTGGCAGTTGCAGAGCCCGCTGGCGATGACCAAATTCAAGTGCAGGTGACTGAGGTTGGCATTACAAAGGTCGAGGAGACAAAGGAGGCAGAGGCCATGGAGGAGACGGGCTTGGTCATCGCTCAGGTGGTCATCCAGAGCGCTGTGGAGAAAGTGTCTGAAGCAGAGTCTGAACCCAAAGTGCCTGCCACTGCCACGGCAACCATCACAACTGAAGCACTACCAGTCCAGGCAGTAGCAATGATAGAGAAAGAAATTGAACTAGCAGCAGAGGAGAAACCTGTCATTGCTGAAACTCCTGTAGTCCAAGTTGAGGCAACTTCTCCAGAGGCACCAGCCAAGGCTGAAAAACGACCAAAGGAAGTCCACGAGGCTGTCCAGGTCATTGAGACAGTTCCAGTCACAGTTAAAATCACAAAGAGTATCATGGAAGAGGTTACCAAGGAGGTGGAGGATGTCCTCAAAGAGGAAGTAGAGGAAATAAAACAGGAAGTGGAATTAAAGGAAGCAATGGAGGTCAATGTAAGTGAGGAGAAAGTTGTAGAGGTTGAAGTTGTAGCAGAGGTGGAACAGACAGAGAGTGAGGAAGACGGAAAGGCAGAGGAGAAGATCAAAGAGGTAAAGAGCAACATAGAGGCAGTAGAGGTTCAGGAAGTTCTACAATCTGAGGTAGAGGAAGTGGTTCAGGAAATTCAAGTTCAACAAGCTGAGGTAATAGCGGTGGTTCAGGAAGTGATAGCAGAGGTTCCCACTCCAGAGACAGCTGAAGAGAAGTCAGAAGCAACGGTTGTGACAGAAGAGACTCCAGTCCCAGAGGCCCCCACAGAGACCGCTGTGGCCCCAGCCCAGCGAGAGGAGACAACTGCAGAGGTTGTGGTCCCACAGACAGCACGTGTGGTCATTCAGGTGGCAGAGATCATTGAAGAAGAGGCAGCGGAGGAAATCATGGTGGAGGAGGTGGTGGAAGTCGATGCCATTGTAAGCGCACCAGAGACAAAGGAAGCCAAGGTCAAAGAAGACACAACAGACCCTGAACCCATGCCAGACACCCCCGCCCCTGAACCCATACCAGAAACTCCAACTGTCACTGATGTTGTCGAAACAAACATCAAAGATGACAGTGCCGCAGTTCAGGCGTCGGACGGCCCCCATACAGCACTGGAAGAGCATCAAACGGAGGCTTCAACAGAGGCCATGGCTGCCAGCCAAGAGGCTCCAGTTAACAGCGTGGAAGAGAAGGTTGCTGTTGTCATGCCTGTGACAGTTGCCAGCCCAGAGGAGGCAGCGGCAGAGAAAGCGACGTCGGTGAAGTGTGCGGAGGTGATGGTGCAGGTGATTGAGGAGGCGGTGAAAGAGATCAAACCTGTCTCCTCCACAGCGCTCACAGCAGCATTGTGAGCAGGTGAGCAGTCTATCTTATACAATTACCTGTTTATGATTAAGTAATGAGTGGATGTTGTTCCAAAATGATTTCCCCACAAATACTGTAAATGCATCTAGTTAATGTTAGTCATGCTACATATTTTAGAGACATCCGATCATACCCTCTGCCTTGTCTTCTAGCACAAGAAAGTGAAAGAAAGCGTTTTCTAGTATTTTACCAAGGTATCAATTCTAATGTTATTAGGGTTATTAATTCCACTAGCATAAAAAAGAGTGAAAAGAGTACCCACATTTGTTTTGCTATTTCCAGAATTCCTTTGACGGCATATCACACAATCTTGTCATGTTGGCTTTTTTAAAACATCAATAGGCCCTACTTTTATTAGGGGGGAGGGGGGAGATTTCCCGGCTGGCCAGATGAAAAAGCTTTTGTTCGAGGTACGAGTAGCCAGGGGACCTTCGATATCAAAGCAGGAATGCAGTGGTTGACCCCTGCTTTGTAGGCTGGGGTATTAAAGGGAAGCTGTGTGTGAAGGGCAGATGAACTTGTGCAGACAGACTGATTATGATTCATCATCTCCTCCTGAAGTCAAGGAAACATGTTAGATTTGTAAAAAAAAATCTTATGTTAAGTTAAGGGTAAAACACTTTGAAGATGTTCACTATAATTGCAATTTGGGAATAAACAATATGTATTTAATTAAATTGTTCAACATCTGATAAACACTGTTATTATCTTTAGTTCTAGTCCAGGAATCTGATGAGTAAACGGGGGGAGGGAAGCATAGGGTGTGACCCTGTTAATAGTTTACAGTTTTTCTCGATTGCTAAACCCTAAACACACATCTTGATACTCACACCATTTTGGCCAAACCCTTGACTTTTGACCCAAAAGTAAGAATATTATCTGTCGTAGAAACCAAACGTTGCATAAAAATTACACACAAAACCATCAAATACATTCAACCTTCTGAATACCCTTTACACACTGCTGGGAGGAATTGAAATAATTTTTATAAAAAGGTTTTCATGAGATATGTTCCACTCCATGAAACTACAATTGTCCTTCTTAGAGGATGTTTATTTTCCATTCAAACATTCTACAGTACAGTACTGCAATTGCCTGTTGAACAATCATGCTTGTCACTGTAGTGGTCACAGTAATGCACTGTAAGTCACCAACACAAATTCGGTTGGGAGGTTCCTGAAAGGTGTGCACTGTCTCAGACCGGTCTCTAAACCTATTGCGCCCAAATGGGATTTGGCTCTGGTTTTGGAGGCGCCCTTTGAGACTCTGGAGTCGGTGGATCTGAAGATCCTCTCCTACAAGACCTCCCAGCTCATGGCTTTGGCCTCAGATAAACGTGTTGGGGACCTTCATCCGTACACCCTTCCTGTACTCAGTGTGTCCCTGACAACGCTAAGGGGACGTTGGGTCCGAATGCTGCATTCTTCCCAAAAGTCATGGCTATGTCCTACACTGCCCTACCAAGCAAAAAGGCAGCAACTGTTCATAGCTTTTGAGAAAAATGGGTTTTATTTACCTTGGTTTCACAGTAACTTTATGCAGTTACTGCTAACATGACCCCCATTTTCTCCAAAACACAATACCATAGAGGCAGGATACTTGTTCACATGATTAAGCATGTATTTAATGTAGGTCTGGGTGGTCTGCCATGGGCCATTTCATTTGGTATCCGTAGGGGCTGGCTTGGGGCGGGATTCTAGTTCCCCATAGTTGTGTTGTACCGAGAGTACTGACTGAAAGGGAACTTAATGTTATGAATATAACTACTGTTCCCTGAAGGAGGAAAACAAGGTACAACACCTGTTTGGCCCTTCATCGCCCGTTCCTGGGCTCTGTGAAGTGCGGTACTGAATTGAAGGAATCTGAGCCTCACGCTTATCACCTGTGGAAGACGGGACATCCAGCGAGTTGTGGATTTCATTGGCATGATTTTTGTTCTTCAATCGAACCCGCAAATGTGTAACTCCCCATAGTTGTGTTGAACCTTGTTTCCCTCCTTCATGGAACAGTAGTTATAGTTATAATGTGTGTTTCCAAGGATAATGGTATCCATTTACTAATAACATTTATTTCTCTTTACCCCAGCTAGAGATGCAAGATGGTTGCCTGGGAGACTGTCCTGGAAGTGAGTGATAGTGAAAAAGAGAGCGAGAGAGATCGAGCGATAGGATGCTCTATGGAGAAACACACTGAGACTGAGCTCCACCCCACCTTGCCCAGATCAACTGAGTGACTGAGTGGTGTGTGCGTGTAAGAGTGAGTGAGAGAAAGAGTGTGTGGTCTCAGAGTTGGAGGATTATTATCTTGTATATTGTATTTATATCTTATGAGTTTATTCTCATTCCCCCTTCCCTTATCTTTTCTATTTCTGATTGTACAGAATATGTGCCACATTTTCTCATACATTCACTACCGTTCAAAAGTTTGGGGTCACATAGAAATGTCCTTGTTTTTGAAAGAAAAGCACATTTTTGGTCCATTAAAAAAACATCAAATTGATCAGAAATACAGTGTAGACATTGTTAATGTTGTAAATGACTATTGTAGCTGGAAACGGCTGATTCTTTAATGGAATATCTACATAGGCGTACAGAGGCCCATTATCAGCAACCATCACTCCTGTGTTCCAATGGCACGTTGTGTTAGCTAATCCAAGTTTATCATTTTAAAAGGCTAATTGTACACAAATGGCAACTCACAAACATTAATACTGAACATTAGAAAACCCTTTTGCAATTATGTTAGCACAGCTGAAAACTGGCCTTCTTTGGACTAGTTGAGTATCTGGAGCATCAGCATTTGTGGGTTCGATTACAGGCTCAAAATGGCCAGAAATAAATAACTTTCTTCTGAAACTCATCAGCCTCTTGTTCTGAGAAAAAGCCATATCTCAGACTGGCCAATAAAAATAAAAGATTAAGATGGGCAAAAGAACACAGACACTGTACAGAGGAATATATGGCTTTTTCTTTGCAACTCTGTCTAGAAGACCAGCATCCAGGAGTCGCCTCTTCAATGTTGACGTTGAGGCTGGTGTTTTGCAGGTACTATTTAATGAAGCTGCCAGTTGAGGACTTGTGAGGCGTCTGCTTCTGAATCGAGACACTCTAATGCACTTGTCCTCTTGTTCAGTTGTGCACCGGGTCCTCCCACTCCTCTTTTTACCCTGGTTAGAGACAGTTTGCGCATGGCAATTTCTCGCATGGATTAGCCTTCATTTCTCAGAATAAGAATAGACTGACAAGTTTCAGAAGTCTAAAGAAGGCCAGTTTTATTGCTTCTTTAATCAGCACAACATAATTGCAAAAGGGTTTTCTAATGATCAATTAGCCTTTTAAAATGATAAACTTGGATTAGCTAAAACAATGTGCCATTGGAACACAGGATTGATGGTTGCTGATAATGGGCCTCTGTACGCCTATGTAGATATTCCATTAAAAATCAGCTACAACAGTCATTTACAATATTAACAATGTCTACACTGTATTTCTGATCAATTTGTTCTTATTTTAATGGACAAAAAATGTGCTTTCTTTCACAAACAAAGACATTTCTAAGTGACCCCAAACTTTTGAACGGTAGTGTATGTAAGACAACATCTGGATTTTGCAGAAATTCTACCTTAACCATGGTACAGATGTGATTTCAATGGCAGTGTCCAATATCATTGATTACAGACAATGACTAATGTGAATAGACAGGGCGTGAGGTGAAAGCCAATAGAAGTGCAACAATCTTACAAACTTTAACCTTTGATATGTTCTATGTTACATTGTGCTTGCCTTCACCGTTCAGACTGACAATATATTTTCAGCTCCTATTGTAGATAAAACATACTTCACTAGCTGACTGACTGTGAAAAAAGTATTTTTACTTTCTGAAATATATAGGATGTCTCTGATTATCATGTAAAAATACAATAAAACACTATAATACACTAAAATGCAAATTTCCCTGAGACAATAAGGCCTAGAAGGACGTAAAGTCGCATAACTGCAAAGGCCATTCATGAGCCACATCTTCATTCATGGGCCGCAATGATGGATTTTTCGTAATTTTTATTTTGTGAATCACACTTAAATGACATCTCCTCTGGAACCACTGAGCCAATCTGGACGAACCTTGACATATGACATCTATGGACAAGTTCTCTGAAGGCAATATTTTCCAGACTAGTATGTCAAACAACATGGCCGCTACTTAAACACTCACGTGGGTGTAGTCTGGAAAATAAATGCATATAAATCAGACACAGATATTTGTATTGTAACAAAATGTTGTACACATGTTCCAAACAATGTCAAGACTCAACATAGGCAAACACATTCAAATTGACCACACTGTGGTGCTATAACGGGAAGATGTTTAACTCTTGATCTGTTTGACTCAAAGCTCAGGGATTTGAGTCTAGCTGACCTGTAAGGTTAAATCTGGCCACATGGTGGCACTGTTGGACAGTACAAAATACATTAAAGGCATATTGCATGATCTGTTTGATGTTTAGTTCTGATATTTGGCTTACAGAATTAGCTCATCCTAGGGCGATGTGTCTAATGTATCTGATGGTGGCACAGTGGGCCTGTCATGCCAAATAGTGTCCCCCTCTACGTCATAATGGGATTCGATAAACTATTAGCGTCCGTTGCTATATCAACGGTGTGATGACCTAATGGTTAGAATTCTGGAGCTCATTAAAGCCCAAATGACGTTCTTTTCATCATCGCTATGCAAACAAGGCTGATTTCCGTGACAATTTCGCTGTTTAAACAAGTTGTGTTTAGCTAATAAAATGAAGACTTGAATTCTAACTACTTTTGGGTACCTTGTTAAAATTACAACAATGTCTTAAACGTTACTACGTTTCGGAAGTGGCAAAGAAAATGTGTAATCTGCTTGAAACAAAGTTGCTTACCTTACAGATCACTAAATCAGCTAATTTCCACTCCATTCATAAGCAAATCCATACAGCTTGTCTGGCTGTCAAGTTTTTATTTTAAGCTGCCCTTCCCTTACCTACGGTCCTCTATCGCATAGCTCATTAGTACACCCTTGTGGTTGAATATATATGCATCTATTGTAGGTGCTAGGATACAACAATGAATAATGTGTAACGAATAAATACCATCAAAGTATACCTTACAACTTACAATAACGAACACCTTGTGAAACAGCTGTGAAAACCAACCTGCCAATATTTAAGATTGTAATACATCAACTTGAATTTCTGGTGTGTGGAATAGAGAGGCCGGTGCTGTGTGGTTGGGAGGTTCTGCCTGTCACTTGTTCTCAACAGGCAACCGGTCTCGGAAGGGGGACTTGAAGAGAGAGACTGCGAAATCCAGGTACTGCTGCTCTCTGTGTGTTCTGAGTGTTTGCAGTGCTAGTGTTGTTATGTTGTTCATCTGTGTATCTCACATATTATGTGCCCAGTATGATACAGCTAGCAAACTTTATTAACCGATAAGGACAACATGACAATAACAGTAGCTTTAGATGATGTAATGAGATGGAGGAGGGGATGGGATAAGTGGGCAGATTGTTGGGCAATGAGACGTCACTAGATGCAGAATTTCGTCTGGAGGAAGAGGAGAGAAAGAGTTGAAGGATGAGGAGAGAGGAAAGAGGCAGAATCAAGACAGGTGCTGCGGCTAGTTCTTCCTGTCACTTGTCCTCGACCAGCAGCAATTCTCAGTCAAGGGTTCAATTACATGGGCCTGGTTTAGTTGAAAGCCCTCTCACCACGTCAAGGTACAGGGCAAGGGAAGGTTTTTTTGTAATTTTTTCCCCCCAGTTTAATTAAGGCCTTTAAACCCCTACTCTATCCTTTTAGTGTTTGACTTGATGGGGCTTGGATAGGTGTAGCAATATGGTGATGACTCAACCCTGCTGTGTAATGGACTCCGGAACACTTCTACCATATTACGCACACAGATCTAGAACCTCCAGATATGCAAACACTAACTAGAAACCAATGTCTATAAATGTCCAATTCCATACCTACCCTTAATGGCTAGAGAGAAGGGGTAAAGGACCAGTAAGGAACTGGGCAACTGAACAGTCAGTTGAACATTTTACTTACAATAAATACATTTAATATGCAAATTTAAACATTTAAAGCCAAGTCGAGCAAGTTTAAAATATACAAATATTTACATGCTTGTAAATACATGCCCGTATCTGTGTCATACAGTATGCACATTTTAATATTTGTAAGGATACTGACACACACATTCTATAATATATACAGTATAATATTGAACTCTGATGGGGTCAAATAAAGCAACCATTACAACACAACTTATCAGGACCTGCGTGAAGTTGGCCCCCCACCCAACGCAAAACGTCGGGAAAATAGTCTTAATCGTTTGTGCTCCGTTTGTGCTGGTTTGTGCCGTTACAAGTTCTGTTTGTGCTGCTTTCATTTTTTTTATATTAAATAATCTTTCATAGGTCATTCTGAGGTCACTCAGCCCACCACATGCGCAGAATTAACCCAAAATATTGTCAATCGTTTATGCTTCGTAATCATGCTTTTGTGGAGTGTTTAGTAGCATTTAGTAGAGGAACAATTTAACCATATCTCGTCATAGCCTTACATAAATCATATTCCTGGCAAATGTAAGTCAAATGTTTTGTTACTGTCAGTTAGTAAAAAGTTAACTTTTTGATTAATGGTACAACACAAGCTACGATTGGCAATGTTTTTGGCAACAGAAAGCACATTGCTAATGTTAATATTGCCAATGTAACTATGAAATGCTAATTACATTTAGGGGTAAATATTATTACATGAAAACATGTTTATACTGTAGATGAAACACTTGACTCAAAATAAGTCATAATTATTGAAGTAATTATGTTTTACTTTCTTATGCCAGATGCCAAAAAAGCCAGCAGTAGACAGGGATTCCATTTTCACAGTCCTCTGTTCATCAAAGGAGGCCATAGTAAAAAATGGTAACATAGCTACTCCTAATAACAGCATCTGGACAGAGCTGAGGGAGCAGCTAGGAAACAAGATCACCCCAAAGGCCCTGTACACTTTTGTTAAATTAAACAGACACAGCATCTGGTCTGCTTTAGGGTTTAATCATGAATGTGATCATGAAACCAGTGTCAGTAGTGATGACACAGATTTTGAGCCACAGTCCTTTCCTCCCAGACCAGAAGAGTGCAAGGCTTTTGAGCTTGAAGTTCCATTTGAGAAATGGATTGAATTTATACCTGAAACAGTTCAATACAAAGACAAGTTCTCTAAAACACAAAAAAGGAAATACACAGTTTTGAAGCCTGGCATCTGGACAAATTTGGAAAGAAGTGAAAAGCACCTGCACATTTGTATTTAAAAAGAGCCAAAGTCTATCCATCAGCCACAACAAAATACATTGAAATCAGAAGCAACTGTAAGGAGTGTCATGGCGACCTTTATATCAAATGTGACAGAGAGCCTGAAATGAACAACCCAATGGTGCTGAAATGTTTTATTAAAAACATTGATGACTCCCTGCACATTGGCCTTTCCAAGCGTGCCATATCTGGAAACTTGCGTGTGCAGATAGCCAAGGAACTGTGTGAGGGTAGAATGGAACCACATGTATGGAGGGCATCGGAGGCAACAAAGTTGATGGAATTTGGAGATCCTGAGCCAAGCCATCTGCCTAATTTGGCCACCCTGCACAAAGCAAAGCAAGAGAGAAATGACGTAGAATTAGGTGACAAGGATCCTATTTTATCACTGCAGATGCTAAAATACAGTGCACCTCACAATGGTAGCATTAAAGATATTGGATTGGACAAGTTTTTCTGTCACTACTGGAGTCAAACACAAATGTACAAGTCAATATCAAAGAAATCTCACCCCACTGTGAGTTTTGATGCAACTGGTTCAGTAGTCAGGAAACTACAGAGACCAGTTGGTATGTCTGGCCACATCTTCTTATACCAGGGCGTTCTGGCAGGGGATGGGAGCGCAAATGTCCCAGTGGTGCAAATGCTGTGAGAGACACATGATGTTAATGCAATTAAACAATGGTTGACAGAATGGATTCGCGCAGGTGCACCAATTCCAAAAGTGGTTGTGAGTGACTTTTCTCTGGCTTTGCTCGGAGCTCTGGTCAAGACTTTCACTCCTCATCCTGATCTGAAGACCTACATCAATGAGTGTTTTGGTGTCTTACTTGGTAACCAGTCTGCACAGCTGCCACCTTGTTTTGTCCGGGTAGATGTTGCACACTGCATCAAGATGATCTGCCAATGGGACTGCTTGAAAAGAAAACCACATCGCATTAAAGATTTCTTTGTGAGGTCACTGGCACAGCTGCTCAAGTCACAATTTGTGAACAATGCAAGAGAGCTACTACGCAGTGTTACTATTGTGGCTCTCAGCGAAGCAGAGGGCAATGACAGCTCTGGAGGCCCCCTCATATCAGAATGTTGCAAGAACTACCTGAAAGCCCAAATTGCAGAAGAGTGTGTCATCGTTCCAGTTGAAGAGGGTGAGGACATGGAAGAAGTGGATCCATGTGAAGAAATACACACTGACCTACGGCAGTGGGTGACAGACATATGTGATGAGAGCAGGTCACTTGCCGTGGCCAATGGTGATCGAGATAACATGCACTTCCTCCCATAGATTGTTCCCAATATTATCAGACTTGCAAGTTACTTACCACTCTGGACAGGGGTAATGATCCCTCACTTGCGTAGCACCAACATCACCGCAAGTTCAGCCAATGTTGAAGCAGAGTTTAAAAACATCAAACACGGCCTTTTCAAGCATGAAAACTTACCTATTCGGGTGGATCGATTCATTGCTCGACATCTTTCCTACATTGAAGGCAACATGCGCATTTGTTCTGCAAAACAAAAAAGGTACAGAAAATGCTCATGTTGAAACAGTGATGTCACAGGACCCAATCCACTACCCACTGCGACCTGCTGTGTAGATGAAAAAAAAATGGATTCCTCCTGTTCTGGGGAGTCGTCTGATACTGTCACAAACGTCCATTCAACAAACGAAGACGTTGTTGAAAACTGGAGAGGCCTAGCTGTTCCACCAAAAAATAGGAAGATTAATTCATACCTTTCCCCTTGTCCTGAATGGCTCCATGCAGATCCATCTATGAGGGGGAAAAAAATGAAAATGTAACTGTTAAAAAATGGAAACAATCAACAGCCTGTTAAACTCAGCAAGTCAAGAGTCTCTGTGCTTAACACATGTGCATTTGATGCTTTTTGTCAATGCTTATGTTGTGCTTTCTGCGACAGTAACACTTTTGGAAATATTGTTCGCAGTGAAGACTCCAACAACAACCTCCAGCTAGTAAAAAGCATCACCACAAAGGGTCTTACCCCACAGGCCTACATTCAGAGGGCAGAGCTGCTAAGTGGAATATTCAAAGCTGTCCAATTGAAGTCTGGTGCTCTCCAAATCGATGCACAGTGCCACATCTCTGCTATCATTGAAAAGACAATGAGAAAACTTGCAAGTGTTTACTTCACAAAACAGTGCTCCTCACAGTATTGCAGCCTCAACACACAAGTCACAAGGGAAATTCCATTTGTTTCTACTTCTATTGCTGTACTGCATGATTTTGGCATGGCTCATCTTCATACCGCAGTGGAACAAGGACTTAACCTTCCAGAGTCCCCCTGCCTCAGGCCAATCCAAAGTCCGTCTCAGTGTCCCTCTGCATTCAAGACAGAATCTACCTCAGGAAAAGTGCTCTGTGCAGGGAAAGTTTCTCACAGTTACAGTCTAGGACGATACTGTCCTTGGAAACGATTCCACAGCAACCCCAACTCAAAGGAATTCCTGCCCAAGAGAATTTCCATTGTGTGAATTTCCCTCCAGTCTGGTGCTCCAAGGAGAGATTTTTACCTTAAGGGAAGTCATTGCTTTCCAAGGCTTAACCCAGGATGCTCTTGGTCATTATGTGGCCTACTGCAGGAGGTCTCCATGTGTCTGGGAGATGTATGATGACCTGAGAAGTGGAGTGACGGGAGCATCAGAAAAAAACTAAATATGCCCACATGCTGTGTTATACACAAAATCATAACTGTGTGGTTGATTAAAATGTGGATGTTGTTGTTCAATGTGCAATTGTCCTCTTTGAAAAAGGTTAATTGTTTGTGTAAATGGATTTGATTGCACACAGTAATTCAATTGCACAATTAAACAAATGTTTTGTTAATTCCTGGAGTCATTCGTTTCCACATATATATAGTACATATACGTATGTATTAACACTCAGCTACAGAAAACATTAAATGGGGCATCATCTGTGCATGGACTCAGTAGGCAGCATAATTACATGTATCATATTAATACATTTAACTATATACATGATATAAAATACTTACCTGTATAGTTACATTTATGCACCAACAATTAGCTAACACTGTAACCTAAAGTCCACTTAGTTAAACACGTTGGTGAGAAACGTTAGGTAATGAGATTATTTAAATGTATGGGGAAAACATAAGTGTGTTTACGACATAACGTTGATAACTGCAAGTTTTGTGCTGGGAAATATTCACATAACAACATCACAAGTAAAAACATTTACCTTGGAGTTACATTCCACACATTCTGTGAGCCTCGCTGTGTCAATTGCCAGTTGAAAAGGCACAGTGGATTAGGCAAAGATTTTGGTTTGGTTTGCCGTTTGGCCCTAACCATGTTACGTCTTCAACTGTATTAGTAAAAAAAAAAACTAAAAAAAAACTTTTACCAGCAGTATTTGGAGTTAATTTGGAGCAGTCGGTGAGGGCTGGTAATGTCATCGGCCATAAGTAAATGTCTAATATAAAAAAATACCGCAGCAGCACAAACAGAACTTGTAATGGCACAAACCAGCACAGACGGAGCACCAACTATTGACACTATTGTGGGTTAATTCTGAGCATGTGGGGGGGCTGAGTGACCTCTGAATGACCTATAAAGTATTATTTAATATCTAAAGAATGAAAGCAGCACAAACCAGCACAAACGATTAAGACTATTTTCCAGACGTTTTGCGTTGGGTGGGGGGCCAACTTCACGCAGGTCTTATCAGGGCAACATTTTAATTGGGACACTTACAAATCACGTGGCATGGTGAAACAACTATGATGGGCTGCAACTCCTGCACCACAGTCTTCCCGCCTCTCTCTCCCTCTCTCACTTCCATCCGGTTTAATTTATAGCTAGACACCAAAATATGACAGATATACAGTATAGCTAACTGCTTAACGTTACCCTGAATTGTGTATTTCTCTGAATGTTGCACCTCTTGTCGAGATCAGTGGTATCTTCATAGTACTTTTCCTGGTTGGAAATGCCATTGAAGTGCAAGCTACATCCAAACAGAAAGCTACAATAACAGTTACAGTAGCTGGCTAGCTAACATTAACTAAATTAATCTGTCTGGCTAGCTGGCTAGCTAAACTGACTAGGCAGGCTGAGCTAAATACGTACAGTAGCTAGCAACGTCAATCTAAAAACAGTATACATGATTTCTTCCTATTTAGCAACCAGCATAGTAACGGACGCTTTGGTGCATTACGTAATCCTGTCAGACGTTTGCAAGTTCTAGCAACAGCCCTAGCAACAAAAGCTACAACCTAGTATAGGATATTGCAACCTTGCATGATGGTAAAGGGCAAAGGGCCACACCCTCTCATGCAATGCCATGCCAATTAGCCACATGGTGGCGCTATAATAAACAATTGAAAATGCAATCTTTGAAAGCTCACGCCCCTCTCCCTGTGTGAGCTAGAATCCTATAAATTGATACACTGGTCCCTCTCCTCACAAGGAACAAACTTGCCTCAAGAACCCATGAAGCCTGCCATGACGGATTTTGCGCTATTTAGAATTTTGAGAAAAACACTCAAAACACTACTCCTCTGGCACCGAATGACCGATCTGCACAGAACACAGATACATGGCATCTATGGACGAATGTCTCCCAACACATTTTTGGGGGCTAGTATGTAAAACAACATGGCCTCTACTGACCAATAAACTTTCACATGGGCGTGATCTGGCACATAAATTAATATAGATCAGTCACGGATATTCTTATTGTGCCTATGTTCCAAACACTGTCACGATTCAACACATGCAAGCACATTCAGATAAGCCACAGAGGGCGCTATAATGGACACATGTTTATATCTCTTGATCTGTTTGTCTCAGAGTGATGACATTTGGCACACACGCTCAGGGATGTGAGTCTAGCTAACCTGTTGAGTATGGTTGACATAGTTTTTGGGAAATGTTGTGTTTAATTTCTTGCATCCATAAATGCTATAAACCAAATTTGGTGCCTGTCGGTCCACCGGTTCTGGAGAAGAAGACGTTTAAAGTAGCCAATATCATAAAAAATAGTCAGAAATACATAAAGTACATTGCATTATTTTTGCAATAATGTGTTTTAAGAACAAGAGTACTAACATATGCGCTGTGTAACGTTGATATAGTCCATTGGAAATGTTATTTCTTAACACGTTAAATATAACACAAACACAAATGTTTCTAAACTATCTCTGTGGCCACACGTCAGTGATCCTGTTAATGAGCAAGTTAGGCAATGCATCTGAAGTTATGTTTAACTAAATTATTTCGATGACGTGCAAAAAAGTTGAAGTGTTTTTGTAGCGTAATTGAGTACATTTCTGAAGATGACATCAACATATTAAGTAAGACATTTATATGGGGATAAGAAGTGTGAAATTCTGTCAAAAGCAACATATAAATCATTGTTTTTTTGCTGGCGCCAAGACAGTAATGCTTTCTGTGGCCTTACGTAACCATTGTAGTTAATTAGACCAATTTTTACCAGGGTGAAAATGGACAGAGGGTCTTGGAGTATCAGTGTTCATGTAGGATAACTTTTGCCTAGAGAGTATGAATGGTGATATACCATTATTTAATTTTTTTTGATGACAATGTCAATAAATAACATTGTATACATAGCCAGGTGGCAACCTTTGTTTCCCAGTATGCATGTAGCAGTCTGTTATGGTTGTGACTGTCATTCCAAAAGCATTACCAATATTCTCTATTATCGTCAGAATGTTGCCAAGTATGGTACTATGTTGTAGAAAAAAATAAGGAAGGGAAGCACCGCTAAGGTACACAATAGTAGGTTTGGGTAGACAGAAGGTGCTCTTTGGTAAAATAGGTAAATTGTTCATCAAAGAGACAGGAGTACCAAGGCACTCTTCATATAATTAATTCAAATGCCTTTATTTGAATGGCATGTTCAATGGAAACAAAGATGAAAAACAGCGATGCGTTTCAGCTGCATGGCCTTCGTCAGGGAACAGCTTTTTTCAATCAACCCTGGTTTGAAGAGGCAGTGGTTAAGTAATTCATTAGACAACACCTAGTAAGCAATACTATACACATTAAAAAGTGGAATACTGTAGATATGTTATCAAAATGCAAATCAAGTCTAGAAGCATCAGCACCCCTAGTAAGGTAGTTCTAACCTTGAATAAGACTGGGCAAAGTGGCAGTCGCGATTTTAGCATGCAAACTCCCCAATTTGTTTTGATGCATGCCAGCAAAGCTACTACACAACACAACACTAAACAATACATTAATTTGACTATAACGGAGACAAACAGTGCCCAAAAACTGTTAGGGCCTACATAAAGCTGTCCCAACAACTTACCACCGCTACACATGGCTATCAACGGAGCCTTGTCTGGCAGCAAAACAGTTAATTCAACCTCATTTACTGCCTTTAAAAAAAGCATAGCTGATATTGCTGACTTGCTTTAACAAATGTGGTGTCTACTGACAACTGAGATGTACAAACTATGGCATAAGGGGACGACGAGCGGATAAGAGGCAATCAGTAATTTTGATTAAGACATTAATGAGCAAGCTAGGACGGACGTAGTCAATATAACTGTAACTATTTGTTCAGCACTTTTGAAATGTACAGCGACAGAATTCAGAACATGGGCCGTTCTTACAGTATTCTCCCTGTACACAAAGTCAGAACCGTAGGACAAATAAAGGGGCATATATGCAGACAATGAAAGCTTACTACACAACATAGACTTAATATAACTTTCTTAACTACAGTATACATATCTCCCAAGCATATTACAATATTTATGCAGCAGCATACAATACATTTTGGGACTAATCTTGTTGTGCTGTGCTCACTTCAATAGGAAGGTGGCGCAGCGGTCCTTCATGAGCAACTTTTGTCATCAAAGTCTGGCATTCTCTGGATTTATGGTGCTTTCAATACAACTGGGTACTCTGAAAAAAACAAGGTTGAATAATGACGTTAGTGATCTTCAAGTTGGAGCTCTAGAAAGAGGCCAGAGTTCCTGACTTGGAATCCCAAGTTGGATGACCGTTCAAAACATATTTTCCCAGTTGGAGCTAGTTTCTTTCAGAGTTCCCAGTTGTCTTGAACACGGCAGAAGTCATGCTGGATTGACAGCATGGCCAGTGTCAAATGTTTATCCTTTTAAGCTTGGAAAAGAGACCTTTAAACCCAGACTTGTAAAACACATCCACTCCACTGAATAATAGGCTTGTGATTGCTTTAAAATGCTTGCAGTTAGCCACGGATTCCTTCCAAACCACTCATTGTTGAATTAGCGATTGTAATGTTTAATTTGAAAAAAGGTTAAATTGTAAGTAGCACATTGTTGTTACTTTTCAATCCAAAATAAACATTCACAAGGCACTGCAGAACACTACAGAAATGGACATTACAAAATGTTAGACTAATGTTGAAAGCCAATGTACATAATACACAAGCCAACAAAAAAAAACACTTTCAGGACACAATTATTTTTTTAAGTACTAAATGTCCTGTTGTAAGGGCTTGATTGTGGTAATAGCCTCTTACTCCCACCAGGGGGAGTGGAAGTACCACAATCAAGCCCTCACACCCTAACTAGGGGAGCAATGATCCTCAAATCAGAGGCAGCTGTACAGGGTTGTCTCTGATTGGGGATTGTATTTAGGCTCCCCACACATCCACCTGTGTGTGGATCATTGTTTGTACTTGTCTGCCTTGGGTCTCAGAAAGTAAGTCACTTTGCTTTGGTTTATTAGTGTTTCAGTTTAGTCATTTCTCCTTTTATTATTTTGTGCCTCGTGAGAACATCTCCGAAATAAAAAAAGAAATGACACTCCACTAGTGCTCCGTGTATCGTCCCATTACTCAGCATCGTGACACCTGTAAAACACATCATAAAATAAATAAGAATTGCCATTTTATGGCCTATCAGTTTTAAAGACGTAACAAGCTGTACATCATAGTACTTAGTAGGGATGAACATACTCTTTCTCAGTTACATACAGTAGGCTGTCATAAATTGCAAGAATTTTAATTTTAGTGTTTGTCAACTATTCGTTCAAGTGTTAAGCACTTTAACCCGAGTTCCAGAGAGTGAGTGTTCATGTATGTTTTTAAGTATAAGTAGTTTGTTTGAGCTTGTGTGTTCAAATTTTTAAGGCACACGCAACATCATGGCTCAAATCTCTTGAATACTACAAAGGAAAATTTAGTAAACATAAATGTGAGCTACGCACATCCACAGTGGGGCTAGAACCCACAAATACGTTGCCTAAAAACTTAGGAGACCTGATCCATGAGCAACCACATTGTGAAGTAAAAACAAAATAAATAATTGGTGTCCACCTGCAGTGGAATATGACAAGGCATGCAAGTCCTTCAACTGTACTCAAACTGAGACACTTCAATTAAGAAATGTAACCAACAACTTTAAACATCTCCATAGTGTTTAACAAGAGGAAAAGTGAGTGTTCCACTTCTCTGTCAAGCTCTGCATGCCTACATCATCAAGGTGTTCTTAAGGGTCTGCAACCTTGGTGATCATTTCTTACCCTCCAATCCAAGCAAAATCTTTTGAAAAATTTCAAAGATATATTTTTTTGTATTATTATTTTTTTATTTCACCTTTATTTAACCAGGTAGGTCAGTTGAGAACAAGTTCTCATTTGCAACTGCGACCTGGCCAAGACAAAGCAAAGCAGTGCGACAAAAACAACACAGAGTTACACAGTAAACAAACATAGTCAAAAACACAATAGAAAATCTACATACAGAGTGCAAAATGTTGGTTAATATTATTAATAATATTGGTTAGCCCCTTGGAATAGCTGAGGTGAAGAGCGTCGATCAGGCCCAAAAAACTTTTTTAAAGCATCAACTAGCTGACTGAGTTTGGTCACCACTTCACTCTCTATGACAACAGAAATTTTCACAGAGTGGTAGTGAACTAGGTCTTTCACATTACTATTGACAGTTATAAATAGGGCCACTGACGCATCCACAAGCTCTATCTCATCTGAATCCTCCTACAGAGAGAAAGAGAGAGAGAAAAAGAAATAGAGAGACAGAAACAGCGAGACAGAAAGAGAGAGAAAGAAACAAATTAGACTAATACTAGGAGACTAGTAGCAACATCCTGTATAAAGTTTACAGTACATAATCAGCAGAAATGGCTCAACTAGAATAGTCCTGATATTACACATTTATGAACCTACCACACATGTTCTAAAAATCCCGACACATCCTCGTTCATGAAGATGGGAAAAGCATGAAGAACGGTGATGCGCCTTGTGTGGATATCATGTAGTTCCTGCAAGGACAAAGAAATACTATGACAGACATACTGATCAAACCAGGTTAATTGCATCCCTACTACTATATTACTATAAATGGGCCTTCTTTAAAAGTTTGTATTTCAAGTTTGTATTTATTTATATAGCACATTTAAAAACAGCAAACAGGGCTGACCAAAGTGCTGAACAATACACAAGATGAAGAACAAGGACAAACCCCACATTCATGACAGAAGCTCACAATAAAGAAAAAAAAATAGGTTTTAAGAGAGGATTTAAAAACAGTTAGAGATTGAGCCGCTCTGATGTAAACCGGAAGGCTGTTCCACAGCCTAGGGCCAGCAATCGCAAAGGCTCTGTCCCCTCTATTCTTTAACCGTGATCTGGGGACAGACAAAAGTCTCTGATCACCAGACCTCAGGTTTCGTGTGGGATTGTGTGGACAGAGTAGCTCAGACAAATAAATAAAGAATGTCTTCTCTGCGATGCGCCTATGAACAGCTCTTAGCCATGGTATATTGGACATATTCTTATGGATGCATGTGAAATAATGGACAAAATAGGTTTTTGCCCATCCCCAATATACTCAAATCTGCACATGACACCAAACAAAAAAGAGAACTGCCTTAAACCATTAGTCAACCTTACATAAAAATACCATCATTTGTGTTTTCTCTAACCTGTTGATCGTGGATCTTTAAGATGTCACGAAGAGCATCTGCAATCCGTCCCATCTTTGAAGCCTTTTGTCTGAACATGGTCATCAAACGAGATGTGTGTTTATCCAACTCTGCAAAGAATTTGTTGGGAAAGTTCTGGTTCGTGATTCTCTGGAACACTGCATACACCTTTATTTGGAAAAAAAACATGACAATGGTGTATGAATAACATACAGTATGTATAACTATGTACACCATGCATAGAATATATTAATAAAATGGTTCACCTCAGACCATACGCAGACCAGGCCAGAGATCAATGTGGTTAGCATCATCTTACTGATTAAGGTCTTGTTTTTTTCAGTCTTTTTAACCTCTTCAATAATTTCCTGCCTCAGAACTTTAAGGTTTGCTGGGTCCTGTCCTTGGGAAAGTTAGGTAAGAAGTTTACTTCAGCACTCTTGAGTTTCTTTATGTTTGAGTGTGATGGTTCGTTTTCCGGACTGCTCCAACTTTCTTTTGCTAGCATTGACAAAGACCTCTTGACATCCTACTCTCCTCAGCTTGGTCCTGTAATTGCCCGTCTTGAATTTTATACTTTTCTTCCATCCAATCCACCCTGTATCAGATCATGCTTCTTTCAAGCAAGGATGTTTGTTAATAAGGGCCTCGGCTGCCTTGACCCTAAAAATTGGTGAAGCAAGTTTCTGTAAAATGTCATGTTTTTGGTCGCGAGACAACTTAAGACAATTTCCATTCCTTTCAAAGTCAGCATTGCCCCAAAAGAAAATGTGGGAACTGGAAAAGGACTCAGAGGCCACATGCTAACACGGTCAGGAGACGACACATCTGAGAGTATGTCCATAGATGCAACAGAACCGATACTTTCTGCAGGTAAGATATGAATAACTGCCTTTTGTGGTAACTCATCAATGTCCACAAGGGAAGTAAGTTTCCCATCAAAGTCTGGGTCTTCATACTTAAGTCTAAAGTCGCAGTCCAATTCCAGTTCATTCTTCAAAGTGTTGATTAGTTCATCAACAGAGGCTGGCCGGGAGATTAGTTTGATCTTCCTTGCACGGTGGTCTGGTTCAACAACACGAAGCATCATGGCTTGAGGGTCTGTAGCTGCCATTGCTCTGTTAAAATAAAAAAACATTTACACCATCATCAGAGTTAAACTGTGTCAAATGTAGAAAGTGGTGTTAACTTGGCCTCACTGGAATGAACCTTTTTGTTGTCAACAATAAGCAGCCATCAATTTGGTATGCGGACAATGTGACGGTATCATTGACCTCAGAGTGTAGGTGGACAGACAGGATCCCTTCTTTGGGTGACAACTCATAGGATCGTAGATGTTCTACATACCAAGCGTCAAAACCAGAACAAAAAAAAACAACATTGTTATTAACTAGGTATATCTGTTCAATGTTGCTGAATTTAGGTAGTCCCTCACTTTCTCCAACTGACACAAACATGCCACTGACATAGTCTGTGCCCTCAATTGTGACCTTGGAAGTGCAGAAAACTGTGTCACTAGTTGTCTGTCCTTTTATGTATGTCTGAGCTAATTCTGGTAGGGTTGATACCAAAACAGAATTAACACCATAAGTTTGGGTTTTTGCTTTGAAAAATGACGGTGCACTAAGATGATATGCAATCATGTGCTGGTGCCTCGTTGCCAATGTCTTCAAAATGTTCTGAAGTTCTGTGCATCATGTACTACCCTTTTGAAAAAACAATGTTTTCCTTCGAACCGCATAGTCCAAAGGTGCACCAAGGGGCCAAAGCACTTAACGAGGCCAGGATAATGCTTCACATAGTGACGCTTTGGTCGAAGCCTGAACTCAGGGAAGACCTCTTGTAGTGTTTGCCTGTGGTCAGTAATTCTGCACTGAAAGTAATCTAAAGTTTAATCTGTAAATGATGGACACAAAGACAATTCCACCACGTCTTTCAACTCCATCAAAACTGAGCATGCACCATTTCCCTCTGGCACTACACTGCCTACAAGTAGTGGAAGTAGTCTAAGCAAGGTGGCATTTTCATGCCCATTGCCCCCTATCGTCCCTCTAGACATACATGTTTTGGGAATTGGCTGAGGTCTGTCAACTTTATCTGTATACTGACATGGAAATTACAATATCTTTTGGTTCAGATACTCTAATGAGAAGTACTTCAGACGGATCATCTCTTTAATGCAAAGAGACAGTTCAACAGGCACAATACCTCCCAAAAGATCATGAAGTATGTCTGGTGGGAAACCAGTGACAGGATGGAAGTATTGTAGTGACTCACGCAAGACACAGTGTCCTTTTACACCAAACTGGCTGGCCAGAGTCATTTTGTACACTTTGAACATGAATGTCATGCGCATCTTTGGTTCTCTGGATAAACTCTCCATCTCTGACTTCATTAACTTGAAATTCTTCACTAGTGGCCATACAGAATCGGCAGACATACTCTGCTCTGAAGGACTCGATAAAACCCCCTAATCCATGAGCAGCCAAATTGTCAGCAGAAACACAAAATATTGTGCTCTTGATATTCTGCCCTACTGATTAAATAAAAACACCCTCCTGTTTAAGAGTGTGGATATCGCGCAACAGTGGAGCAAGTACAGCTCCATAACCACATCTCTGAAGATCTGTTACTTTGCATAGCACAGCTAGCTGTATAGTGTGTAATGCTGACCGATATTTAGGCGGTAAATTAGCCAAGACCCAGTACACTGCACAGAGTTTATGAATTTTACGAGATGTGCCAAGAGGATTTGCAATTTCTAAATCATCAATATATAGCTGTATTGATAGTCTTAGTTCTTCGTTTGAAAACAGCTCATTTTCATGGAAATAAGTTCCATCACGATATGACATATAGCGACTCACCTCAGAGTTAGGTTCAATGATCTTGCTATGAATGTCACTGTTTCTAAAAAATTCCTGAATCATCTGAAGAATTGGAACATACATGAAAGTGTGCCCAGGTGGTGGTAAGTCATACTGCACTGGCATTACATGTGGGTAGTTTTGCTCAAAAAAGGTTTTTATCCTTTTGGATGAAGACAGATCTGCACCTTTAGATGTGGCACTGAAAAGAATATTAGATTCCATGACAGCAATGACCATTTCATCCAATGTAGAACCAGTAACAGTAAGGCCATGCCTCTGCAATACCTCACTAACAGCCCCCTTGATTACTGGTTGGGACAAAATGTATAACTGATTCAAGTTGTCAACTATTTATTGTGTAGCTGTGCTTGATACATGAAGAATGGCTTGCATATTTAAAAATAAAGAAGCTACATTAAGTTTCAGCTGGTGTCTCAATTCACCAGTGTCACGCTGATCAGAATCCTCAATGTCCCCACCCTTGTCAGGACAGCCCTCAAACAAGTCTCTACTGACTTCTGAACTAAAAGACGTGGGGGTTTGAGTAGGATCACAGACAATGTCATCACCAAAATCTAACCCAACACTAGCTGGGTGTGCCCTACTCTTGTGAGAATTGAATGACGAATACACATTAGTGCTATAATTGCAATTCTTGAATGGACATACCACGCTTTCATGATTCTTTAAATGCCCCCTGAGATTAATAAAAAGTACAGTTTCATTAAAGGGTTGTTGAAAAGTACACAAAGAGCACTTAAAAGCTCCAACGCCAACATATAAAAATATTTTAAAAAAGAAAGGAATTAAGGTTAAAATCAAGCCTGCAATTTAATTAAATAATTTACTAAAATATATAACTACACCAACACCAATTAGACTACCCTTTTTACACCCCATTTGCATGCGAGTACAACCTGTCTCAGTTGCAAATCTACAAGGGAAATTGAAACATGACAAGCCATATTTAACGCCACATGGGCTACAGTTTAGCTAGCTAATGAGTTACTCTATAAATACATAAATCTAATTAGGTTCAAGTCCAAGGACTAACATATGGTTTATGGTGTATTTCTTCATAGTTGCATTAGTAGCAGTAATGTTAACTGTTTAAGTAGATAATGGCGTAAAAGTACTGTTGGTGTTTTTCTACATACCCAACATAACTAAATGTACTGTATGGCGGGAAATAGACCGCGTTTTACCCATGCCGTAAAAACTAAGTTAGCAGCTAGCTAGCTAGCTAGAATCCACATTGTTGTTTTACAAAGGTGCTAAGCACTTCTAAAGGTAGTGATGTTGACTAAAATACACCGCAAGCATGGAATTCTACAGCTTTAATTCAAACACGTCAAATGTTCATTCAGTTTATGTTAACAAAGTGAATATAACTTACATCTCACGGTTTACAGCAGCGGAGACAAGACTGAATTTATGGCGGGTCTTGGGTAGCGCTGTCTTCAGACGTTGACGTGACGTTTGTGAAATGGAGCAAGTCCAAGAAGAATCCACACAAAACCATAGACTCACAAAACCAACTCAGAGAAAACGTTTGAGATGGATAATGTCCAATTTCACGAAAACTAGTGAGAGGAGTCCGCCAACTGTCTTAAAAAACTTCTCACATTGGCTTATGATGTCAAAACGTAATACCTCAAAGCACGTCATTGAAGTTGGAGTAAATCTATCATACGAAATCGAATGTTTCCAGTTTCATACACTCAAAGATGCAGATATTGTAGAGGTCACTTGACTTGTTTTATTCATTATAACTGTTGAATATATATATATATTTTTTTTTTTTCACTCAAAGCAATGAAATACTTTTGACTTTGGGGTTTACAGTGCAGGGTAACATGACCTGGCTTTCGGTGATTAAGCCACAAATATTTTACGCTGCTGCAATGGTGTAAAAACAAGGTGTCAACTGATTGTGCCACTTAGACATGTGGTTAGGTGAAACTCCCGATGTCATCTAGTCCAACTGGGGCAGCAGGTAGCTTAGTGGTTAGGGCATTGGGCCAGTAACCGAAATGTTGCTGGATTAAATCCCGAGCTGACAAGGTAAAAAAAATATGTTGTTCTGCCCCTGAACAAGGCAGTTAACCCACGGTTCACCGGTAGGCCGTCATTGTAAATAAGAATATGTTCTTAACTCACTTGCCTGGTTAAATAAAATATCGCTGCATCGTTGGTTAAGTGTTTGTAAGTAAGCATTTCACTGTAAGGTCTACACCTGTTGTATTGTGACAAATGCATTTTGATCTGCTAAACATGTGTATGTGACCAATAACATTTTATTTGATTTCACCAGCATAATTTAGCAACAGAGGATCAATAGCTCATTTAAAAAGAATTGCTGTAGATTGTGATTCCTAGTCTAGTCGGGAAAACAGCTGAACACATCAGTGGAGGCTGAATTTCTACACATCAGTGGAGGCTGCTAAGGGGATGACAACTCATAATAATGGCTGGAACGGAGCGAATGGAATGGCATCAAACACATGGAAACTATGTGTTTGATGTATTTGATACCAATCCACTCATTCTGCTTCAGCCATTACCACGAACCCGTCCTCCCCAATAAAAGTGCCACTAACCTCCTGTGCTACCCACATTATACTGACAGCTCTCCCATACACAGGGACCATGAAGTAATATCCCTTCTAGCTGTCTGAGTCTTGTTTTTCTCACTGAGAGAGAAAACCCTGCCCTTACAGCTGACTGAGCAGAGCTTACTAGGGAGCCAAGAGGAGAGTTGGAACGCAGTGTTCCGCCACCCCTCCTCATCCTCACAGAGCTGCCTGGTGGTCTGGAGGAGGAAGCTGCTAGCAGACTGTCTGTCTGCAGCCCCTCCACACCTTCACTCCCTAGACTTTCACACATCTCTATCTCTCAATAAATTGTTACAATTAATGGTGAGAGTATTGTGATGTATTAAATGTGGTGTGTGTATGTGTGTGTGTGTGTATCCTTACACGCACATGCGTGTGTTCTACCTGATCTCCATGTATACATTGGCAACCTGTATACATTGCTAGATTTCAATTTACAAAGCCATTTAGTGAGTAAGAGGGAGCTAGCGGAGCCAGGGCCTGCTCATACAATGGAGCTTACTATCTCCAGCAGAGACCCATTACCTTTGCTCGACCGCTCATCCGTAAGCTAATTAGGGCTGGGGTTCAACCCAGTCTAAATGTCATTATGGGGATCAAAAACCACGGAGAGAAGACTCAATAAGAGGGAAAACAGGACAGAGGTGGGTGGGTTAAAGAGAGGGGGATGAGGGGAAAAAGACAGAGATATTAGAGTAAGTGGGAGGAAGAGTTTATTATAGGAAATAGAATAGAATCTCTCGCATGGCAGAGGAATATGTGAACTTTAACATTGACAACACAATTCTCAAAGCGATGACTCTAAAAGAAGTGCAAGAAGAAACAAAGAAAGACTCTGCTCTACAGAAGGTGATGCGTCTGTTGTCCACGATTCACCATGTGAATCTTGCCACGTGATTTCCCAACACTAAAAGCACTCTTTCGCATGAGACAAGAACTAACAATCAATGCACAAGCAAACATCATCCTGAGAGGAACACGGCTCATTCTTCCAGTCTCTCGCCACAAAAAATCTATCAACCTAGCTCACACAGGACATATACTGTAGGTATTGTGAAAACAAAAAAGATACTGAGAGAGAAGGTTTGGTTTCCAGGCATAGATGACATGGTGGTCAAGCTGCCACTGCAGAAAATCCTATGGAACCACTGTCTATGTCGAAACTACCCAAAGGTCCATGGCTAGACGAATCAGTCGATTTCTGTGGTCCTTTCCCATCGGGTGACTACCTACTTGTAGTTGTCGATGAATACTCTAGGTATCCGGAAGTTGAAATCGTAAAGTCCACATCTGCCACATTCCCAAGCTTGACAAAGTTTTATCTTCCTTTGTACCTGAGATTGTAAAAACGGACAATGGACCACCCTTCAATGGACAGTCCTTCACAGATTTCAGCCACTACCTTGGATTTAAACATAGAAAGATAAAACCTTACTGGCTGAGAGCTAATGCTGAAGCAGAATGCTTCATGAGAACACTCAAGAAAACTGTCACAGCCACATACTCTGAAGGAAAACCTTGGAATCAAAATATTTTCTGAGAAACTACCGCGCAACCCCTCAGCAGAGCTGATGTTTGGCAGTAAACTCTGCACTACACTTCCCACAAAGCCTCACGTTACACCAAACACCAAGCTATGTGAAACTGACCAACGTGCAAAGCAACACATGAAAGAGACTGCTGACTAGAAGAACCGAGCACGACCCTCCACACTCAAACCAGGAGACGGTACTCTGCCGTCAGCATGTCAAAGGAAAAATCATGACTCCCTACGATCCTAAACCTTACAAAGTCGTGAGGATCAAAGGATCGATGATATCGGTGACACGCTCTGGACGTCTGGTAACCAGAAACTCATCCTTCTTCAAAAAGCTCTTACCGTCAATACCTGTTGACTTTGACCCCGAGCTGTCGGAAGAAGAGGACGACCTGTACGCTTGTCCACATGCCGCTGAACAACCAGATCAAGACCCGTATTCAGATCCAAACCCTCGATACTCTATGAGAACAAATAGAAGACCTCCAAGATATCTCATTGAAGATATGTAATTAATCAAGTTCGAAGACTATGAAATAGTTAACCTTAATGTTATATCCCAAGTGAAATATATACTGACCAGCAGTGATAACCTAAGTTGATCTTTATTTTGAAATTGTCATGTCCTGATATGTTTCACCTGTCTGTGCTTGTCCCCTCCCCACACCAGGTGCACCCTATCATCATCATTAGTCATTTTGGGTATTTAGCCCCTTGGGTGCCTCCCAGTCTAGATAGTCTCATCTCCATTGCCATGCGTATTGGCAGTAGGCTTCAGGAACGAAACCGGGAGAGAGAAAATCATCGTCCTGCTCAGGCACTTCCGCATTTCGGCGGACCGGGTGGCAGAGCGTCACCGGGAGTAACGGCACCACCCGAACCATCGAGGGCGCCCGAAGTCCTGACATCTGAGCCCATGCAGATAGGAAGGACACAACTGACGGCCGAGGAACGTCAACGCAGGATAGACAGTCGCAGCTGCCTCTACTGTGGAAAGAAGGGACATTATGCAGCCGGCTGTCCTTTAAAAGGGCGGGCTCATTCGTAACTGCAGGAATACGGGTGAGTCAAACCAAAACCCTGTGGGTACCCCCGGTTCGTTTTCCTTTTTCCTGCCACTATTATTTGGGGTTCCCAAACCCTGAGAGTAAATGTCCTTATGGATTCAGGAGCTGACGATTGCTTTATTGATAACTCCCTTCTGGTTAAATTAGGCATTCCTTCACACCCTCTAAGCACACCCATCGAGGCCACAGCCCTAGACGGTCGTTCTATTGGGCGGGTGTCTCAGATATCGGTGCCCGTTACGATCCTGTCTGGCAACCACAGGGAGGAGATCCAGTTCCTGCCCCTACATTCCCCTAATGCTCCGATTGTGTTAGGCCATTCTTGGCTTGTTAAACACAACCCTCACATCGATTGGATTACCGGTTCTGTTACAAACTGGAGCCCTTTTTGCCTTGCTCATTGTCTGAAGGCTGCACCTCATGTTCTAAACAGACAGGTTTCACAGGCCATGGAGGACATCGATTTGTCATCTGTCCCCTCCGAATACTGGGATCTAAGGGAGGTCTTCAATAAGTCTCGGGCTAACTCGCTACCACCTCATCGGCCATACGACTGTGCCATAGATCTCCATCCAGGCACATAACCCCCCACGTGGACGTCTGTACTCCTTGTCCGGTCCGGAGACTAAGGCCATGGCAGATTATGTGGAGGCCTCCCTCAGGGCTGGGATTATTCGGCCATATTCCTCTTCTGCTGGCGCTGGGTTTTTCTTCGTAGCCAAAAAGGATAAGACTCTTCGCCCATGCGTTGATTACCGGGGTCTTAATGACATTACGGTGAAGAACCATTATCCACTTCCTCTGCTGGCCTCCGCTTTTGAACTGCTCCAGGGAGCCACGATCTTCTCAAAACTGGACCTCCGAAACGCCTACCACCTGGTACGGATACGAGAAGGTGATGAATGGAAGACGGCGTTTAACACTGCTAGTGGACACTACGAATACCTGGTTATGCCATTTGAGTTGACTAACGCTCCCGCTGTCTTCCAGGCTCTGGTAAACGATATGCTCCGGGACATGATTAATCGTTTTGTCTTCGTGTATCTGGATGATATTTTGATTTTCTCCCACTCTGCCCAGGAACACACAGCACACGTACGACAGGTCCTCCAGAGATGATTGGAAAATCAACTGTTTGTAAAAGCAGAGAAGTGCGAGTTCCATCGCTCTGTCATTCCCTTCCTGGGTTACATAGTGGCCGCGGGTAGCATCCGGATGGATCCAGGCAAGATCCAAGCCGTCACTGATTGGCCACAGCCCTCTTCACGCCTGGATCTGCAATGCTTCCTGGGGTTTGCCAATTTTTATCGGCGATTCATTCGGAATTACAGCATTTTGGCGGCCCCACTCACTGCCTTGACCTCAACTAAAGTGAGCTTTGTGTGGTCACCCCAAGCAGCCCAGGCCTTCACTGCCCTCAAACGGAGCTTCACTTCAGCCCCCATTTTGATTCACCCAGACCCAGCCCGGCAGTTTGTGGTGGAGGTAGACGCCTCCAATATCGGCGTGGGGGCTGTGTTGTCGCAAAGGTCGGACAACGATCAGAAGCTGCATCCATGTGCATTCCTCTCCCGTCGTCTGACACCTGCTGAGGTAAATTATGACGTCGGCAACAGGGAATTGCTGGCGGTCAAGACAGCATTGGAGGAGTGGAGACATTGACTGGAGGGGGCGGAAGACAATAATCTTGAGTACCTACACTCAGCCAGGAGACTCAATGCCCGACAAGCCAGGTGGGCTCTGTTTTTTACTCGTTTTGATTTCAGCCTGTCTTATCGGCCTGGCTCAAAGAATACGAAACCAGACGCCCTCTCCTGTGTGTCAGTCCTGCTGCTGCGGTCCAAGGAAATGAGCCCATTCATCCTGTCTCTTGTCTGGCTACGTCCTTGGTCTGGGGCGTTGAAGAGGCTGTGCGTAATGCGCAACAGTTGAGCCCTGACCCAGGAGGGGGTCCGCCGGGCTGCCTGTTCGTACCTGACCCTGTTCGATCCCGAGTCCTGGAATGGGGCCATTCGTCGAGACTGACCTGCCACCCCGGCGCTGGTCGGACCCTGGCATTTATACATCGACGATTTTGGTGGCCCACCATGGGGGTGGATGTCCCCTCTTTTGTCTCGGCCTGCATGGTGTGCAACCGAAGCAAGACGTCCCGCCAGGCCCCGGCGGGTCTCCTGCAGCCTCTCCCTGTCCCTCATCGTCCATGGTCGCACCTCTCCCTGGACTTTGTCACGGGTCTGCCACTATCCGACGGCAATACCGCTATCCTCACCGTAGTAGAGCCTAAGTTGCCATCGGCCAAGGAGACAGCCCAATTGATGGTGCAGCACGTTTTCCGGATCCACGGACTACCCATTGACGTTGTCTCCGACCGGGGTCCTCAGTTCACCTCCCAGTTCTGGAGGGCTTTCTGCACCCTTATTGGATCCTCTATCAGCCTGTCCTCAGGATTCCACCCAGAGTCTAACGGCCAATCGGAGCGGGCCAATCAAGACTGTTCTACGTTGCCTGGTTTCGGACAATCCCACCACCTGGAGCCGGTAACTTGTTTGGGTGGAATATTCCCGCAACACCCTGCCTTCCTCCGCTACTGGGCTTTCCCCCTTTGAATGCTCCTTGGGCTACCAGCCTCCGCTGTTTCCGGAGCAGGAAGAGGAGGTTGGCGTCCCGTCGGCCCAGTTGTTTGTCAGGCGCTGTCGTCGGACATAGAAAAAGGCCCGGGCTGTTCTGCTACGCACCAATACCAGGTATCGGCGGCAGGCCGACCGTCGCAGGACCCAGGCTCCCCACTACCGTGTTGGCCAGAGGGTGTGGCTGTCCACCCGAGATCTGCCCCTTCAGGTGGAGAGTCGCAAGCTTTCATCCCGTTACATCGGCCCTCATCAGATCTACCGGGTTATCAACCGCTCAGCTATACGCCTCATGTTGCCCCGGTCCCTCCGCATTAATCCTACCTTTCATGTGTCCCGTGTAAAACCTGTCTCTCATTGTCCTTTGTCTCCTGTTCCCAGGCCTGCCCCTCCTCCTCGGGTTATTGACAACCAACCTACCTGGACGGTGCGTCGCCTCCTAAGAGTCCGTCCCCGGGGCCGGGGTTTCCAGTACCTGGTTGACTGGGAGGGCTACGGGCCGGAGGAGCGGTCTTGGGTCTCTACCAGGGACATCCTCGACCCGGAGCTCATCGCCGACTTTCATCGATGGCATCCCGGTCAGCCAGGTATGCACCCGGGTCGGTCGCCAGGTGGTGCCCGTAGGGGGAGGGGTACTGTCATGTCCTGATATGTTTCACCTGTCTGTGCTTGTCCCCTCCCCACACCAGGTGCACCCTATCATCATCATTAGTCATTTTGGGTATTTAGTCCCTTGGGTGCTGTTGGCATTTGCCAGATCGTCTTGCCTAGTTCAGTCGTTCCAGCTCTCTGTTTTGTATTACTAACTCTGCCAGTCTGTTTCCCGGTATTTGAACCTCTACCTGCCTTTTGGATTACATGCCTGTCTACCCCATCCTGTGCCTTCGACCTTCTGATCTCCCACTAAACAGATTCTGCCTGTGTTATTCTGCACTGCCATCCTTCTGATTCCCGGTACCGAACCCTGCCTGAACTACTACTACGAGCCCGACTCCCCTTATTGGACTACTGCCATTCTGATTCCCTGTTACGAACATTGCCTGTCAATCACTACGAGACTGTCTTGCCCCATATCCTTTATTAAACATTCGATCATATCTCTGCCTCCGTGTCCGCTTTTGGGTCCCGTATATCTGTCGTTGTGTCAGAAATAAGGGATGTAATGCAGTGAACATTATGCCATAATCCAGTCCATGTATTTGTATTGTGGCATTCCAGTTCCACGTTTTACAGTAGCCAGATATATGCCTTGTGAACCATGTAATGCCAGCATACTTCTGAGTAAAGTTAAACTAAAGTATATGAACGCCCCGACCTCAGTTCTTATAAACATAAGCAATCTCAACAGTGTGATGTTACAATCAATAGAATATTATCAACTAAAGAGCAGCAAAATCTGTAACAGTGAAAGTCTCAGAACCAATGATTAGAAATGCTTCATGATTTTATAAATCAATTATGATGATGTTATAATGCTGTTATGGTGGCCTGTAATGACTAGAAGCATTGACGTTTATAATTATTTGCAATTACACTACTTGCTGACACTACAATTGTTCTCTATAAAATAGCAGTTAGTGAAAAGCCAGTGTTTCTTGTGAATGTTTGTCTACGCAGGTTTCCATAGTGTAGGTAGCAAAAAACACCCTTTACATCATGATGTCCCTTTTATACATCAGTTCTATGATTCTCTATGTTTTTAAGTGGAAAGTACCATGAGTGTTCTGTGGTGAACCCATAGTGTATCATGACGAGCCTGGGGGGGATGGGAACGATCTCTGTTCTCCTGCGGTCGATGTTCTCCAACCACAACAGCAGACCGTGGCTCAGCTCATGGGACTCCTGGAGAGAGAGAGAGAGAGAGAGAGAGAGAGAGGTGTGAAATGACAAATGCTGTTATGTTTTTCTCTAACATAGATGTAACAAACACAATATGCGTGTGGGGGACACATACAGACATAATTATACAGGTTAATTTTATTGGATGAATGTCCACAATGTGTGTATGACTGTGTACGTTTGCATGCTTGTTGTACATGACACTGCATCAGGGCCCTCTGTAGCTCTGCCCTCCAGTCCTCTAGTGATGAGTCCAGCCTATCCCAGCGTGAGTTCATCTCCTTCAGCCCGTCCCTCAGCTCACATGCCTCCTTTGAGTCAGCTGAGTAAGACTCTGATTGGAGGAAGTCAGCGCTGCTCAGGTTGATTGACAGGACCTGGGACTTGCGGGCATCCATGGCCTTCTGCAGGTCCTGGAAGAGGGGAGAGGATACAATACGTGTTTCTTAGAGTGTGAGATAGAAAATTGTGTTAGTGTAAGCCTTTGTTATTGAGGTAAACAGCATAAGTGTTGGTATTGTTTGTACTGTTTGTGATATGTGTTTGTATTGACATGGTATGGAAATGTATGCCATGTGGATGGACAGTATTTGTAACACTATCAGTATGCTGGTGCTGTGAGGGGGCAGTACTTAAGGTAGATTCCTGCTGACCCTATAAATGCCCAGTACTGGTTTAGAGTAGTTATAACTTGGCTTGGTGATGACAGAGCAGAGCTAGTGCAGTAGCAGCAGTAGGTGTCTGAGAGGGTAGATGTAGGTTAGTAAACCCCACCAGGATTCAGACCTCCTTGGGTATTTATAGTCTGTTGACATCCCTGTTTGATGTGTTGCAGACTGGGTTATCTGTGTGTACTGTATGGAGGTCTCTGTCTGGGCACTAGACCAACAGGCTTGTGATGAAACTGCACATGGGCAAGGAAAATCATAGAGGCCATGAGTATAATGTGTCGCATAGATTCAAACTGTATACATTAGACAAACACCTGTATGTACTGTTCACACGTTTGCACACACACACACACACACACACACACACACACACACACACACACACACACACACACACACACACACACACACACACACACATTTGTTTTACTGTCCTTGTGGGGACCAAACAATTGATTCCCATTCAAAATCAAATTTTCCCTATCCCTAACCCTAACCCTTAACCTAACTCCAACCAGAACCTTAACCCTAACCCCTAAGCCTAAAATACTTTTTTTCCTTGTAGGAAATGTTTTACTAACTTTGGGAGGACTTCTGGTCCGATAGTAAAACCAAAAACACACGCACACATGAATGCACACACACACACACTGTGAGTTTCCTGATCCTCCGTTCAATGATGTGTATGTCTGTGCTGAGGTCCAGCTCCCGTAGCTTTCCCAGCTCTTCCTCTGCCTGTCCCAGCCACGCCCTCATGGTCTACAGGTCTGAGATAAGAGGGTGCCCCTGCTGAATGTTCTGCTTCTGTCTGTATTTTTCACTCAGAGATTGAGCCTGGATCAGCTCCCAGCGCTCAATCACACCTGGGGGGAGAGAACTAAAACAGTTTCAGTTGACTCATCACTCAATATTGATAATAAGCGATAGAGAGAGAGAGTGTGTGTGTGTATCACCAATCTGCACTCTGGCTGTCTGTACTGGTGGGGTTGGTGAGCCCAGATCATCCTCCTCAGTCAACTATCCTCCAGTCCTCTTCACTGCATCTATACTGACACTCTCCCATCAGACACATCTACAACAGATAGAAAATAGACAACATAGTCTAGTCTGTTATTATAGTGTCACAAATGACTTATGGGTTTTCATGTATTTATGACAGTTTTAGCCAAGAGATTTTCTAGGAGAGAAAGCACTCACGTAGCCTATGTAGGTTGAAACCAGTTGCGGGCAGTGCCCTCTCTCTGCTGGTGGTGGTAGCGGCCAGAGTCCACAGCCTGGTCCAACTGTCTCAAGTGGGCTTTCAGCTGACCTGGCTCACCTGTGGGGTCAGGAGGGGGTCAGCCAATGAGGAGAGAGAATTCTCTGGGGGTTTGTTTATGGCCAGTCTACACTTTCATTTTGACATACAGTAGTGGTGGATACTGGCAGAAACATACACCTGGACAACATAGTCATAATGCAAATCACAAGCAATATTAAATGGTAGTTGGTGCAATTCATTGTTGAAAAACTGTTACCAAAGAAGGAAAATTAAGTGGTATACACTGTGTGATCAGTTGTGTAGAGTGAATGCTTTAGCATGCTATGGTGTATACACGCTTATACGATGTGGTCTACTGTACATGCTTGTTTCACATGAATGATGATGGTGCATGCAACAATGGTGAATGATACATGCTACGTTAATCTAGTTTAGTTGAACTGGCATGCTAACACACTAATATACATTATCTTGATGAGATAAGTATTCAGCCGCCTGGGTCAATACATGTTAGAATCACTGATTAAAGTGATTAAAGCAGTGGGTCTTTTTGGGTAAGTCCCTAAGAGCTCTACAGACCTGGATTGTACAATATTTGCCTATTATTCTTTTTTAACCTCTTCCAGCTCTGTCAAGTTGGTTGTTGATCATTGCTAGACAGTCATTTTAAAGTCTTGCCATAGATTTTTAATTTACAATGTTGTTGATTCATCCTCAGTTTTCTCCTATCACAGCCACAGTTTTAAAGTCACAATTGGCTTCATGGTGAAATCTCTGAGTGGTTTCCTTCCTCTCCGGCAACTGAGTTAGGAAGGACTCCTGTATCTTTGTAGTGACTGTGTGTATTTATACACCACCCAAAGCATAATTAAGAACTTTGCCATCCTCAAAAGCATATTCAGTGTCTTCTTTTTTATGTTTACCCATCTACTGACAGGTTTTCTGGTTGAATCTGTGCTTGAAATGCACTACTCGACTGAGGGACCTTACATATAATTGTATGTGTGGGGTACAGAGATGGGGTAATCATAAAAAAATCATGTTAACCACTATTATTGCACCCGGAGTGAGTCCATGCAACTTACTATGTGAGTTGTTAAGCAAATGTTTAATCCTGAACTTATTTAGGTTTGCCATTTTTTTTAAATTGTTATTATTCTAAAAACAAAATTACACTTTGACATTGTTTAATCAATTTTCAATTCAGGCTGTAACAACAACATGTAGAAAAAGCCAAGGGGTGTGAATACTTTCTGAAGGCACTGTGTGCCTTAGGAGTTATGCATGCCATGTTGGCTCACGCTATGGCATACTTTGTTAGAATGCTATGGTAAATGGTATTTGTACTTTACCACATTAGCATAGTGTGGCTATGCTTTCCTAGCAAACAACACATTGACTCTAAGTTTTTGTTTACATTCATTGACGTTTATGAACCCTATTCAAATGTTACATTTGTGTAATTTGGCCTTTATTTAACTAGGCAAGTCAGTTAAGAAAAAAAATCTTATTTACAATGACGGCCTACCTACGGGTCAGCCCCTGGAGCAGGCTACCTGCCACCGCCCCCCCCAAAAAATCCTATAGGATAAAAGAACAATATCCAAATGAAAATCCTATCAGATTTTGGAACCTATTTTTTAAATCCCATAGGAGTCCAGTAGGACTGGTTCGACAATGTTCTATTTGACTATTGTATTGGAATCTGGGATATAGGATCTATAGAATTGTCAGGCTCTGGCCATAGAGAAGCAATAGGCATCTCTATGTAGCTATGGTCAGAGTCTGACAGTGTCGTTCTTTTCTGTTTCTTTGTGGGTTTGGCAGCTGCTATCCGTTGTCTCTAATTAGGGATCCAATATATGTTGAGTCTGTCCCTCACGCGGGTGTGGGTTGTTATCGTACATATCGATGTATGTCGCAGTCACGGTGAGAAGTAAGTGTGCCTTTTTTTACGTCCGTTCATTTCGTGTGTTTTGGTGAACGTGACGTTAGTTATTCGTGTGTTTGTGTCCTGTAGTTCGCCATTTGTTCGTTTACATATAGAAAATAATAAACATCAATGTCGAACTACTATCCCTGCGCTGCGCCTTGGTCATTCCCACACAGAACAACCCACCACTGCGAGACCAAGCAGCGTAACTGGGGAGAGAGGGAGAGAGAGGAGGTGCCGCCGCCGCGTTATGCGCGACGCGCTAGACGAGGCAACGCCCGCAAACAACCCCAAGGTAATCTTGGGGGGGGGCTATTGGGCTGGTCAGGTGTGGAAGAGGAGGCACCAGTCCCACTTTCCAGATGGCATTCCCCAGAAACGGAGTACGTGGGGGAATACCGACAGAGGGAGGAGTATGAAATGATAATGGAGCTATGTTGGCTTAATATGGTGGAGTGTGAGAGCGAGAGGAGGGAGCTGGCTCTAAAGGTGCCCAAGAGGAGCATCCCCAGTCCAGGTCCGGTCGTCTACTCCACCTCCATGCCAGAGCAGTCCGCTCCACCGGTACCCAGTCCGGGTCCAGTAATCTACTCCTCCTCCCTACCAGAGCAATCCGCTCCTCCGGTGCCCAGTCTGGGTCCGATCGTCTACTCCACCTCCATGCCAGAGCAATCCGCTTCTCCGATGTCCAGTCCGGGTCCGGACCTCTGCTCTACTCCCAGCACCCGAGCTCCAGTGCGTGTGCCTAGCCAGGTGCTTCCTGTGCCTGCTCCACGCACACGACCTCCAGTGCGCCTCCCCAGTCCGGTACGACCCGTGCCGGCTCCCCGCACCAAACCTCCAGCGAAGGTCAGCGCCCCTAAACCTCCAGCGAAGGTCAGCGCCCCTAAACCTCCAGCGAAGGTCAGCGCCCCTAAATCTCCAGCGAAGGTCAGCGCCCCTAAACCTCCAGCGAAGGTCAGCGACCCTAAACCTCCAGCGAAGGTCAGCGCCCCTAAACCTCCAGCGAAGGTCAGCGCCCCTAAACCTCCTGCGAAGGTCAGTGCCTCTAAACCTCCTGCGAAGGTCAGCGCCTCTAAACCTCCTGCGAAGGTCAGCGCCTCTAAACCTCCTGCGAAGGTCAGCGCCTCTAAACCTCCTGCGAAGGTCAGCGCCTCTAAACCTCCTGCGAAGGTCAGCGCCTCTAAACCTCCTGCGAAGGTCAGCGCCTCTAAACCTCCTGCGAAGGTCAGCGCCTCTAAACCTCCTGCGACGGTCAGCGCCCCTAAACCTCCTGCGAAGGTCAGCGCCCCTAAACCTCCAGCGAAGGTCAGCGCCCCTAAACCTCCTGCGAAGGTCAGCGCCCCTAAACCTCCTGCGAAGGTCAGCGCCCCTAAACCTCCTGCGAAGGTCAGCGCCCCTAAACCTCCAGCGAAGGTCAGCGCCTCTAAACCTCCAGCGAAGGTCAGCGCCTCTAAACCTCCTGCGAAGGTCAGCGCCTCTAAACCTCCTGCGAAGGTCAGCGCCTCTAAACCTCCTGCGAAGGTCAGCGCCTCTAAACCTCCTGCGAAGGTCAGCGCCTCTAAACCTCCTGCGAAGGTCAGCGCCCCTGAGCCTCCTGCGAAGGTCAGCGCCCCTGAGCCTGCTGCGAAGGTCAGCGCCCCTGAGCCTCCTGCGAAGGTCAGCGCCCCTGAGCCTCCTGCGAAGGTCAGCGCCCCTGAGCCTCCAGCGAAGGTCAGCGCCCCTGAGCCTCCAGCGAAGGCCAGCAACCCTGAGCCTCCAGCGAAGGCCAGCAACCCTGAGCCTCCAGCGAAGGCCAGCAACCCTGAGCCTCCAGCGAAGGCCAGCCACCCTGAGCCTCCAGCGAGGGTCAGCCACCCTGAGCCTCCAGCGAGGGTCAGCCACCCTGAGCCTCCAGCGAGGGTCAGCCACCCTGAGCCTCCAGCGAGGGTCAGCCACCCTGAGCCTCCAGCGAAGGTCAGCGCCTCTAAGCCTCCTGCGAAGGTCAGCGCCCCTAAGCCTCCTGCGAAGGTCAGCGCCCCTAAACCTCCTGCGAAGGTCAGCGCCCCTAAACCTCCTGCGAAGGTCAGCGCCCCTAAACCTCCTGCGAAGGTCAGCGCCCCTACACCTCCAGCAAGGGTCAGCGTCCCGGAGCCTCCAGCCATTCCGGGCTCAGCCGTCTGCTCCGCCTCAGCGCCAGAGCAGTCCGCTCCACCGGTGCCCGTTCCGGGTCCAGCCTCCTGCTCCGCCTCAGCGCCAGAGCAGTCCGCTCCACCGGTGCCCGTTCCGGGTCCAGCCGCCTGCTCCGCCTCAGCGCCAGAGCAGTCCGCTCCACCGGTGCCCGTTCCGGGTCCAGCCGCCTGCTCCGCCTCAGCGCCAGAGCAGTCCGCTCCACCGGTGCCCGTTCCGGGTCCAGCCGCCTGCTCCGCCTCAGCGCCAGAGCAGTCCGCTCCACCGGTGCCCGTTCCGGGTCCAGCCGCCTGCTCCGCCTCAGCGCCAGAGCAGTCCGCTCCACCGGTGCCCGTTCCGGGTCCAGCCGCCTGCTCCGCCTCAGCGCCAGAGCAGTCCGCTCCACCGGTGCCCGTTCCGGGTCCAGCCGCCTGCTCCGCCTCAGCGCCAGAGCAGTCCGCTCAACCGGTACCCAATCCGGGTCCAGCCATCTGCTCCGCTTCATGGCCGGAGCCGTTTGCCCCACCGGTGCCCAGTCCGGGCCCGGTTGTTTTCCCCGCTCCATGGCCGGAGCCGTTTGCCCCACCGGTGCCCAGTCCGGGCCCGGTTGTTTTCCCCGCTCCATGGCCGGAGCCGTTTACCCCACCGGTGCCCAGTCCGGGCCCGGTTGTTTTCCCTCCCATTTACCCCCCCGTGTTTTGTGTGTGTTTTTTTTTTTAGGCGTCCGGGAGTCCGCGCCTTGGGGGGGGGGGGTACTGTCAGGCTCTGGCCATAGAGAAGCAATAGGCATCTCTATGTAGCTATGGTCAGAGTCTGACAGTGTCGTTCTTTTCTGTTTCTTTGTGGGTTTGGGTGGATCTCTAATTAGAGGCAGCTGCTATCCGTTGTCTCTAATTAGGGATCCAATATATGTTGAGTCTGTCCCTCACGCGGGTGTGGGTTGTTATCGTACATATCGATGTATGTCGCAGTCACGGTGAGAAGTAAGTGTGCCTTTTTTTTTACGTCCGTTCATTTCGTGTGTTTTGGTGAACGTGACGTTAGTTATTCGTGTGTTTGTGTCCTGTAGTTCGCCATTTGTTCGTTTACATATAGAAAATAATAAACATCAATGTCGAACTACTATCCCTGCGCTGCACCTTGGTCATTCCCACACCCACATCGTGACAAGAATAGAATCCCATAGGACTCCAATAGGACCAATAGGGTTCTACCAGAACTCAGGAAATGGGGTCGACTTGCCTATAATAAAGGCACATACTGTATATCTAGCAATAAACAACAGTGACAAAAAAATAAAAAAGAGGGCAGCACTGTTTGCTAGCTTGCTAATTAGCTCGTTTCGACACGCTGTCGCTAACTAGCAAGCTAGCACACAGTGTTGCTCCCGCCTGCTGTGCTAACAGGAGGCGTGGGCAACCTGTAGACAGTGTCCTTGGACCCCACCTGTCGGACATGGTTTTCTCAGGTACACATCAGACGGGAGGTGGGGGTGACACTGTGTGCTAGCTAACTAGCAAGCGAAGCACACAGTGTTGCTATCTAGCTAGTAAGCACATGGTGTCGCTCCAGCCTCCCACCTGCTGTACTAGCGGGAGGCGGAGGCGACCGGTAGACAGTGTCCTTCACCCCAGCCTGTCGGGCACTGTTTTCCCACAGTTCTGTTAACAATGGTGAGGGCAGGTGTTCGCCAGGCAGGAGCGAAGGACACTGTCTACTGTTCAATGACAAAGCAAAAACTGGTTTTTAGAAAGTTGTGCACATTTATTAAAAATAGCAAACTGAAATCACACATTTACATACTGTAAGAATTCAGACCCTTTACTCAGTACTTTGTTGAAGCACCTTTGGCAACGATTACAGCTTTGAGTCTTCTTGTGTATGACGCTACAAGCTTGGCACACATGTATTTGGGGAGTTTCTCCCCTTCTCTGCCGATCATCTCAAGCTCTGTCAGGTTGGATGGGAAGCGTCGCTCCACAGCTATTTTGGACAACTCTTCTGATTATTCTTTTCACTCCTCTGTCAGAAGTCTTGCGAGGAGCACCTGGTCGAGGCAAATTTATGGTGAAATGATTGTCTTTCCACTTCCGTATTATGGCCCCAACAGTGCTCACTGGAACATTCAGAAGCTTAGAAATGCGCCTATAACCAATGCCATCATTATGTTTTGCAACAATTAGGTTGCGAAGGTCTTGAGACAGCTCTTTGCTTTTACCCATCATGAGATGTGTCTTCTGTGAAACCTTGGCAATGAGACCTTTTCGTAGGCCATCAGTTGGGACTGAACCAGCTGATATTAATTTGCACTGACAGGGGGCTGGATTGCTTTTTAATTACTGATAGTTTTCTGCTGTTGTCTTGGTTTTCCATGCCTTTTTGCACCTCCCTTTCTTCATGTGTTCAATACTTTTTCCCTGTGTCATTTCACATTATTACACATAACTTAATTTCTGAACGTATTTGCTTTGGTTTCTTTGTATGTATGGATTACTTGGGTTGTTACCAACATCTGGTGAAAATTGCATGTCAAAAGCACCTTTGGAAATATATTTACTGAGAAAAATGGTGACGTGTTCAATACTTATTTCACCCGCTGTATCAAAGCCAGCTTCACGTAAATACGAATTACATTATTATCTGAACAGGCGATCGTTAGTGGCATACAAATTTATGTGAAAAGAATCTATCATTACAACCAAACTGTTTGTTTAGTCCACTAGGGATGGTATTTACTGTATAATGTTAGTATGTATTGTATTTGTATATTCTGTAATTGTTTAATTAGCTAGTAAATAAATAATTGAGCCAATTTGTGTATGGATGACTCATAAGTAAACTGGGTTCGTGTAAACTAGGATTTTATGGCTTTCAGAATGAGACTGATCGAGATAAGGTGCCGATTAGTATTTGACTGCTATTGATGTACAAGATCTTCAGATCTTTAAGAGTGGATTCGGGAGAGAGCCGCTCTATATAAACCAATTCTTCCGTGGTGCCCCAGAATTCCTAATGAGTTCATTATTGCCCGATTCATTTAATTAAATAATTAAATGTTAGGTAATGGATTTGAAAATAGCAAGTCATCAAATTTAATCATAGCAAAGACACAACACTACGTTACAGCCTTGTTCTAACATGGATTCAAAAAATTATAATTCCCTCATCAATCTACACACAATACCCCACAATGACAAAGCAAAAACAGGTTTTTAGAAAGCAAACTGAAATCACACATTTACATACTGTAAGAATTCAGACCCTTTACTCAGTACTTTGTTGAAGCACCTTTGGCAACGATTACAGCTTTGAGTCTTCTTGTGTATGACGCTACAAGCTTGGCACACATGTATTTGGGGAGTTTATCCCCTTCTCTGCCGATCATCTCAAGCTCTGTCAGGTTGGATGGGAAGCGTCGCTCCACAGCTATTTTCAGGTCTCTCCACAGATGTTAGATCAGGTTCAAGTCCAGGCTCTTGCTGGGCCACTCAAGGATATTCAGAGACTTGTCCCGAAGCCACTCCTTTATTGACTGTGTGCTTAGGGTCATTGTCCTGTTGAAAGATGAACCTTTGCCCCCGTCTGAAGTCCTCAACACTCTGGAGCAGCTTTTCATTAAGGTACTCTGTACTTTGCTCAGTTAATCTTTCCCTTGATCCTGACTAGTCTCCAAGTCCCTGCCGCTAAAGAACATCCCCACAGCATGATAATGCCACCATCATGCTTCACCGTAGGGATGGTGCCAGGTTTTCTCCAGATGTGACACTTGGCATTCAGGCCAAAGTGTTACATTTTGGTTTCATCTGACCAGAGAATCTTGTTTCTCAGAGTCTTTTAGGTGCCTTTTGGCAAACTCCAAGTGGGCAGTCATGTGCCTTTTCCTGAGGAGTGGCTTCCATCTGGCCACTCGACCATAAAGGCCTAATTGGTGGAGTGCTGCAGAGATGATTGTCCTTCTGGAAGGGTCTCCCATCTTCACAGAGGAACTCTGGAGCTCTGTCAGAGTGACCATCGAGTTCTTGGTCACCTCCCTGACCAAGGCCCTTCTTCTCCGATTGCTCAGTTTGGCTGGGTGGCCAGCTCTTGGTGGTTCCAAACCTTTTCTATTTAAGAATCAAGGCCACTGTGTTCTTGGGGACCTTCAATGCTGCAGACATTTTTTTGGTACACTTCCCCAGGTCTGTGCCTCAACAAAATCCTGTCTCGGAGCACTACTGATAATTCCTTCGACCGCATGGCTTGGTTTTGCACTTACAGCGGGTGAAATAAGTATTGAGGCAAATTTATGGTGAAATGATTGTCTTTCCACATCCGTATTATGGCCCCAACAGTGCTTTCTTCATGTGTTCAATACTTTTTCCCTGTGTCATTTCACATTATTACACATGATTTCTGAACTTATTTGTTTTGGTTTCTTTGTATGTATGGATTACTTGGGTTGTTACCAACATCTGGTGAAACTATCATGTCAATAGCACCTTTGGAAATATATTTACTGAGAAAAATGGTGACGTGTTCAATACTTATTTCACCCGCTGTACATGCACTGCCAACTATGGGACATTATATAGACAGTTGTGTGCCTTTCCAAATCATGTCCAATCAATTTCATTTAGCACAGGTGGATTCCAATCAAGTTGTAGAAACATCTCAAGGATGATCAATGGAAACAGGATGCACCTGAGCTCAATTTCGAGTCTCATAGCAAAAAGTCCTTGTGTAAATAAAAAAGTTTTTGCTTTGTCATTATGGGGTATTGTGTGTAGATTAAGGAAAACAAATGTATTTAATAAATTTTAGAATAAGGTTGTAAGAACAAAATGTGGAAAAAGGTTTCTGAATACTTTCTGAATGCACTATATCATTAGCTAGCTAGTTAGTTCCTTACTAGCTAATTAGATAGCTCTTCTAAAATGTCAACAATGCCTAGCAATGTTACGGTACCTGCTGTTTATAAGGCGCTCCAAACTTTCTGCCCGTACGTCCTTCAGGGATAGCATGCCCACCTCCAAAAGGTCTCGCTCTTCATGGTGATGAAGAGCTGTCAGTGTCCTGGTCCACCACCGACACCCAGGTCGTGTAGTGCACCACTCGTAATTGTTCAGCCTGTGGTGTAATCTGTCTACAACTACATTCCCTTTCTCAAAAAGGTACTGAAGCTACTACTAGGGGACTATGACGAACATGTTCAAAGGCATATGCCAGGGGATGAACAGGGGCAGATTTGGTGTCTCTGTCTTCTTCCATTTTTTTTTTTACCGCTTTGTATTGATGTGTGGGCCTGAGACGCAATCTCATGCTACCATTCCGTTGACATTAGTCGTATAAATCTTTCTAACATAGCTGGGACCTTTTGTAAAATTTTGTTTCACAGTATATTATTAAAAACATATGAGAACATGATATCATGGTTTGTTTTAGCATGGTTTGTTCAGTTAATCTTTAAAATCTGATTTGAAACCTTACCGGACTGCTAACCTTATGCCTAACCCTAACCTTAAATTAAGACCAAAAGCTCATTTGTTTTCATGAATTTTTATGATATAGCCAATTTTGATGTGGTAGGGTAACACCCCCCCCCCCCCCCCCCGGTAAGTTGAACTAATATTTCGTCACGGTCATAACCATGTAATAATGTCATAACAACTGACATAACTTGTCATAACCTGTCATAAAATGGTCATAACCCATATATTTACACCTGTTGTGACATACAGGTTATTGCGTTATTTTATTGCTGGTTATGACATAAGAGCAGGCTTGGGCAATTATTTTCCATGGGGGGCCAGAATCATATTATAGGATTATACATCATGTTTACTGTAAATCACATCCAGATATGCTACTAATTTTACTTTTTTAACATGCACAGAAATAAACCAGATCCATGTTCTCCTTTAGGTAGGTATTTTCATTATTAAACATGCAATAAAATACACAGAGGGAAAAGTACATTGTGCATTCAGCACCACACACAGAACTCTTGTTAACGGGTATGAACAAAAACACAAGAAAGAGAGACAGCTCAACATTACATTTAAACTACTCAATCAGTGTGAGGAGTGAAGTCTCTGATGGGCATTGACTAGAGCAGTGAAGTCAGGTGTAGTTTCTGACGTCGCTATGGGCAGGATTGCTGAGAGTCAGTAAGAGATGATCTGTGCCTTGACTTGTTATATTTCATCACTGAAAATGTCTGTTCACATACATAGGTTGACCCAAACAGCACAGACATCTTCTGAGCATGACTCGTAATCTTTGGAAAGTGTTGTTCATCGAGAGATGCATAGAACCTTGTCAGTAACATTGTTTTGAATAGTTCTCCAATCACTGCATCAGACTGAAGATTGATAAGCTCAAATTGCAGGTCAGTGGGAGCGTTATCCACATTGAAGGTGAAAGGAGAGAAAACCAACAGCATGTCATTTTCCAACACTTTGAAATCCTCAAAACGACGAGAAAACTCACAGTTCAAAGCACGCAGCAGCGATGTATACTTCTCCCACTGGTCATTTGATACGGAACAGTGGTGTTGGAAGGTGGGTGTGATTGTTGGCTTCTACTTCAACTGCGCCGTGTCATGTGCATCACTGCTCTCATCCAGGGCCAAGGAGAAATAGGTGAAATCCTTTACCTTGTCTTTCAACTATTGTTTTATATTTTCTGCGATGTCCTCAACACTCCGTGTCACTGTTCGTCTTGACAGGGAAAAGTATTGCTGCAGAGAAAATTAAACATTCTTTAATGAATTCGCCCTCAGCGAATGGCTTGCTATGTTAAGCAATTTTGTGGGACAGTACATAGCTAGCTCTTGCAATTCTGTCGTTTGCTGAATGTAGTTTTGTGAAAAGTCCTTGCTGCTTTTGCAACTGAGAAAGCAACTCTTTTGATTCACTTACCCTCTGCTCAGAAGACATATTCCTATATTTCTCTGCATGCTTTGTCTGGAAGTGTAGGGACAAGTTGTAGTGCCTTCAAAATAAATGTCCCACAAGCGGAGGGAGTTAAAACATTACACAAAAGGCAAGTATTCATTGGGCTTTTAATTTGAATAACAAATACGTTTTTCCAAACTTCGCAAATTCTTTATGTGATCTGAGCATGATTCCGCGGCCCACATTTCCTTTCGTTTGTAAGTTTGTTTCTTAAGTCCTTTGTTGTTGTTGTAATGAATTATTACATTTTTAAATAACTTGTTGAAAATAACACTATGACACTGTCATAAAGCATTATGACCATCCTGTGTCACTTTATTTGGACTAAGAAAATTCACTTTTTGACACTGTCAAGAAGCATTATGACCATCATAATCATATAAGCCAGATAGGCTTTTCACGTACATGCCCGTATGTCAGTCATCAGTCAAACAGAGGGTTTCTTGTCCTGCTCCTGAAATATGCTCCTGCATTCATCCCAGTCATCAGCATCAGAGCATTGGGGTAGGTGCATGTCTGACATCAATGTGTTTGCAATTACAATGATAATTTAATATGGTCAATTTCAGAAAATGTTATATAACATATAAGTAGGCTATGGTGTAATGGAATGTTTGCCTTGTGTGGTAGGTTTTGTGGATTTTGACACTTATGTAGGTGTCATAACCAGCCATAAAATAACCCAATATATGTCACAAAATGTGTAAACATGTGCCATGACAGTGTTATGACAGTTTTATGACACATTATGTCCGCCATTAACAAGTTGTCAAGTATTGTCAAGTAAAGTGTTACCGTTTATAGCAAAAAATTGTATACATTTTTTATAAAGCAGTACAATATAAGTTGAGTGTGTTTGGGGCAACTGTTAACAGTTACACGGTACTTGGTGAAAAAAATTATTTTTCTATAAATAACAGTTCATTCAATAACTAAAAAAGTGTAACTTTCCCTTCATAGTTTGTTTGCTTAAGCATGACCATAATTCACATAAAACATTTTTACCAAACTTTGCTTTTTTGTGCCAGCAATTGGACATTATTATTAGGGAGGGCTAGTCACCCGACCTTACCCTAACTAGTCGAAACCAAGCACAAAGGTGTGCGGTGGGAGATGGGGCGAAAATGCCGCAGCAAGGCACATTGGTGCTGTAACATTGGCAAAACGTCATCTAGCAACAAATCAAGAGCCCAATAGCGATTCTCACTGAAAATTGTTGGCAACACTGCAGACTGAGTTAAAGGGATACTGCGGGATTTTGTCAATGTAGCCCTTTATCTACTTCCACAGAACCAGATTAACTCGTGGATACCATTTTTGTCTCAGAGTGCAGTTTGAAAGAATTTGATAACTAACGTTAGACATAAAACTGTTATCCATACATTTAGTTAATCTGACTCTAGGTTAGTAGATAAACGGCTTCATAAAGGGCTTCATTGCCAAAATCCCGAAAGTATCCCTGAACAGGAGCTCTGATGAATGCTGAAAATACACTTCAGTAGTATTCATTTTTTAATGCCTGAATATAGCACCATTTTTGAGTCGTGAGATAAGTCCTTCCCCGTGTAACAACAACACACATACGATCACTTTATATTTTGTCTTTGAGCTAATAAATGTGTCTGAAATAACATTGTCATGACACATACATATGACATAATTTGTATTATTTATTTATTTAACTAGTCAAGTCAGTTAAGAACAAATTCTTATTTACAATGACAGCCTACTTGTAAAGCCCCCCCGGCCAAACCCTCCCCTAACCCGATCACGGCCGGTTGTGACACAGCCCTGGATCGAACCTGGGTCTGTAGTGATGCCTCTTGTGAAAACATGTTATTATTATTGTTTAGCACATTTACTGAAATTGAAAGACAGAGATATCTCATTGACATAAGTATTTACACACCTGGGTCAATAATTTGTAGAAGTATTAAGTATTAAGTAATTTCCCCTCAGGGATCAATAAAGTACCAATCTAAGTATATGTGGCAGCGATTATAGCAGTGATTAAGAGTCTAAGAGCTTTCCACCCTAGATTGTGCAAAATATGCCCATTATTCTTTTCTTGCTATTTTTCAGGTCTTGCCAAACATCTTCAAGTAGATTTAATTTAAAACTTTAACTCGGCCACATTCACTCTCTTCTTGTTAAGCAACTCCAGTGTAGATTTGTCCTTGTGTTTTAGGTTATTGTCCTGCTGAAAGGTGACTACATCTCCCAGTGTCTGGTGGAAAACAGACTGAATCAAGTTTTCCTTAGGATTTTGCCTGTGCATAGCTTAATTCTGTTATTTTTTTTATCCTGAAAACTCTTCAGTCCTTAACGATTACAAGCATACCCATAACATGAGTGCAGCCACCACTATGCTTGAAAATATAATGAGTGGTACTCTGTAATATATTGGATTGGCCCCAAACATAACACTTGGTATTCAGGACAAAAAGTTAATTGCTTGCCACATTTTTTGCTGAATTACTTAAGTGCCTTGTTGCAAACAGGATGCATATTTTGGAATATTGTTATTCTGTACAGGCTTCCTTCTTTTCACTCTGTCAATTATGTTAGTATTGTGGAGTAACTACAATGTTGTTGATCCATCCTCAGTTTTCGCCTATTACAGCCATTAAACTTCGTAACTGATTTAAAATCATGGTGAAATCCCTGAGCGGTTTCCTTAATCTCTGGCAACTGAGTTAGGAAGGACACCTGTATCTTTGTACTGACTGGGTGTTTTGATACCATCCAAAGTTGTAATTAATAACTTCACCATGCTCAAAGGGATATTCAATGTCTGCTTTTTATTCTCCCAATAGGTGCCCTTTTATGCGAGGCATTGGGAAACCTCCCTGGTCTTCGTGGTTGAATCTGTGTTTGAAATTCACTGCTCGACTGAGGGACCTTAAAGATAATTGTATGTGGGGGTACAGAGATGAGGTAGTCATAAAAAATGTTAAACACTATTATTGCCCACAGTATGAGTGCATGCAATTTGTGACTTGTTAAGTACATTTTTACTTCTGACCTTATTTAGGCTTGCCATAACAAAGGGTGTCACGACTGGGTGTGTAGATAGACCAAGGCACAGTGCAGTGATAGTTCAACATACATTTATTGAAACTAAATATACTATACGAACTACACAAAACAAGAACAATGTATAAACAAATACACGTACTCTTCTCAGACTGTCAGGCTCTGGCCATAGAGAAGCCTATTTGCTTCTCTATGTAGCTATGGTCAGAGTCTGACAGTGTCTTTCTTTTCTGTTTTTGTGTGGGTTTTGGGTTGGATCCCTAATTAGAGGCAGCTGCACCGCATTGTCTCTAATTAGGGATCTTATATATGTTAGTCTGTCATTCACTCTGGTGTGGGTCGTTGTCGTTATATGTCGCAAGTCACGGTGAAGTAAGTGTGCTAGTTGTTACGTCCGTTATTTTCGTGTCTGTTTTGGGTAACGGGACGTTTTGTCTTTCGTGTTTGTTAGTATTACATAGTTCGTTCATTTGTACATTTTATTATTACATAGTAAATAAAATAAGAATGACGAACTACTATCCCTGCGCTGCGCCTTGGTCATTCCCACACCCACATTGTGACACAGACTGACATACAGGACAATGAACCACACTAAGGTGTGGGACATGACATTTAATATAGGATCCCCAATCAGATACAACGCATAGCAGCTGCCTCTAATTGGGGACTACACAACACAGAACTAGAATACTAGATCTGTCAGGCTCTGATCATGGCCAAATAGAGTAGCAAAAGGCTTCTCTATGGCCAGAGCCTGACAGTACCCCCGCCCCCCAAAGGCACAGACTCCCGACCGCAAGAAACAAAAACACAATTACATAGGTTTTTTTGGGCGGAGGGAAAACATCGTTGGTGGCGGCTCTGGCCCCGATGAAGTGGACAGCTTCCTCCTCGGACTAGAGATACGCACTGGAGGCCTGGTGCGTGGATCCGGCACAGGTGGCACCGGACTGATGACATGCACTTCAGGGCCAGTGCGGGGAGCAGGCACAGGGCGTACCGGACTGGAGAGGCATACTGGCCCTGAAGTGCGTGTCACCAGTCCAGTGCTACCTGTGCCGGCTCCACGCACCAGGCCTCCAGTGCGTCTCTCCAGTCCGGTACGTCCCGTGCCGGCTCCCCGCACTCGCCCTGAAGTGCGTGTCACCAGTCCGGTGCCACCTGTGCCGGCTCCACGCACCAGGCCTCCAGTGCACCTCTCCAGTCCGGTAGGCCCCGTGCCTGCTCCCCGCACTCGCCCTGAAGTGCGTGTCACCAGTCCGGTGCAACCTGTGCCGGCTCCACGCACCAGGCCTCCAGTGCGTCTCTCCAGTCCGGTACGTCCCGTGCCGGCTCCCCGCACTCGCCATGAAGTGTGTGTCACCAGTCCGGTGCAACCTGTGCCGGCTCCACGCACCGGGCCTCCAGTGCCTGGAGCCTTTCATGATGGTCCACAGCCCGGAGCCTCCTGTGATGGTCCACAGCCCGGAGCCTCCCGTGATGGTCCACAGACCAGAGCCTTCCGCTGTGCCGGTGCCCAGTCTGGGCCAGGTCGTCTGCCACGCTCCATGGCCGGAGCCATTCGCCACACCGGTGCCCATTCCAGGACCGGTCGTCTGCCACGCTCCATGGCCGGAGCCGCCTGCCCCACTGGTGCCCAGTCCAGAACCGGTCGTCTGCCACGCTCCATGGCCGTAGCCGTTCCCCACACCGGTGCCCAATCCGGGCCCGGTCGTCTGTCCCGCTCCAGAGCCGGAGTCGACCGCCACACCGGTGTGAGGGTTTGATTTTGGTTAGGCCTCTGCCTCTGACTCCCACCAGGGGGAGTGGAAGGACCGCAATCAAGCCCTCACACCCTAACTAGGGGAGTAATGATCCTCAATCAGAGACAGCTGTACAGGGTTGTCTCTGATTGGGGATTGTATTTAGGCTCCCCACACATCCACCTGTGTGTGGATCATTGTTTGTGCCTGTCTACACTGCGTTACAGAACAGTAAGTCACTTTGTTTGTTTATACTCTCCTGTTTATTTTATGCCTTGTGATAACACCTCATTTAATAAACAAGGATGACACTTCACCAACGCTCCGTTTACCGTCCCATTACTACAAACCGCTCCATGGCCGGAGTCGCATGCCACACCAGTGCAGTCCCGGCCGGTCGTCTGTCCCACTCCAGAGCCGGAGTCGCCTGCCACACCGGTGCCCAGTCCGGGCCCGGCCGTCTGCCCCGCTCCAGAGCCGGAGTCGCCTGCCACACCGGTGCCCAGTCCGGGCCCGGTCGTCTGCACCGCTCCATGGCCGGAGCCGTTTGCTACACCGGTGCCCATTCCAGGACCGGTCATCAGACTGGATACAGGGAGGAAGCTGTCCTCTTCGCCGGGGACAGAGCCGCCACCGACTATGTTTTCCCTCCCTAAAACCCCCCCCATGTAATTGTGTTTTTGTTTCTTGCGGTCGGAAGTCCACACCTTTGGTGGGGGGTACTGTCAGGCTCTGGCCGTAGAGAAGCCTTTTGCTACTCTATTTGGCCATGGTCAGAGCCTGACAGATCTAGTAGTCTAGTTCTGTGTTGTGTTGTGTTGGGTCCTCAATTAGAGGCAGCTGCTATGCGTTGTCTCTGATTGGGGATCCTATATTAAGTGTCATGTCCCACACCTTAGTGTGGTTCATTGTCTTGTATGTCAGTCTGAAAGAAGTAAGTGTATTTACGTTTGTAACACGTTGTTGTTTGTATAGTTCGTTCAAGTTTATTAAGTTCATTAAATACTTATGTCGAACTATCACTGCGCTGCGCCTTGGTCTATCTACACACCCAGTCGTGACAAAGGAGTTGAATACTTATTGACTTAAGACATTTCAGCTTTTAATTAGTAATTAATTTGTAAACATTTCGACAAACATAATTCCACTTAGCATTATGGGGTATTATGTATAGTCCAGTGCCAAAACAATCTGTATTTAATCCATTTAAAATTCAGGCTGTAACACAATAACATTTGGAAAAAGTTAAGGTTTTTGAATACTTTCTGAAGGCACTATAATTAATGAGACAAGGTCTAAGGGCATTTCATAGCGGCAGCGTCCTAGAGAAGTCATGGTCCAATGACTGTACCCGCTAACAGCCTGTGTCTCGGGTCCAAAGCTACATCCGCAAATCGGTAGAGTGTCAAAGGGGTAGAAAGAAGCCAGGGGACAGGGCTTGAGGTCAAAATCGATCAGAGTCTGACCCTCCTAGCCACCAATCTGTACTGCACTCTGTACTGTACAAAAGGAGGAAAAGGTGTGACTGCAAATGAAACAGCAGAGGAAGAGAAATATCATACTAGCATTTTGTTCATAAACACCAAGGCCTTGAATGGAAAGAGATTAACAACAAATATGCATACACCTTCACTATACTAAATTAATAGCTTTCTACATGGAAAGCAATTAGTAATATACAAACTTTGCAATAACATTTTATTTGTAAATAAAGCACAGTATATATAATTAGAAAGGTATATGATACACAAAAATAAGGACTTTAGCCAAGAACAAATTCAAGCAAATTATCAATTGGCAAAGTGTACAATAGTGTACTGGATTGAAGGTATGTATGCACGCATCAAAATCAACAGGAATAACAATTTGATTGAAATACACAGACAGTAGCTATATAAAATAAAAGGTTTAAAAATGGCACGACTGTAAACATGACATATAGAGTTACTGTGCTTGTTTCTGTTGTTTTAAACAACACAATCCTAACGATTGTAACGAATGCCCCGAGAAGAGCACCGGTCCCTCCTCCTCTCCAGCGATCATCCTTGCCGGCGTTCTAACCGGCGGTCGGGGGAAGATGGTAGCAACAACCTAATGATCCACACCTGTTCCACATTGGTCATCAGGGTCACTATTTAACTCCATGTGTTTCTGTTCAACCCTTGCGGGTTATTATTATTTCTATGTATATTGCTGTCTTCCTCACTATATTAAAACCTCGTTACCTTCATTCTCTCTCAAATTTTTCGCCTCATCACTCACTTTCACCCCTCGCAATATCACAACGACAGGCCTGCATTGCCCTGTAACTTCTATGGCAATTTTGCTTCTTCAATAGGGAGGTTTCCTAATATTGAGTTGCACCCCCTTTTGCCCTTAGAACAGGCTCAATTCGTTGGGGCATGGACTTCAAGGTGTTGAAAGCGTTCCACAGGGGTGTCAACCAGGTTGGATGTCCTTTGGGTTGTGATCCATTCTTGATACACACAGGAAACTGTTGAGGGTGAAAAACACAGTAGTGTTGCAGTCCTTGGCACCTACTACTATACCCTGTTCAAAGGCACTTAAATATTTTCTCTCTGAATGGCACACATACACAATCCATTTCTCAATTGGTTTGAAAATCCTTCTTTAACTTGTCTCCTCCCCTTCACCTACAATGATGGATTTAACAGGTGACCTCAATAAGGAATCATTGGTTTCACTTGGATTCACCTGGTCAATCTATATCATGGAAACAGCAGGTGTTCCAAATGTTTTGTACACTTCGTATATACCGTGGAATTATACAATTTCATGGAACATGTTCAGCTTACAAGGTGACTGAAAACTGCCAAAGGAAGACATAGCCTACAGGACCAAACCTACTAGGACATGGTATGAGGTTGATTTTGGAATGAAATACTTATTTCATCAGTGTACAGCACTAGATATCACTCAGGAAAAGGAGCCACTATTTCTCTTTGTGTTGAGACCACCATTCTGTCTGTGTGTCTGCCTGCCTGTTGCTTCCCCTGGAGACTACTCTATCATCGGAATGTAGAGGAACATTACCTGCTCTTGAACTTTAGCTCAGCTTTCTGTTACTGTCTGGAGCTAAAAGCTGAGTGAGATGCTCGACCACAGCCAGATAAAGTAACAGAAACCGATGTGACAGACCTGTGAAAATTAAGCACCAAAAAGAGACTTTGACAATATGACAAGGGCCAAGTCATACTTACTGTACAATAGGAACTCTACTGTAGCACATATTTTGAGTAACATAGTACTACTTTGCCAACTGGTCAATGACCTATGCATTAGAGGACAAATGGACAAACTATGCAAGAACATCATTGTTGGCCGTCATTGTAAATAAGAATATGTTCTTAACTGACTTGCCTAGTTAAATAAAGGTTAAATTAAACAAATTTAAGTTTGTGCAGTGTGGATTTCACATTGACACTTAATAAAAAAAACTCTGGCTGGTGGTGTGATGTTCAACAACAAACATCCCAGTCTTTTGCTTAACTACAGACCATAACTTACCAAATAAAAAAATTAACATGTACAGTACCAGTGGAAAGTTGACACACCTACTCATTCAAGGGTTTTTCTTTATTTTTAAAAAATGTCTACATTGTAGAATAATAGTGAAGACATGTCAACGATGTCGCTCTCGCTGCTGGTGACTCTCTGATCCATCTCTATGCAGACGACACCATTCTGTATACATCTGGCCCCTCTTTGGACGCTGTGTTAACTAACCTTCAAACAAGCTTCAATGCCATACAACACTCCTTCCGTGGCCTCCAACTGCTCTTAAATGCTAGTAAGACTAAATGCATGCTTTTCAATCGAACGCTGCCCGCACCCGCCCACCGGGCTATCATCACTACTCTCGACGGGTCTGACTTAGAATACCTGGACACCTACAAATACCTAGGTGTCTGGTTAGACTGTAAACTCAACTTCCAGACTCACATTAACCATCTCCAATCCAAAATTAAATCTAGAATTGGCTACCTATTTCGCAACAAAGCCTCCTTCACTCATGCTGCCAAACATGCCCTTGTAAAACTTACCATCCTACCGATCCTTGACTTCGGCGATGTCATTTACAAAATAGCCTCCACTCAGCAAATCTGTTGGTGTTCTGATCCAGGCCCCTACCTTTTTTCTAAGGTATCTGTGACCAACAGATGCATATCTGTATTCCCAGCCATGTGAAACCCATAGATTAAGGCCTAATTAATTTATTTCAATTGACTGATTTCCTATGAACTGTAACTCAGTAAAATCTTTGAAATTGTTGCATGTTGCGTTTATATTTTTGTTTAGTGTTGTGATGGCTTGGTTGTGGTAAGGCCTCTTACTCCCACCTAGGGGAGGAGAGAGGCACACAACCAAGTCATCACACCCTAACTAGGGAGATTATCATCCCCAATCAGAGACAGCTGTCTAGCGTTGTCTCTGATTGGGGATAGTATATAGGCTCCATTCATTTCCACCTGTGTGTGGATCATTGTTCTTTTGTGTTTGTCTGCACTGCCTGCAGCTTCCAAAGTAAGTCACTGTGTTTTTGTTTATAGTCTCATTTTGTTTAATCTCTCCTTTTGTATTTTCGTGCCTCGTGAGAACATCTCCGAAAATAAAAAGGATGACACTTCACCAGCGCTCTGTCTATCGTCCCTTATATCCGACGCACCGTGACAGAATGATCCACCACCCTGGGACGCAACGGGGGATAACTTTAGGAGATATCCTCCTCGGTATGGGAAAGATTACAGAGGAGGAACACTCCTATTATCGTTCGGTGGAGGAAGGCTGGGGTCCGGAGCAGTCGAGGCGCCGACGACGGAGGACACGTTACCGGGCTAAAGCGAAGGACCAGCTTGGAGCCCAGAAAAACCCCCAAACTGATTTTGGGGGGGGGCTATGGGGGTGGTCGGGGATCGAGGGAGAAGAGCCCCGACCACTGCACTCGTGGGGGTTCCAGGAGGAGCCCCTACAGCCGTGGGAGCAGGAGTACAGAGAGGAGTCGGAGGAAGACGACAGCGATGTGCTTCTGTTCCCTCACTCGTGGGGGTTCCCGGAGGAACCCTCACAGGATGGGGATTGGCGTTGGAGTAGGGACGACAGGCACAGTCGTGCTCCAGCATCAGTTCCCAGTCCGGTGCCTCCAGCGCCGGTCCAGAGTCGGAGGAGGAGGAGACCGACTCAGCGCACCAAACCATCGGTGCGCAACAATAGCCCGGTACGGCCCGTGCCTGCTCCGCGCACCAGCTCTATGGTGCGTTTGCCCAGCCCGGCGCGACCCGTGCCAGCTCAACGCACCGACCCAACGGTGCGTTTCCCCAGCCAGGTACAGCCCGTTCCAGCTACTCGCACCAGACCAGTGGTGCGTTCCCCCAGCCCGGTACGGTCTGTGCCTGCTCCTCGCACCCAACCAGAGGGCTGGAAACCATCTCTGCGTCGGTGCCCAGGGTGGGCACGACGTTCAGCCCCGCTGTGGAGCAGGAGCTCCATAGCGCGTCGGTGCCCAGTCTGGGGCCGACAGCCAGCCCAACCAGAGGGCTGGAAACCATCTCTGCGTCAGTGCCCAGGGTGGGCACGATGTTCAGCCCCACCAGAGGGTTGGGAACCATCTCTGCGTCGGTGCCCAGGGTGGGCACGACGTTCAGTCCCGCTGTGGAGCAGGAGCTCCATAGCGTGTCGATGCCCAGTCTGGGGCCGACAGCCAGACCAGCTGCAGGGCTGAAGACCATCTCTGCGTCGGTGCCCAGGGTGGGCACGACGTTCAGTCCCGCTGTGGAGCAGGAGCTCCATAGCGTGTCGGTGCCCAGTCTGGGGCCGACAGCCAGACCAGCTGCAGGGCTGAAGACCACCTCTGCGTCGGTGCCCAGGGTGGGCACGGCATCCAGCCTGAGGTCTCCGGAGAAGGTCAGCAGCCCGAGGCCTCCTGTGACGGTCAGTAGCCTGAGGTCTCCTGTAAAGGTCAGCAGCCCGAGACCTCCGGAGAAGGTCAGCAGCCCGAGGTCCCCGGTGACGGTCAGCAGCCCGAGGTCCCCGGTGACGGTCAGCAGCCCGAGGTCCCCGGTGATGGTCAGCAGCCCGAGGTCCCCGGTGACGGTCAGCAGCCCGAGGTCCCCGGTGACGGTCAGCAGCCCGAGGTCCCCGGTGACGGTCAGCAGCCCGAGGTCCCCGGTGACGGTCAGCAGCCCGAGGTCCCCGGTGACGGTCAGCAGCCCGAAGTACCCGGTGACGGTCAGCAGCCCGAAGTACCCGGTGACGGTCAGCAGCCCGAGGTCCCCGGTGACGGTCAGCAGCCCGAGGTCCCCGGTGACGGTCAGCAGCCCGAGGTCCCCGGTGACGGTCAGCAGCCCGAGGTCCCCGGTGACGGTCAGCAGCCCGAGGTCCCCGGTGACGGTCAGCAGCCCGAGGTCCCCGGTGACGGTCAGCAGCCCGAGGTCCCCGGCGAAGGTCAGCAGCCCGAGGTCCCCGGCGAAGGTCAGCAGCCCGAGGTCCCCGGCGAAGGTCAGCAGCCCGAGGTCCCCGGCGAAGGTCAGCAGCCCGAGGTCCCCGGGGAGGGTCAGCAGCCCGAGAGCTCCGGGGAAGGTGAGCAGACCTGAACCTCCACCGGTGCCCAGTCCGGGGCCGGTCGTCTGCGTCGCTCCAGTGCCGGAGCAGTCCGCTCCACCGGTGCCCAGTCCGGGGCCGGTCGTCCACGTCGCTCCAGTGCCGGAGCAGTCCGCTCCACCGGTGCCCAGTCCGGGGCCGGTCGTCTACGTCGCTCCAGTGACGGAGCAGTCCGCTCCACCGGTGCCCAGTCCGGGGCCGGTCGTCTGCGTCGCTCCAGTGCCGGAGCAATCCGCTCCACCGGTGCCCAGTCCGGGGCCGGTCGTCTACGTCGCTCCAGAGACGGAGCAGTCCGCTCCACCGGTGCCCAGTCCGGGGCCGGTCATCTGCGTCGCTCCAGTGCCGGAGCAGTCCGCTCCACCGGTGCCCAGTCCGGGGCCGGTTGTCAGCCCCTCTCCAGGGTCGAGGGCTCCCGCACCAGGGTCCAGACAGGACTTGGTGACTGGCGGGAGTACTGAGGGGGGAACCACCGCGCCGGGGTCCGGACCGGATCGGGCGTGCAACGGAGAGGTAGGAGGGAGGCTACTCTCACAGCCTGTGCCACGCCCGGAACCGGAACCGGAGCCCCCACCAGCAACCACCTCAGTACCCCGCCATGTTCCCCCTAGTTTTTGGACATTTTTTTTTTTTGTCTTTCAGGAAAGGGGGGATTTTGTGTGCGATCGGGAGTCCGCACCTTGGGGGGGGGTACTGTGATGGCTTGGTTGTGGTAAGGCCTCTTACTCCCACCTAGGGGAGGAGAGAGGCACACAACCAAGTCATCACACCCTAACTAGGGAGATTATCATCCCCAATCAGAGACAGCTGTCTAGCGTTGTCTCTGATTGGGGATAGTATATAGGCTCCATTCATTTCCACCTGTGTGTGGATCATTGTTCTTTTGTGTTTGTCTGCACTGCCTGCAGCTTCCAAAGTAAGTCACTGTGTTTTTGTTTATAGTCTCATTTTGTTTAATCTCTCCTTTTGTATTTTCGTGCCTCGTGAGAACATCTCCGGAAATAAAAAGGATGACACTTCACCAGCGCTCTGTCTATCGTCCCTTATATCCGACGCACCGTGACAAGTGTACATATATTTCAGGATGTTGTGTATCCCTGGAAATAATCAGAATTAATGTCAACATAACAGTTTTGAAAACATAGCTTGTCCAAAAAAAGTGGCCTCTTGGCACAACTTACCACGCGTATGGGGTAAGTTGAGCGTAGGGAAAGGGTAAGTTGAGCCGCATTTGGGTAAGTGGGTGTCAGTGTCCTGTGACAGTGGGTGGTGGTGCTGGTAGGTCAAACTTTAATTAATGGAATGGGGGTGTGTTATATTGTATATCTTAAATGTATGTCTATATTCATATATAGATAGACACCTGCTCGTCGAACATCTCATTCCAAATTCATGGGCATTAATATGGAGTTGGTCCCCCCTTTGCTGTTATATCAGCCTCCACTCTTCTGGGAAGGATTTCCACTAGATGTTGGACCATTGCTGCAGGGACTTCCTTCCATTCAGCCACAAGAGCGTTAGTGAGGTTGGGCACTGATGTTGGAAGATTAAACCAGGTTCGCAGTCGGCGTTCTAATTCATCCCAAAGGTGTTTGATGGTATTGAGGTCAGGGCTCTGTGCAGACCAGTCAAGTTCTTCCACACCGATCTCGACAAACCCTTTCTGCATGGACCTCGGTTTGTACAGAATTGACTAGAATGTCATTGTATGCTGTAGCATTAAGATTTCCTTTCACTGGAACTAAGAGGCCGAGCCCGAACCATGAAAAACAGACCCAGACCATTATTCCTCCTCCACAAAACTTTACAGTTGGTACTATGCATTGGGGCAGGTAGCGTTCTCCTGGCATCCGCCAAACCCAGATTTGTCCTTTGGACTGCCAGATGGTGTTATCACTCCGGAGTCCAATGGCGGTGAGCTTTACACCACTCCAGCCGATACTTGGCATTGCGCATGGTGATCTTAGGCTTGTGTGCGGCTGCTTGACCATTTCATGAAGCTCCCGATGAACATTGATTTATTGTGCTGATTTTGCTTCCAGAGGCAGTTTTGAGTGTTGCAACCGAGGACAGATGATTTTTACACACTATGCGCTTCAGCACTCGCCAGTCCCATTCTGTGAGCTTGTGTGTTCTACCACTTTATGGCTGAACCGTTGTTATTCCTAGACATTTCCACTTCACAATAACAGCACTTACAGTTGACCGGGGTAGTTCTAGCAGGGCAGACATTTTACGAACGCACTTGTTGAAAAGGTGGCAACCTATGACGGTGCCACGATGAAAGTCACTGAGCTCTTCAGCAAGACCAATATACTGCCAATGTTTGATGGAGATTGATGGCTGTGTGCTCAATTTTATACACCTGTCAGCTGCGGGTGTGGCTGAATTAGCCGAATCCACTCATTTGAAGGGGTGTCCACATAGTTTTGTATATATACTGTATGTGTCCAAATCTTTAGTCACACATACAACCTGCAGGTACTCACATTCTCTCACTATATCACACTGAAACACCACAACACTCACACACATCAAGATCGGCCGGGCAGTAGGCACTAGGCTAGCTCTGCCAATATGGTTATTATTTAGCTGGAAACACCTGCTGCTACCTGCTGACTCAAGCCTACATAAGGAGGGCTGCCCACTCCGGAGATGTCTGAAGAGATCAAGAGAGCAACTCTCAATCTGGGCCCGGTTTCCTAAAAACATCTTAAGGCTAAATTAATCGTTAGAACCTTCGTAGGAGCATTGTTAAATCTTTGATCTGTTTCCAAAAAACATTGTTGTTAAAATTGCTCTTAAAAATGCTTCTTATTTGACACTGGAAAAGTAAGCATTATTGACACTGGAAGGCTGCTGTGTCTGATCCCATGTAGGCCTACCATGTCCTGCTAGTGTGCCCTTGATCAAGGCACTTAACCCCCTACAAAATAGAACTGCACTGTTGTTGTCAACATGTAGTCCATCTGGAGAGCTCCTGGTTGTGCAGGCTTGGCTTTTAATCCAGCCCTGAAACAGCCACGTCTGCTTACCAATTCCTGTTGAGCAGCTGATGTTTAGGCTACAATGTGGGTAGGCCAGGGCTTGAACAAAATCCTGCACACCCAGTAGCTATACTGGAGGATGGTTGCCACCCTTGATATAAAATATTGCAACATTACAACCAAATACTTTGGTCTTCATACAATTATTCTCTCATTCAATGAATCAGGGATCAATGGATAAGGTAGGCTACTTCAAAGCAAGCTATAGATAGATAGATAGATAGATAGATAGATAGGTACTTTATTGATCCCCCGGGGGGGAAATTTCATTGTCAAGCAGCTACAACAAAAACACAGGGCAGGTGCAAAATGCTACAACGAAAGTACACAAAAGACAGATACACGGTACATGATACATAGAGCGGCAGTATGAAAAAGTATAGAAATACAAGATATCTGGAGTGCAAAAAAAGCTATAAAAGGACATTGCATAGTATGAGTGGTTGGCTGAATATGTACACTATACATTGGTGGATGTTGGATGGTTAACTATACTATACAGGTCGATGGCAGAGAAATACTTCAGTAGCTAAAAATGCGTATGATATGAGCGAGGGTAATAATAGTTTACTTAATAGACAGACTGGGTAAATGAACAGGTAAGTGACAATTTTGCATGGTTAAATTAGCTGTACAGTTAGGTATACAGTTATATTTACAGATAAGTGAATACTTGCATGTTTACACAAACTGTACAGGTTAATGACAGGAAGAGATACTTTAATAGCTAAATGTGTGTATGATATCTGTAACATTCATATACTTCAATGATGAGTCATTGATAAGTATTGAACAGCTAGCTTTGAACTAGTCATTTATTTTAATAACCAAGCAGCATGCATCTCTATTACCAACTGCCATCCATCCCCTATTACCTGTCGTAAAACCTTAATAAGAACAACCATTCATATTAGACACCTAGTGGTCAAATGTTACCATTACATTTACTACATATCATTACATCCCCTTTCCTTTGAGGTTTAACTGTTATTCAACTTCACATTAAGAATAATATAAATGACAACAACAACCAAACTTAGAGTTCTATGGAACATGAATTTTCATTTTCTTAAATGAACACATTTTACCACTTATTGATGAACATTTCCAGTCTTTGTTTACTCAGAGATCTAATCTCTCAGGTTTCTTTATTTCACGTGTTGATCTCCTCAACATAGGTGAGTTTGATAAGTCTGGTGAGTTTGTTTCAGAGTCTACAGGTGGTAAGGTTGAAGACTCATGTGAGACATTGTCATCGGTTTGCTCTTGAAAAGCCTCTTGTGTTTTGAGCAGGGATCGGCGATTCCTCCTGAGTATAAGTCCTTCCTCAGTTTTCACTGTGTAAGACCTCGGTCCTACTTCTTGGAGCACAGTGGCTTTCTTGTTCCATGCACTTGGATCCTCGATCCTGACAACATAATCTTTTGTCAATGGCTTGAGACTTTTGGATGACTTGTCATACTGCAATTTCTGTTTCAGCTTCAGCAGTTTGAATCTCTGTCTCAGTCCTGTTTGTTGTTTTTCTTTGACACGACAGGGTAGAGTCGTGCGCAGCTTGCGTCCCATTAAAAGTTCAGCAGGTGATGAGCCACAGTCCAAAGGTGTTGCCCGGTAAGCTAACAGAGCAAGATAGGGATCAGACTTGCTGTCAGCAGCTTTCTTGAGCAGCTGTTTGAGAATATGGACACCTTTCTCAGCTTTGCCATTGGATTGAGCATACAAGGGACTAGATGTGATATGCTGAAAGTCATAGTGTGCTGCAAACTGTTGCCACTCCTTGCAGTTGAAGCACGGGCCATTGTCACTTATCACTAGCTTTGGAATGCCATGTCTGGCAAAGATAGATTTGACATGTGTTATGACACTGCATGCTGTTATGCTTGAGAGCAGCGCCATTTCCGGAAAGTTAGAGTAGTAGTCTATCACTATTAAATAGTCTTTACCTTTCAGATGAAAGAGATCCATGCCAACCTTTTGCCATGGTGCAGTTGGTAGGTCTGCAACCTTCATTGGCTCTTTTGCTTGCTTATTTTGATATTTCTGGCATGTTCCACATTTGTTTATCATTCTTTCAATGTCCTGGTTGATGCCAGGCCAGTACACAGTGTCTCTCGCTCTTCTTTTGCATTTCTCAATTCCAAGGTGACCCTCGTGAATCCTTGCGAGCATATCCTGGCGTAGAGTCTGTGGAATTACTATTCTGTTCTGTCGTAGTAGTAGTCCATTTGCAACACTCAGCTCTGACCTGATGTGGTAGTATTCTGGACAGGACCCTTTAGGCCATCCATGATGCATGTTCACAATCACTGTTTGTAACTCTGTGTCTTTTGTTGTCTGTTCTGCTATCAGTTTTGATTTAGAGTCTGATACAGGTAGTGAAGCAGTGACCATACTCACATGAGCATCAACGTCGTCTCCAGTAGAGCTTACGTGACTCCCTGTGGGTGTTCTGGATAATGCATCTGCTAAAACTATGTATTTGCCTGGTGTGTAGATTAGATTAAAATCATAGCGTTGCAGCTTCATCATGAGGCGTTGAATCCTTGGTGACATCTCATTTAAGTTCTTCTTTATAATTGCTACCAGTGGACGATGGTCTGTCTCCACTGTGAAGGTGGGAAGCCCGTACACGTACCCATGGAATTTTTCCAGCCCAACCACCAGGCCTAGGCATTCTTTTTCTATTTGAGCATATCGACATTCAGAGTCAGTCATAGACCTGGAGGCGTAGGCAACAGGCTGCCAATCCTCTCCTTCCGCTTGTAGTAAAACTGCGCCGAGGCCATCTTTTGATGCATCCGTTGACACCTTGATTTTCTTGGTAGGGTCAAAGAAGGTGAGTACAGGTGTGGTGGTCAGTGTCGTTTTGAGTTTTGTCCACTCTCGTTCATGGTTCACTGTCCATGCAAAATCGTTTTCTTTGTGTAGGAGGTCTCGCAGTCTGGCTGTTTTGGCTGACAGATTGGGAACAAACTTCCCAATGAAGTTAATCATTCCCAAGACGCGTAGCACTCCTTTCTTGTCTGATGGACGGGGCATATCAAGTATGGCGTCAATCTTGCTCTTGTCTGGCTCAACTCCTTGAGCTGACAGCTTATCTCCTAGGAATGTGATTTCCTGTACGCCAAACCGACACTTGGCTTTGTTGAGCTTCAGTCCATTCTTTCTGATCCTCTGTAGCACTTTAGTAAGTCTCTCATTGTGTTCTTGCATTGTTGAACCCCAGACCACTATATCATCCACGTAGACCCTTACTCCTTCTAGACCTTCTATTATGTTTTCCATTGCTCTATGAAAAATCTCAGATGCAGACACTATGCCAAAGGGCATTCGGAGAAAACAGTACCGGCCAAATGGTGTGTTGAAAGTACAGTATTTGGTGCTTTCTTCCTCTAACCTGAGCTGCCAGAATCCTTGAGAGGCATCAAGTTTTGTGAAGTATTTGGCACCCGCCATCTCACTTGTGATTTCTTCCCGCTTGGGAATTTGGTAGTGTTCCCGCTTTATGTTGTCATTTAAATCCTTTGGATCCATGCATACTCTTATGTCATTATTCTTTTTTCTGACACACACCATTGAGTTAACCCAGTCTGTAGGTTCTTCCATTTTTTTGATTACTCTTAGTGTGGTCATCCTTTCCAGTTCGTTCTTGAGACGCTCACGCAGTGGGGCAGGGACTCTACGTGGAGCATGCACTACAGGCTGTACGTCATCCTTGAGCTGGATCTTGTATGTGAATGGTAGGACACCAAACCCTTTGAAGATGTCTGAGAAACTCTGCACTATGGAATCTACGGTTTCACTCGGTTCCTTTAAAGCTGCACTTTCGCAGTTGATACGATAGACTCTCTTAACTAGTTCCAAATCCTCACATGCTTTGTCACCTAACAGTGAATCATGTCCTTCAGTGACTACAGAAAACATGAGATGGTGCACTTTGTCCTTGACTTTGATTTTAAGTCTACACACACCTAAACAATCTATTGTTTGTCCATTATAGTCCTTTAACAGTGTTGTCTTTTTCTGCACTTTTGGCTTTTCCTTCATGGCTTTAATGTCACTTATGCTGATTAAGTTTGCTTTAGCCCCAGTGTCAAGTTTTAGTGTAACTAGAGCTCCATTTACCTGCAGCGTTGTGATCCATTTGTCTTTTTGTTTTACTGCTTTATGAACAGCACTCTCCTCTGCTATAGGCTGAATGGTATCTGTTGCTTTCACTGATGTGTCATCACGTGATACCATGCCTACAAAAAACGTATCACTTAAATCAGTGTCTTCAACAACATGTACAGCTTGCCCTTTGTTTGATTTTCCTTTAGAAAAACATTGTTTGGCAAAGTGATTTTTTCCATTGCATTTTGTGCACATTTTACCAAAAGCTGGGCATTTTCTTGGTTGGTGAAGGAAACCACACCGCTTGCAATTGAATGCAACGTCTTTTGACTGCTTTTCTGTGTTCCTGTCTTGTCCATGCTTCTTTCCTTTGTTTGACACAGCACCTATCGCCGCACTGTCATCAGTGACAGTTGCGCCATTATGATCTTGACTGAACGCCTTAGCGTGCTGTTGAGCTAGCTCACTGGCATGGCATATTTTAATAGCACCCTCCAATGTCAGTTCAGTTTCTCTCAAGAGACGTTCTCTCAATTTTGTTTCACGTATACCAAAAACAATTTGATCACGAATCATAGACGACTTCAAATCAGCAAAATTGCATGACCGTGCCTTTAGTTTGATGTCTGTAAGAAAGCTATCAAAAGTCTCGCTAAGCTGCTGAGTCCTTGAACGGAACACATACCTCTCGTAGGTTTCATTCGTCTTGGGCGAACAATGTTCATCAAACTTTCTTATCACTTGGTCGAGGCTCTTACTGTCATCCTGACTGTCAAATACAAAGGTATTGAACACTTCAATAGCTTGCTGACCTGCCACTGATAGCAATATTGCTATCTTTCTCCCGTCAGGTTGATCATCATATCCGATCGCGGAGATATACAGTTGGAATTGTTGCTTGAAAGTCCGCCAATTGCTGTCGACATTTCCCGTCAGTTTCAGACTCTCCGGTGGTTTTAAAGTATCCATGTCGTATTTCACAATTTCTTCTAGCAGATTTTCACTTCAATTACCACTCCTGGTACCATGTAACATTCATATACTTCAATGATGAGTCATTGATAAGTATTGAACAGCTAGCTTTGAACTAGTAATTTATTTTAATAACCAAGCAGCATGCATCTCTATTACCAACTGCCATCCATCCCCTATTACCTGTCGTAAAATCTTAATAAGAACAACCATTCATATTAGACACCTAGTGGTCAAATGTTACCATTACATTTACTACATATCATTACAATATCATTTGGGGTAATAATAGTAATTCCCTTAAAATACAGTCCTTAGTGCGCAGGGTTTAATTACAGACAACTGCACTTATTGCACATTCGATATACTAAAAGCAATGAGAAAAGGTGCAACTGGCAGGATACTAATATGCATTCCTGAGTGAATGCCTACGTCCAATAATTACTTACAATATTGCATGTGATATAATATAACAACTGTACATGAGTATGTATATACAGACCTGTATGAATAAATAGGTCCTGAGTGGATGAGTGCTGACGGACCAGAGTTACTCACGGTGGATGCATAATTGTTAAACTAGGTCCTAGCACCCCAACAGTTCCAGATCTATGTTGCCGACGGCACGGCACCCCGGTGAGGCATTATATAGTCTCATAGCCGCCGGCAGGAAGGACCTCCTGTAGCGCTCTCTGGCACACCGTGGTGGGATCAGTCTGTGACTGAAAGTGCTCCTCTGCGTCATAACCATAGCGTGCAGAGGGTGGGTGACGTTGTCCATGATGGCCAGCAGTTTGGCCAGGATCCGTCTCTCCGCCACCTCCTCTAGAGTGTCAAGGCTCATCCCCAGGACAGAGCTAGCCTTCCTGATCAGCTTATTTACCCGAGAAGCATCACCGGCTTTGATGTTTGCTCCCCAGCACACCACTGCAAAAAAGATGGCACTGGCCACCACAGACTGGTAGAAGGTATGCAGTAGTTTACTGCACACGTTGAAGGACCTGAGCCTCCTCAGAAAGTAGAGTCGGCTCTGGCCCTTTTTGTACAGGGCCCCGGTGTTACCAGCCCATTCCAGCCTGTTGTCCATATGGACACCCAGCAACTTGTATGACTCAACCATTTCCACATCCATCCCCTTTATAGGGACTGCAGTCAGTTGTGCCTTGGTTCTCCTGAAGTCCACCACCATCTCCTTAGTTTTGCTGATGTTGAGCTGAAGGTGGTTCTGCTCACACCACAACACAAAGTCACTATCAAACTATACATGTTTATATACACTGAGTATACCAAACAATCCTCATATTGAGTTGCGCACCCCCCCCCCCCCCCACCCAATTGTCTTCTTTAATCTGTCTACTCCCATTTAAGTGGACTAAACAAGTGACATCAATAAGGGATCACAGCTTTCATCTGGATTCACCTGGTCAGTCTATGTCATGGAAAGAGCAGGTGCTCTTTCGCTAGTTAACTCTCCCAGCTTTCCAACAGTGCTGATTTATTTATTTAAATTAACGACATTAGTGCTTAGTTAGCTATAGTTAACTAGTGAGATAACTGCTACAAGTTTGGTTTTGAATTTGCTATCTATTTTCTATTATATGCTACTGAAATGTCGCGCCCTATCTCCTCGGGCAACGGACCAATGGAACACACAGATATGCACTGAAGAGTCACTATGATAATGGCTGATATGTAGATTTTTAAATGAGAATGCGTTTTTCAAAGGTTTTCCAAAATGTTCAATATGGAAGAAAATCTATCCTGACGGACCTTAGGGGTCCTTGAGGAAAATGTGTTCAGCATCAGGAAAGACACCTTCTACATATAACAGTACCACCTATAGACCAATCGGTAACATTATTTTTGACCAAGTTACTCATGTCCATTAGTTTCTGTGTGCCAGATTATTCAAAAAACATACCAATCTATGCTTGAGTTATTTGACCATGTCAAGGGAACCCCTAATAAACTGCCTCAATATGTGTAGCCATAAGGTGATAAAATCTCTATAGGAGCTGATCCATCATCAGTATTGGTAAGATTTGAATGGAGCAGTGCTGCCTTTCTTTCGATCCTATCAATATTGACACGTGCTCCAACGATGCACTTTGCGAACGTTCTTTCCATGTGGTGTTTTGGGAAACACATGTTACATCTTTAGCCGTTGTAGGAACAATGCATCGTTAAAACACTTGTAAACCTAAATTCCATCGCTATCTGGAAACCCGGCCCAGGTTGAGACACAATAATTGAATGAAAACACTGCAGGCAAATGTTCCAGCAGTATTGACAAATATGGATTCTTGCAAATACAGTAGCTTACATTAAAAGAAAATACCATCCTGATATTTTGTGTAGAGGTAGACATCCAGCAGTCAACTTGTAAGACCTGTGTTACTAAATAGTAAACCTTTGTGCATTCATTCAAGAACTAGGAATCTGGCAACAAAAAATAAGAAAGCAGAATTTGTAAGAAAGCGCTGCCCCAAATGTAGACATGTGGAACAGATGGTCATGGCTAGAAGGGTTCTAGATTTTGTCAAGTTGACATTTTTCAAGTTAATGTCATATTTGACTTTTCATAGCAGGTTAGGAGAAGTTACGCTGCAGGTTAGGAGAATTGACGTAGCAGGTTAGGAGAATTAGGTTAAGATTCTAAGAAGTGTTAGGGTTATCTAAAATGCAAAAAAAGTACACTTTTGGCGTTCATTTGACAAATGCTGGATCCCTTCTAGTCATGACCGAACGAACCGATATCCCGCAGACTGAAACTAGTTACCAAGTACATTCTCGTCCTAAACAGAATGTAACCCTTCCAAACCTGATAGGCAAGTAACATAATGATTTTAATCAGTCTCATTCAGGGCTACCTGCCACACCTAACAAGACCCACCTGATCAATGATCTCTTAGAATTTGTGCGGTGAGGTGTTAAATGACTCTCTCCCTCTCATCGCCATTAATAGAAGGGGTTTCTTTAGGGAGGTTGAACAATAATCAGAACTGAGGCCAGAAAAAGGGTAATCTTGGTTAACCCAAAACTCAAATCTATCATAATTGGTCAGGTGCTCAATTAAGTTCTGCGTCCAAACATGTTAAAAGAAGTAATTAAGAGATGCTAGAACGAGGAGTGGAACCGGAACGAGGCTCTCCACCATCTTTGCAAGTTACGTGAATTCTATTGACCGAATGTCCCCACCCCTTCCGGAATTCAAAAGATGCTAACACCTGCGAAATCATGATTTGTACAAATAACCAGTGACGAAAAACCCGAACACCGGAACTACTGCTGCTCGTTATCCCACGCATCCCATTCCTTCCGGACAGATTCTACAGTACCAGTTTTGGTTACATAGATCTGTCCACGAGAGATTAGAAAAAGGGTGACCGAAACCTTTGACAGGTTTTGCAGCGGAAATAGTGAGAGCAGAACTAAAGCATGTTTAAAGTGTTTAGATAGCGCCACAGGGGTTGATTGAGAGAGGCAGGCTAAATAAATGCTATGTTCAGAGCTCCACACTAAAGGGTAATAAATATAAATACTATAAATATTGAATGCACACAACGTGCATGTTAACGTGCACAATGTTAACGTGCTCAATATGCAGCCTGGTCTCATAGACTAGACGTAACATAGTACATATAAATCTGAGGACACTGAAATTAGTATGATATGTTATGTTTTGTATGGTTACAGACAACAAGGTTAATTAAGGCTAAAACAATAGGTTGCATGTTCAAATCTCATCACCGACAACTTTAGTATTTTAGTTAATTAGCAACTTTTCAACTACTTACTACTTTGCAAATACTTTGCATGTTAGCTAACCCTTCCACTAACCCTAACCCTATCCCTAACACTTTAGCTAACCCTAACCATAACCTTAACCCTTTAACCTGGGCAAGCAGAAACACCTATTCAAACACAGCCTTGATGTTAATCCCTCTGACCATGGTCTGTTTTGAAACCAGAGTGTCTCTGAGTTACTCCACAGATCCGGACCGTTGGGTGGGGGTTGGTTGGGGGCCATGGAACACCGGAGATTAACACAGCTGGAGACACCCACTCCACGGAACCACATGTGGGATTCCACATCCTGCCAATGGAATGCCTGCTCCCATGTTCCCATGGGGATTGGTGACCTATTATACTGTATTTCAGAAACTGTATGTTTTGTATCTGGATTGGCGCCGCCCTGCATGGTCGCCTGTTAAGCAGCTCCCATAGTTTGTGCGCAAATTGTTGTTTTAGTATGTTTTTTGTCAGTTTTTTTGCCCTAGCCCCCTCACTCACACGCACCCTATCTCTCCCCCTAACCCTTCCGAGGGCCTTTGGGGTTCTGTGTTTTCGCGATAGAGTGGCTTAATGTCTCCATGGCAACCATCGCCCTGAACTACAGAGGATGCCGTCACAGTTGAGTACCCCCTGGGACGAGGCAAAGTTTTGCACGCAGCCGTCAGATAAGAGATCTATTACAGAAGCCCTCAAGTGGGAGTCTAACTCAATCCACAGCACAGTGAGCACACCAAAGCAGTCCTGTCCAGAAAAGGAATGCAGTAACATATTGTACTGCAACTGAGACCATCCTCAACTTGACACTCTATAAGTCTACATTCATTATATTCAAATAGTCACAATTTATGGCCTACAAGTGCAACCAGTAGACTACTAATGGGATTTTAAGGGGAACATCTTGGGAGGAGTCCAGCCAACGGCCCTGCGGAAGGTGTGGATCTAGGGGAGGCACACTAGATTCTCCAGTGCCATAATATAAGGTCAAGACCTTATATTATCCAAGATAGATAGATAGATAGATAGATAGATAGATGTCAAGCAGCTACAACAAAACATAGGGCAGGTGCAAAATGCCAGAACGGAAATACAGAAAAGACAGATACACGATACATGATACATAGAGCGGCAGTATGAAAAAGTATAGAAATACAAGAAGTCTGGAGTGCAAAAAAGCTATAAAAAGACCATAATTGCATGGTATGGGTGGTTGGCTGAATATGTACACTATACATTGGTGGATGGTTAACTATACAGTTCGATGGCAGAGAAATACTTCAGTAGCTAAAAATGCATATGATATGAGTGAGGGTAATAATAGTTTACTTAATAGACATACTGGTTAAATGAACAGGTAAGTGAATATTTTGCATGGTTAAATTAACTGTACAGGTAAATATACAGTTCAATTTACAGGTAAGTGAATATTAGCATGGTTACATTAACTGTAAATGACAGGAAGAGATACTTAAATAGCTAAATGTGTGTATGATATAATTTGGGGTAATAATAGTAATTCCCTTAAAATACAGTCCTTAGTGTGCAGGGTTTAATTACAGATAACTGCACGTATTGCACATTCAATATACTAAAAGCAATGAAAAAAGATGACAGGATACTAATATGCATTCCTGAGTGAATGACTACGTAAGTTAAGTCCAATAATTACTTGCAATATTGCACGTGATATGATATAACAACTGTACATGAGTATGTATATACAGACCTGAATTAATAAATAAGTCCTGAGTGAATGAGTAATTACGGACCAGAGTTACTCACGGATGGATGCACAATTGTTAAACTAGGTCCTAACACCCCAACCGTTCCAGGTCTGTGGTGCCGACGGCACAGCACCCGGATGAGGCATTAAATAGTCTAATAGCCGCCGGCAGGAAGGACCTCCTGTAGCGCTCTCTGGCACACCGTGGTGGGATCAGTCTGTGACTGAAGGTGCTCCTCTGCGTCATAACCATGGCATGCAGAGGGTGGGTGACGTTCTCCATGATGGCCAGCAGTTTGTGCAGGATCCATCTCTCCGCCACCTCCTCTAGAGTGTCCAGGCTCATCCCCAGGACAGAGCTAGCCTTCCTGATCAGCTTATTTACCCGAGAAGCATCACCGGCTTTTATGTTGGCTCCCCAGCACACCACTGCAAAAAAGGTAGACTGGTAGAAGGTATACAGTAGTTTACTGCACACGTTGAAGGACCTGAGCCTTCTCAGAAAGTAGAGTCGGCTCTGGCCCTTTTTGTACAGGGTCCCGGTGTTACCAGCCCATTCCCTGTATAGGGACTGCAGTCAGTTGTGCCTTGGTTCTCCTGAAGTCCACCACCATCTCCTTTGTTTTGCTGATGTTGAGCTGAAGGTGGTTCTGCTCACACCACAACACAAAGTCACTGATTGGGCTCCTGTACTCCTCCTCCTGCCCACCCCTGATGAACCCTACAATTGCGTAGTCATCCGAGAACTTTGTATTACACCATCTTTTGTTAACTAATAAAGCCAGCCCCCCTCCCTTTCTCTTACTAGAAGAAACGCTATCCCTGTCTGCTCTGATGGTCCGGAACCCGCCGATAGTGACGTTCTCTATGGGGATGTTATCGTTCAGCCAAGTCTCAGTAAAAAACATTAGGCTCGCATCCCGATAGTCTCTTTGTCCACGGACAAGACCCTCAAGCTCATACAATTTGTTATGCAGCAATCTTGCCCATAATGATAGACGGTATAGCCGGCTTGTACTTCCTCAGCTTTGCCTTACACTTCAATCCCGCCCTACGTCCATGCCGTCGCCTTTTCAACTCTCCCAGACTTTTCTCTGGGATGCAGCAGCGCTGCTTGTGCTAAATCCAGGATTTATTAAAGTTATCACCTGCACCTGCTTCCAACTCACCGCCCCATAATTAATTATAATTGATTTCCTAAATCAACAAAACCATGAACGAGACATTGACATGAGGCAGACCGCCGATACATAAGAACAATACCAACTGGTGAGTGAACATGGGACAGTCACATATAAAGGGGAGGAATTGATGAAGGTAATTGAGTCCAGGTGTGAATCATGATGATAAACAGGTGTGCGTAATGATGAATTCCAGGACTGGTGGTTAGTATTCTGGCAACGTCGTACGCCTGGGGGAAGGAGCAGGAGAAGACGTGACATGAATTGAAATTCCAATTAAAGTATTGAAACATGCTTACCTGATCTTAAAAGTGACTTTTTTCATCCATAGTATGTATTATACTTTTTGTCACCCCATGAGAGACTACACAAGATAAACATTTGAGAGACATTTCAGTCATCATCAGAGGCTATCACGTTTCAGGAGAAGACCCCGATGCAGACAGTGTCGAAGTAACAATAGTTTATTACAAAACAGGGGGCAGGCAAAAAGACCGGTCAAGGACAGGCAGAGGTCAGTAATCTAGATCAGAGTCCGAAAGGTATAGAACGGCAGTCAGTCTCAGGGTCGGGGCAGGCAGAGGTAAATTGTGAGGGTTTGGCTGTGGTTAGACCTTACTCCCAATAAGAGTGGTAGAACCACAGTCGAGCCCTAACACCCTAACTAGGGGAGGTATGATCCTCAATCAGAGACAGCTGTACAGGGTTGTCTCTGATTGGGGATTGCATTTAGGCACCCCACACATCCACCTGTGTGTGGGTCATTAATTCTGCACGGTGAGAAGTAAGTGTGCTTGTTACGCTACGTTTGATTATCGTGTTTGTTTGTTTGTTAGTTTGTCATTGAGTTGTTTTATACATAGTATAAATAAAATGTTGAACTACAATCCCTGAGCTGCGTCTTGGTCTGTGTATGCACCCTTTCGTGACATCAATAATCCAGGATGGTGTTAGAATGTACAGAACGACAGGCAGGCTCAGGGTCAGGGCAGGCAGAATGGTCAAAACCGGGAAAACATTAACTTTAGAAAAGACAGAAGCAAGGAGAAAAACAATTGTAGGCTTGACGAAACAAAACTAACTGGCAACAGACGAACAGAGAACACAGATATAAATACACTGGGGATATTGGGGAAGATGGGCGACACCTGGAGGGTGAAGACAATCACAAGGACAGGTGAAACAGATCAGAGGCAACAAGATGCAAGGTGCAATTTTAACATTTACTTATTTGCTCATGTTAGAAACATTGTAACAAGATGTTTACATGTTAAGTTGGCCAGTTGTGTTAATAGTCAAAAAATATTATTTTAAGTTGAGACCTAATGGTATCCAAGCCCATGGCTACTTTTTGATACTTAGCCAAATCTTTTTGCGTGATCTTGGTAAAAAAAAATAAGAATATGCATAACATACTAGAATAACATGTGGTTGCTGGTATTTTATGGGTCCTAATCAACATCATAAGTTTGTTGAATCATAAACGTATTGCATCTGTTTTTGTTTGGATGGATCAAGGTTTGCACTGTGTCCACAGTCCCAGAATTTACATTTTCATAGTCATATCCCTTAAGTTAAACTACAAGATCATTTACCAACTCTGAAACACTAGAGATAGACCATAGTCTTTGGGGCAGTGTGTCACACCAGCCTTCGCTTTGGCAGCGTCGCCGGCCTTCTAGCTACTGCTGAACCTACTGCTGGCAAACGCCCTTCACTAATCAACCTCGGACTTGTCTCGTCATCACACACACCTGGTTCCAATCCCTACTCTATCACTGTATACAGCGGGTGAAATAAGTATTGAACACGTCACCATTTTTCTCAGTAAATATATTTCCAAAGGAGCACCTGGTCGAGGCAAATTTATGGTGAAATGATTGTCTTTCCACTTCCGTATTATGGCCCCAACAGTGCTCACTGGAACATTCAGAAGCTTAGAAATGCGCCTATAACCAATGCCATCATTATGTTTTGCAACAATTAGGTTGTGACTGTCTTGAGACAGCTCTTTGCATTTACCCATCATGAGATGTGTCTTGTGTGACACCTTGGCAATGAGACCTTTTTGTAGGCCATCAGTTGGGACTGAACCAGATGATATTAATTTGCACTGACAGGGGGCTGGATTGCTTTTTAATTACTGATAGTTTTCAGCTGTTGTCTTGGCTTTCCATGCCTTTTTGAACCTCCCTTTCTTCATGTGTTCAATACTTTTTCCCTGTGTCATTTCACATTATTACACATAACTTAATTTCTGAACTTATTTGTTTTGGTTTCTTTGTATGTATGAATTACTTGGGTTGTTACCAACATCTGGTGAAACTTTCATGTCAATAGCACCTTTGGAAATATATTTACTGAGAAAAATGGTGACGTGTTCAATACTTATTTCACCCGCTGTATATGTATACTACCTTTGCCATTTGTCTTTGTTGGTCATTGTAAATGTTACTTGTTTTCCTGAGAGGAATCTCTCCTACTGTTGTATTTTTCACTTTGGCTTCGCCCTGTGCCTTTTTTGTTAATTATATATATTTTGAGCACAAAAGCATTTGGCTTTCGTCCTGCTTTGATTCTATGGTGCTTAAAATAAATTCAGTAGTTCTAAACCTGCGACTGCCTCCTGCCTACTCCTCTCTACACCAGTGACACAGTGCAATCACACATACAAGGTGTGTGTGTTGTTTTAAGTAGGGATGTGCATCTTTCCCTTTCAAGATGATTCGATACGTACCTAGATACATGGGCTCCGATAGGATACAGGAACGATACGTTTTTGAAATGATTCGGTGCAATTCGGTTTGAATCAATGCAACATTTGTTGTAATAGCAAATTAATTTCCCATTCTAAATTCAAATCTGCTGGTGATAGAGCTGGTTCTGACTATCTGAGCTGACTTCTCGTTCTGTGTGTGTGTGTGTATGTATGATGTATATGTCTATGGTGTATGTAGGCCCGTAAACTGAGCCATAAGGGAGATTCGGCATCTACCACCCTTCTATCAGATTACAGGGGGCAATGCATGTACTATATGCTTTTTGTCCCCCCCCACTTTTGACCTATGAAATAGTCAATGACTGTATAGCACAACTTTGGATTTCAACCCAGTCTCAAAATCAAAGGATTTTGACCATTAGGACATCATTATGGAGCTTCTCTTCTCCTTTTGCTTTGGACATGCAGTGCAGCTCGCAAAAGTGATTGCTGTGCTTGTTATTAAATATCAACTTTACCCTGTATATCTACAAAGGACCATATACACTGATTGTTTAAAGTCAAAACTAACAAAACGACTGCTGATGGTATACCTGAACAATCAAAACAAGTTTTAGAATGTTAACACGATCAGCAGGTATAGCCAGCCATAAAACACAATTTTCAACTGCGCATTTGATAACAATAACCTAGCAAATTACATTGGTTGACACTCAACTAATAAAGCCTAATATTGTACAAGCATTTGAATGCTGAAGGTGCTGCACAGATACACTGACCAAAGAGAATAAATGTCTTTGTTCAGTGTGTGCTGCGTACAGTGCGCTGTTTGACTAGGCTATTGATATTGCCTGGGGTTATTCGGAATGGATAATGACTTGTAGAGCAATGACTGTCAATGCAGTAACATACTTAGTTTGACACAGAAGGAGAGGATGCACCAGTCACAAAATATGGTCGTTATTTTCGGGAAGGTAGAAAGAAAGTAATATGAGCAAAAACTAATTGTGAACTGGCAATTCGTAATCATCGGTTCGTTTTGGGGTCCCGCTGACCGATGCACTCATATCTTAAACATTTGAACCTGGGACCGATGTGGCGATGCCTATAGATGAATGTTACATCCGTAGTTTAAAGAACAGCATCAACACTAGTCTTATTCAGTAAATAAAAATTGTTATTTCTGTTTGATTGTACAAAATATGTCATCATATCATCAGAATCCCTCTCTAACCGGTGCTGTTCTGATCCTAAATTACTGGATTTTTCTCTTTGCAAAAAATCTGGAAAGAAAATGACTTCTCATTTATTATAAAAATGGACTTTGTTTAATCAAGAACTTGTCTTCTTTGATACTTTAGTGAATATGAAGCCAGAATTATAGCAAGAAAAGAGGAACCGTGCTTGACCTAGAAAGATGATTGTCATTTCTCTCTCTTCTCTCCCTCTCTCTCACTCATTCTCCCCATAGTATTATGCTGTTCATTTTATCCTGGGAACGTGTATAAAAAACTGTGTTGTCATGATCAGGACTACTTGTTTAGTACTTGACATGACATCTGAATCTGGGTTGTTGTCACGTTCGGGTGTGTAGAGAGACCAAGGCGCAGCGTATCCATAGTTCGACATGATTTATTCAATTAACTGACGAACTATACAAGATAACAAATGATATATATAAAGACACACGTAACACGACACGAGACAATATACAACATAACAATGAACCACGCCAACGGAGTGGAACACAGACATATAAGTAAGATCCCTAATTAGAGGTAATGCATAGCAGCTGCCTCTAATTAGGGATCCCACACACACAACACCAGACAGAAATAGAAATGATAGATCTGCCAGACTCTGACCATAGAAATATAGAGAAGCAAAGCTTCTCTATGGCCAGAGCCTGACAGTTGTTTACTGAGTGAAGAGACATTGTTCAGAGAGGAGATCTTCTCTAGCCAGCAGGCGAAAAAGGAGTCTATTTTCTCCCAATTTGCAGAGCTAGAGGTCAATGAACTAACATTTTGACAAGCAAAAAGTTTACTTTCCACCCAGAACATCCATAATACATGATACAAACATGACATTTTTTGTCAATTTGTCAAGAAAGTTTGGAAAATGAATCCCCAAGTATGACCTCACTTAGTTGTGTTTGTCGAAATGGAGAAGCTTATCTTCTCCCGAGTGATGCAGCAGTCTAAAGAACTGCATCTCAGTGCTAGAGGTGTCACTACAGACCCTGGTTCAGGCCGTGATTGGGAGTCCCATAAGGAGGCACACAATTGGCCCAGTGTCGTCCGGGTTTGGCCGTCATTGTAAATAAGAATTTGTTCTTAACTGACTTGCATAGTTAAATAAAGGTTAAATAAAAAATATTAAAATGAAAGACTGGGATATGGAGAGCTGGGGCCTTATTTATAAACTTTGCGTATGCACAAAAGAAGGCATACGCCACTTTCTAAGCAAACTTTGGGATTTATAAAAAACTAACTTAACTGAAGAATGTGCAGTCCTCCACCGACACTTTGACCCATACGTAAGCACATAAACTGGAGAGATGAGAAACTGCGACGCCGATGGCAGAAGGATGAAACTCGAGAAACGCTTTGAAATTAATACCATTGTGTAAAATATATCGAAATATTACTTCTCACGTATTATATATGAAGAGTTCCCTGGAGTGTGCACAAAAATATAAATAAATACAAAATACAAACGGAGATAATCTGTTTTTGCAAAATAACCCCTCAAATATATTTAATTGGATCTGTAATTATTAAACAATACTTGCATGTTATGAAATGTATTCTCATAAATAATAAATAATCTCCAGGAGCAGGTCGTACAGAGGCACTTTGTTCTTACACTTCATGCTGTACAGGTGCTGCATGCCTTTGTTGCTACAGAGAGCAGAGAAGAGGATGAGTGAGAGGGGATATTTATGGGTATAACCAAATAAGTGATGATCATATTGTATATAACTGGCAGATTACATGAACATTCCCTTTGCCTAGGTCTAACCTGCCTCTTGACTTTCAGAATCTGAATTTACACACTCAGGAGTGCATGCCCCCTCATATGTAGTATGAACTCCTCATACAATATGTCAGATGTGTGAGAAAAACAGCAATCCTAAACATACTCCCCTTATCCTCTTCCCCACTCCTTAATGCTCCTCCCCTACATAGAGTGCCCTCCTCACCTCATATGTCTGATGTGTGAGAGCAGGAGCAGGAGCTGGGCCTGCCTTCTGGACTGCTGCTGCACAGAGGCTCCTGATTGGCTGATGTGGTGGATGAGGGCGTCAGTGATGTTGTCCATCATGCTTTGCACCGCAGGGCTGTTGTGGAGGGACTCCACAGAGTAAGAACAGAAGGAGAAGGCACCTAGAAGGGATGAGGGGAGAGACCCAGGAGAGGTTATTAGTTATTAGACAGAGAAAGGGGAAGTGCCTGATGTTCTCAATGCAGCAACTGGTAATTCAGCAATCAATAAGAACATCAGGTAGCCATACACAGAAACCTGCAACAACACCCAATGCTCAGGTATTTCTGTCTCTTACAGATTAGTCATTCTCAAAACAAACACAGGAGTTTGTCTCAGTCAACACATATAGAACAGCAGGCCCAGTTGTCATGGTAACAATTATGATGTACAATGAGAAAGTAGGACTTGGGATAATTCTGTTCCCAGCTAATGCTCTTGAGTGGTATAAAATCAGAGTTCACCCTTCAACATTTACTAGCGGGCAAGAGAATGCATTAGTTACTACTCCATGTTCATATAGTGGCCAATTCAGACTTAGGAAACTACGCCTTTCTAACGCACGCCTTTCCTACGCACTTATCAGTAGTTGCTATTCAGACTTAAATTATAATGGGCTTTGCAGGCATGGTTCCCTTGCGTGCACTGAATAAATGTAATTCACCTACTGAAAACCCTCCCACTTGCTGGCCAACAGCTTTTATAGTGGAGTTTTCATTCAGTAGGGTTTTCAGTACATTTACATATCTAAAACCATTAAGTAAAATGTGGTGTACCTTTTCACAAGAGGTGAAATCATAAATCAACTCGGTAGGTTTGGCACTATACTGTCATTTGCGCATGGCTACAGAAACCTATAGGTTGGGTCTCCAAATTTCATCCTTGCAAGGCCAGCATTTCATGAACTTCACTGTAAAAAAAATGAAAACATGATACAGTATGTTGATATGCTTCAGTTTGCTGCCACATGACAGGCTTCACATTTGTCTCCAGTGATCTTTTTATTTTATTTAACCTTTATTTTACTAGGCAAGTCAGTTAAGAACAAATTCTTATTTACAATGACGGCCTAGGAACAGTGGGTTAACTGCCTTGTTCAGGGGCAGAACGACAGATTTTTACCTTGTCAGCTCAGGGATTCGATCCTGCAACCTTCCAGTTACGGGCCCAACACTCTAACCACTAGGCTACCTGCCGCCCCATTTTACGGTAAAATAGATCTAAAAACAATTGTCATTTATATTTACAATCCCCTTATCCAAACGGTTCACTCATCTACCTAGCTCTTATCAATAGCTCTACTCAATGTTTTTATTACAGTGCATGGAGAATGGTTTTATTTCTATCAGGAAAAAGGTAGATGTTGTTCCACTTGGAACCGACAGGTTGCTCAAGCTTTTTCATTGTTTTGTCGCCAGTAAAGTTGGTGGAATTATGAGGGAATTAAGTCAAGGTCAGAATACGGCGTATCTGTAGACACACCTCCACCACACCTTAATATCTTTGATCTACCACCCAAAATGAATAGCGGTTGAATAACATGCTATTCCTATGCTTAAATCAAAGGTCAGAATACGCGAAGAGAGAAATGTGCATAAAAAAGGAATTTCGTTCCATTTACGCGGGTTGGAATCTGCCCCAAATGGAAAAACATATTTGTGATTGGACAATAAAATCTTAATGGAGATGTTTTTGCATCACACACACTTGTAATGTTTTCAATCCCAGCCAAGGCTTGAATTGAACTCATGTCACACTCACAAAAACAAAACATACTAAGAAAAGCATCTTTAATAGCTTATAATAACACACAAACGCACTTACCAGAGTTGAGCAAGATGATGGCTTTGAGACACACAAACTCCTCAGGCTTTAGTTTGAGCATGCGGAAGCGAGACACAGTGGCCAGGAGCATGTTGGAGATCTCAGTCATGCCCTCCATACAGTCTCCTTCACTCCTGGAGGTCAAAGATCCCCATATATAGATATAGAATAATTTAACAGGATTCCTGTATGTTCTACCTGGAAGTTGTAAGTAATAAATGTGGCAGCAAATACACATACAAGATTCATACTAGATATGGGTGGGTAACATTTAGACATAACATAAATGTTGCATGTATTGTATAAAAGCCTTCTAAGATCTCACATACATGGGACATATGAATTTCAAAGCACTTGCATAGCACTGTCTGATGTCATAGACGCACGCAACGTCACACTTACTGAAGAAAGAAGCTAAGTCTGCCATGAGGAGGAGCAGGAGGAAAGGGGAAAGCAGAAGGAGGGGGAGGAGAGGAGAGAAGAGGAGGAGGAAGAGGGAGAGGGAGAAGAGAGGAGGAAGAGGAGGAGAGGAGGAGGGGGAGAAAGATGGGGAGGAGAAGGAGGTGGAGAGGAGAAGAGGGAGAAAGAGGGGGATGCGAAGGAGGAGGGGGAGGAGAGGAATTACTTTGATAGCAGCAGTGAGTCTATTTCATTATTAAGTGGAGATCCCTCAACAATCATTCTCACGATACCACATTGGTAATAGTAAGTGACAAATATCAAAGCTTAGCAGGGCGGGCTTGGTTAAAACCTTGGATGAGAAACTAAAGGCATAGCTGTAGATAAATCAACTGTCCAGTAGGAGATGCCTTAACAATGGAAACGTGAAAATGAGAATGTATATACAAATAGTAATATAGTAATTGTCATGTTTTTTTTATATGTTGACTTGTGAAATGTGAAACCTATAAGAAAAGCATTTATTTTGTAGAGGTTATATTGTCAGAAAATACACTTCTTATACCCTGAACAAAAATATAAATGCAACATGTAAAGTGTGGTCCATGTTTCATAAGCTGAAATAAAAGATTGCATAAATGTTCCATATGCACAGAAAGCTTATTTCTCTCAAATGATGTGCACACATTTGTTTACATCCCTGTTAATGATCCTTTGCCAAGATAATCCATCCACCTGACAGGTGTGGCATATTAAACAGCATTATCATTACACAGGTGCACCTTGTGCTAGGGACAATAAAAGGCCACTAAAATGTGCAGTTTTGTCACACAACACAATGCCACAGATGTCTCAAGTTTTGAGGGACCCTGCAATTGGCATTCTGATTGCAGGAATGTCCACCAGAGCTGTTGCCAGAGAATTGAGCCGCCATAAGACACCTCTAACGTTGTTTTTGAGAATTTGACAGACCATGTGTCTGGCGTCGTGTTGGCGAGCGGTTTGCTGATGTCAATGTTGTAAACAAAGTTCCCCATGGTGGCGTTGGGGTTATGGTATTGGCATAACCCCAACGGATAACGAAGACAATTGAATTTTACCGATGGCAATTTGAATACACAGAGACAACGTGACAAGGTCCTGAGGCCCATTGTCGTGCCATTCATCCGCCGCAATCACCTCATGTTTCAGCATGATAATGCACGGCCCCATGTCGCAAGGATCTGTACAGAATTCCTGGAAGCTGAAAATCATAAATCTAATTGTGTATGTCATATAAGGCATATACACCAGCATACCAATCATTAGGATCACCTTCCTAATATTGAGTTGCCCCCTCCCCACTCAGAACAGCCTCAACTCATCTGGGCATGGACTCTACAAGGTGTCGAAAGCGTTCCAATGCTTCCCACAGTTGTGTCAAGTTGGCTGGATATCCTTTTGGTGGTGGACAATTCATGAAACACACGTGAAACTGTTGAGCGTGAAAAACCCAGCAGCGGTGCAGTTCTTGACACAAACCGATGCACCTGGCACCATACCCCATTTAAAAGGCACTTGAATGTTTTGTCTTGCCCATTCACACTCTGAATGGCACACGGCCTCTGGGCTTTCTGGTATAACTACATTTGCAAAGAAAGAGATACACAGTCCTCACAATTAGAACAAGGGACATTGGACAAGTATGTAGTGTATGGGTGTCAGTGTGTGTACATCTATGCTGAGAGTAGGCTCTTAGGTGTTATTGTGCTATTACTCTTATTCATAAACAAAACATTGTACTGGTAATCTATTTCATGCTGGTGTAGATTAATGGGCTACACACATTTTTTTTAAAGACCCCGCCAAGGAGAAGGTCGACATCTTACGAGATCCAACCCGACTTGCTATTTAGTATTTATCTTTACTTCTTACAGCTACTAATCTCAATTTCAACTTCAAATCAAACTCCGACTCAGCTGTTAGCTGACCTTACTCCTTTGTTTAGGCTACCAAAGCGCTGCAGGCGTGGACGCGGAAGAAGATCTGGTTCCCTGGTGAGACTGAGAGGAATAGAAAATCGACCTGCACTCCCTTACGTTTTATTGGCAAATGTCCACTAACTCGAGCATAAAATGGATGAGCTCTTGTTTGAGAGTCTCCTATCAAAGAGACTTGAAAAGCTGCAATATTCAATGCTTTACAGAAACTTGGCTGACTGAACTTATGGATATACAATACCAGTCAAAAGTTTGGAAACACTAAATCATTTCAGGGGTTTTCTTTATTTGTACTATTTTCTACATTGTAAAATAATAGTGGAGACATCAAAACAATGAAATAACACATGGAATCATGTACAGTAGTAACAAAAAAATCTAAAATATATTTTATATTTGAGATTCTTCAAAGTAGCCACCCTTTGCCTTTATGACAGCTTTGCACACTCTTGGCATTCTCTCAAACAGCTTCATGAGGTTGTCACCTGGAATGCATTTAAATTAACAGGTGTGCCTTGTTAAAAGTTCATTTGTGGGATGTCTTTCCTTCTTAATGCATTTGAGCCAATCAGTTGTGTTGTGACAAGATAGGAGTGGTATACAGAAGATAGCCCTATTTGGTAAAAGACCAGGTCCATATTATAGCAAGAACAAGTCAAATAAGCAAAGAGAAACGACAGTCCATCATTACTTTAAGACATGATGGTAAGTCAATCCGGAAAATTTCAAACGTTGAACATTTCTTCAAGTGCAGTGGCAAAAACCATCATGCGCTATGATGAAACTGGCTCTCATGAAGACCGCCACAGGAAAGGAAGACCCAGAGGTACCTATGCTGCAGAGGATAAGTTAATTAGAGTTAACTGGACCTCAGATTGCAGCTCAAATAAATGCTTCACAGAGTTCAAGTAACAGACACATATCAACATCAACTGTTCAGAGGAGACTGCTTGAATCAGGCCTTCATGGTCAAATTGCTGCAAAGAAACCACTATTAAAAGGAGTCCAAATTTGAGATTTTTGGTTCCAACCACCATGTCTTTGTGAGACACAGAGTAGGTGAACGGATGATTTCTGCATGTGTGGTTCCCACCGTGAATCATGGAGGAGGAGGTGTGATGGTGTGGGGGTGACACTGTCAGTGATTAAAATATAATTCAAGGCACACTTAACCAGCATGGTTACCACAACATTCTGCAGTGATACGCCATCCCATCTGGTTTGCGCTTAGTGAGACTATCATTTGTTTTTCAACAAGACAATGACCCAAGTTGCATCAGATGACCTGGTCTCCACAATCACCCGACCTCAACCCAATTGAGATGGTTTGGGATGAGTTGGACTGCAGAGTGAAGGAAAAGCAGCCAACATGTGCTCAGCATATGTGTGATATCCTTCAAGACTGTTGGAAAAGCATTCCTCATTTTAATTGAGTGCCGACCAAGATGGCTGCTTCACGACTAGCTCCTAAGAAATTCTGCAATATTTTGTTTGTTTATGTACTTTTTTTTAACGTTATTAGCTCAGGAATTGTTTTGTGCCATTACATACAGCCGGGAAGAACTATTGGTTATTAGAGCGGCGGTAACTCACCTGAACCAGCAGCATTACAATCAGGATTACGGCTTTCCTGGAGCAGATCCTTTGTTCGTGCTCCCCAGGGCAATTGAACTTAACCCAGATGCCGACCCAAAACAACAACAACACCAGCGGAGAAGAGGTACTCGGTGTGGCCTCCTGGTTCGACTCAGGAAGCGTGCACACCACCCACCGCTCCCAAGTATTTTACTCGCTAATGTCCCATCTCTGGATAATAAGGTTGATGAGCTTAGGGCGAGAGTCACTTTTCAGTGAGACACTAGGGACTGTAACATACTCTGCTTCACAGAAACATGGCTTTCTGGAAACGTTCTGTCTGTCTCTGTAAAGCCCGTTGGGTTTTCAGTACATTGTGCAAACAGGAATAAACATCTCTCCTGGAAGCAGAAAGGTGGAGGTATATGTTTTATGATTAATGATTTATGGTGTAACTGTGATAACATGTCCTTCTGTTCACCTGACAATATCTCACAATCAAATGCGGACCGTTCTACCTCCCGAGGGAATTTTCGGTCATCATTGCCACAGCCGTATACTATATATCCCCCCTCAAGCCGATACCATGTCGGCCCTCAAAGAACTTCATTGGACTTTATGTAAACTGGAAACCACATAGCCTGAGGCTGCATACAGTGGGGAGAACAAGTATTTGATACACTGCCGATTTTGCAGGTTTTCCTACTTACAAAGCATGTAGAGGTCTGTAATTTTTATCATAGGTACACTTCAACTGTGAGAGACGGAATCCAGAAAATCACATTGTATGATTTTTAAATAATTAATTTGCATTTTATTGCATGACATAAGTATTTGATCACCTACCAACCAGTAAGAATTCCGGCTCTCACAGACCTGTTAGTTTTTCTTTAAGAAGCCCTCCTGTTCTCCACTCATTACCTGTATTAACTGCACGTGTTTGAACTCGTTACCTGTATAAAAGACACCTGTCCACACACTCAATCAAACAGACTCCAACCTCTCCACAATGGCCAAGACCAGAGAGCTGTGTAAGGACATCAGGGATAAAATTGTAGACCTGCACAAGGCTGGGATGGGCTACAGGACAATAGGCAAGTAGCTTGGTGAGAAGGCAACAACTGTTGGCGCAATTATTAGAAAATGGAAGAAGTTCAAGATGACGGTCAATCTCCCTCGGTCTGGGGCACTATGCAAGATCTCACCTCGTGTTGCATCAATGATCATGAGGAAGGTGAGGGATCAGCCCAGAACTACACGGCAGGACCTGGTCAATGACCTGAAGAGAGCTGGGACCACAGTCTCAAAGAAAACCATTAGTAACACACTACGCCGTCATGGATTAAAATCCTGCAGCGCATGCAAGGTCCCCCTGCTCAAGCCAGCGCATGTCCAGGCCCGTCTGAAGTTTGCCAATGACCATCTGGATGATCCAGAGGAGGAATGGGAGAAGGTCATGTGGTCTGATGAGACAAAAATAGAGCTTTTTGGTCTAAACTCCACTCGCCGTGTTTGGAGGAAGAAGAAGGATGAGTACAACCCCAAGAACACCATCCCAACCGTGAAGCATGGAGGTGGAAACATCATTCTTTGGGATGCTTTTATGCAAAGGGGACAGGACGACTGCACCGTATTGAGGGGAGGATGGATGGGGCCATGTATCGCGAGATCTTGGCCAACAACCTCCTTCCCTCAGTAAGAGCATTGAAGATGGGTCGTGGCTGGGTCTTCCAGCATGACAACGACCCGCAACACACAGCCAGGGCAACGTAAGAAGCATCTCAAGGTCCTGGAGTGGCCTAGCCAGTCTCCAGACCTGAACCCAATAGAACATCTTTGGAGGGAGCTGAAAGTCTGTATTGCCCAGCGACAGCCCCGAAACCTGAAGGATCTGGAGAAGGTCTGTATGGAGGAGTGGGCCAAAATCCCTGCTGCAGTGTGTGCAAACCTGGTCAAGAACTATAGGAAACGTATGATCTCTGTAATTGCAAACAAAGGTTTCTGTACCAAATATTAAGTTCTGCTTTTCTGATGTATCAAATACTTATGTCATGCAATAAAATGCAAATTAATTACTTAAAAATCATACAATGTGATTTTCTGGATTTTTGTTTTAGATTCCTTCACGCACAGTTGAAGAGTACCTATGATAAAAATTACAGACTTCTACTTGCTTTGTAAGTGGGAAAACCTGCAAAATCGGCAGTGTATCAAATACTTGTTCTCCCCACTGTATATTCTAGCTGGGGATTTTAACAAAGCAAATTTGAGGACTAGGCTGCTGAAGTTCTACCAACATATAGAATGTAACACTCGCGCCAGTAAAATCTTCGACCATTGCTATACAAACTTCCGGAATAGTTACAAAGCCCTCCCCCATCCACCATTTGGCAAATCAGACCATGACTCCATTTTGCTCCTCCCCTCCTATAAGCAGAAACTCAAACAGGAAGTACCCGTAATATGGACTATTCAACACTTGAATGAACAATCGGTATCCACGCACCAGGATTGTTTTGATCACGTGGACTGGGATATGTTCCGGATAGCTTCCGACAATAATCTAGATGAATACACGGACACTGTGACCGAATAGTGTATAGGAGATGTAGTACCCACTGTGTCTATTAAAACATACCCCAATCAGAAACCTTGGATAGATGGTAGCATTCGCACGCAACTGAAAGCGCAAACCACCGCCTGTAGTTATTATAAAAGGAATTATAAAAGGAAAAACAACCACGTTGCCGAGACCGACGCCTCCCTTCCGGACAGACTAAACACATTCTTTGCCTGCATTGAGGATAACACAGTGCCACTGACGCGGCTCGCTACCAAGGACTGTGGGCTCTCCTTCTCCATGGCCGAAGTGAGAAAAACATTTAAATGTGTTAACCCTCACAAGGCTGCCGGCCCAGACGGCATCCCTAGCCGTGTCCTCAGAGCATGCGCAGACCAGCTGGCTGGTGTGTTTTCAGGCATATTCAATCTATCCCTATTCCTGTCTGCTGTCCCCACATGCTTCAAGATGGCCACCATTGTTTCTGTACCCAAGAAGGCAAAGGTAACTGAACTTAATGACTATCGCCCCGTTGCACTCACCTTTGTCATCATGAAGTGCTTTGAAAGAGTAGTCAGGGTTCAAAGACGGATTACCAGGGCCCAAAATCACAGAGGGGCCGGGCCCATTGCGGCAAAACTCACTTTGATTTTATCAAGCGGAGTCTCAGCATCTGGAAGAGGATCACAACTTTATTTGGGACACAGTTACTGACCCTGCGTTGTGGGGAAATATAAAGAAGAAGGATTCTGTGAAGAGCATTCTTATAGGGAGAGGAGCAGCCGCTTTTCACAATAGAAGACCAAAATATCCCGCCTCAGTGAGGGATAGTGGTTTGGGCGCCAAGAGTCGCTCGCTAACTAATGATTTACTCCATAGTCGTTTACCGAATGGACAAACAGTATCAAGAGAGTGGCTATTGTACTCCACATCGACAGGACAGGTATTCTGTTTTTCGTGCAAAACTTTTCTCGGATCAAATTAAGAAAAAAAAACATATAAGGTAAGACTGGGACCAGATCCCTAGCATTTATCATGATTTTGCTGGTGATGATATTGTTGTGTGCTTAGCATAGACCTAATTGTTTTTTGTTTCATAATTGTGAGCAAGTTCTGAAACTATGAGTATAGTGATGTTAAAACGAGGCCTCGTTGAAATTATGAGGCTTACCAGCCAATTGCTTCGAGAAAAGATTAGTTACTCCATGCCTCGTGTACACTAGGGACACCTGCTGGTACAAATAACTCAGAGAATCCAAATAGTTATAGATCGCATGTCACCTGTCTGCAAAACGTTAATGTAGTAGCCATTACTTTTTAAAGTCATGTATGTAGGTTACCCCTTCTCAAATGCTGTCACCAACTTTGTAGCCCCTTTACCAAGCACATTTGGTGCTTTAATTTAATTGACTGAACCAGTTTCTGTCTAGCATAGCCCGAATGTCTAGCATAGCTCGAATTTCTAAATTTGTGTTGGATGGTAGTGCTTCTCTAATCCCTCCTCCCCTCCCAAAAATCAAAATGCCTGTGCAAATAATATATCCATCCTTCAACTCTCAATATCTACTTCAGTAATAGCGTTAATGATTTAATTTGAAATGTCAACCGGCATTCATAAAGACGGGCAGCCAAAAATGTTGATTCTAGCGGTAAAATAAGTGTGTCATGAGGGCGCGTGGAGGGGGGGGGGGGGGGGTCTTTGAGTGTTAACCGTGCCCAGGGCCCTAGGAAGTCATAATCCATCTCTGTCAGGGTCACATCACCTCTATCTTACCTGCCACCCTAGACCTACTTCAATTTGCTTACCTCACCAATAGATCCACAGATGATGTAATTGCCAGCACACTGCCCTTTCCCATCTGGAATGCCTATGTAAGAATGCTGTTTATTGACTACAGCTCAGCATTCAACACCATAGTACCCTCCAAGCTCATCATTAAGCTTGAGGCCCTGGGTCTGAACCCTGCCCTGTGCAACTGGGTCCTGGACTTCCTGACGGGCCGCCCCCAGGTGGTGAAGGTAGGAAACAACACTTCCACTTCGCTGATCCTCAACACTCAACCCACAAGGGTGTGTACTCAGCCCACTCCTGTACTCCCTGTTCACCAATGACTGTGTGACCAAGCACGCCTCCAACACAATCATCAAGTTTGCAGACGACACAATAGTAGTAGGCTTGATTACCAACAATGACGAGACAGCCTACAGGGAGGAGGTGACGGGTTCTGGGAGTGTGGTGCCAGTAAAATAACCTCTCACTCAACGTCAAAAAAACTAAGGAGATGATCGTGGAAACAGCAGAAGGTACACCTCCCTATCCACATCAACGAGACCGCAGTGGAGAAGGTGGAAAACGTCAAGTTCCTTGGCGTACACATCACTGATAAACTGAAATGGTCCAACAAAACAGACAGTGTGGTGAAGAAGGTGCAACAGAGCCTCTTCAACCTCATGAGGCTAAAGAAATGTGGCTTAACACCTAAAACCCTCACAAACTTTTACAGATGCAAAATGTCAAGCATCCTGTCGGGCTGTATCACTGCCTGGTAAGGGAACTGGACCGCCCACAACCGCAGGCTCTCCAGAGGTTGGTGCAGTTTAACTAAATCGCAGTCAGAAGCTAGCCTTCTAGCTAGCTTGCTAACTAGCTACTAGCCATTGCTAACCACTGCTAGGGGTCCTCACCACTGCTCTGCCTGCATCAGCCAGCTTTAGTTCGGACAATATCGGCCAGTCTGCACAGCGCGCCACCAACCCAGCGCATATCGGACTGCGTTCCCTTCCACCTTGACGGATTTCTACTGAAATCACAGGACCATCACACCGGATCATCGCAGCTAGCTAGCTGCAATCGAGTGGCTGTTGTTATTTTGGCTAATCACCATTGTCCATACGATACCTTGAGCTAGCCGTGAGGCCCATCTCCCGGACAGCCGACGTGTACTAGCTAATCCCCCGGGCTACAGTACCTTTGTCAACCTGCCTGGACCTTCTACTGTCGACACGGAGCCCCACCGAGCCACCACGACTGGTCTGCCGACGTAATTGTCCGACGTGGTCTCAACAGGCTTTTCCTCTGCGACGTCGCCGAAGATCCATCTGCTAGCCCCGGCCTGCTAGCACTCTGAATGCTGTGCCTCCCGCTCGCCTAGTGCAGCGCCCACCGAACTGCTCCCTGGCTCACCTCTTTGCTGCTCATCGGATCTTATGATTACTTGGCCACACAGCTGATGCCTGTTGGACTGTTCCGTTACATGGTACTTCATTCTGTTTAACTGCCAGGCCTCAGGTCCTGTGTGTAGCACACCAATTTCTCTATCCGACCGTTTTTGTCCATTCATCACCATTACCCGTCGTTGTCTTTAACTCTCTTAATTAACTGTTTGTTTTATGCCTCTTTCATATTTCAATATGCCTTGCCTACTGCTGTCTAGGTTAGCTATTATTATTATTATTTTATTTCGCTGTAGAGCCCCAAGTCCCGCTCAACATGCCTCAGATAGCTCCTTTGTCCCTCCCCCCACACATGCAGAGACCTCACCTGGCTTAACTGGTGTCTCCAGAGATGCAACCTCTCTCTTCATTACCCAACACCTAGGTTTACCTCCACTGAACTCACATCCTACCATACCCTTGTCTGTACATTGTGCCCTAAATCTATTCTACCACGCCCAGAAATCTGCTCCTTTTATTCTCTGTACCCAATGTACTAGACGACCAGTTCTTAATGCCTTTAGCCGTGTCCTAATCCTACTCCTCCTCTGTTCCTCTGGTGATGTAGAGGTAAACCCAGGTCCTGTAGCCCCCAGCACTACACCTATTCCCCAGGCGCTCTCATTTGTTGACTTCTGTAACCGTAAAAGCCTTGGTTTCTTGCATGTTAATATCAGAAGCCTCCTCCCTAAATTTGATTTATTCACTGCTTTAGCACACTCCGCCAACCTGGATGTCCTAGCTGTGTCTGAATCCTGGCTCAGGAAATTTCCATCCCCAACTACAATATTTCCCGTAAAGATAGAACTGCCAAAGGTGGCGGAGTTGCAATCTACTGCAGAGATAACCTGCAGAGTTCTGTCATACTGTCCAGGTATGTGCCCAAACAGTTTGAGCTTCTACTCTTAAAAATCCACCTTTCCAGAAATAAGTCTCTCACTGTTGCCGCCTGTTACAGACCCCCCTCTGCCCCCAGCGGTGCCCTGGACTCCATATGTGAATTGATTGCCCCCCATCTATCTTCAGAGTTTGTACTGTTAGGTGACTTAAACTGGGATATGCTTAACACCCCGGCTGTCCTTCAATCTAAGATAGATGCCCTCAATCTCACACAAATTATCAAGGAACCCACCAGGTACAACCCTAAATCCGTAAACATGGGTACCATCATAGATATCATCCTGACTAACTTGCCCTCCAAATACACCTCCTCTGTTTTCAACCAGGATCTCAGCGATCACTGCCTCATTGCCTGCGTTCGTAATGGGTCAGCGGTCAAATGACCACCCCTTATCACTGTCAAACGCTCCCTAAAACACTTTTGCGAGCAGGCCTTTCTAATCGACCTGGCCCAGGTATCCTGGAAGGATATTGACCTCATCCCGTCAGTAGAGGATGCCTGGTTGTTCTTTAAAAGTGCTTTCCTCACCATCCTAAATAAGCATGCCCCTTTCAAAAAACTTAGAACTAAGAACAGATATAGCCCTTGGTTCACCCCAGACTTGACTGCACTAGACCAACAACATCCTGTGGCGCACTGCATTAGCATCGAATAGCCCCCGTGATATGCAACTTTTCAGGAACAAATACACACAGTCAGTTAGAAAAGCAAAGGCCAGCTTTTTCAAACAGAAATTTTGCTACGGCTGGCCATGCTTTCCACCTGGCTACCCCTACCCCGGCCAACAGCTCTGTACCCCCCGCAGGAACCTGCCCAAGCCCCCCACGCTTCTCCTTCACCCAAATCCAGACAGTAGATGTTCTGAAAGAGCTGCTAAATCTGGACCCCTACAAATCTGCTGGGCTAGACAATCTGGACCCTCTCTTTCTAAAATTATCCGCCAAAATTGTTGCAACACTTATTACTAGCCTGTTCAACCTCTCTTTCGTATCGTCTGAGATCTCTAGAGATGGGAAAGCTGCCGTGGTCATCCCCCTCTTCAAAGGGGGAGACACTCTAGACCCAAACTGTTATAGACCTATATCCATCCTGCCCTGCCTTTCTAAAGTCTTCGAAAGCTAAGTTAACAAACAGATAACTGACCACTTCGAATCCCACCGTACCTTCTCTGCTGTGCAATCTGGTTTCCGAACTGGTTCATGGGTGCACCTCAGCTACGCTCAAGGTACTTAACGATATCATAACCGCCATCGATAGAAGACAGTTCTGTGCAGCCATCTTCATCGACCTGGCCAAGTCTTTCGACTCTGTCAATCACCGCATTCTTATTGGCAGACTCAACAGCCTTGGTTTCTCAAGTGACTGCCTTGCCTGGTTCTCCAACTACTTCTCAGACAGAGTTCAGTGTGTCAAATCGGAGGGCCTATTGTCCAATCCTCTGGCAGTTTCTATGGGGGCGCCACAGGGTTCAATTCTTGGGCCAACCCTTTTCTCTATATACATCAACGATGTCGCTCTCGCTGCTGGTGACTCTCTGATCCATCTCCTCGCAGACGACACCATTCTGTATACATCTGGCCCCTCTTTGGACACTGTGTTAATTAACCTTCAAACAAGCGTCAATGACATACAACACTCCTTCCGTGGCCTCCAATTGCTCTTAAATGCTAGTAAAACTAAATGCATGCTTTTCTATCGAACGCTGCCCGCACCCGCACCCGCCCATCGGACTGTCATCACTACTCTCGACGGGTCCGACTTAGAATACGTGGACTCCTACAAATACTTAGGCGTCTGGTTAGACTGTAAACTCAACTTCCAGACTCACATTAACCATCTCCAATCCAAAATTAAATCTAGAATCGGCTTCCTATTTCGCAACAAAACCTCCTTCACTCATGCTGCCAAACATGCACTTGTAAAACTGACTATCCTACCGATCCTTGACTTTGGCGATGTCATTTACAAAATAGCCTCCAACACTCTGCTCAGCAAATTGGATGTAATCTATCACAGTGCCATCCGTTTTGTTACCAAAGCCCCAGATACTACCCACTCACTAACATTTTAAGCATAAGCTGTCAAAGCTGCTTATCGATCACTGCACCTGTATATAGCGCTTCTGTAAATAGCCCACCCTACTACCTCATCCCCATATTTATTTTATTATTTTCGCTAATTTTGCACTCCAGTATCTCTATTTGCACATCATAATTTGCACATCCATCATTCCAGTGTTAATGCTAATCTGTAATTTATCTCACCACTATGGCCTATTTATTGTCCTACCTTCCTAACCTTACTGCATTTGCACTACATTTGCACACTCTGTATATAGATTTTCTATTGTGTTATTGACAGTACGTTTGTTTACTGTGTAACTCTGTGTTGTTTTTTGTCGCACTGCTTTGCTTTATCTTGGCCAGGTCGCAGTTGTAAATGAGAACTTGTTCTCAACTGACCTACCTGGTTAAATAAAGGTGAAATGCCTGTTCACCCCGCTGTCATCCAGAAGGCGAGGTCAGTACAGGTGCATCAAAGCTGGGACCGAGAAACTGAAAAACAGCTTCTATCTCAAGGTCATCAGACAGCTAAGCAGCCACCATTAGCATATTAGAGGCTGCTGGCTAAAGGCACAGACTAGAAATCACTGGTCACTTTAAGGTATGGAACACTAGTCACTTTAATAATGTTTATAATGTTTACATACAGTGGGGAAAACAAGTATTTGATACACTGCCGATTTTGCAGGTTTTCCCACTTTCAAAGCATGTAGAAGTCTGTAATTTTTATCATAGGTACTCTTCAACTGTGAGTGATGGAATCTAAAACAAAAATACAGAAAATCACATTGTATGATTTTTAAGTAATTAATTTGCATTTTATTGCATGACATAAGTCTTTGATACATCAGAAAAGCAGAACTTAATATTTGGTACAGAAACCTTTGTTTGCAATTACAGAGATCATACGTTTCCTGTAGTTCTTGACCAGGTTTGCACACACTGCAGCAGGGATTTTTGCCTACTCCTCCATCCAGATCCTTCAGGTTTCGGGGCTGTCGCTGGGCAATACGGACTTTCAGCTCCCTCCAAAGATTTTCTATTGGGTTCAGGTCTGGAGACTGGCTAGGCCACTCCAGGACCTTGAGATGCTTCTTACGGAGCCACTCCTTAGTTGCCCCGGCTGTGTGTTTCGGGTCGTTGTCATGCTGGAAGACCCAGCCTCAATGCTCTTACTGAGGGAAGGAGGTTGTTGGCCAAGATCTCGCGATACATGGCCCCATCCATCCTCCCCTCAATACGGTGCAGTCGTCCTGTCCCCTTTGCAGAAAAGCAACCCCAAAGAATGATGTTTCCACCTCCATGCTTCACGGTTGGGATGGTGTTCTTGGGGTTGTACTCATCCTTCTTCTTCCTCCAAACACGGCGAGTGGAGTTTAGACCAAAAAGCTCTATTTTTGTCTCATCAGACCACATGACCTTCTCCCATTCCTCCTCTGGATCATCCAGATGGTCATTGGCAAACTTTAGACGGGCCTGGACATGTGCTGGCTTGAGCAGAGGGACCTTGCGTGCGCTGCAGGATTTTAATCCATGACGGCGTATTGTGTTACTAATGGTTTTCTTTGAGACTGTGGTCCCAGCTCTCTTCAGGTCATTGACCAGATCCTGCCGTGTAGTTCTGGGCTGATCCCTCACCTTCCTCATGATCATTGGTGCCCCACGTGGTGAGATCTTGCATGGTGCCCCAGACCGAGGGAGATTGACCGTCATCTTGAACTTCTTCCATTTTCTAATAATTGCGCCAACAGTTGTTGCCTTCTCACCAAGCTACTTGCCTATTGTCCTGTAGCCCATCCCAGCCTTGTGCAGGTCTACAATTTTATCCCTGATGTCCTTAAACAGCTCTCTGGCATTGGCCATTGTGGAGAGGTTGGAGTCTGTTTGATTGAGTGTGTGGACAGGTGTCTTTTATACAGGTAACGAGTTCAAACAGGTGCAGTTAATACAGGTAATGAGTGGAGAACAGGAGGGCTTCTTAAAGAAAAACTAACATGTCTGTGAGAGCCGGAATTCTTACTGGTTGGTAGGTGATCAAATACTTATGTCATGCAATAAAATACATTTTTTTTTTTTTTAAATCATACAATGTGATTTTCTGGATTGTTTTTTTTAGATTCCGTCTCTCACAGTTGAAGTGTACCTATGATAAAAATTACAGACCTCTACATGCTTTGTAAGTAGGAAAACCTGCAAAATCGGCAGTGTATCAAATACTTGTTCTCCCAACTGTATATACACCCCCGGTCAAAAGTTTGGAACTCATTCTTTATTTTTCTTTTTTTACATTGTACTGTAGAATAAAATTGAAGACATCAAAACTATGACATAACACATAACACAAAAGTATGTGGACAACTCTTCAAATTAGTGGACTTTGCTATTTTGGCTGACAGGTGTTTAAATTGAGCACACAGCCATGCAATCTCCATAGACAAATATTGGAAGTAGAATGGCCTTACTGAAGAGCTCAGTGACTTTCAACGTGGCACTGTCATAGGATGCCACCTTTCCAACAAGTCAGTTCATCAAATTTCTGCCCAGCTTGCTGTTCTTGTGAAATGGAAACGTCTAGGAGCAACAACGGCTCAGCCACGAAGTGGTAGGCCACAAAAGCTCACAGAATGAGACTGCCGAGTGCTGAAGCACGTAGCGCGTAAAAAATGTCTGTCCTCGGTTGCAATTCTCACTAACAAGTTCCAAACTGCCTCTGGAAGCAACGTCAGCACAATAACTATTCCTTGGACACTTCATGAAATCGGTTTCCATGGCCCAGTATCCGCACACAAGCCTAAAATCACCATGCGCAATGCCAAGGGTCGGCTGGAGTGGTGTAAAGCTTGCCTCTATTGGACTCTGGAGCAGTGGAAATGCAGTCTCTGGAGTAATGAATCACTCCATCTGGCAGTCCAACAGACTAATCTGGGTGTGGCTGATGCCAGGAGAACGCTACCTGCCCCAATGCATAGTGCCAACTGTAAAATGTTTCATGGTTCAGGCTAGGCCCCTCAGTTCCAGTAAAGGGAAATCTTAACGCTACAGAATACAATAACATTCGAGACAATTCAGTGTTTCCAAATTTGTGGCAACAGTTTGGGGAAGGCCCTTTCCTATTTCAACATGATAATGCCCCAGTGCACAAAGTGAGGTCCATACAGAAATGGTTTTTCGAGGTCAGTGTGGAAGAACTTGACTGGCCTGCACAGAGCCCTGACCTCAACCCCATCGAATACTTTTGGGATGAATTGGAACACTGACTGCGAGCCAGTCCTAATCGCCCAACATAAGTGCCCAAAGTCACTAATGCTCTTTTGGCTGAATGACAGCAAGTCCCCACAGCAATGTTCCAACATCTAGTGGAAAGCCTTCCCAGAAGAGTGGATGCTGTTATAGCATCAAAGGGGGGACCAACTACATATTAATGCCCATGATTTTGGAATGAGATGTTCAACGAGCAGGTGTCCACACACTTTTGGTCATTTAGTGTACATTGAATTCAATTCAGTTTTTAGTGCTTTTCAATGCAACAAGAGAACATGCAAAAAAAAAAGGGGACAGATAGACAGGGAGGGAAAGGGTTCATCAGTCTATTCATCCATTCAGTTAGCCATTCATAATTTCCTCAATTTGTCTGTCTGTTCATTTATTGTTGTCATCTACAATGACTGAGCTGGACAGAGAAATTAACAAACAAGTCAGTCACTCAGTTAACCTGACCATTTATAAATTCCACTGTCTATCAATCTATACCTCCATTATCTCTCTCTCTCTCTATCCATCTATTCCTTCTGCCATCAATCCATACACATCCATCCATTAACAAAAGATTATCAAACCAGCCTACCAAACCAATCCCTCACTCAGTAGCAAGAAACCATTCTCCTTGTCACGAATCAAGCCTCTGTGGTTCCTCCTACTCGCCACCAGAGGGTGCCCTCTCCAGAATATTGACATTACCCATTTAGACTCCATTTCCCATGACCCCGTGCCTGTTACTGATTATCTGCACACCTGCCACTTATCACCCGGACTGATTATCTGCACACCTGCCACTCATCATCCGGGCTATTTATACAGCCTTTCTCCACTGCTTCAGTGCGAAGTCTTGTTCTGCCCTGGCTAACATTGCTGAGTGTTTTCCCTGGTTTCCTCGTTATTGACCCTGTACAGTTTTCATCGGATCGACCCTTTGCTTCTTGCCTTTGTGACTCTGCTTTGTTTGCCTGGATATTCATTACTCTGTCTGCTGCCTGCCCTGAAACTCTGCCTGCCTCTTGACTACGTCTGTGTTTAGCTTTGGATATCTCTCTTGCTGGTGTTTGACCCCTGCCTGTTGGTTCTACGTTTTATTGCCGTTCAATAAATACTGCACATGGATCTCAACGCCGCTGCCTCTGCCTTACACTCCTCATCCCTCCCTCAGTAGCAACCGTGTATCCTTCCACCATCCCCCTGTCACCTCCAGTAGTCCCTCCAGCTCGACCCTTCTGCGGTGGGCCTGCTTAAGGACGTTGTTGTCGAGGGCCAGGGTCTCTCACCTTACTGTAGAACGTCTGGGTCAGGATCATATGACACTCCAGACCCTGGAAAAACTCCTGGAGATAGGGTGGGGTGGGAGGGTGACAGAGAGAAAATGGTGTAGGATAAATTTGAATTGTGAGTGGAAATGCATTGTGACCTTAAAAATAATAAATACTGAAGAATACCATGATGTTATTAGTATGTTCAGAAACTTGATATGGCAATGTGATAGACCATAAAATAATGTTTGAGAGTGGAAATGCATTGTTGTATGACAAAACGCTCTCTCTCTTACAGGGCCTCACCTTATGCTTGTCCAGGAACATCTGCACTTCTATGACGGAGCCCATGGTTATCTTCTGGTCGGTGGCCATCTTGTCATGTGCAGTGTCAACCAGGTCTGTGAGGTCATGAAAGGCGCTCTCGTACTGGGCCTTCAGAGACAGGCTGTGGTTCAAACTGCTACACCTGGAGCCCACCATCAACACTAGCTCCTCACATGCATCATATGGACAAGGCTTATAGATAATACAGTGTATCAAACATACACTATACGTATCCTATAGAAATGGATTAGATATTAGCTAGTATAGCCGGGTCGATTTGAGCGGGGATGGGGGCCTATGGTCACCCCCCTTGTTAACAAAACTCCCAATATTCACAGTTGCGCCACACCACTCCTGCATGGCAATTCATCCCCTGAGTGAATTACATATACAGAGTTAATTACACAGTGTATATTACACATAGGTTACATGATAGTGTGTTGTTAGGAGACAGAGTTGTGTTGATACCTGTAGTTTGAGTAGCTTCTGGTTGGAGACCTGGTCAGGCTGTAGTCCCTCTGCTCTGCTCCTGAGCTCTGCTACTCTCTGCTCCCTCAGACCTTCCTCCACCTCTGACAATGTATTTTCATGGAAAAGGACTATGTTACATTTGTGTGTGCGTGTGTGCGTTCATGCGCACCTATGTGTGTTTGTATGTGTGCGTATAACTAATACTATCACCTTACCTCAATCTGTCTGTGTGCAGGCCTGTCTATGGCTCCAGCCATCCTCTGCAGCAGCTGGTGTTTTACTCTCACAGAGAGCTGTGACCAGCAGCCTCAACTCAGTCTGTTGGAGAGACACGGGATCAAATGTTAGCAATGATGACAATGACGAATGGTAGACATGCAGACCTTTATATCACGCACGCACGCACACGCGCACACACACACGTACCTGGAAGCTGGTGTGTTTCTGATGTCTGTCTCTCATACAGTCACAGTGTTGCTCCAGGGTTTGGTCCAGCAGGCCAAGTCTTTCTTGCAGCCCATCCAGAGTGTCTTCCATCAGGGCCTGCTCCTCTCTTCCACACAGCCTCCTTCTTCCTGCTCCTCCTCCTCCCAGCAGCTCCCTGCACTGGCTCACTTCCCATCACCTCCATCACTTCTTTACTCAGGCCCTACAGCGAAAGAGGACAAGGAGAAGGATGTGAGTAAAGCAGCCCATAAACATTTTAACAATAATTTTGTTAATAATATAGAAGGAATGTTATCTGAATGTTCTCATATTATGCTTGTTGCTAATCGTTTTGCTCCAGAAACTCTATTAGCTGGTTTGTTACTAGAATTACATGTTTTGGGATTGCCTCTGCCTGTGCTTACCTGTATGTCAAAGAGATGTGTGTCAGTGTCCCCACACAGCAGCACAGGACCAGAGAGGACCAGAGATTGTTCTCAGCACTGACCAGCCAGGATGAGGCTGCAGACACAGCCGCAGACAGCTCCTCCTGCACAGACACACCCCGGGGCATACCCTGCTGACTGTCAGCACCGCCCCTTGCCTGTAGACGCACGACATGGAATTTATATTCACATGTTATACGTTAACTAACTATCTAGCATATTTAGAGCTAGCACAGCCATTATTTACAGGCGCTACATTAATGTAACCAGAGAGGCTTAACTAATCACAGAAATAAGCATTGACTCACTAAATCATAGTCAATCCATGTTTTCATGCACACATCTAGGAATCCCATATATATTACAGGTTGACTGTATTACTTCCATCATATACAGCGGGTGAAATAAGTATTGAACACGTCACCATTTTTCTCAGTAAATATATTTCCAAAGGTGCTATTGACATGAAATGCTGGTAACAACCCAAGTAATCCATACATACAAAGAAACCAAAACAAATAAGTTCAGAAATTAAGTTATGTGTAATAATGTGAAATGACACAGGGAAAAAGTATTGAACACATGAAGAAAGGGAGGTGCAAAAAGGCATGGAAAGCCAAGACAACAGCTGAAAACTATCAGTAATTAAAAAGCAATCCAGCCCCCTGTCAGTGCAAATTAATATCAGCTGGTTCAGTCCCAACTGATGGCCTACAAAAAGGTCTCATTGCCAAGGTGTCACACAAGACACATCTCATGATGGGTAAAAGCAAAGAGCTGTCTCAAGACCTTCGCAACCTAATTGTTGCAAAACATAATGATGGCATTGGTTATAGGCGCATTTCTAAGCTTCTGAATGTTCCAGTGAGCACTGTTGTGGCCATAATACGGAAGTGGAAAGACAATCATTTCACCATAAATTTGCCTCGACCAGGTGCTCCTCGCAAGATTTCTGACAGAGGAGTGAAAAGAATAATCAGAAGAGTTGTCCAAGAGCCAAGGACCACTTGTGGAGAGCTTCAAAAAGACCTGCAATTAGCAGGTACTGTTGTCTCAAAGAAAACAGTAAATTATGCACTCCACCGCCATGGCCTGTATGCACGCTCACCACGCAAGCATGTTGAAGCTCGTTTAAAGTTTGCTGCACAACATTTGGAAAAGCCAGTGAAATACTGGGAGAAAATAGTGTGGTCAGATGAGAGCAAAATTGAACTCTTTGGATGTCATAATACACACCATGTTTGGAGGAGAAAAGGCACTGCACATCACCCTAAAAACACCATACCAACAGTGAAGTTTGGAGGTGGGAACATCATGGTGTGGGGCTGCTTTTCAGCAAATGGTACTGGCAAACTTCACATAATTGAAGGAAGGATGAATGGGCAAATTTACCGAGACATTCTTGACAAAAATCTGCTGCCATCTACCAGGATGATGAAGATGAAACGAGGGTGGACATTTCAACAAGACAATGATCCCATACACACAGTCAAGGAAACTCTCAATTGGTTTCAAAGAAAGAAAATAAAGCTGCTAGAATGGCCCAGCCAATCACCTGACTTAAATCCCATTGAAAATCTATGGAAAGAACTGAAGATCAAGATTCATAGAAGAGGCCCACGGAACCTTCAAGATTTGAAGACTGTTTGTGTGGAAGAATGGGCCAAAATCACACCAGAGCAATGCATGCGACTAGTTTCTCCATACAGGAGGCATCTTGAAGCTGTCATTACCAACAAAGGCTTTTGTACAAAGTATTAAGTAAATATCAGTAAGTGTGTTCAATACTTTTTCCCTGTGTCATTTCACATTATTACACATAACTTAATTTCTGAACTTATTTGTTTTTGGTTTCTTTGTATGTATGGATTACTTGGGTTGTTACCAACATCTGGTCAAAATGTCAATATCACCTTTGGAAATATATTTACTGAGAAAAATGGTGACGTGTTCAATACTTATTTCACCCGCTGTATATTACCCAGTGTGTGGTGTATGTGTTACCTCTTGGGCCAGCCTCTGGCTGCAGCCCTCAAACAGGGCCCTAAGGGAGCTGGGGTCCTGTCCCACCGCTCCCCCTGGAACACCACCCCTGGGCTGGACACACGTGACATGTGGAACACCTGGGGAAAGGAGACAGACTCTCATATACTGATGTGAAAAAACTCTTCCCTCTTACTAAAAAATAAAAGCACTTCTGGAGTTTGTAGAATCAAGATAGATTTTTATTACAAGAGCAATAAAAAGACGAGTCAACCTGCAGATAGACTGACTTACATCTCTCAGTTCATGGCTTTTCATGACAGTTCATGGCTTTAATCCCTCCTGCTTGGTTACACCCATTCTATTTTCCTCCACCCTGGTCTCAAAACCCCTGATGTTCTCTCTTGTTGTTTTTCCTTATTTGGTGACACTAATGGCACAGCCAAACTATTTTCTTAAAATAAAATAGAGCCACCAGCTGGCTCTGCACCATTCCTAAAATAAAACAGAGCCACCCGCTGGCTCTACATCACTTCCCAACAGGACTTACATGCTTTAACAGTTAACCTAATTATTCCTGTAAGTAGGGTTGTATTTGGAGGTGAACAGTTCAACCCAATTGCTCCTGCAATTAGAGTCCTCTGGAGTTGAAGTACAGTTCATCCCAAAGATGACGTTACCCCTCCTAGGATTATGTACTCATGCCAAATGTGACGTTACCCCTCCTAGGATTATGTACTACTGCTTTAACTAAAAATACCTAACATGTTAGTATTGGTTACTGTTCTTGGTTGGAGTATGTTTTGTGCTGTAGGTGTTTGAATAACAAATGCTATGTGGAAAAGTGTGCTTAGCCAGGTAAGGTGTTAAACACATATGAAGATAATAAATATCTAAACCAGGCGTACCGGGCTGAGCTTCCAGGGAGTTAAGGGACAGTTGTAGTTTGGTGCTCTGGTCTTTACTCAGACTCTCCCACCTCTCTCATCTGGTCCTGAGGGGTCAGAGTCTCTGCCTCTAACAACACACCAGGCATTCCCTCACTATAGAGAGAGTAGAAAGAGAGAATGAATGAAATAGTAAGAGATAAACAGAGACCAGTGCAATAATGAAAGAGTAAACAGAGAGATATTTTTCTCTGCAGAAGAGGAGAGGCGTTTGTGTGTGTGTGTGTGAGTGAGGTAAAACCTGTCTCCATTGGGTGTGGTGTAGGTGCTCCTCCAGCTCCTACGCAATAATACAGTAGTGCATGAATACACACAGCTACAGTACTGGTATAAAACAGATTAAAGGGGAATGGATACACTTTAACATAAAAATATCTCTATATTTAATGTTTTGATCGTCAACAAGGTTTATTTGAGCTATGGTCAGTGCCATTTTAAATTGCCATAGTAACGACTGATGCCAGTGCGTAACTGACAGGAATCAGAAAATTGTCTGTGGTATTGAATCCGGTGCGTATTGAGGTTTTCGAGCGGAGAGTGAATCAAAGAGTGAGGTTAGGTGCAGACAACGAAGATGGAAACATAAGTAGTTATTCAAACATGAACTGTATAGCGCCAGGCTCTATGAATTGGCTCCAAAATGTAAACTCACTATGTAAACTAACATCGGCTGCCCAAGGAGCCACAACTTTTGAAGAAGTGTCTCCATGTCCTGAAGAGGAAGGACGTGCCAGCTCGAGCATGGCAGGATCTGCAGACAGCACTTCACAGAGGCAGACTTCGCAATGAAGGACACTTTTGATGTGGCAACCGGGAGTTTCCGAATGGAAAGGAGTCATAGGCCTATGTTGAAGCCCTTTGCTTGCGCCTCCACGGAGGAGGGGACACGAGTCAATGGAGCCTGAGGTAACGTTAACCGGTAATGACTGTTGTTGACTAGGCTAGCGTTAGACACTGGACAACTTTGTTGCAACTCTAGTAGAAGGTAACTAGCTGATTGCATCTTAAGTGTTTTGTGTAACACTCCCCAGCTACTAACGTTAGTAAGAAACTCAATTGCAACTAAAATTGCAACAGTTTCTCCGTGTACCCCTGTTAATAGGTAGTTACTGTAGCTAGCTTCCACCTCAGATAGTCAAGTACAGTAATAGATTTTGTTGACAGATTTGTTTTTGTAATGTTTTGTTAGCTCCACCTCATCTAGCTAGACTGAAGTTGACATAGGTAATGTTTACAGAAAATAAATGTCCCTGTATTTGGTGTGTGTTGACAAAGCATACAAGACAGGTACAGTAGCTTGTTAATGCCAACTGATATATTTGGGTTCAGTTGTCTTAACAAAACATTTTTGTTTTCAGGATGACATCTTCATCCCTGAAAAGGTTTTCATCCTGGAGGAGACTGCAGGAGGCAGTCAAGGTACAATGAAAATCCATTTTATTTTTTATTTCAAGACAGTCTGTCATCCCATATAAAATGGACAATATACAGTATATGCAGTGATATTTGAATAGCTATAGCCTAATTGATGCATTAATTGTGTTCTACCTACACGAAAGAACGGTTAGTACATGTCAAACTGACCCCTGGGTGAGTGTTCCTGTGCTGGAGAAGAGGTCCACGGGACCATCACTAAAGAGCTTGTGGCCCAACAGGGAATTCAAAGATACACCCATCCATAAAGGGAATCAGTGTGGAGTTGTTTTTCCACAGACTTTTCTTATCCGTTTCAACGGATGTGCTACCTTGTTCCGGTCCTGCTGTTTCGACTCCTCTCTCAACCTATGAATGCTCAGCTATGAAAAGCCAACTGGCATTTGCTCCTGAGGTGTTGAACTGTTGCACCCTCTATAAAGAATGTGGTTATTATTTTTATGTAAAAAGGGCTTTTGTAAAATACATTTGATTGTTTTCTGTGCTGGATGCTGTGTATTCACTAACTCTCTGAGTGATGGGACATAGTTATAGTATCTGTAACATATTTTGTTGTTTATTTAATCTGCATCTTAACTTCTTAAAGTGGCAATTAGCAGTATAAACTATAACACAGTGTCTCCCTTCTCCTCTTCGGTAAAAAGCTGAGGAATGGGGCTTGAGAAATGTAACCACTATCAAATGCATAGACATAGCTATAGATGCAAGGACTGACCATCCATGATATCAAAATTGTAATCCTGTTTCTATAGTCTGTTTCCACTACCATGTCCCCAGTTCACTTTGGATAAAGGTGTCTGATAAATGTCATATATTATGAAAGTCTACTTTGACTATGCCAACTAGCTGTGCAGTGTAGTTACCATTCCTTTCCAATAGATGGCAGCCAAAGCTAGTTGAAGTCACTGCTCTAGCGACAGGGACACTGGATTAGTGCAAATACGTTGAAAAACGTTTTATATTCAAACAAGTTTATCTGGTTACACTTGAACCTTTTGTTATAGTGGACAATCTGACTAATACTATTTTTACATAAATGGTGACAGGTAGCCTAGTGGTTAGAGCGTTGGGCCAGTAACTGAAAGGTTGCTGTTTTGAATACCCTAGCCGACAAGGTGAAAAATCTGTCCATGTGTCTTTGAGCAAGGCACTTAACCCTAATTTGCTCCAGGGGCTGACCCTGTAGGTAGGCTGTCATTGTAAATAAGAATTTGTTCTTAACTGACTTGCCTAGTTAAATAAAGGTTAAATAAAAAAATAAGTCACAGGCATTAGGTCTATGAAAACAATTACAGCAGGAGTAAGGGGTGGTCTAAGGCACTGCATCTAGAGGTGTTACTACAGACCCTGGTTCGATTCCAGGCTGTATCACAACCGGCCGTGATTGGGAGTCCCATAGGGTAGTGCACAATTGGCCCAGCGTCGTCCTGGTATGGCCGGGGTAGGCAGTCATTGTAAATAAGAATTTGTTCTTAACTGACTTGCCTAGTTAAATAAAGGTTAAATAAATACTAAATTAACTGGTTTCATTCACACTCAAACCCTTTGCTTCTGGGTATGTGCACTTTATGTAGAAAACAACACACACAGGGATGAGACACTGTACACCTCATCCAATTCTTCCTTGTTCCCATAGGGTGAACTGGCGATAAACTGCCAGCCTGTATGCTTGGCAAACAAAATAATAAGAAAAGATAGTCTGATACCGAAACTAAATTACAATGTATTTATAATAATCAAGCAACATTTCTCAAATTATTTAACTGGCATATCGGCTGCTGACTGGTCGAGTAACCTCTTCTGCCATGAAATCCTTCATAAGGATTAGTGACACGTACAATAAATACATCGCCATCCAGACAGATTGCCAGGAACCTCTGCCTGGGTGTAATACAGATTTTGTGCTGTATCGCATCTCTACAACACACACACACTCATACTCTAGCCATTATCTGGCAGCATCCCCACTCACACCAGTTTGTGTTCGGCTACGCCAACCTTTTAGCTGAGGTGTTTCAGGCGGCATGTCTGTGTTGTTACTGCTACGAGAACAAGCTACTTGATCTAGGGCAACGATCGGCTCAAACATGAACGGCTTCAGCAAGTTTATTGGCTCCATAACTAACATTATTTCATTCTCAGTAATAAACTAATTCCCAGACTAGGAGCTACTCAGCAAATTCAGCCATTTTTCCAGAGTTCCAACATTTTCTCTCCTGCCAGTGATGCAAAAATGCCAATGTGGCGATTTACAGTTACAGTTAGCTGGCGTTCTTAATTCTAGTTCTTCCATTCCCCTTTAAGAAGGCACCGCTCGATATCCTCTAAAGTACATTCACTTCTACAACACAGATACATAGTGTACTTGAAACATGTAGAGTAAGGATACAGTATAGCGGTATAGTACAGAAAAGAGCTATGTTATTTCCTACCCTCTGTTATAGCAGGTTGTCATGGCGCTGATGTGTGCATTTGGAGTGAGCTTGGGACAGCCAGTCCTGTACCTTGGGGCTCTGGGACAGGATGGAGTCTGGCTCACTGTCCTCCCGTTCCTGCAACGAACCCTGGGACACATGTAGAGGTCAGAGGTTAGAGGTATGGGGTTAAAGTTACATTTAACATTTTAGTCATTTAGAAGATGCTCTTATCTACAGCGACTTACCATTAGAACATTCATCTTAAGATAGCTAGGTGAAACAACAACACATCACAATTGTATATAGTACATCTTTCCTCAACATAGTATTTGTCAGCAAAGTCAGTGCTAGTGGGAAAAATTGTGGCGCCATGAGAGATATTTAAGATACTCTTCAAAGAGGTAAGGTTTCAGACATTTTCGGAAGATTGGCAGGGACTCCGCTGTCTTAACTTTAGGGGGAAGTTTGTTCCACCATTGGGTTGCCAGGACAGAGAAGAGCTTTGACTGAGCTGAGAGGGAGCTGAGGTGGCAGAACGGTGCTCAGGTTGCTGCTCCATAGGCAAGCACCAGGGTCTTGAAGATTTTGTGAGCTTCGACTGGAAGCCAGTGGAGCGGGTTGACTTGGGAGAACATAGTAAGGTTGAACACCAGGCGGGCTGCGGTATTCTGGATAAGTTCCAGGGGTTTGATGGCACTAGCAGGGAGCCCAAACAACAGAGAGTTGAAGTAGCCTAGATGGGAGATGCTAATTGCCTGAATTAGGACCTGCGCCGCTTCCTATCTGAGGAAAGGTCGTACTCTACGGATGTTGTAGAGCATGAACCTGCAGGAACGAGTCACTGCTTTGATGTTTGCAGAGAATGACAGGGTGTTGTCCAGGGTCATGCCAAGGTACTTTGCACTCTGAGAGGGAGACACCGTGGACTTGTCAACTGTGATGGAGAGGTCTTGAGAGATAACGAGAGAGTTGTTCAGAGACAGCACGCTCAAGTGCTGCCACCGTGCTCTACCGACTGAGCTACATGGGGTTTGACAAATTCTGTATTTCCAATTTCTTTGATGAAGTCTGGGTTTCTGCTCTTTAGGACATAGGCAGATGACTATAGACCTTGTATATTCCAGGATGAGATGGTCAAAGCTTTGTGTTCCATAGTGTTGTTTTTGTGGGATTTAGGCCCGGACCATCACAGTAGGTGTGAGCGGAGCATGTTTAGCATCTGATACATACCTCTTAGGTTGCAGGATGGTGCTTGGGCAGATGTAATAGTGGGGGTTGGGCCTGTTGCTCTGCTCATGGCCTGGGAATATGTCCTGCTGTCATGTTGAGGTCCTTGCCGCAGGGGCGGGGGGCATGGGATGGGCAGAAGGGGCATATGTCTGATATGGGGGGGCCTATATAGGGTGTGGCAAAGGTTTGCTTGGGGTGGTCTTGGCTGGTTGGGGTGTGGCTGGTGATGCTGTGGTCTGGGTGTAGGTCCTCTTGGTGTGGGTTCTCTCGGTGCAGGTCATTCAGGAGGGGGTCTCACTGGTCTGGGAGGGGTGTCCATTGCTCTGTTGCTCCTGTGTGAGGTGCTGGGGCTACGGTTGAGGGTGACGTCCTTCAGGGTCCTGGCAAAAGTTGGGATTTCTGCCTTGTAGAGGTGGGCCTGGTCATAAAGGATGTTCAAGTCCAGGGTGGAGTGGTTGGCCATGTAGACATTAGGTTTTGAGGCACAGTCTCGCAAAATGCTTGCATTCACCCGCTGTAGTGAAGCAGCAGTCCGCTCCACCGGTGCCCTATCTGGGTCCAGCCGTCTGCTCCGCTCCAGTGCCTGATCAGTCCACTCCACCGGTGCCCATTTCGGGTCCAGCCGTCTGCTCCGCTCCTGAGCCAGAGCAGTCCGCTCCACCGGTGCCCATTCCAGGTCCAGCCGTCTGCTCCGCTCCAGAGCCAGAGCAGTCCGCTCCACCGGTGCCCAGTCCGGGTCCAGCTGTCGGCTCTGCTCTTGAGCCAGAGCAGTCTGCTCCACCGGTGGCCAGTCCGGGTCCGGCTGTCTGCTCCGCTCCAGTGCCTGAGCAGTCCGCTCCACCGGTGCCCAATCCGGGTTCGGCCGTCCGCTCCTCTCCAGTGCCAGAGCAGTCCGCTCCACCGGTGCCCAGTCCTGGTCCGGTTAATGGTCCCGCTCCATTGCCGGAGCTGTTTACCCCACCGGTGCCTAGTCCGGGTCCGGTTAATTGCCCAGCTCCATGGCCGGAGCCGTTTACTCCACCGGTACCCAGTCCGGGCCCGGTCATAAGGAGGGGGCACGGGAGAAAACTGTCCACTTCGCCGGAGCCAGAGCCGCCCCCGACGGACTAGTCTTCCCTCCCTATTAACCCCCGCATGTATTTGTGTTTTTTTTTTGGGCGTCCGGGAGTCGCGCCTTGGGGGGGGGGGGTACTGTCAGGCTCTGGCCATAGAGAAACCTATTTGCTTCTCTATGTAGCCATGGCCAGAGTCTGACAGTTCTTTTGTTTCTGTTTCTGGTGGTGGTTTGTGTTGGATCCCTAATTAGAGGCAGCTGTATTGCATCGTCTCTAATTAGGGATCCTACATAGGTTTGTATGTTCCACACCGGGGATGTGGGTCGTTGTCGTATATTTCGCAGTCACGGTGACAGTAAGTGTGCCACATTGTTACGTCCGTTCATTCGTGTTTGTTTTGGTTAATGTGACGTTTTGTCTATCGTGTTTGTTCTGTTTTGTATAGTTTGTTCATTTTGGTTATTTATATACGTAGTAAATAAATAAATATGCCGAACTATAATCCCTGCTCTGCGTCTTGGTCGATGTATGCACCCTCTCGTGACACCAGTTCACTCATCACCCTCTGCACTTCACAGTCTCTCTCGCTCTGCAGGAGGGATCAAACACACACTCAGCATAGTCTGCAAACTGCAGTATCAGCTTGAAATCTACAGTCTGATACTGCAGTCGGGTGTAGCTACAGCAAATCAAATAAGAATCTCATCCATTCTCAGAATGTTTCCTCCTCTGTGTGCACAGTCACATCAGTGAAGGTAGAATCAGATAAGGCAATGTTTTTGATAGATAGATAGATAGATAGATAGATAGATAGATAGATAGATAGATAGATAGATAGATAGATAGATAGATAGATAGATAGATAGATAGATAGATAGATAGATAGATAGATAGATAGGTAGATAGATAGGTACTTTATTTATCCCCCGGGGGGGAAATTTCAGAGCAGTCTGCTCCACCGGTGTTTTGGAGATGGAGAACCATGTCCATGTAAAATGGCCACTGTAACATCATGTAACTGTGCTTTAAGCAGGGTTTAAACCCAGAAGTGGTTTTCTATTCTATTTTATTCTATTCTATTCTATTCAGCTCTCTAGGGACTGACAGGGCTGCAGGTTGAAGCTACAGTGAACGGGAAGATGATTATGTAGACAGGAGATACTGTATGAGTCATAGCCACTGAATAACGGTCCCGTGTAGCTCAGTTATACCATTATGAAAAAAGTATCAAAATGTATGCACTCACTACTGTAAGTCGCTCTGGATAAGAGCATCTGCTATGACTAAAATGTTACATTTGAATAATCTCCTCTTCCTCCCTCTCTATTAGGACCTTTTGAAGCTGAAGTGGAAACAATGTTGATTCAGCCAGTGTGCGCCCAATGTGAGCTGAGCTTCAAGACAGCTGAGTGAATCATAAAAGTTAAACTGAGTAGTCACTTAAAATAATAGGATCCTGTTTAGTCAAATATGTCTAATAATATGACAAATATTTTATTCTTAAGTTTAAAGATTTAGTGCAAAAATGAAGGCAGAGAGTGTTTGTGTTATGTCGTCATGGATGTAAATCCAGTGAACTAAGATAGTGTTTTCCTTTCCTCCATAGTGTATATCTATATCTTTCTCCTCATGGTGGAGGAGAAAGATATAGATATAGGCTTCGGGCTCCCCTGTAGTTCATGTATTTTACTGGTTGAGATAGGTTGGTTCTGTATGATGCGGTTAGCATCCTCTATCAGCCTCTGTAGGTTCCTCACTTCCTACTCATACTGCAGTACTGCTTCCTGGGAAAGAGAGTCCAGAGCAGGCCAGGTAGACCTTAGGCTAACTTGCTCAGTCAGTCAGTCAGTCAGTCAGTCAGTCAGTCAGTCAGTCAGTCAGTCAGACAGACAGACAGACAGACACATGATACATGATACATAGAGCGGAGTCATCTGAGAACTTCTGTAGGTGGCATGTTTCAGAGTCATATCTGAAGTCTGAGGTGTAGAGGGTGAACAGGAAGGGGGACAGGACTGTTCCCTGGGGGGGCCCTGTGTTGCTCAATGCCCGTTCTGACACACAGCTCTGTAGTCACACAAATTGTGGCCTACCGGTCAGGTAGTCTGTGACCCTGGAGACTAAGTGTGCTTCCACTTTCATCCTCTTCATCTTCTCACCCAGTAGCAGGGGCTGAATGGTGTTGAAGGCACTGCAGGGGGTCCAGTGATGTACACACCAGGGGTCTGAGGTGAGCGAGGACTAACCTTTCCAGGGTCTTCATGATGTGGGATGTTAGCGCTAAGGGTCTGAAGTCATTCAGGACAGTGGGGTGCGCCTTCTTCTGATATAGTCTCTCCAGCTCTCTCTTCACTTGGTTGGTGGTGAAAGCCAGCCCAGGTGGGGAGCTGGGGGGAAGGGGGGTGTTGAGGATTAGTCCAAAGTTGGGGGGAAGGGAGGTGTTGCAGATCAGTCCAGAGTGAGTGGGGGCGGAGGTGGGGAGTGGGTCACTGATTGTGGGTGGGACAGCCATGAGGGTGTGTGGTCTGGGGAGCTGGAGGGGAGGTGGACAGGGCCAGTATCAAACCTGTTAAAAAATTGGTTCAGCTCATTGGCTCTGTCCTGGGTCCCCTCCGTCTGCCCGCTGTTTGACTTTTTGAAGCCAGTGATATTTCTCATACCCTTCCACACCTCGCTCACCTGGCTCTGCCTCAGCTTGTCCTCCATCTTCTCCTTATACCCTCTCATACATATCGTCCTGGCATATTACATCCTTTATGCAGTAGCATAAAATACATTTTTGGATTCAACTTGTTGTGATGTGCTCACTTGAACAAGAAGTTGGTGCGGCGGTCCTTCTTGTGGGCAAATTTTGTCATCAAACTTTGATTATGTCAAGACAACTTGGAACTTGGAAAAATAACAACGTTGAATCATGACGTCAGTGATCTTCAGGTCAGAGCTCTAGAAAAAGGCCTGAGTTCCCAACTTGGGGTTCCGTGTTGGTTGATCGTTCAAAACGTATTTTCCCAGTCGGAGCTAGTATTTTTCTGAAGTCTGAGATTTCCCAGTTCTGAGTTTCCAGTTTTGAATGCGACAGAAGTTATGCTGGATTGACAGGAAGGCCAATGTATTCAACATTGACCCTAAAACCCAGACTTGGACCACACACCCACTCCACTGAATAGCAGGCTAGTGATTGCTTTGCAACTCTTGCAGTTAGCCACTGATTCCTTCCAAACCACTCATAGTTGAATTTACGATTTCCAACTTGTTGTGTAATGTTTATGTCCAATGCCCGGTGAGCACTGATATGTTTTGTCTATAATTTATCTTCATATAACAAGGATTGAAAGGATTTGCCAGTAGATTGTCAACTTGATTCATGATGACTGCTTGTTTAGCATGCTGGCTAAGATTTGGAAAGTATCAAAAAGTAATCAAAGCTACAGTAGATATGACATCATTTTATCTGTGGCCAATGACCTTGAGCCTTCTTGGATGGGCACTTCTAATGTAACTCTATGGCAACACCCAAGGGACTTGAATTTTCTTTTTTTCACCCCATTGGTAGTTACAGTCTTGTCCCATCGCTACAACTCCCGTACGGACTCGGGAGAGGCGAAGGTTGAGAGCCGAAACACAACCCACACTGCTTCTTCACACAATGAACGCTTAACCCGGAAGCCAGCCGCACCAATGTGTCAGAGGAACCACCGACCACCGCTGTGACACAGACAGGGCTCGAACCTGCATCTGTAGTAATGCAGCTTGCACTGCGATGCAGTGCCTTAGACCACTGCACCACTCGGGAGGCTGGACTTTAATTTTCAAGCTCTACCCTTAGACTTAGGCGGTGACTTAGTGTCCCCATGATGGACAGGACACTGAGCCAATCACGGCGCAACTAGAGAACATTACCAACACCTATGCTCTGGCTGCCCCACAGAAAGCACTTAGCTAGGCTAAAACACCTGCATTTTGGAATTGCCTTACTCAATAAAGCAAAAAAGAGACCATGTTTGTATGCAGCTTTATTAACTCAATTATTATAATTTTTACATGGTTTGCAAACTGATATATGACACGTATTAATGCCAAAATAACATGCAAAACAGGCTCTGCCCCACCTGCCCTGAAGGATGGGTCGCCACTGCGCTATCAACCCATTATTGTATCCTATGTATGAAAATTGGTTGGTTTCTTCCTGGGTCTCCAGGCTTCTCTCCTTCAGGCCATTCATCACCTTTCTGATCCGAATCTGAGCATTGTCTGGGTTATGGTTGTGTTCTCCAGATAACTTGGAGATAACCCATTCAGAGGGTTATGCGACCTCTACATTCAAAGGAATCATATTTGGTGCATTTCAAAATGACTTATTTCCGGTCTGTCGTTCCCATCTGTAGGTGTAGCCTTCATGCGCCAGAATCAATATGGATTCCATTGCTTTTTCTACTCCTCTGAGAATAATGAATGCTGAGGGAAGCAGTGTAAGATTTTTTAAAGCCTTTTTGGATTATTAGCATATGAACGATTTGCAATTAGATTGCTTGACTATCGAAGACACCATCCAGTGTTTTTTTTTTATTGAAATGTCAGCCTTTTACCAGATAATATTTCTTCCCATTAAATGTTTTGTTTTCATAACTGTTAAAAATGTTGTACGCTATAACCTATAGTTAATATTTTGCCCATATGAACACGTTTATTTTAGGCCATATAAAGAAAAGCTATGCATGATTTAATGAAAAGCATCAAACAGAAACAACATTGTTTCACATTCGTTAATAAAAGACTCATAGAAATAGGCTATACAACTGGCTTCACAATTTTCCCTGTCAAATAGGCCTACAAGGAAACTCAACTAATATTGACGATGTTTAGTACATTGTGTAGTACCTTCCACAAAAAGTTTTGCTCTACAAAAAACAGGTAAGTGGGTCCTAGATGGAAATGCCCTGTACAAGTCATTTCAAGAATTGAAAGCCAAACAAATAGAATCCTGCTGCAGCACTGGTAAAAAAATTGGTTTACAAGCACGCAAGAATTTCAGAGTTTATGGAACATCATCATCAGCCAGAGGAGCAGGGAACACTGGTGGGCAGATGAGAGACAATATGATTGTGTCAGCATCGCTTCACACCTGTTTTCTTTCCAGTCATATTGGAATTCTATGCTGAGTGCCCAGTGCTCACACACATATTGGGACTTATTTGTTCTTATTACAAAAGTGGACTTAAAAGCCTGTAGGTGAATATTGCCATCTAATAACAGGAGGCTGGTTTACGGCAGATAGGCTATACTGTATATATGTTGACGGCAAAATCTACTTTGTATGTCCAGACTGGTGGGGCCCCCATGCTGTGGATGACCACTGACCAACATTATCAGACAATGTAAAAGGGGCAAACAGTGCAGTCCAGATGGGGATTATTAACTCCTCTGAGTGTAACCCGAGAACGTGGGAATGCCCCATTTTTAGAATGAAAGACTTCTAGTGTGTCGATTGCTGAATATTATATATTTTACATTTCAGATTATTCAAAGTAGCCTTGATTACATTGTAAATAAGAATTTGTTCTTAATTGACTTGTCTAGTTAAAAAAAGGTCAAAATAAAAAAAATATAAAGATGACAGCTTTGCACAATCTTGCCATTCTCTCAACCAGCTTCATGAAGAATGCTTTTCTAACAGTCTTGGAGGAGTTCAATTGGGTTGAGGTAGGGTGATTGTTGAGGCCAGGCCATCTGATGCAGCATTCCATCACTCTCCTTCTTGGTCAAATAGCCCTTACACAGCCTGGAGGTGCGTTTTGGGTCATTGTCCTGTTAAAAAACAAATGATAGTCCCACTAAGCGCAAACCACATGGGGTGGCGTATCACTGCAGAATGGTGTGGGGGTGCTTTGCTGGTGACACTATCAGTGACAAGCATACCCATAACATGATGCAGCCACCCCCATGCTCAAAAATATGAAAAGTGGTACTCAGTGATGAGTTGTGTTGGATTTGCCCCACAACAACGCTTTGTATTCATGACAGAAAGTACATTTCTTTGGCACATTTTTTGCAGTTTTACTTTAGTGATGTTAGGTTCTGAAAAACAGACAACTAGTCAAAGCTCAAACCAAGTTTATTCACCCACTGGGTCAAACAGCTGCAAAAGACAAAGACATATATTCATACCCTCCTTCTAGGTGTAGTCCACTCAACCTGATCTCCCAGAAATAAAATCCTGCAGCGCACGCAAGGTCCCCCTGCTCAAGCCAGCGCATGTCCAGGCCCGTCTGAAGTTTGCCAATGACCATCTATACATTTTCATACTGCCGCTCTATGTATCATGTACCGTGTATCTGTCTTTTGTGTACTTTCGTTGTGGCATTTTGCACCTGCCCTGTGTTTTTGTTGTAGCTGCTTGACAATGAAATTTCCCCCCCGGGGGATCAATAAAGTACCTATCTATCTATCTATCTATCCAGAGGAGGAATGGGAGAAGGTCATGTGGTCTGATGAGACAAAAATAGAGCTTTTTGGTCTAAACTCCACTCGCCGTGTTTGGAGGAAGAAGAAGGATGAGTACAACCCCAAGAACACCATCCCAACCGTGAAGCATAGAGGTGGAAACATCATTCTTTGGGGATGCTTTTCTGCAAAGGGGACAGGACGACTGCACCGTATTGAGTGGAGGATGGATGGGGCCATGTATCGCAAGATCTTGGCCAACAACCTCCTTCCCTCAGTAAGAGCATTGAAGATGGGTCGTGGCTGGGTCTTCCAGCATGACAACGACCCGAAACACACAGCCAGGGCAACTAAGGAGTGGCTCCGTAAGAAGCATCTCAAGGTCCTGGAGTGGCCTAGCCAGTGTCCAGACCTGAACCCAATAGAAAATCTTTGGAGGGACCTGAAAGTCTGTATTGCCCAGCGACAGCCCCGAAACCTGAAGGATCTGGATGGAGGAGTGGGCCAAAATCCCTGCTGCAGTGTGTGCAAACCTGGTCAAGAACTACAGGAAACTTATCATCTCTGTAATTGCAAACAAAGGTTTCTGTACCAAATATTAAGTTCTGCTTTTCTGAAGTATCAAATACTTATGTCATGCAATAAAATGCAAATTAATTACTTAAAAATCATACAATGTGATTTTCTGGATTTTTGTTTTAGATTCCGTCAGTTGAAGAGTACCTATGATAAAAATTACAGACTTCTACATGCTTTGTAAGTGGGAAAACCTGCAAAATCGGCAGTGTATCAAATACTTGTTCTCCCCACTGTATATAGGGGATGTTTAGGCAGGTTTTTAGTCAGTCTTGTTTTTCCTTGTAGCATGTTCCAACCTGTGTTCCTGTGTGTTAGCAATAAGTGTTAGCATATTCTCCAGTTTCTGTTCCGTGTGTTTCTACTTGATTGAGTGCGTGGGCAGTAGCCTATAGCTGCCTGAGTTTAGTTGAGCCTTAATAAAGCGTTGGAAATTACATCTGTGCCTCCGGCTCCTTCTGTATGTCGGACTGAGACGTTACAGTTATATCACAAACAATTTACTGTTATTTAGACAACAAAAAGTGGAACAAATTCACTATAATACATTATAAAAGGAGGACGTTTCGTAAACTAGAAAACAACATTTACCACCGCCCACTGTGTGACGTTGTTGAACCAGGGAATCTGTGTGTCCACCACGACAAATGAGCTTCATTGACTTTGTATGGGTGTTGTTTCCGTGGTGCCGACACGTAATTCCAACACATTCCGTGCCACCACCACGTAAATCTGGGTTAAGGGGTCGTGTTCATTTCACGTATTTCTGGGAGATCAGGTTGAGTCCACTCCTTGCACCTCTAGACAGCCAATACATCTGTCACACCCTGATCTGTTTCGCCTGTCTTATGCTTGTCTCCACTCCCCACCAGGTGTCTGCCGTTTGTTCCCATTATCCCCTGTGTATTCATACCGGTGTTTTCTGTCTGCCTGTTGCCAGTTCGTCTTGTCTCGTCAAGCCTACCAGTGTGTTGTTCCGTACTGTTTTTTCCTAGTCCTTGTTTTCTAGTCTGGTTATTGGTTCCGACCTTTTCTGCCTGGGGAATCATTGGGAACGGGTGACTCGTTTTCTCCTGAGCCTATGCAACTGGGCAGAGCTATATTGTTGCCTCACAAACGATTACGTTGGCTTAACTCCAACAGTTGCCTGTATTGTGGTGCTACAGGGCATTACAAATCCACCTGTCCAGTAAAAGACCAGACTCATCAGTTAGGTACGAGTACAATGGTGGGCCATGCTGGGAGGGTTTCGACTCCTATTACTCGTATCCCTTTCCATGTTATCCTGCTGTGGGGTGACCGATTTAAATCTCTCCAGGTGCTCATTGACTCTGGGGCTGATGAGAGCTTCATAGACGCTACTCAGGTATCTGAGCTGGGTACCAGCCGTGGCAGTTTTCGAGTGCCAATAGCTACTTGGCCTACTGACTGTGGTTTCACTGTAGGTTATGCTAGGAATTCTCCATCTCAGTGTTCAGAGGCATGGCGGCCAGTGGCCGCTGGAGCCCCCTATGGAGTGGTCAACACATCAGCGTGCTGGAGTTCAGTGCGGTTCGCCTAGCCATCCAACAGTTCCAGCTGTACACCCTTCAGCTTTGGGACAGGTTCGGGGGAGTACAGGTGGACCTGTTTGCCTCTCAGGAGAACAATGCCCAGCTGCTTCTCAATGTCGGACCCTCCAGGCCATCTGGGTCTGGATGCCCTCGCTCACGATTGCCCAGCAACAAGGCTTTACACGTTCCCACCATTTCCCCTGAGCACAGCTAGGCTAGACAGGTTAATCTTGATGGGCCACCAGCTGCTCTTGATGGCTCCATACTGGCCGAGACCACCATGTTTCAACTTCCTGTTGTCCCTCCTCTCGGGGACCCCATGGCAGCTGCCACTGAGGCCCGAAGCACTCTCTCAGGCTCGGGGGACACCGTGGCATCCGGACCCACACCGCCTCCAGCTTTCGGCTTGTTTCCGAATGGTTACAGACGAGGAGTGTCACCTGTAGGATCATAACGAGAGGGCAACTGTTAGTACTCTATTAAGAGTGTTTTCCAAACTGTTGGGCTTTCAATTTACTCCTGAAAATTGTAATAGTAGAATGCACAAGGTGCAATTTCGAAATTGGGTAGTGCATCAGCAGTTTTTCTTTTATAATTTCAGTTATTGCAGACTATATAAAGCTATTTATAACTTTTCAGAAATGTCCAGATCAACTAGCCCATGTAGCTAACACTTTTTAGAGAGTTTGTTTAGCCATTGATTTTGTTGTAATGTTTGAGTCCTTCAATTTTCACATGAACACAAAATGTGTAGAATTGCAGGAAATTAGCTGTAGAAATACTGTAGATGTGGCGTGCGTAGGGAGGGTGCAGGATGTTCCCCTATTCTGGAATGGGGGCCTGAGGGGAAAATGCTCTTCATCTCTCCCATCTTAAATCTGAAGTAAACACTTTCAGATGAATATAAATGTAATACTCAGTAACCATCAACCTAAGGTAGGTGCAAAAAACGTTAGTTTCATAAACTAATTAGCTCTTTCTAGGTTAATTATAAAAGGTGTTTCTGTTTTTAATGATAACATTGTATCACATTCCATTTCTTTTCCCCATGTATTTTCTTTCAACATTAGCCAATAAAAACAACAAAGATTGTTCTCCCTTAAATCTGCTATTTTTTTCAGGACCAGTAACTTCCTGAACCAGGTGTGTGATCCACCATACCCATAATTCTTGGGTACCCCCAAGCTACGAGCTCTGGAGTGCCTGTCATGGTAAGCTTTCTGACTTGTTTGCTTTGCTTCCACTTTGCCTTTAAGAATCAAATCTAAGGTTGACCTCAACTTCCTACCTTGCAGCATCTCTGCTGGTGACAGTCCTGTAGTTGACTGTGGAGTGATCCTATAAATAAACAAGGCTCTGTGTCAGGTTCTGGCCATAGAGAAGCTTTGCTTCTCTATATTTCTATGGTCAGAGTCTGGCAGATCTATCATTTCTATTTCTGTCTGGTGTTGTGTGTGTGTGGGATCCCTAATTAGAGGCAGCTGCTATGCATTACCTCTAATTAGGGATCTTACTTATATGTCTGTGTTCCACTCCGTTGGCGTGGTTCATTGTTGTATGTTGTCCCGTGTCGTGCTACGTGTGTTAATTATTATTAGTTGTTATTTTGTATAGTTCGATAGTTCATTTAATAAATATGTCGAACTATGGATACGCTGCGCCTTGGTCTCTCTACACACCCGAACGTGACAGAATGAACCACCACCCGACCAAGCAGCGAAAATCTGGAGAAAAGGAGAAGAGAGGAAAACGGCGTAATCGTAGAAACGGAGCCCGTAGTCAACCCCAGGAAAATTTGGGGGGGGGGCTATGGGGGTGGTCTGGTAATGAAGAGGACGCACCAGTACCACTTTCCATGTGGGATACACTGTGCCCGACATATAAATGGGGGGCGCAAAGTGAAGAAGAGGAGGATTATTTGGAGAGCCATTTTGGAGATGTTCTGGAGGAAATGTGGGAGATAGCGGAGGAGGTTGAACGGGAAATGTCGGAGTGGAATAATCCGTGTCCAGTCGCCTACTCCACTCCCGTGAAAGAGCAGTCCGCTTTACCGGTGCCCAGTCGGGGTCCGGCCGTCTGCTCTACTCCAGTGCCAGAGCAGTCCGCTCCACCGGTGCCCAGTCTGGGTCCGGTCGTCTGCTACACTCCAGTGCGCCTCTCCAGTCCGGTACGTCATGTGCCTGCTCCTCGCACTCGCCCTGAGGTGCGTGTCACCAGTCCGGTGCCATCAGTGCCGACTCCACGCACCAGGCCTCCAGTGCGCCTCTCCAGTCCGGTACGTCATGTGCCTGCTCCTCGCACTCGCCCTGAGGTGCGTGTTATTAGTCCTGTGCCACATGTGCCGACTCCACGCACCAGGCTTCCAGTGCGCGTCTCCAGTCAGGTACGTCCTGTGCCTGTTCCCCGCACTCGCCCTGAGGTGCGTGTGCCCAGCCAGGTTCCTCCAGTGCCGGCTCCACGCACCAGGCCTCCAGTGCGCCTCTCCAGTCCGGTACGTCCCGTGCCGACTCCCCGCACTCGACCTCCAGTGCGTGTGCCCAGCCAGGTTCCTCCAGTGCCGGCTCCACGCACCAGGCCTCCAGTGCGCCTCTCCAGTCCGGTACGTCCCGTGCCGACTCCCCGCACTCGACCTCCAGTGCGTGTGCCCAGCCAGGTTCCTCCAGTGCCGGCTCCACGCACCAGGCCTCCAGTGCGCCTCTCCAGTCCGGTACGTCCCGTGCCGAATCCCCGCACTCGACCTCCAGTGCGTGTGCCCAGCCAGGTACCTCCAGTGCCGGCTCCACGCACCAGACCGTCGGTGCGCCTCATCAGCCCGGAGACTCCCGTGACGGTCGACAGCCCGGAGCCTCCCGTGACGGTCGACAGCCCGGAGCCTCTCGTGACGGTCGACAGCCCGGAGCCTCTCGTGACGGTCGACAGCCCGGAGCCTCCCGTGACGGTCGACAGCCCGGAGCCTCCCGTGACGGTCGACAGCCCGGAGCCTCCCGTGACGCTCGACAGCCCGGAGCCTCCCGTGACGCTCGACAGCCCGGAGCCTCCCGTGACGCTCGACAGCCCGGAGCCTCCCGTGACGCTCGACAGCCCGGAGCCTCCCGTGACGCTCGACAGCCCGGAGCCTCCCGTGACGCTCGACAGCCCGGAGCCTCCCGTGACGCTCGACAGCCCGGAGCCTCCCGTGACGCTCGACAGCCCGGAGTCTCCCGTGACGCTCGACAGCCCGGAGCCTCCCGTGATAATTATATGGCCGGAGTCGCCTGCCACACCGGTGCTCAGTCCTGGCCCGGTTATTTGCCCCGCTCCATGGCCTGAGATTTTTTCCCCACCATTGTTGTTACCAGGACCGGTGGGTTGCCCCTTTATATGGCCGGAGTCGCCTGCCACACCGGTGCCCAGTCCTGGCCCGGTTATTTGCCCCGCTCCATGGCCTGAGCCTTTTGCCCCACCATGGTCATTTCCAGGACCGGTGGGTTGCCCCTTTAAATGGCCTGAGTCGCCTACCACACCAGTGCCCAGTCCGGGCCCAGTAGGAATGAGGAGGAAAATATCCACTTCGCCGGGGCCGCAACCGCCACCTGCGATGGTTATGTTGTGATGTTTTTCCTCTCTTACCCTTCCCTCATGTTTTTGTGTTTGTTTTCTTGCGGCCGGGGGTCCGCGCCTTTGAGGGGGGGTACTGTCAGGTTCTGGCCATAGAGAAGCTTTGCTTCTCTATATTTCTATGGTCAGAGTCTGGCAGATCTATCATTTCTATTTCTGTCTGGTGTTGTGTGTGTGTGGGATCCCTAATTAGAGGCAGCTGCTATGCATTACCTCTAATTAGGGATCTTACTTATATGTCTGTGTTCCACTCCGTTGGCGTGGTTCATTGTTGTATGTTGTCCCGTGTCGTGCTACGTGTGTTAATTATTATTAGTTGTTATTTTGTATAGTTCGATAGTTCATTTAATAAATATGTCGAACTATGGATACGCTGCGCCTTGGTCTCTCTACACACCCGAACGTGACACTCTGCTTAGTCTGGTGTCCAGTGTGTCCCCTGACCTCCTTTTCATCAGCTCTTTGTAGGTTTGCCCCGCCCTCTCAGCCAATCCATTCGACGATGGATGGAACAGAGCTGATGTCATGTGAGTGATTCTATTCCTAGACATAAATTCTTTGAAACGGTCACTTGTGAAACATGTCACATTTCAGCAAGGCCTAGTGTACTGAAACTCTTCCTCAGGCACTCAATGGTGACTGCAGCTGTAGCTGTATTAACTGGTAAAGGTCCATTCAATTTGAGTGTGCTTCAATGTGTAGCCTTCTCCATGGCTTGTCTGACCACTCCTAGGGATGGAGTGGTGCGCATGCAGGTGCTTTCTTGTGGTCTTGGCATGTGGTGCATGACTTTATGTTTCTTTCAATGTCTGTGTTCATGTTAGGCCACCAAAGGTAGCTCCTGGCCAGTCCTTTCATCCAAGTCATTCCTCGGTGTGAATAGTGTAGTTGTTCTATCATTGATGTGCGTCCTCTCTTTGGAATGATGATGCAAACTCCCCACAGCACACATTCGTCCTGGATGCTTAGCCTGTGCTGTTTCTGTCTGTAAGGAGCAAACTCTGTTCCTTCACTGTGTTCTGGCCACCTCTGCATAACATACTTGCACACCCTCGACTGAACTGGATCTTGCTCTGAGGTCATCAGGAGTGGGACTCCTCGGAAACTCGGGGAGAGGGAGGCAGCTTAGAGCGTCTGCTTTGCCGTTGTCCTTTCCTGCTCTGTAGACATACTCGTACTCATACGAGTGTTACTGCTCTCAGTGTTACTGCCCACCTCATTACTCTGGGAAATGCCATCTATGGCACTGCTTTCATCTCATTAAACAGTGAAACGAGGAGTTTGTGATCATTGCTGATTGTGAACATCCTCCTTTAAATGTACTTATGACATTTCACCCCAAATATGATACCTAAACCCTCCTTATCTAGCTGTGAATAGTTATTTTCTGCAGGAGTGTGAGTGATACAATCCTGATTGGGCCTCAATGTCCCATCTGGCATGAGGCGGGACTGCACCACTTCCAACCTGTAGGGTGATGCCTCACATTAAAGAATAAGTTCCTTGTTCTCATCATAATGCACTAACGCACTGTTTGACTGTAACAGTTCTATTGACTTTTTGGAGCCCATTTCCTGCTCTGGGCCCCAAATCCATGGCTCTTCTTTCCTCAGCAGAGATTCCAGAAGCCTGGAGATGTTTGGTAGAAACCTATTGTAGTAATTAAAAAGTCCCAAATAAGATTTAACTTCCGTCACTGATGAAGGCTGGTGCCTCCTACACTGCTTTCACCTTTTCCTACACAGTTTTTAGGCCTGTTGCATCTACCCTGTGTCCAAGAAAAGTAACTTCCTTTTCCATGAAGCTGAATTTACATCCATTTAAGTGAAAGCCTGCCTCCTCCAGTCTCTGCAGTACCTTGTCCAGTGTTTGCAGATGCTCCATCTCGTAACTTCCCGTCACTAGAATGTAATCTAACTGCCCTGCAGGATCCCCTCCACGGTGAGCTGAAAAATGGCAGGACTGGAACTCACTCTGAAAGGCAAGCTGTTATATGTACATTTCCCCTATGAGAATTTACAGTCACATATTTCACAGAGTTTGCTGGTAAACGTTGCTCATGTCTAGCTTACTGAATCCCCCCCACCCCCCACCACATATCCTCACCATGTTGTCTGGTTTTAGCACTGGGACAATGGGCGCACTGGGACAACTTGCTCTGCATCCACCTTTTTCATTGCAAAGGGTACTGAATGTGGTTTGAAGATGTGGACTGTTGCACCTTCTTCACCACACTGTCTGTGTGGGTGGACCATTTCAGATTGTCAGTGAGGTGTACGCCGAGGACCTTGAAGCTTTCCACCTTCGGCACTGCGTCGCGTTGATGTAGATAGGGGCGTGCTCCCTCTGCTGTTTCCTAAAGTCCACGATCAGCTCCTTCGTTTTGTTGACATTGAGAGAGAGGTTATTTTCCTGGCCCCATACCCGTATTTTACCAGATCCTTCAGCCGGTGGAGGTCTTTATTTAATCCCTTATAATTTCTGGATTAATCTCTTTCAATTCATGGCGTCAGAAAGCACTGCTGTATTAAAGCAATTCAGAACTAACTTGTTGACATGTTCTGTTGCAGATTCAAAGCCAGATTAACATTGCATAATGTATCCATAATCATTAATGAATAAGCATATTTATTTGACAAGAATGCACCTAGACACCCATCAATCAAGTCGAACACCTGAACTCTAACAATTACATTTTTTAAAAGATATCACAATAGTAAAACAATGTATACATATGCCTTTAAGAAAACATTAAATTATTTGTTCATCAATACCACAAACCTGGGACATTGAAGAGCACCATATGAACTATTATTATGATCTAAGAGAGGACAGATTTTTCTGCTTTTCCATTTTAAGAATTAGACCATTAGAAATAACACAATGTAAAACAGCACATTGTGATTTTGGTGAGTGAGTTACAAATGGAAAAACTGGATGCGTAAGGTAGGTTTTATATAAAATACTAGATCAACTCGAGCAGAATGAGAAACTGTCACGGTTGTGTGTGTGGAGAGACCAAGACGGAGCGCAGGGATTATAGTTCGACATGTTTATTCCTTATACTATGTATAAAAAAAGGATACAATGAACGAACTAAACAAAACCGGGCCCGGACTGGGCACCGGTGGAGCGGAATGCTCTGGCTCAGGAGCGGAGCGGACGGCTGGGCCCGGAATGGGTACCGGTGGAGCGGACTGCTCTGGCACTGGAGCGGAGCAGACGGCTGGACCCGGAATGGGTACCGGTGGAGCGGACTGCTCTGGCACTGGAGCGGAGCAGACGGCTGGACCCGGATTGGGTACCGGTGGAGCGGACTGCTCTGGCACTGAGGCGGAGCAGACGGCTGGACCCGGAATGGGCACCGGTGGAGCAGACTGCTCTGGCACTGTGGCGGAGCAGACGGCTGGACCCGGATTGGGTACCGGTGGAGCGGACTGCTCTGGCACTGAGGCGGAGCAGACGGCTGGACCCGGATTGGGGACCTTCGATGGAGGTTCCGGGCTACGGACCGTGGATGACGGCTCAGGGCTGCTGGCCTTCGCTGGAGGCTCAGGGCTGCTGGCCTTCGCTGGAGGCTCAGGGCTGCTGGCCTTCGCTGGAGGCTCAGGGCTGCTGGCCTTCGCTAGAGGCTCACGGCTGCTGACCTTCGCTGGAGGTTCAGGGCTGCTGACCTTCGCTGGAGGTTGCGGGCTGCTGACCTTCGCTGGAGGTTGCGGGCTGCTGACCTTCGCTGGAGGTTTTGGGCTGCGGACCTTCGCTGGAGGTTGCGGGCTGCGGACCTTCGCTGGAGGTTGCGGGCTGCGGACCTTCGCTGGAGGTTGCGGGCTGCGGACCTTCGCTGGAGGTTGCGGGCTGCGGACCTTCGCTGGAGGTTGCGGGCTTTGGACCTTCCGGACTGGGGAGGCGCACCGGAGGTCGGATGCGTGGAGCTGGCACGGGACGCACCTGGCTAGACGCACGCACTGGAGGCCGGGTGCGGGGAGTAGGGCAGAGGTCCGGACTCGTACTGGACCTCGGTGAAGCGGATTTCTCTGGCCTGGGAGTGGAGACGACGACCGGACCCGGACTGGGCACCGGTGGAGCGGATTGCTCTGTCAGGGAGGTGGAGTAGATTACCGGACCCGGACTGGGTACCGGTGGAGCGGACTGCTCCGGCCTGGGAGTGGAGTAGATGACCGGACCTGGACTGGCCCACTCCGCCATCTCCCTCTCGACCTCTTCCTCTATCTCCACCAATTCCCTCAGAACCTCCCCAAAATGCTCCTCCAGCTCCTCCTCCTGCTCCTTGCTCTGAGCCCCCCATTGGTACCTGGGCCTCCCCATGGTCCACATGGGGAGTGGTGTTGGCTCCTCCAGGAGCCCCCACGGGTGAGGGAACCGAAGCACGTCCTCGTCCTCCTCCGACGAGTCCGACTCGAACCCTCCGAGGAGTTCGGTGTTGGTGAAACGACGCGGGGCTATCTCGCTCTCCGTCTCTCCCCATTTGCGCTGCTTGGTCTCGTACTGGTGGGTCGTTCTGTCACGGTTGTGTGTGTGGAGAGACCAAGACGCAGCGCAGGGATTATAGTTCGACATGTTTATTCCTTATACTATGTACAGTGGGGAGATACACTGCCGATTTTGCAGGTTTTCCTACTTACAAAGCATGTAGAAGTCTGTAATTTTTATCATAGGTACACTTCAACTGTGAGAGACGGAATCTAAAATAAAAATCCAGAAAATCACATTGTATGATTTTTAAGTAATTAATTTGCATTTTATTGCATGACATAAGTATTTGATACATCAGAAAAGCAGAACTTAATATTTGGTACAATTAATATTTGGTGCAATTACAGAGATCATACGTTTCCTGTAGTTCTATACCAAGTTTGCACACACTGCAGCAGGGATTTTGGCCCACTCCTCCATACAGATCCTTCAGGTTTCGGGGCTGTCGCTGGGCAATACGGATTTTCAGCTCCCTCCAAAGATTTTCTATTGGGTTCAGGTCTGGAGACTGGCTAGGCCCTCCAGGACCTTGAGATGCTTCTTACGGAGCCACTCCTTAGTTGCCCTGGCTGTGTGTTTCGGGTCGTTGTCATGCTGGAAGACCCAGCCCAGACCTATCTTCAATGCTCTTACTGAAGGAAGGAGGTTGTTGGCCAAGATCTCGCAATACATGGCCCCATCCATCCTCCCCTCAATACAGTGCAGTCGTCCTGTCCCCTTTGCAGAAAAGCATCCCCAAAGAATGATGTTTCCACCTCCATGCTTCACGGTTGGGATGGTGTTCTTGGGGTTGTACTCATCCTTCTTCTTCCTCCAAACACGGCGAGTGGAGTTTAGACCAAAAAGCTCTATTTTTGTCTCATCAGACCACATGACCTTCTCCCATTCCTCCTCTGGATCATCCAGATGGTCATTGGCAAACTTCAGACGGGCCTGGACATGCGCTGGCTTGAGCAGGGGGACCTTGCGTGCGCTGCAGGATTTTAATATATGACGGCATAGTGTGTTACTAATGGTTTTCTTTGAGACTGTGGTCCCAGCTCTCTTCAGGTCATTGACCAGGTCCTGCCGTGTAGTTCTGGGCTGATCCCTCACCTTCCTCATGATCATTGATGCCCCACGAGGTGAGATCTTGCATGGTGCCCCAGACCGAGGGAGATTGACCGTCATCTTGAACTTCTTCCATTTTCTAATAATTGCGCCAACAGTTGTTGCCTTCTCACCAAGCTGCTTGCCTATTGTCCTGTAGCCCATCCCAGCCTTGTGCAGGTCTACAACTTTATCCCTGATGTCCTTACACAGCTCTCTGGTCTTGGCCATTGTGGAGAGGTTGGAGTCTGTTTGATTGAGTGTGTGGACAGGTGTCTTTTATACAGGTAACGAGTTCAAATAGGTGCAGTTAATACAGGTAATGAGTGGAGGGCTTCTTAAAGAAAAACTAACAGGTCTTTTAGAGCCGGAATTCTTACTGGTTGGTAGGTGATCAAATACTTATGTCATGCAATAAAATGCAAATTAATTATTTAAAAATCATACAATGTGATTTTCAGGATTTTTGTTTTAGATTCCGTCTCTCACAGTTGAAGAGTACCTATGATAAAAATTACAGACTTCTACATGCTTTGTAAGTAGGAAAACCTGCAAAATCGGCATTGTATCAAATACTTGTTCTCCCCACTGTATAAAAAAAGATACAATGAACAAACTAAACAAAACAAAACTAACACGATAGACAAAACGTTACGTTACCCGAAACAAACACAAAAATAACGGACGTAACAAAATGAGCACACTTAACTTTCACCGTGACTGCGACATACATCGATAACGACCCACACCAGAGTGAAGGACAGACTCAACATATATAGGATCCCTAATTAGAGACAATGCGGTGCAGCTGTCTCTAATTAGGGATCCAACTCAAACCCCACACAGAAACAGAAAAGAACGACACTGTCAGACTCTGACCATAACTACATAGAGAAGCCTATTTGCTTCTCTATGGCCAGAGCCTGACAGAAACACACTTAACAGACTCAAAACAAGGAAGCCATGCCTAAACGCAGCTACAGTGCCTTCAGAAAGTATTCACACACCTTGGCTTTTTCCACATTTTGTTGTGTTACAGCTTGGATTCAAAAAGGATAAAAATGTACAGTACCAGTCAAAAGTTTACCTGGAATGCTTTTCCAACAGTCTTGAAGGAGTTCCGACATATGCTGAGCACTTGTTGGCTGCTTTTCCTTCCCTCTGCGGTCCAAATCATTCCAAACTATCTCAATTGGTTAGAGGTCAGGTGATTATGGAGGCCAAGTCATCTGATGCACCACTCCATCACTCTCCTTCTTGGTCAAATAGCCCTTACACAGCCTGAAGGTGTGTTGGGTCATTGTCCTGTTGTAAAACAAATTATAGTCCCACTAAGCCCAAACCAGATGGGATGGCGTATCGCTGCAGAATGCTGTGGTAGCCATTATGGTTAAGAGTACCTTGAATTCTAAATAAATCACACAGTGTCACCAGCAAAGCCCCCCCACACCATCACACCTCCTCCTCCATGCTTCACAGTGGGAACCAGACATGCAGTGATCATCCGTTTACCTACATGGTGGTTGGAACCAAAAATCTCCAATTTGGACTCATCAGACCAAAGGATAGATTTCCACTGGTCTAATGTCCATTGCTCGTGTTTATTGGCCCAAGCAAGTCTCTTCTTATTATTGTTGTTCTTTAGTAGTGGTTTCTCTGCAGCAATTCAACCATGGCCTGATTCAAGCAGTCTCCTCTGAACAGTTGATGTTGAGATGTGTCTTTTACTTGAACTCTGTGAAGCATGTATTTGAGCTGCAATCTGAGGTGCAGTTAACTCTAATGAACCTATCCTCTGCAGCATAGGTACCTCTGGGTCTTCCTTTCCTGTGGCGGTCTTCATGAGAGCTAGTTTCATCATAGCACTTGATGGTTTTTGCGACTGCACTTGAAGAAACTTTTGAAGTTCTTGAAATTTTCCAGATTGACTGACCTTCATGTCTTAAAGTAATGATGGACTGTTGTTTCTCTTTGCTTATTTGAGCTGTTCTTGCCATAATATGGACTTGGTCTTTTACCAAATAGGGCTTTCTTCTGTACATCACTCCAACCTTTTCACAATACAACTGATTGTCAGGCTCTGATCATAGGGAAGCCTTTGGCTCCCTCTAGTTTTCTATGAGCCTGACACGTCTAGTATACATGTTTCTATGTTGGTTTTGTGTTGGTCCCCAATTAGAGGTAATTGGGGGCCATATTTAAGTCATGTGTTCTTCTGTCTTGGTGTGGATCATTGTTTGTAAGTAGGTTTGTAACCCACTGTGTCACGTTCGTGGTCTCTTTGTTGTTTTCTGCGTGTTTTCAAGTTCGGTGTCAAAAATCATGTAGAACTATATCAGCGCTGTGTGTTGGTCTGCCACTCCATCCGGTTGTGACACTGATTGGCTCAAACTCATTAAGAAGGAAAGAAATTCCACAAATAAACTTTTAACAAGGCACACCTGTTAATTGAAATGCATTCCAGTTGACTACCTCATGAAGCTTGTTGAGATAATGCCAAGAGCGTGCAAAGCTGTCATCAAGGCAAAGGGTGGCTACTTTGAAGAATCTCAAATATAAAAAAATATTTTGATTTGTTTAACACTTTTTTTTGGATAGTACATTATTCCATTATTTTATGGTTACTACATTGTGTTATTTCATAGTTTTGAGGTCTTTTATTCTACAATGTAGAAAATAGTTAAAATAAAGAAACATTGGAATGAGTAGGTGCGTCCAAACTTATTTTTGTCACTGGTCTACACACGATGCCCCATAATGTCAAAGTGGAATTATGTGTTTAGAAATGTTTACAAATTACACACATTCCCACGACAAGTATTATTTTTTATTTTATTCAGTTTTATTCCATTATATTCTTACTATAATGTAATATTTCTGTAATAAACTATAATGTAATGTGTGTGTTGAATGTGATAAGGATAGGAGAATGGAAATGTGAAACTATTGATTTTATTTGCATTGCACATCCATGTAACCTATTGGGTGAACAGACTAATAACACAGACTAGTATTTTTTAAACTCAAAATACAACTCTGAAATACATTTTCTTAGTCTAATCATGTTTCCTAGGACCTGCCTAAACAAATGTAGAATGGATTTCTTTGTGATGTTGTATATTCTATGGATTTATTCAAATAGACTCCCACCCACGTCAGCACACCCCTACTCCCACCAGTGATGTGTAGTTCACAAATGATTTGTTCTTTTTGAACAACTCTTTTTACTGACTCAAGAATCATTATTCATTTTTCAGTGAATCTTTGTCATTTCGACCTTGTTTCAAATGTATCAAGAAATAATCTTATGTTTGCCTAGCAATCAACAAATGTGCATTGTTTAAAGCACACGTTTACAAGTCTGTCACAATGACAGCTTCAATAAGGTCCTGCGTTACATACTCAGATGAATGAAATTAGTTGAAAGATTTGTTCTTTTGACTAATTGAGTCAAAAAGGTCAGAGTCAGTCAAAAGAGCCGAACTTCACATCCCTAACTCCCGGTGCAGGCTGAGCAAGGGATGTATATGAATGTGGTAAAAATTGAACTGTTTGAAGGGGGGTCATATAGGCGTTTTTTTTCAGACAAAACACAGTTAATTCTGTTTGAATTACAGTAGGTATATGTCACTGCGGCCACATTGTGGCCAACGGGGGTCTACAGCTCCTCCAGAGGGTCTACCAGCTTCACCCTGACTCCCATTTGTGACTTCCGTGACTTCTATTTGTGGAGTATGACACTCAGTGACTAGTGAGTCAAGGGTCACGCTGAAAACCGGAGGTGTGTTTTTTAGTGTGTCTTTCCTCTTCTTACTGTATTATTCAGACATTCCTTAAGAGTGGTGCTTTAAATATTAATAGCCTACCATTGCACTGGTTCCACTGGTATTAAGATTAAGATGGCGCCGACGGAGATGGCGTCCACGCAACTATTATTTTTTACATTATTAGCTCAGAAAATGTATGTCATTACATACAGCCGGGAAGAACTATTGGATATTGTCACGGTGAGTGTTGAGGGAACGAGGCGCAGAGCGAGAGGTCGTTGCAAACATTGTTTATTTAGTGACTAAACTGAAAAAACAACAAACGTACAATATCGTGAGCTGGTGTTTAGTGCCGAACACAAACGCACAAACACAAACACAAACTTTTACAGATGCACAGAGACCTGGCCTCAGTCAGGACCTTACAGAGTGGTGGTAACTCACCAGAACTACCAGCATTACGACCATGAATACGACTTCCCCGAAGCAGACCCTTTGTTCACTCTCCACAGAGCAATTGAACTTATTCCAGAGGCCGACCCAAAACATTGCCGGCGGAGGAGAGGCACTTGAGGCGGCCTGCGGGTTCGACTCAGCAAATCTGACCACGACTCCATCTTGCTCCTCCCTTTCTATAAGCAGAAACTGAATGCACAAACCACCACATTTAACCATGGCAAGCTGACTGGGAATATGGCAGAATATAAAAAGTGTAGTTACTCACTCTGCAAGGCAATTAAACAGGCAAAACGTCAGTATAGAGACTTAGTGGAGTCGCAATTCAACAGCTCAGACACAAGACGTATGTGGCAGGGTCTACAGACAATCACGGACGACAAAAGGAAAACCAGCCACATCACCGAGACCGACGTCTTGCTTCTAGACAAGCTAAACACCTTCTTCACCCGCTTTGAGGATAACACAGTGCTACCAACGCGGCCTGCTATCAAGGACTGTGGGCTCTCCTTCTACATGGCAGAGGTGAGTAAAACATTTAAACATGTTAGTCCTCGCAAGGCTGCTGGCCCAAACGGCATCCCTAGAAGCGTCCTCAGAGCATGTGCAGACCAGCTGGCTGGTGTGTTTATGGGCATACTCAATCTCTCCCTATCTCAGTCTGTCATCCCCACATGCTTCAAGACGGCTACCATTGTTCCTGTGCCCATGAAGGCAAAGGTAACTGAACTAAATGACTATCGCCCCGTAGCACTCACCTCTGTAATCATGAAGTGCTTTGAGAGACTAGTCAGGATCATATCACCTCTACCTTACCTGCCACCCAAGACCCACTTCAATTTGCTTACCACCCCAATAGATCCACAGACGATGCAATCGCCATCACTCTGCACACTGCCCTATTCCATCTGGACAAGAGGAATACCTATGTAAGAATGCTGTTTATTGACTATAGCTCAGCATTTAACACCATAGTACCCTCCAAGCTCATCATTAAGCTCGAGGCCCTGGGTCTGAACCCCGCCCTGTGAATCTGGGTCCTGGACTTCCTGACGGGCCACCCCTGGTGGTGAAGGTAGGTAACAAGACCTCCACTTCGCTTATCCACAACACTGAGGCCCCACAAGGGTGCATGCTCTGCCCCCTTCTGTACTCCCTGTTCACCCAAGCATGCCTCCAACTCAATCATCATGTTTGCAGATGACACAACAGTAGTAGGCTTGATTACCAACGATGACGAGACAGCCTACTGGGAGGAGATGAGGGCTCTGGGAGTGTGGTGCCAGGAAAACAACCTCTCACTCAAAGTCAACAAAACAGAGGAGATGATTGTGGACTTCAGGAAACAGCAGAGGGTGCAACCCCCTATCCACAACCACAGGACCACAGTGGAGAAGGTGGAAAGCTTCAAGTTCCTTGGTGTACACATCACTGGTAAACTGAAATGGACCACCCAAACAAACAGTGTGGTGAAGAAGGCACAAAAGAGCCTCTTCAACCTCAGAAGGCTAAATAAATTTGGCTTGGCACCTAAAACCCTCACAAACTTTTACAGATGCACAATTGAAAGCATCCTGTCAGGCTGTATCAAATACAAGTAGTGATGAAGTCAATATCTCCTCTACTTTGAGCCAGGAGAGTTTGACATGCATATTATGAACGTTTGCTCTCTGTGTAAATCCAAGGGCCAGCTGTGCCGCCCTGTTCTGAGCCAATTGCAATTTTCCTAAGTCCCTCTTTGTGCAACATGACCACACGTCTGAACAGTAGTCCAGGGGTGACAAAACTAGAGCCTGTAGTACCTGCCTTTTTGATAGTACTGTTAAGAAGGTAGAGCAGCTCTTTATTATTGACAGACTTCTCCCCATCTTAGTTACTGTTGTTTTGACCATGACAGTTTACAATCCTGGGTTACTCCAAGCAATTTAGTCACCTCAACTTGCTCAATTTAGTTGAGTTTTAGGGTTTAGGGAATGATTTGTCCCAAATACAATGCTTTTAGTTTTGGAAATATTTAGCACTAACCCATTCTGAAAATAACTGCAGCTCTTTGTTAAGTGTTGCAGTCATTTCAGTTGCTATAGTAGCTGATGTGTATAGTTTTGAATCATTACTCAAAGCCAGTGGCATGTCATTAGTAAAGATTCAAAAAAGTAAGGGGCCAAGACAGCTGCCCTGGGGAATTCCTGATTCTACCTAGATTATGTTGAAGAGGCTTCAATTAAAGAACACCCTCTGTGTTCTCTTAGACAGGTAACTCTTTATCCACAATATAGCAGGGTGTGTAAAGCCATAGCACATACATTTTTCCAGCAGCAAACTATGATCGATAATGTCAAAAGTCCCACAATCTTTTTATCATCAATTTCTCTCAGCCAATCATCAGTCATTTGTGTAAGTACTGCGCTTGTTGAATGTCTTTCCCTATACGCGTACTGAAAGTCTGTTGTCAATTTGTTTACAGTAAAATAGCATTGTATCAGGTCAAATACAATTTTTTCCCAAACTTTACTAAGGGTAGGTAACAAGCTTATTGGTCTGCTATTTGAGCCAGTAAAGGGGGCTTTACTATTCTTAGGTAGCGGAATTACTTTTGCTTCCCTCCAGGACTGAGGGCACACATTTTCTAGTAGGCTTAAATCGAAGATATGGCAAATAGGAGTGGTAATATTGACCGCTATTATCCTCAGTAATTTTTGGTCAGATATACTTGGATGTGTAGTGTCAGCGTTTGTTGCTGGCATGTCATACCTAAGTTTTCTAATCTTCCCAATTAAAAAATAATTAAAGTAGCTGGCAATATCGGTCAGTTTTGTAATGAATGAGCCGTCTGTGACAGAACGACAGATATATGGGCCCCAAAAGCGGACACGGAGGCAGAGATATGATCGACTGTTTAATAGTGGATATGGGGCAAGACAGGCTCGTAGTAAATGACAGGCAGTGTTCATAACGGGGAATCAGAATGGCAGTCGTCCAATAAGGGGAGTCAGGCTCGTAGTCGTAGTTCAGGCAGAGTTCGGTACCGGGAATCAGAAGGATGGCAGTACAGAGGAGTAGACAGTCTCGTAATCCGTAATGCAGGCAGGGTTCGTTTGGCAGCAGATCAGATGGTCGAAGGCACATGAGGGGGCTAGACAGGAACGTAATCCAACAGGCAGGTAGAGGTCCAAATACCGGGAAACAGACTGGCAGAGTTTAGTAGTACGAGATAGAGTGCTGGAAACGACTGACTAGGCAAGACGATCTGGCAAAACCCCAACAGAACCCAAGGGACTAAATACCCAAACTAATTGATGAAGGAGATAGGGTGCACCTGGTGTGGGGAGGGGACAAACACAGACAGGTGAAACAAATCAGGACATGACAGTACCCCTCCCCCTACGGGCGCCACCTGGCGACCGACCCGGGTGCATACCTGGCTGACCGGGATGCCGTCGATGAAAGTCGGCGATGAGCTCCGGGTCGAGGATGTCCCTGGTAGAGACCCAAGACCGCTCCTCTGGCCCGTAGCCCTCCCAGTCAACCAGGTACTGGAAACCCCGGCCCCGGGGACGGACTTTCAGGAGGCGACGCACCGTCCAGGCAGGTTGGTTGTCAATAACCCGAGGAGGAGGAGCAGGCCTAGGAACAGGAGACAAAGGACAATGAGAGACAGGTTTTACACGGGACACATGAAAGGTGGGATTAATGCGGAGGGACCGGGGCAATATGAGGCGTATGGCTGAACGGTTGATAATCCGGGAGATCTGATAGGGACCGATGTAACGGGATGAGAGCTTGCGACTCTCCACCCGAAGGGGCAGATCTCGGGTGGACAGCCACACCCTCTGGCCCACACGATAGTGGGGAGCCGGGGTCCTGCGACGGTCAGCCTGCCGCCGATACCTGGCATTGGTGCGTAGTAGAACCGCCCGGGCCTTTCTCCATGTCCGACGGCAGCGCCTTACAAACAACTGGGCCGACGGAACACCAACCTCCTCCTCCTGCTCTGGAAACAGCGGAGGCTGGTAGCCCAAGGAGCATTCGAAGGGGGAAAGCCCAGTAGCGGAGGAAGGCAGGGTGTTGCGGGCATATTCCACCCAAACAAGTTGCTGGCTCCAGGTGGTGGGATTGTCTGAAACCAGGCAACGTAACGCCGTCTCTAGGTCTTGATTGGCCCGCTCTGATTGACCGTTAGACTCTGGGTGGAATCCTGAGGACAGGCTGATAGAGGATCCAATGAGGGTGCAGAAAGCCCTCCAGAACTGGGAGGTGAACTGAGGCCCCCGGTCGGAGACAATGTCAGTGGGTAGTCCGTGGATTCGGAAAACGTGCTGCACCATCAATTGGGCCGTCTCCTTGGCCGATGGCAACTTAGGCAGGGGAATAAAGTGTGCCACCTTCGAAAACCGGTCTACAACGGTGAGGATGGCGGTATTGCCGTCGGATAGTGGCAGACCTGTGACAAAGTCCAGGGAGAGATGCGACCATGGACGATGAGGGACAGGGAGAGGCTGCAGGAGACCGGCTGGGGCCTGGCGGGACGTCTTGCTTCGGTTGCATACCGTACAGGCCGAGACAAAAGAGGGAACATCCACCCCCATGGTGGGCCACCAAAATCGTCGCCGTATAAATGCCAAGGTCCGACGAGCGCCGGGGTGGCAGGTCAGTCTCGACGAATGGCCCCATTCCAGGACTTTGGACCGAACAGGTTCAGGTACGAATAAGCAACCCGGCGGACCCCCTCCTGGGTCAGGGCTCAACTGCTGCGCATTACGTACCGCCTCTTCAACGCCCCAGACCAAGGACGTAGCCAGACAAGAGACCGGAAGAATGCGTTCATCTCCTTGGACCGCAGCAGTAGGACTGAACACCCGGGAGAGGGCATCAGGTTTCGTATTCTTTGAGCCGGGCCGATAAGACAGGGTGAAATCAAATCGGGTAAAGAACAGAGCCCACCTGGCTTGTCGGGCGTTGAGTCTCCTGGCTGAGCGTAGGTACTCCAGATTTTTGTGGTCTGTCCACACAATAAATGGTTGTTCCGCCCCCTCCAGCCAATGTCTCCACTCCTCCAATGCTGTCTTGACCGCCAGCAGTTCCCTGTTGCCGACGTCATAATTTACCTCAGCAGGAGTCAGACGACGGGAGAGGAATGCACACGGATGCAGCTTCTGATCGTTGTCCGACCTTTGCGACAACACAGCCCCCACGCCGATATTGGAGGCATCCACCTCCACTACAAATTGCCGGGCTGGGTCTGGGTGAATCAAAATGGGGGCTGAAGTGAAGCGCTGTTTGAGGGCAGTGAATGCTTGGGCTGCTTGGGGTGACCACACAAAACTCACTTTAGTTGAGGTCAGAGCAGTGAGGGGGGCTGCCAAAATGCTGTAATTCCGAATGAATCGTCGGTAAAAATTGGCAAATCCCAGGAAGCGTTGCAGATCCAGCCGTGAAGAAGGCTGTGGCCAATCAGTGACGGCTTGGATCTTGCCAGGATCCATCCGGATGCTACCCGCGGCCACTATGTAACCCAGGAAAGGAATGACCGAGCGATGGAACTCACACTTCTCTGCTTTTACAAACAGCTGATTCTCTAATAATCGCTGGAGGACCTGACGTACATGTGCTGTGTGTTCCTGAGCCGAGTGGGAAAAAATCAAAATGTCATCCAGATACACGAAAACAAAACGATTAATCATGTCCCGGAGCACATCGTTTACCAGAGCCTGGAAGACAGCGGGGGCGTTAGTCAACCCAAATGGCATCACCAGATATTCATAGTGTCCACTAGCAGTGTTAAACGCAGTCTTCCATTCATCACCTTCTCTTATCCGTACCAAGTGGTACGCGTTTCGGAGGTCCAGTTTTGAGAAGATTGTGGCTCCCTGGAGCAATTCAAAAGCGGAGGCCAGCAGAGGGAGTGGATATCGGTTCTTCACCGTGATGTCATTAAGACCCCGGTAATCAATGCATGGGCGAAGAGTCTTATCCTTTTTGGTTACGAAGAAAAACCCTGCGCCAGCAGAAGAGGAAGATGGCCGAATAATCCCAGCCCTGAGGGAGGTCTCCACATAATCTGCCATGGCCTTAGTTTCCGGACCGGACAAGGAATACAGACGTCCACGGGGGGGTGATGTGCCTGGATGGAGGTCTATGGCACAGTCGTATGGCCGATGAGGTGGTAGCGAGGTAGCCCGAGACTTATTGAAGACCTCCCTTAGATCCCAGTATTCGGGGGGAACAGATGACAAGTCAATGTCCTCCGTGGCCTGTGAAACCTGTCTTGTAAGATCATGAGGTGCAGCCTTCAGACAATGAGCAAGGCAAAAAGGGCTCCAGTTAGTAACAGAACCGGTAGTCCAATCTATGTGAGGGTTGTGTTTAACAAGCCATGAATGGCCTAACACAATTGGAGCATTAGGGGAATGTAGGGGCAGGAACTGGATCTCCTCCCTGTGGTTGCCAGACAGAATCAGAGTAACGGGCATCGATATCTGTGACACCCGCCCAATAGAACGACCGTCCAGAGCTGTGGCCTCGATGGGTGTGCTTAAAGGGCGTGAGGGAATGCCTAATTTGACCAGAAGGGAATTATCAATAAAACAATCGTCAGCACCTGAATCCATAAGGACATTTACTCTAAGGGTTTGGGAATCCCAAATAATTGTGGCAGGAAAAGGAAAACGAACCGGGGGTACCCACGGGGTTTTGGTTTGACTCACCCGTATTCCTGCAGTTACGAATGAGCCCGCCCTTTTTGAAGAACAACCGGCTGCATAATGTCCCTTCTTTCCACAGTAGAGGCAGCTGCGACTGTCTATCCTGCGTTGACGTTCCTCGGCCGTCAGTTGTGTCCTTCCTATTTGCATGGGTTCAGATGTCAGGACTTCGGACTCACTCGAAGGTTCTCGGAAGTATTCGGGTGGTGCCGTTACTCCCGGTGACGCTCTGCTACCCAATCCGCCGAAATGCGGAAGTGCCTGGGCAGGACGACGATTTTCTCTCTCCCGGTTACGTTCCTGAAGCCTACTGCCAATTCGCATGGCAATGGCGATGAGGCTGTCTAAACTGGGAGGCACCTCTCGGGCGGCGAGTTCATCCTTGATGGGATCACATAATCCGTCGTAGAAGGCATCGAGCAGAGCCTCGGAATTCCATGAGCACTCCGCTGCCAGGGTACGGAATTTGATGGAGTAATCCGACACGCTGCTAGTCCCCTGTTTTAGATGTAGCAGCTGACGTGCCGCTTCTCTTCCGGATAATGGAGCATCAAAAACTTTTTTTACCTCCGCAGTAAACGCTGCCAGGCTGTAACAGACGGGAAGTTGCTGGTCCCAAATCGGTGTAGCCCAGGCCAGGGCTCGCCCCGTCATCATGGTTATCATATAGGCGACCCGTGACTTTTCTGTGGGGAAAGAGGATGGCTGCAGCTCGAAGATACGCGAGCACTGGGACAAGAAAGGACGACAATAACTAGAATCACCAGAGAACCGTTCGGGAGCAGGTAAGTGCGGCTCTCTTAGGGATACCGGGGAAGGTGTTGGGTTGCTGGGTATAGGTGGGACAGGAGACGGGGGGGAAGCGCTCTGTGCCGGTAGTGCCAGTGTTAACCTCTCCAAGTGTTTGAGCAGGCATTCGGTGGCTCGCTGCTGGTTCTCTCTCTGCTCGCTGAGTTCCTCTGCTATTGAACGTAGCACCTCCTCGTGCCGACCCACAACAACCCCTTGGTGGGCTATTGCGTTCTGTAGATGGGCCAACTCCGCTGGGTCCGTCATGGCCAGATCGTTCTGACAGAACGACAGATATATGGGCCCCAAAAGCGGACACGGAGGCAGAGATATGATCGACTGTTTAATAGTGGATATGGGGCAAGACAGGCTCGTAGTAAATGACAGGCAGTGTTCGTAACGGGGAATCAGAATGGCAGTCGTCCAATAAGGGGAGTCAGGCTCGTAGTCGTAGTTCAGGCAGAGTTCGGTACCGGGAATCAGAAGGATGGCAGTACAGAGGAGTAGACAGTCTCGTAATCCGTAATGCAGGCAGGGTTCGTTTGGCAGCAGATCAGATGGTCGAAGGCACATGAGGGGGCTAGACAGGAACGTAATCCAACAGGCAGGTAGAGGTCCAAATACCGGGAAACAGACTGGCAGAGTTTAGTAGTACGAGATAGAGTGCTGGAAACGACTGACTAGGCAAGACGATCTGGCAAAACCCCAACAGAACCCAAGGGACTAAATACCCAAACTAATTGATGAAGGAGATAGGGTGCACCTGGTGTGGGGAGGGGACAAACACAGACAGGTGAAACAAATCAGGACATGACAGTCTGATTCAATGAATGATGGAGCTGAGTTTTAACTTTTTCCCCAAAATGTAATTGAACATGCTCCAAAGCTTTGTCATGTATCTTTGTTTCATATTGTAGTTTATTCTTCTTTTTATTCAGTTTTGTCACATGATTTCTCAATTTGCAGTACATTTGCCAATCGGTTGTGCAGCCAGACTTATTTGAAATTCCTTTTGCCTCATCCCTCTCAACCATACAATTGTTCAATTCCTCATCAATCCACGGGGATTTAACATTTTTTACTTTTTGCTTATTAGTAATTGGGATAAGCAATTTCATAAATGTGTCAAGTGCAATGTGTCTGTTTGCTCCTCATTACACACCACGAACCAACAAATATTCTTTACATCTACATCATAGGAATCACTACAAAATGTATTGTATGACCTCTTATACACTATATTAGGCCCAGCCTGTGGAACTTTGGTTTTCCTAGATATTTTTTTTAAGCATTAGTAAAGATGTGATCAATACATGTTGATCATTTCATTCCTGTGCTGTTTGTAACTACCCTGGTAGAGCCAGGTTGCAGGCACTGGTTACAGGCACTGGTTACAGTTGAGAGGGCAGCTTGATGAAAGCCGGTGAATATTTAAATCACCCAGAATATGCAACTCTGTTGATATCACATACTTTATCAATCATTTCACATGTTTTCCAGATACTGACTGTTAGCACTTGGTGATGAACATATTCCTGTTGATGTTATTTGGATCCTCACTGTTTAGACATATACAGTATATTCCCTCCTTCCCAGACACCCCAGAGTTGCATGACCAAATTGTGCGCTGCCCTATGGGTCTCCCAATCACGGCCGGTTGTGATACAGCCTCTTGCACTGAGATGCAGTACCTTAGACAGCTGTGCCACCTGGGAGCCCATAAGAGAGCATTATCTATAATGTAGCTACACATTTTTTCTTCAATTACTCTAACTCTGAATTTCTAACTCTGAGACTACTCCTGTTTCAGATCTGGGCACCGGAGACCTGCTCCAAGTGAATGTGGATCACCTCAAAATCTGCAAGCCTGAGAAGAAATACTAGTTTCTTTACAAGAATACTAGTTTCTTTACAAGCACACAGACATTATGCTTGAATTTCAGGAGTAAGAGGTACTGCCTCACGGAAACTGCCTCTTCTTGTTGCACATTTAAATTAACCCTAGATTTGATTATAGTGTATTTCACTGTCACAGCCGCTAGGATACAGGACCCGAGGTGCAGAGCTGGAGTGTGAATACATTCCTTTTATTAATCCGAAAAACACAAAAATAACAAAAGGAGAGACAGCGACCTTGAATTGAAGTGAAACAAAACCAAATGAAACACACACAAGAATCCACAACATCAGGTGGACACAATGAACATAAATAGGATTCCCAATTAGAGACAACTCAAGACAGCTGCCTCTAATTGTGGATTGAACAGAAACTCCTAGAAGCAATTGTCAGGTCCTGAATGTGGCCCTACAACTCCCACTAGAGGGAGCCAGAGACCTGGCCTCAGTCAGGGCCTGACAGTTGCTTCTAGGAGTTTCTGTTCAATCCACAATTAGAGGCAGCTGTCTTGAGTTGTCTCTAATTGGGAATCCCTAAGGCGCGGGCTCCCGACCGCGAAATTCCCCTGCCAACAAAATACAAATACACAAGGGGGGAAGGGGGGGCAGAGCAGATTACTGGGGCGGTTGTTGGTGGGGGATCCGGCATCGGGCGTGACGCAGGCTCCGGTGGCAGCTCCTCCCTCACCTCGGCGTTACACGCCCGGTCCTATCTGGACCCTGGCATGATGTACCCCTCCTCAGTACTCCCACGAGGCACCAAGTCCTGTCTGGACCCTGGTGTGGGAGACTTCGACCCGACAGCTGGGCTGGTGACCGGTCCCGGACTAGGCACCGGTGGAGTGGGCGGCTCTGGCTCTGGAGAGTGGTGGATGACCTGTCCCGGAATTGGCACCGGTGGAGCGGACTGCTCTGACACTGGATCTGGGCTGACTAACGGCCCTGGACTGGGCACCGGTGGAGCGGACTGCTCCGACAGTGGAGAAGGGAAAGAAGGGAAAGCTGCCGCGGTCATCCCCCTCTTCAAAGGAGGAGACACTCTAGACCCAAACTGTTATAGACCAATATCCATACTGCCCTGCCTTTCTAAAGTCTTCGAAAGCCAAGTTAACAAACAGATAACTGACCACTTTGAATCCCACCGTACCTTCTCTCCTATGCAATCTGGTTTCCGAGCTGGTCATGGGTGCACCTCAGCTACGCTCAAGGTACTGAATGATATCATAACCGCCATCGATAAAAGACAGTACTGTGCAGCCGTCTTCATCGACCTGGCCAAGGCTTTCGACTCTGTCAATCACCGCATTCTTATTGGCAGACTCAACAGCCTTGGTTTCTCAAGTGACTGCCTTGCCTGGTTCTCTAACTACTTTGCAGACAGAGTTCAGTGTGTCAAATCGGAGGGCCTATTGTCCGATCCTCTGGCAGTCTCTATGGGGGTGCCACAGGGTTCAATTCTTGGGCCAACCCTTTTCTCTATATACATCAACGATGTCGCTCTCGCTGCTGGTGACTCTCTGATCCATCTCTACGCAGATGACACCATTCTGTACACATCTGGCCCCTCTTTGGACACTGTGTTTACTAACCTTCAAACAAGCTTCAATGCCATACAACACTCCTTCCGTGGCCTCCAACTGCTCTTAAACGCTAGTAAAACTAAGTGCATGCTTTTCTATCGAACGCTGCCCGCACCCGCCCACCGGACTATCATCACTACTCTCGACGGGTCCGACTTAGAATACGTGGACACCTACAAATACCTAGGCATCTGGTTAGACTGTAAACTCAACTTCCAGACTCACATCAACCATCTCCAATCCAAAATTAAATCCAGAATTGGCTTCCTATTTCGCAACAAAGCCTCCTTCACTCATGCTGCCAAACATGCCCTTGTAAAACTGATTATCCTACCGATCCTTGATTTTGGCGATGTCATTTACAAACTAGCCTCCAACACTCTACTTAGCAAATTGGATGTAGTCTATCACAGTGCCATCCGTTTTGTTACCAAAGCCTCATACACTACCCATCACTGCGACCTGTATGCTCTCGTTGGCTGGCCTTCATTATATATTCGTCGCCAACCCCACTGGCTCCAGGTCATCTATAAGTCTTTATTAGGTAAATCCCCGCCCTATCTCAGCTCACTGGTCACCATAGCAACACCCACCCGTAGCATGCGCTCCAGCAGGTATATCTCACTGGTCACCCCCAAAGCCAACACCTCCTTTGGCCGCCATTCCTTCCAGTTCGCTGCTGCCAATGACTGGAACGAATTGCAAAAATCATTGAAGCTAGAGGTTCCTATCTCCCTCACTAACTTTAAGCATCAGCTGTCAAAGCTGCTTATCGATCACTGCACCTGTATATAGCCCTTCTGTAAATAGCCCATACTACTACCTCATCCCCATATTTATTTTTGTTATTTTCACTAATCTTGCACTCCAGTATCTCTATTTGCACATCATAATTTGCACATCCTTCATTCCTGTGTTAACGATGATTATCTGTAATTTATTTCACCACTATGGTCTATTTATTGTCCTACCTCCTAACCTTACTGCATTTTGCACTACATTTTGCACTCTGTATATAGATTTTCTATTGTGTTTTTGACTATGTTTGTTTACTGTGTAACTCTGTGTTGTTTTTGTCGCACTGCTTTTGCTTTGTCTTGGCCAGGTCGCAGTTGCAAATGAGAACTTGTTCTTAACTGACCTACCTGGTTAAATAAAGGTGAAATAAAAAATAAAAAAAGGGCTGACGGACTGAGCACCGGTGGAGCGGACTGTGGACCATCACTGGAACCTCCGGGCTGTGGACAGTCACTGGAGGCTACGGGCTGTGGACCGTCACTGGAGGCTCCAGGCTGTGGACCGTTGCTGGAGGCTCCGGGCTGTGGACCGTCATTGGAACCTCCGGACTGTACACACTCACTGGGTGCGGGGAGCCAGCACAGGGCATTCCGGGCTGGGGAGGCGCACCGGAAGTCTGGTGCGTGGAGCCGGCACTGGAGGCACCGGGCTGGGCGCACGCACTGGAGGTTGGGTGCGGGGAACCGGTATAGGGCTTACCGGGCTGGGGTCCGGCACTGGAGGTACGCCCTGTGGAGGTACCGGAGTAGCCTCGGGAAGAGAGGCAGCCAGTCGTTCGGACCACATCCTCTTGCGGTCCTTGAAGTCGGCCTCGTCCTCCCTCGGGCTGGTTCCTGCTCCCTGGCTGGGAGGTCTCAGCTCCAGCCAAGCCCTCCACCACCTCCCCTGTTCCTTCAGGGGCCGGTCAAAAAAAAAACTCAGGCGACCACCGGTCCTCCGCTGTGTAGTGGCCATTTTAGCATTTCATATGTACCGCTGTCACGAGAATTTCTATCTCAATGTTCTAAATGAACTATCACTCTAGCTTTGATTAATTCCCAGAGGTTGTAAGATTCTGGTTAACAAAGAATTAAGCAAAGTCTCAGTCTGCAACAGATCAGTAGTTTATTCAGAGAATGTTCTGCCCCTCCCATGAGGAGACACTTATTTATACACACACAAGTTTCTGTTATCTCAGTTCACTCCCTTCAAGACATTCTTCAGTTGCTAATGTTTACGCCTCGAAGACCAGACCTCCACTCTGATAGATGAGGGTGGTAACCCTTTATGGCTAATCTCCTGCTAGCCTAAGAACTACATGCTAACTCATTTACCAAATGGTCTATGTAATTTCTAATATATCTTACACATTACACAGTTTCAGGGTGAAACATCTTAGTCATTAACATTAAACATACAAATTCCTTTATCAACCGCACTTACTGTAGTTTAACCAAGAGGCACTGTACTGTCCTGCAACTCATTTGCACATTATGAATTAATGGCTTGAGTATTTGTATTATTAGAGATTCCATTCCCCTTGCAATGCGCGCAGTAGGGTCACATATCTCTCCCGCTTGTCAGCAGGGGGTGACTGTTGTTGCAGGGTGGGTCGTGTTCCTGCTTTCCAGTTGACAGGAAAATAGCTTGGTCATGAAGGCCTTGACAAGGGATTACATCTCATGGGAAAACTGGCCTTTCCCTTGTAGTTAGCAATTCAACTCATTCATGAAACCCATGACATCAACAGCAAACGTATCAAACTGCATCAATCTCTGATTTTAGATCCCACACCCTTTTTAGCACTTTACCCAAACTAAGCCACCTAACGTTTGAATGATAGGGGAAGTCTGTGTATTCTGACTCGGATTCTTCTAACAGTGTAACAAATTGTCTGTGGTTTAGTGCCTTTCCTTGTGCATCACAGCTCTCATCCAGAGCCAGGGAAAAAAGGGAGAAGTAATTTACCTTGGCTGTCAGCTGGTGCCGAAGATTGTCAGCCACCTCTTCCACATGTCGTGTAATTGTTCTTCGTGACAGTGACACTTTTTCGAACTGTGTCTTTTTTTCTGGACATAGTATTGCAGTGGAGTCGACTAAATATTCTTTAATAAATTCCCCTTCACTGAATGGTTTGCTGTTTTTGGCAATTTTGTGTGCAAGCACATACCTTTTGTGGAATACAGTCTGGTGAAAAAAATAATTATCTTTTTGCAGACTTGCAAACAGATCCTGTGAGTGCTTACTTTAAGCATCGGGTGACAGTTTTTCGTATTTGGCCGCATGCTTGCTCTGGAAGTGCCTCTGCAAGTTGTACTCTTTAAAAACTGCGATGTTAGCTTTATATATTAAGCAAGTTGCTTTACCTGCGACATCTGCAATAAATAAATAATCATGTCCATTCTTTTTTAAATACCCTGCATTCGTTATCAACTTTTCTTTTCTTAGACAGGCTCATTTTCAGATATCGCTAGCCATCAATTGGGCGAATGATAGCTAATGTGCATGGATTGTCGTGCTGATCCATAGCAACGTATCATATCAATGGAGAAAGCTTGTTTCAACTTAAAAGTATTTTGAACAGACAGTATGATACTACTGTACTTATTACTGTGAGTGCCACTGGGACTTTTAAATAAATAGATAGATAGATAGATAGATAGATAGATAGATAGATAGATAGATAGATAGATAGATAGATAGATAGATAGATAGATAGATAGATAGATAGATAGATAGATAGATAGATACTTTATTGATCCCCCGGGGGGGAAATTTCATAAATAAATTTCAATAAATACGCAGCAGTAAAGAAAGTATTGTAATCTGCAGAGCTTGTCAAGTATTTTTATTTTGTATTATTATTTTTAAAAATGTGGATGTATTGCGGGCCAGATAGAATGACTCAACGGGCCAGATCCAGCCCGGGAGCCTTACCTTGCCCATGTCTGCTCTATGTAGTACTGTGCACCTCCCATAGTCTGTTCTGGACTTGGGGACTGTGAAGAGACCTCTGGTGGCATGTCTTGTGGGGTTTGGCATGTCTTGTGGGGTATGCATGAATTGTATTTATTTTATTTCATTTTATTTAACCTCGGAGCTACCGAGTATACAAAACATTAAGAACACCTGCTCTTTCCATGACATAGACAGACCAGGTTAATCCAGGTGAAAGCTATGATCTCTTATTGATTCCACTTGTTAAATCCAATCAGTGTAGATGGGGGGGGGACTTGAAAGCCACATATGGGTCGCTCCGCTCTCTTGACCGCCTTACCAATGCGACCATGCTGCTGCAGGAGGGAACAGAGGAGCTCCTCCGTGAAGCGATGGTGGTGTCTCGCCTGCTTTCCGTGCTCCAGAGGCTTGATGACATTCTGGAGCAGACCGATAAGGTTCGTAGGGACAGGGAGACACTGAGACAGTTCATGCCGCCTCCAAGTCAGCTGGACCGTCGCCACCCACTCATTGGCCACTCATTGGCCGTACCTCCAATTCACTTTGAAGGGACAGCTTACGAATTCATGATTCTTCCCTTCGCCTCTCCTTGGCACCCTGCACTTTCACAAATTGTTGATCCTCAATTACCTGGATGATTGGCTGATTTATGCCTTGACCAGGACCCACCTGTCAGACAGAGACATGCTTCTGACCCACATCGGCGGGCTGGGCATTACTGTAAATGACAAGAAGAGTCGTCTGACGCCCGCCCATGGAACAAGATCACCTGAACCCACCTTGTCTCAACCACTTTTGGCAGGGGCGGGTGGTGTCCGCCCTGACCTGCCAATGCCTGGTGCGCTTGCTTATGGCGGCCTCGTTGCAGATTCCTCCGGGCCTGCTCCATCTCCAGCCTCTTCAACAGTGGTTCAACTCCCACCGGCAACACCCGAAGCGCTTTTACTGCTAACCTACAAAGCATTACATGGGCTTGCTCCTACTTATCTCTCAGATTTGGTCCTGCCGTACATACCTACACGTACGCTCCGGTCACAAGACGCAGGCCTATAGGAGGAAGGGCTTTCTCCTATAGAGCTCCATTTTTATGGAATGGTCTGCCATCCATGTGAGAGACGCAGACTCCGTCTCAACCTTTAAGTCTTTACTGAAGACTCACCTCTTCAGTATGTCCTATGATTGAGTGTAGTCTGGCCCAGGGGTGCAAGGCTGAACGGCAAGGCTCTGGAGTGACGAACCACCCTTGCTGTCTCTGCCTGGCCGGTTCCCGTCTCTACATTGGGATTCTCTGCCTCTGACCCTATTACGGGGGCTGAGTCACTGGCTTACTGGTGCTTTCCATGCCATTCCTAGGAGGGGTGCGTCACTTCCTGTCCGGTTTGTCGCCCCCTCTGGCTTGTGCAGTGGAGGGGATCTTTCGTGGACTATACTCAGCCTTGTCTCAGGGTAGTAAGTTGGTGGTTGTTGATATCCCTCTATTGGTGTAGGGGCTGTGCTTGGCAGAGTGGGTGAGGTTATATCCTGCCTGGTTTGGCCCTCTCCGGGGGTATTGTCTGGGTATTGTCGGAGGGGGCCACAGTGTCTCCTGACCCCCCTGTCTCAGCCTCCAGTATCTATGCTGCAATAGTCTATGTGCCGGGGGGCTAGGGTCAGTTTGTTAAATCTGATGTTATTATCCAGTGTCTTGTGTGAATTTAAGTATGCTCCCTCTAATTCTCTCTCTCTCCCACTCTACCTCCTCTCCCGGAGGACCTGAGCCTACCCGGAGGACCATGCTTCAGGACCACCTGTCCTGATGACTCCTAGCTGTCCCCAGTCCACCTGGTCGTGCTGCTGCACCTGTTTCAACTCCTCTGCCTGCGGTTATGGAACCCTGACCTGTTCATTGGACGTGCCACCCTGTCCCAGACCTGCTGTTTTCACCTCGCTCTCGCTCTATTGCACTGAAAAACCAAGTGACATTAACTCCTGATGTATTTACCTGTTGCAACCTCCACAACTACTTTTATTATCTTTTGACCCTGCTGGTCATCTATGAACATTTGAACATCTTGGAGAAAGAACTGGCCTTAATGGCCATAAACTGTAATAATCTCCACCCGGCACAGCCAGAAGAGGACTGGCCACCTCTCAGAGCCTGGTTCCTCTCTAGGTTTCTTCCTAGGTTTTGCCTTTCTAGGGAGTTTTTCCTAGCCACCGTGCTTCTACATCTGCATTGCTTGCTCTTTGGGGTTTTAGGCTGGGTTTCTGTATAGCACTTTGTGACATCGGCTGATGTAAAAAGCGCTTTATAAATACATTTGATTGATTGATTGACCACCACTGCCCGCTGTGTGTCACCGCACAGTGCCTCAGGACATTGTTGAGGTGGCGCTGTTGCTCCTTTCTCTCAGGTGTGGTGGAGATGCTGAGGATGTGTCGCCGGGAGCTGGTCAGCACAGACGCCTCCCAGATCTGCTGGGGGGTGTGATCAAGGGCAGGTCGGCCTGCAGCTGTTATCTACCACCTTGGAGCGGCTTCTTTCATGACCAGAGTATTTTCAACTTCATTGCTGACCTTTACTAATGCATCCAAAGTAGATCTACCTTTACGGAATCCACTTTCACATTGACTCAATAAATGTCTGTCTATGCGAAACACCAGTCTCAACGTCAACAGTGAAGAGGCAACTCCGGGATGCTGGCCTTCTAGGCAGAGTTGCAAAGAAAAAGTAATTTCTTTCTCTGTCCAGTGTCTGTGTTCTTTTGCCCTTAATCTTTTATTAAGATATGGCTTTTTTTCTTTGCAACTCTGCCTAGAAGGCCAGCATTCTGGAGTCGCCTCTTCACTGTTGACGTTGAGACTGGAGTTTTGCGGGTACTATTTAATGAAGCTGCCAATTGCGGACTTGTGAGGTGTCTGTTTCTCAAACTAGACACTCTAATGTACTTGTCCTCTTGCTCAGTTGTGCACCGGGGCCTCCCACTCCTCTTTCTATTCTGGTTAGAGACAGTTTGCGCTGTTCTGTGAAGGGAGTAGTACACAGCGTTGTACGAGATCTTCAGTTTATTGGAAATTTCTTGCATGGAATAGACTTCATATCTAAGAACAAGAACAGACTGACGAGTTTCAGAAGGAAGTGCTTTGTTTTTGGCCATTTTGAGCCTGTAATCGAACCCACAAATGCTGATGCCCCAGATACTCAACTAGTCTAAAGAAGGACAGTTTTATTGCTTATTTAATCAACACAACAGTTTTCAGCTGTGCTAACATAATTACAAAAGGGTTTTCTAATGATCAATAAGCCTTTAAAAATGATAAACTAGGATTAGCTAACACAACATGCCATTGGAACACAGGAGTGATGGTTGCTGATAATGGGCCTCTATACGCAAATGTACAGTAGATATTCAATTTTTTTAAATCTGCCATTTCCAGCTACAATAGTCCTTCACAACATGAACAGTGTCTGATCAATTTTATTTTATTTTAACGGACAAATAATGTGCTTTTCTTTCAAAAACGAGGACATTTCTAAGTGACACTGGCTTTCATAAGGCTGTCCACTCAAGAGAAAGCTTCAAACTAAATAGTGCCTGCAACCTGGTTCAGGTTATCAGTCAACCTGTAGTTACAAACAGCACAGGAATTAAATCATCAGCATGTATTGATCACATCTTTACTAATGCTGCAGAAATTATTTATTTGTATTTTTTGTTTCACCTTTATTTAACCAGGTAGGTCAGTTGAGAACTAGTTCTCATTTACAACTGCAACCTGGCCAAGATAAAGTAAAGCAGCGCGACAAAAAAACACAACAACACAGAGTTACACATGTGTGAATGGATCCTGCGCGAAAGGCAGGCGTAGTGGAAACAAGCGCAGGGAGGCAGGAGGGTAGAAGGAAAATCAACTTTACCGTAAATCTCAATGCCGGTTCCGAAACAATGGAACTCCATACATGTACACACACTCACAATTAGACAATCACCGACAGAGACCAGGGGGGAGCAGAGGGTCGTGACAACATGGGATAAACAAATGTAGTCAATGACACTATAGAAGATCTATATACAGTATGTGCAAATGTAGTTAGATAAGGGAGGTAGGACAATAAATAGGCAATGGTGGCGAAATAGTTACAATTTAGCATTAACACTGGAGTGATAAAAGTGCAGATGATGATGTGCAAATATGCCTTTGATGCGGGCAGATACTGGGGTGCAAATGAGCAAAAATAACAGTATAGGGAAGAGGTAGTTGGGGTGGGCAATTTAAGGATGGGCTATATACAGGTGCAATGATCGATAAGCAGCTCTGACAGCTGATGCTTAAAGTTAGTGAGGGAGATTGGAACCTCCAGCTTCAAGGATTTTTGCAATTCGTTTCAGTCAATGGCAGCAGAGAACTGGAAGGAATGGCGGCCAAAGGAGGTGTAGGCTTTGGGGGTGACCAGTGAAATATACCTGCTGGAGCACAGGCTACGGGTACTATGGTGTTGCTATGGTGACCAGTGAGCTAAGATAAGGCAGGGATTTACCTAGCGAGGTCTTATAGATGACCTGGAACCAGTGGGTTTGGCGATGAATATGTAGTGAAGGCCAGAAAACGAGAGCATACAGGTCACAGTGGTTGGTAGTATATGGGGCTTTGGTGACAAAACGGATGGCACACCCACAGACTACACCCAATTTGCTGAGGAGAGTGTTGGAGGCTATTTTGTAAATTACATCGCTGAAGTCAAGGATTGGTAGGATAGTAATTTTTACTAGGGCATGTTTGGCAGCATGTGTGAAGGAGGCTGTTGTTGCGAAATAGGAAGCCGATTCTAGATTTAATTTTGGATTGGAGATGATGAATGTGAGTCTGGAAGGAGAGTGAACAGTCTAACCAGACACCTAGGTATTTGTAGGTGTCCACATATTCTAAGTCAGATCCGTCCAGAGTAGTGATGCTAGTCAGGCAGGCAGGTGCGGGCAGCGATCGGTTGAAGAGCATGCATTTAGTTTTACTAGCATTTAAGAGCAGTTGGAGGCCACGGAAGGAGTGTTGTATGGCATTGAAGCTCGTTTGGAGGTTTGTTAACACATTGTCCAATGAAGGGCCAGATGTATACAGAATGGTGTCGCATGTGTATAGGTGGATCAGAGAGTCACCAGCAGCGACATCATTGATATATACAGAGAATAGAGTTAGTTTGTAAGCAGTATCCAAATCCTTTGGCAGAATGATCACAATATAGTATCCATATACAGTGGGGAGAACAAGTATTTGATACACTGCCGATTATGCAGGTTTTCCCACTTACAAAGCATGTAGAAGTCTGTAATTTTTATCATAGGTACTCTTCAACTGTGAGTGACGGAATCTAAAACAAAAATCCAGAAAATCACATTGTATGATTTTTAAGTAATTAATTTGCTTTTAATTGCATGACATAAGTATTTGATACATCAGAAAAGCAGAACTTAATATTTGGTACAGAAACATTTGTTTGCAATTACAGAGATCATTCTTGTAGTTCTTGACCAGGTTTGCACACACTGCAGCAGGGATTTTGGCCCACTCTTCCAAACAGACCTTCTCCAGATCCTTCAGGTTTCGGGGCTGTCGCTGGGCAATACGGACTTTCATCTCCCTCCAAAGATTTTCTATTGGGTTCAGGTCTGGAGACTGGCTAGGCCACTCCAGGACCTTGAGATGTTTCTTACGGAGCCACTCCTTAGTTGCCCTGGCTGTGTGTTTCGGGTCATTGTCATGCTGGAAGACCCATCCACGACCCATCTTCAATGCTCTTACTGAGGGAAGGAGGTTGTTGTGAGAGAGGTGTGGAAGGGTATGAGAAATATCACTGGCTTCAAAAAGTCAAACAGTGGGCAGACTGAGGGGACCCAGGACAGAGCCAATGAGCTGAACCAATTTTTTAACAGGTTCTACTGGCCCAGTCCACCTCCTCTCCAGCTCCCCAGGCCACACACCCTAATGGCTGTCCCACCCCCACATTGCTCACAACACCTCTGTCGAGACAATCAGTGACCGCCTCCCCACCTCTGCCCCCGCTCCCTCTGGACTGATCTGCAACACCTCCCTTTCCCCCACCTCTGGACTGATCCACCTGGGCTGGCTCCCAACTGTGGGGAATACTCCAGCAATGCTTCAACCTTAGCCTGAGCCTGGAAAGGGTCCCTGTGCTGTGAAAAACATCCTGCTAGGTCCCAGTGCCCAAGAAGGCGCCCCCCACTGTCCTGAATGACTTCAGACCTGTAGCGCTAACATCCCACATCATGAAGACCCTGGAAAGGTTAGTCCTCGCTCACCTCAGGCCCCTGGTGTGTACATCACTGGACACCCTGCAGTTCGCATATCAGCGCAACATCAGGGTGGATGATGCAATCTACCTTCTGCAGAGCGCCTACTCTCACCTGGACAACGCAGGTTGCACTATGAGGGTTATGTTTTTCGACTTCTCTAGTGACTTCAACACCATTCAGCCCCTGCTACTGGGTGAGAAGATGAAGAGGATGAAAGTGGAAGTACCCTTAGTCTCCTGGGTCACAGACTACCTGACCGGTAGGCCACAATTTGGATTTGTGTGTCAGAACGGGCAATGAGCAACAAAGAGGCCCCGAAGGGAACTCTCCTGTCCCCCTTCCTGTTCACCCTCTACACCTCGGACTTCAGATATAACTCTGAAACATGCCTACCTTTAGCTACAGAATGATCCCATCACGTTGTGCCAGAGAGCGCTACAGGAGGTCCTTCCTGCCGGCGGCTTTTACACTATTTAATGCCTCAACAGGGTGCCGTCGTCAACATAGACCTGGAACTATTGGGGTGTTAGGACCTAGTTTAACAATTATGCATCCATCCGTGAGTAACTCTGGTCTGTAATCACTCATTCACTTATTTATTCATTCAGGTCTGTATATACATACTCATGTACAGTTGTTATATCACATCACGTGCAATATTGCAAGTAATTCTAGGACTGAACTTATGTAGTCATTCACTCAGGAATGCATATTAGTATCCTGTCAGTTGTATCTTTTTTTTCATTGCTTTTAGTATATCGAATGTACTTTTAGCTATTTAAGTATTTCTCTGCCATCGACCTGTATAGTATAGTTAACCATGCACCATCAACCAATGTATAGTGTACATATTCAGCCATCCACCCATACTATGAAATGTCTTTTAACCCTAGGATGCATAGTAAACATGACACCCCAAGAATGCATATGCTGGGTCAAAATGACCCTATAATGTAATATCTGTGTTTTTATTTAAATGGGTCTAAAATATTATCCATTTGAATGAACATAATTATTTTGAGTGATGATTTGGACCTTTCAATAATTATTTTATTGTTTGAAATGTTTTTGGTAGCTCTTCAACAGTTTGATACACATATCAATGATAACATATTATGAAAATTCATAACGGCTATTGAATATATTAGCATATTTTTCTTACAATCAATCTTACAATCAAATGTTCACATTCAACCTTTTAGTGTGAAGAACTAAATAAAACCACCTTAAGCATGTTTTATAATATTTCAAAACATTATTTGAAAATGCATCACCTATTTAAACGACAATGCTAACAATTGTGAATTTTGTGTATTTAGAAAACATGTGCGTGTGTGTGATGCTTACTTATGCTGTCTTAGTCCATGCATTTGTTACAAACCACAAGCATGTGACTGTGCTCTTTGCAGACGGGTGTGTTGCACTGAGAAACACCAGCAGCTGACTTTTCTATCCTTTACGATTGGGCAGAGCTGGCACCTCTTCCTCTTCTGGCTGCTCTTGAGTGGTGGTGGCATGGCTCTCTTTCATCACCTCACATCTTTCCATTGCCTCAGTTCTTCTGTGGACATGGGAGAAACTTCCAGAAGGACAACCATCTCTGCAGCACTCCAACTACCAGGCCTTTATGTTAGAGTGGCCAGGCTAAAAAGGCACCCAAAGGACTCTCAGACCATGAGAAACAAGATTATCTGGTCTGTTGAAACCAAGATTTAACAGCCACGTCTGGAGGAAAGCTGCTCATCCACTGTGACTCAGTCAAGATAGAACTGCCAAAGGAGGTGGAGTTGCAATCTACTGCAGAGATAACCTGCAGAGTTCTGTCATACTGTCCAGGTCTGTGCCCAAACAGTTTGAGCTTCTACTTTTAAAAATCCACCTATCCAGAAATAAGTCTCTCACTGTTGCCGCCTGTTACAGACCCCCCTCAGCCCCCAGCTGTGCCCTGGACTCCATATGTGAATTGATTGCCCCCCATCTATCTTCAGAGTTTGTACTGTTAGGTGATTTAAACTGGGATATGCTTAACACCCCGGCTGTCTTTCAATCTAAGATAGATGCCCTCAATCTCACACAAATTATCAAGGAACCCACCAGGTACAACCCAAAATCCGTAAACATGGGTACCATTATTGATATCATCCTGACTAACTTGCCCTCCAAATACACCTCCTCTGTTTTCAACCAGGATCTCAGCGATCACTGCCTCATCGCCTGTGTTCGCAATGGGTCAGCGGCCAAACGACCACCCCTTATCACTGTCAAACGCTCCCTAAAACACTTTTGCGAGCAGGCCTTTCTATTCGATCTGGCCCAGGTATCCTGGAAGGATATTGACCTCATCCCGTCAGTAGAGGACGCCTGGTTGTTCTTTAAAAGTGCTTTCCTCACCATCCTAAATAAGCATGCCCTTTTCAAAAAACGTAGAACTAAGAATAGATATAGCCCTTGGTTCACCCCAGACTTGACTGCACTAGACCAACACAAAAACATCCTGTGGCGCACTGCATTAGCATCAAATAGCCCCCGCGATATGCAGCTATTCAGGGAAGTCAGGAACAAGTACACCCAGTCAGTTAGAAAAGCAAAGGCCAGCTTTTTCAAACAGAAATTTGCTTCCTGTAGATAGATAGATAGATAGATAGATAGATAGATAGATAGATAGATAGATAGATAGATAGATAGATAGATAGATAGATAGATAGATAGATAGATAGATAGATAGATAGATAGATAGATAGATAGATAGATAGATAGATAGATAGGTACTTTATTATTGATCCCCCGGGGGGGAAATTTCATTATCAAGCAGCTACAACAAAAACACAGGGCAGGTGCAAAATGCCACAACGAAAGTACACAAAAGACAGATACACGGTACATGATACATAGAGCGGCAGTATGAAAAAGTATAGAAATACAGGATATCTGGAGTGCAAAAAAAAGCTATAAAAGGACATTGCATAGTATGAGTGGTTGGCTGAATATGTACACTATACATTGGTGGATGTTGGATGGTTAACTATACTATACAGGTTGATGGCAGAGAAATACTTCAGTAGCTAATGCGTATGATATGAGCGAGGGTAATAATAGTTTACTTAATAGACAGACTGGGTAAATGAACAGGTAAGTGAAAATTTTTCATGGTTAAATTAGCTGTGCAGTTAGGTATACAGTTATATTTACAGATAAGTGAATACTTGCATGTTTACACAAACTGTACAGGTAAATGACAGGAAGAGATACTTTAATAGCTAAATGTGTGTATGATATCATTGGGGTAATAATAGTAATTCCCTTAAAATACAGTCCTTAGTGCGCAGGGTTTAATTACAGACAACTGCACTTATTGCACATTTGATATACTAAAAGCAATGAGAAAAGGTGCAACTGGAAGGATACTAATATGCATTCCTGAGTGAATGCCTAGGTCCAATAATTACTTACAATATTGCATGTGATATAATATAACAACTGTACATGGGTATGTATATACAGACCTGTATGAATAAGTAGGTCCTGAGTGGATGAGTGCTGACGGAACAGAGTTACTCACGGATGGATGCATAATTGTTAAACTAGGTCCTAGCACCCCAACAGTTCCAGATCTATGTTGCCGACGGCACGGCACCCCGGTGAGGCATTATATAGTCTCATAGCCGCCGGCAGGAAGGACCTCCTGTGGCGCTCTCTGGCACACCGTGGTGGGATCAGTCTGTGACTGAAAGAGCTCCTCTGCGTCATAACCATAGCGTGCAGAGGGTGGGTGACGTTGTCCATGATGGCCAGCAGTTTGGCCAGGATCCGTCTCTCCGCCACCTCCTCTAGAGTGTCAAGGCTCATCCCCAGGACAGAGCTAGCCTTCCTGATCAGCTTATTTACCCGAGAAGCATCACCGGCTTTGATGTTTGCTCCCCAGCACACCACTGCAAAAAAGATGGCACTGGCCACCACAGACTGGTAGAAGGTATGCAGTAGTTTACTGCACACGTTGAAGGACCTGAGCCTCCTCAGAAAGTAGAGTCGGCTCTGGCCCTTTTTGTACAGGGCCCCGGTGTTACCAGCCCATTCCAGTCTGTTGTCCATATGGACCCCCAAGAACTTGTATGACTCAACCATTTCCACATCCATCCCCTTTATAGGGACTGCAGTCAGTTGTGCCTTGGTTCTCCTGAAGTCCACCACCATCTCCTTCGTTTTGCTGATGTTGAGCTGAAGGTGGTTCTGCTCACACCACAACACAAAGTCACTGATTGTGCTCCTGTACTCCTCCTCCTGCCCACCCCTGATGCACCCTACAATAGCAGAGTCATCCGAGAACTTCTGTAGGTGGCATGTTTCAGAGTTATATCTGAAGTCTGAGGTGTAGAGGGTGAACAGGAAGGGGGACAGGACCGTACCCTGGGGGGCCCCTGTGTTGCTAACTGCCCGTTCTGACACACAGCTCTGTAGTCGCACAAATTGTGGCCTACCGGTCAGGTAGTCCGTGACCCAGGAGACTAAGGCTGCTTCCACTTTCATCCTCCTCATCTTCTCACCCAGTAGCAGGGGCTGAATGGTATTGAAGGCACTGGAGAAGTCAAAAAACATGACCCTCACAGTGCAACCTGCGTTGTCCAGGTGAGAGTAGGCCCTCTGCAGAAGGTAGATGATTGCATCATCCACCCCGATGTTGCGCTGGTATGCAAACTGCAGGGGGTCCATTGATGAACACACCAGGGGTCTGAGGTGAGCGAGGACTAACCTTTCCAGGGTCTTCATGATGTGGGATGTTAGCGCTACAGGTCTGATGATGTGGGATGTTAGCGCTACAGGTCTAGTACTAACTCCAAAAAGTTCTGGGACACTGTAAAGTCCATGGAGAATAAGAGCACCTCCTCCCAGTTGCCCACTGCACTGAGGCTCGGAAACACTGTTACCACTGATAAATCCACGATTATTGAAAATTTCAATAAGCATTTTGCTACGGCTGGCCATGCTTTCCATCTGGCTACCCCTACCCCGGTCAACAGCTCTGCACCCCCGGCAGCTACTTGCCCAAGCCCCCCCCGCTTCTCCTTCACCCAAATCCTGACAGCTGATGTTCTGAAAGAGCTGCTAAGTCTGGACCCCTACAAATCTGCTGGGCTAGATAATCTGGACCCTCTCTTTCTGAAATTATCAGCCAAAATTGTTGCAACACCTATCACTAGCTTGTTCAACCTCTCTTTCGTATCGTCTGAGATCCCTAGAGATTGGAAAGCTGCCGCGGTCATCCCCCTCTTCAAATGAGGAGACACTCTAGACCCAAACTGTTATAGACCAATATCCATCCTGCCCTGCCTTTCTAAAGTTTTCGAAAGCCAAGTTAACAAACAGATAACTGACCACTTCGAATCCCACCGTACCTTCTCTGCTATGCAATCTGGTTTCCGAGCTGGTCATGGGTGCACCTCAGCTACGCTCAAGGTACTGAACGATATCATAACCGCCATCGATAAAAGACAGTACTGTGCAGCCGTTTTCATCGACCTGGCCAAGGCTTTCGACTCTGTCAATCACCGCTTTCTTATTGGCAGACTCAACAGCCTTGGTTTCTCAAGTGACTGCCTTGCTTGGTTCTCTAACTACTTTGCAGACAGAGTTCAGTGTGTCAAATCGGAGGGCCTATTGTCCGATCCTCTGGCAGTCTCTATGGGGGTGCCACAGGGTTCAATTCTTGGGCCAACCCTTTTCTCTATATACATCAACGATGTCGCTCTCGCTGCTGGTGACTCTCTGATCCATCTCTACGCAGATGACACCATTCTGTATACATCTGGCCCCTTTTTGGGTACTGTGTTTACTAACCTTCAATCAAGCTTCAATGCCATACAACACTCCTTCCGTGGCCTACAACTGCTCTTAAACGCTAGTAAAACTAAGTGCATGCTTTTCTATCGAACAATGCCAGCACCCGCCCACCGGACTATCATCACTACTCTCGACGGATCCGAATTAGAATACGTGGACACCTACAAATACCTAGGCATCTGGTTAGACTATAAACTCAACTTCCAGACTCACATCAACCATCTCCAATCCAAAATTAAATCCAGAATTGGCTTCCTATTTCGCAACAGAGCCTCCTTCACTCATGCTGCCAAACATGCCCTTGTAAAACTGACTATCCTACCGATCCTTGATTTCGGCGATGTCATTTACAAACTAGCCTCCAACACTCTACTTAGCAAATTGGATGTAGTCTATCATAGTGCCATCCGTTTTGTCACCAAAGCCCCTTACACTACCCACCACTGCGACCTGTATGCTCTCGTTGGCTGGCCTTCACTATATATTCGTCGCCAACCCCACTGGCTCCAGGTCATCTATAAGTCTTTATTAGGTAAATCCCCGCCCTATCTCAGCTCACTGGTCACCATAGCAACACCCACCCGTAGCATGCGCTCCAGCAGGTATATCTCACTGGTCACCCCCAAAGCCAACACCTCCTTTGGCCGCCATTCCTTCCAGTTCGCTGCTGCCAATGACTGGAACGAATTGCAAAAATCATTGAAGCTGGAGGTTCCTATCTCCCTCAATAACTTTAAGCATCAGCTGTCAAAGCTGCTTATCGATCACTGCACCTGTATATAGCCCTTCTGTAAATAGCCCACTCTACTACCTCATCCCCATATTTATTTTCGTTTTATTTTTCACTAATCTTGCACTCCAGTATCTCTATTTGCACATCATAATTTGCACATCCTTCATTCCTGTGTTAATGATGATAATTCTGTATTTTATTTCTACTCTATAGTCTATTTATTGTCCTACCTCTCAACCTTACTGCATTTTTGCACTACATTTTGCACTCTGTTTATAGATTTTCTATTGTGTTTTTGACTGTTTGTTTAATGTGTAACTCTGTGTTGTTGTGTTTTTTTTTGTCGCACTGCTTTGCTTTGTCTTGGCCAGGTCGCAGTTGCAAATGAGAACTTGTTCTCAACTGACCTACCTGGTTAAATAAAGGTGAAATAAAAAAAAAAAAAAAAAAATGAACCTTCCTCTACAGTTTGCTAGGAAAAGGTCCGACACATACCGGAAGGCTGCCTGTTACGTCGGAATAAACTGAAGATTCAATTGCAAGCTTAGATTATTTATTGACAAAGCAAAAGAGAGAGTAGTGAAACGGGGTCAGAAGTAGATAATGTCTGTTACCACTGGAGCCTGGGCAGCGCAGGGACTGAATGGGTAACCCGATCCTCCGTGGTGGTGAGTGGAGCGAAGGGGATCCAACCCGCCACAGAACAAGGAAGTAATGACGTACAATCCTCGGAGAAGACAGGCAGAGCGATCGCGAACTCAATCGGAATTCCTTAGGAGACTGGAGAATCGGCCAGGAGAAACAGACAAACTCACAGGAACAAACCAAACGATCTGACAAACACAAGACGAATGACAATGAGTATAAATAGACAGATGATGAACGGCAGCTGGCGCTGATAATCAGCAGAGTGGTAATCAGCGGCCACACCCACACGCACACACATCCACACAAAGCGAGTCAGTGAATTTATGAACCGTGACACTGCCAGGTAGTCCATTGCCTCTTTTCTCCATGCCGGTGATGAGGGTTAAACCAATAAAGGCCTTTAGTTCCTCTTTGATGACCTCTCTCCACTCTTTCCCTTTTGCTGTCGCTGTTCTCCGTCCTTCTAAATTTGTACACTTTAGGACCTCCTCAATGATGTTGTCTCTAATGAACAGCTCCCAGGCATCTTTGGATGATACAACTGTTGACCCCGGCACAGGCCCTGGACAGCTCCTCAGGATGTTAGGGCTTCTGGTCCTGCCTTTAGTGGGGGGGATGTTCACTCCAGTAAGACCCCTTTTTACTCAGTCTATTTGACTGGTTTTCACTCATGTCCTTAGAGGAGTCCTCCCCATCTGTAGAATCATCTAGGACAGCTGGACTACCAGGTATATCCACAACTCCAACTTGACCCACAGGCACATAATCTGTCATCTGAATTGGATACCTCAGATTCTGAGTCGGATACCTCAGATTCTGAGTCAGAGGCACCAATGGCTTCCTCATCTGTAAAACTGTTTTGGTTGTATATCTGGCAACATTCTTATAAGCCTCCTTATGAAACTCCTTTAATCAATGAGTTAAAAAGGAGAAATGAAAACGGTGATTAATGAACATTAAAAACAAGATATTTATAACATTGATTTTATTGTTGTTTTAAGTAATAAAATAACAAAACTAGGATGTTGGAACATTAAATAAACATTATTTAAGGAATTCCCGGAATATTAGATGATTACATTTTTGTGGGGAACAATACAGCAAACAAAACATTACGCCGGGTCATTTTGACCTGGCATATGCATCCTAGGGTTAATATCGGGGATCAACCTATCTATCTATTAACTGTTTAGCATTGCTGTGATGTTCCACTGCATTGCTCTTGTTAGCACCTTATGTACATCACTGCCAATACATTAGCAGAGTAGTGCACATTGCTATTGTATAGTTACAACTGTAATTACTGCCTTTCTGTTTCTTATCCTGAAAGAACCACTATTACTTCCACCATTATCAACACTAGTACTAATGCGCTTCAATGCCGTGTGTGTGTTTGTGGCAATAAATTAGTGACTTAAGTATGTCTCCTGCTGCGTCAATGTCCCTCTGACAGGGGACCCAGGGCGATTGTCCTTAGTTTAAACTGGCACTTCTCTGAGTTCACTGACTATCAGATGGCGCTCTTTTTCATGGTTCTTCAGATTAGAGACAATTACCCCAGGAGGAATGACCAGTAGGGGCCGTTCACAGCGAGAAGAGGAGGAGGAGGATGGAAGGAAGGAACGACAGCTGCCTGTTCAGGAGGCTCACCACCCAGTGCATTCGGAAAGTATTCAGTCCCCAATCTACATACAATACCCCATAATGATAAAGAAAAAAACTTTTATTAGAAAATTCTGCAAATGTATAAAGAATTCAACAGAAATACTTTATTTACATAAGTATTCAGACCCTTTTATTATCGCAGTTGCAAATGAGAACTTGTTCTCAACTGACCTACCTGGTTAAATAGAGGTGAAAAAAAAGAAAAAATTCAGCTCAGGTGCATTTGGTTTCCATTGATCATCCTTGAGATGTTTCTACAACTTGTTTGGAGTCCACCTGTGGTAAATTCAATTGATTGGACATGATTTGGAAAGGCACACACCTGTCTATATAAGGTCTCACAGCATGTCAGAGAAAATAATCAAGCCACGAAGTCGAAGGAATTGCTCCGAGACAGGATTTTGTCGAGGCACAGGAAGGGTACCAAAACATTTCTGCAGCATTGAAGGTCCCCAAGAACTAAGTGGCCTCCATCATCCTAAAATGGAAGAAGTTTGGAACCAGCAAGACCTGGCCCCCCGGCCAAACTGAGCAATCAGGGGAGAAGGGCCTTGGTCAGGGAGGTGACCAAGAACCTGATGGTCACTCTGACAGAGCGGCAGAGTTCCTCTGTGGAGATGGGAGAACCTTCCAGAAGGACAACCATCTCTGCAGCACTCCACCAATAAGGCCTTTATGGTAGAGTGGCCAAACAGAAGCCACTCCCCAGTAAAAGGCACATGAAAGCCTTCTTGGAGCTTACCAAAAGGCACCTAAAGACTCTCAGACCATGAGAAACAAGATTCTCTGATCTGATGAAACCAAGATTGAACCTTTTGTCCTGAATGCCAAGCGTCACGTCTGGAGGAAACCCGTCATCCCTATGGTTAAGCATGGTGGTGGTATCATCATGCTGTGGGGATGTTTTACAGTAGCAAGGACTGGGAGACTAGTAAGGAAAGAGGGAAGGATTAACGGAGCAAAGTACCGAGAGATCCTTGATAAAAACCTGCTCCAGAGCGGAGGTTTGACTGGGGGGCGAAGGTTCACTTACCAACAGGACAGTGTCTTTCTTTTCTGTTTCTGTGTCGGGTTGGGGTGGATCCCTAATTAGAGGCAGCTGCACCGCATTGTCTCTAATTAGGGATTCCATATATGTTGAGTCTGTCCCTCACTCGGGTGTGGGTTGTTATCGATGTATGTCGTAGTCACGGTGTAGTAAGTGTGTTTTTCTTTACGTCCACTTCATTAGTGTGTTTTTGTGAACGTGACGTTTTCCCTGTAGTGTTTGTTTTTTGGTTTTGTATAGTTCGTTGTGTGTTTTGTATTGTACATATTATTCATAATTACATAGTACAAATAAAGAATGGCGAACTACTATCCCTGCGCTGCGCTTTGGTCTCTCCATACACCCAATCGTGACAGAACAACCCACCAGTATGAGACCAAGCAGCGTGACTGGGGAGAGAGGGAGAGAGAGATTTTTCCGCGTCGGTATATGGACACGGAACTCCTCGGAGGGTTCGAGTCGGACTCGTCGGAGGAGGACGACGACGAGGACGTGCTTCAGTTCCTTTACCCGTGGGGGCTCCTGGAGGAACCAACTCCACTTCGGATGCCCACTGATCTGGATCGGGAGCGGCCAGAGGGGTTCTATGAGTACCCGGAGGAGGAGCAGACGAGGTGGTGGAGAGCCTGGAATGCTCTCCCTCTGGAGACTCAGATGGATCCGCTGGTCGTGCAGGCGATGGAGGACTTCAGGCGCCAGATGACTCTCGTGGCGAGGCGTGTGATTGGACCGGAACCTCCAGCGAGGGTGAGCGACCCGGAACCTCCAGCGAGGGTCAGCAGCCCTGCACCTCCAGTGAAGGTCAGCAGCCGTGCACCTCCAGCGAAGATCAGCAGCCCTCCACCTCCAGCGAAGGTCAGCAGCCCTGCACCTCCAGCGAAGGTCAGCAGCCCTGCACCTCCAGCGAAGGTCAGCAGCCCTGCACCTTCAGCGAAGATCAGCAGCCCTCCGCCTCCAGCGAAGGTCAGCAGCCCTCCGCCTCCAGCGAAGGTCAGCAGCCCTGCACCTCCAGCGAAGGTCAGCAGCCCTGCACCTCCAGCGAAGGTCAGGAGCCCTGCACCTCCAGCGAAGGTCAGCAGCCCTGCACCTCCAGCGAAGGTCAGCAGCCCTGCACCTCCAGCGAAGGTCAGCAACCCTGCACCTCCAGCGAAGGTCAGCAACCCTGCACCTCCAGCGAAGGTCAGCAACCCTGCACCTCCAGCGAAGGTCAGCAGCCCTGCACCTCCAGCGAAGGTCAGCAGCCCTGCACCCCCAGCGAAGGTCAGCAGCCCTGCACCCCCAGCGAAGGTCAGCAGCCCTGCACCCCCAGCGAAGGTCAGCAACCCTGCACCCCCAGCGAGGGTCAGCAACCCTGCACCTCCAACACCTCCAGTGAGGGTCAGCGCCCCTAAACCTCCTGCGAAGGTCAGCGTCCCTAAACCTCCTGCGAAGGTCAGCGCCCCTAAACCTCCTGCGAAGGTCAGCGCCCCTAAATCTCCTGCGAAGGTCAGCGCCCCTAAACCTCCTGCGAAGGTCAGCGCCCCTAAACCTCCTGCGAAGGTCAGCGCCCCTAAACCTCCTGCGAAGGTCAGCGCCCCTAAACCTCCTGCGAAGGTCAGCGCACCTGAACCTCCTGCGAAGGTCAGCGCCCCTGAACCTCCTGCGAAGGTCAGCGCCCCTGAACCTCCTGCGAAGGTCAGCGCCCCTGAACCTCCTGCGAAGGTCAGCGCCCCTAAACCTCCTGCGAAGGTCAGCGCCCCTAAACCTCCAGCGAGGGTCAGCGCCCCTAAACCTCCAGCGACGGTCAGCGCCCCTAAACCTCCAGCGAAGGTCAGCAACCCGGAGCCTCCAGCCACAGCTCAAGGCCTGGAGCCTCCTCCACCGGTACCCAGTCCGGGTCCAGCCGTCTGCTCCGCCTCAGTGCCAGAGCAGTCCGCTCCACCGGTGCCCAATCCGAGTCCAGCCGCCTGCTCCGCCTCAATGCCAGAGCAGTCCGCTCCACCGGTACCCAATCCGGGTCCAGCCATCTGCTCCGCCTCAGTGCCAGAGCAGTCCGCTCCACCGGTACCCAATCCGGGTCCAGCCGTCTGCCCAGCCTCAGTGCCAGAGCAGTCCGCTCCACCGGTACCCAGTCCGGGTCCAGCCGCCTGCTCCGCCTCAGTGCCAGAGCAGTCCGCTCCATCGGTACCCAATCCGGGTCCAGCCGTCTGCTCCGCTTCAGAGCCTGAGCAGTCCGCCCCACCGGTGCCCAGTCCGGGCCCGGCTGTTTTCCCAGCTCCATGGCCGGAGCCGTTTGTCCCACCGGTGCCCAGTCCGGGCCCGGTTGTTTTCCCCGCTCCATGGCCGGAGCCGTTTGCCCCACCGGGGCCCAGTCCGGGCCCGGTTGTTTTCCCCGCTCCATGGCCGGAGCCGTTTGCCCCACCGGGGCCCAGTCCGGGCCCGGTTGTTTTCCCCGCTCCATGGCCGGAGCCGTTTGTCCCACCGGTGCCCAGTCCTGGCCCGGTTGTTTTCCCCGCTCCATGGCCGGAGCCGTTTGCCCCACCGGTGCCCAGTCCGGGCCCGGGTGTATCTCCCGCTCCTTGGCCGGAGCCGTTTGCCCCACCGGTACCCAGCCCGGGACCGGTGATAAGAAAAGGGCATGGGACAAAACTGTCCAACTCACCGGAGCCAGAGCCGCCCCCGAGGGACTAGTCTTCCCTCCCATTAACCCCCCCTGTTTTGTGTGTTTTTTTTTTTTTTTTTTGGCGTCCGGGAGTCCGCGCCTTGGGGGGGGGGCTACTGTCAGGCTCTGGCCATAGAGAAGCCTATTTGCTTCTCTATGTAGCTATGGTCAGAGTCTGACAGTGTCTTTCTTTTCTGTTTCTGTGTCGGGTTGGGGTGGATCCCTAATTAGAGGCAGCTGCACCGCATTGTCTCTAATTAGGGATTCCATATATGTTGAGTCTGTCCCTCACTCGGGTGTGGGTTGTTATCGATGTATGTCGCAGTCACGGTGTAGTAAGTGTGTTTTTCTTTACGTCCGCTTCATTAGTGTGTTTTTGTGAACGTGACGTTTTCCCTGTAGTGTTTGTTTTTTGGTTTTGTATAGTTCGTTGTGTGTTTTGTATTGTACATATTATTCATAATTACATAGTACAAATAAAGAATGGCGAACTACTATCCCTGCGCTGCGCTTTGGTCTCTCCATACACCCAATCGTGACACCCCATCCAACCTGACAGAGCTTGAGAGGATTTGCAGAGAAGAATGGGAGAATCCCCAAATACAGGTGTGCCAAGCTTGAATGCTGCCAAAGGTTAAAATTTTATTTAATGAATTTGCAAAAAATTCTTCGAACCTGATTTTGCTTTTTCATTATGGGGTATTAGTGTGTAGATTGATGAGGGAAATAAATAATTTAATCCATTTTAGAATAAGGCTGATAAAATGTAGAAAAGGTCAAGGGGTCTGAACACTTTCCGAATGCACTGTATCTCCTAGAGACGCTTAGCGAGATGAAGAACGGAAAAACAGGCTAGAAAGCCCTCCCCGCGGTTGATGAACAACTAGGCAGCCGCTACCGGTACCAACACCTCCAGACGACGTGGAATTCTATACCCACTCCTGGATATGGTCTGCCCCCACCACAGCAGTGGGACCTGCAAGTGCCCTTCCAAGGGAATCTTCTCTGCCACCAACTCCAGCTTACTCGACTCCAGGTTACCCACCACCAGATTATTTGACTCAGGAGAAAAACAGCGTACCAGCCCTCCACATACTATTCAGGCTGGACCCATGGGCGTACTCTTCCCAGCCTGTCGCAGCCGCCGTGGTCTCCACATACCTTGAGCCAGCAGCTGAATCCAGGTACAGCACACCCTTCAAGCCAGCTGTACCCAGATGCAGCTGCTGCCGCCTTCACATGCCTGCCGCAGCAGCCAATTCAACCCCTGAGCCAGCAGCTGTATCCAGGTGTCGGAGCCAAAAAATAATTGCCATAGCAGCCAGTATCCCTGCCTAGCCAAAATCACCCCTGGCCAAAGCCTACCTGGAACATGCCACTGGTGGGTCCTTCGTCCATCTAGAGAGACTGTCACTCCCTGTCTTTTACCAAAGATGACAGTAGGGAGTTGGCTCTCCTTAAGATGGCTATTGAGAAATTGTTGCCCCCAGACAAGGATAAAACGGCCAAGTTCCAAAACTTACTTGAGAGTGCGCAGCTGAACACTGTATGCTGGAATCCCTCTGTTTATTATTTTGGATTAAAACAAAACCACTATTCATTAAATAAGAATACCGTTAACGAAGTAGGTATCAGATGAGTTTTGCAATGGAGCCCTCTTTGTCTGGAGAAATAAATGAACGGTTCCAGCGATGTTACAATGCGAGAATTGTTTGCTTGCCGAGGATTATAGGCTTGAGGTGGCTTCCTTGATCATGCTGATCAAAACGTAGAGTGAAATGTTGGACGGTGTTCGCGCTTGTTGGATGCATCTCCGCCTTGTTGTTTGCCGTTATCCAACTTGCCGGTGTTGACCATAGAACCCCCATCTGATAGCAGAGTCGAAGGAGCAGTGCAAGAGGAGCAAGGCAATCATGTTGCATGTCACGAGCCGTGGAAGCCGAAAACAGTGGCTTTTGGTAAAGCAGTCTCCCAACGAGAGGCCCAGAGCAGATACAAACAACAAATAGTTTTGCCGTCCAGGAGCCTGATTTTCCTGCACCTTTGTCGCTGAGGGTGCCTCTGTTTGCGGATGCAGTGCTTACTACTATGATTTCGAAGTCGACGTTGGCAACCTTCCGTCCCTGCTCTAGATCGAGTGGGGCTTTTCCATCTGTTGGAGGCCTGCACCAAGAGCAATGGGCTCAAGTTATCCTGCCTCTCGCCCATCCATAAAGGATTCTACAAATCCTGTAAAGCGTGGGAGTATGCGGATTTCCTCGTCCTTCTCTCCAGCCTTGATTTTGGGCAGCTCCATGGTACGGAATGTGAACGTTCCTGGTGCAAAAACAATGTCCTATCCCAAAGCACGAGTAAATTACATTACTAAGCTGCTCCCAAATGTACTACGTTAGAACATGATTTTAAAGAGCTGATTGACTCTCTGCTGGAACCTAACAAAAGACCCATCATAGCTGGCCCTGTGCCCTCTCTGAATCGTGACATTGAATGCTTTAGCAGGATTCTTTCTCTTCACAACTGGCTATGTGGTTATTGCAGCTCAATATGTGTAACTTTTGTTGACAATTGTTATACCTTTCTGAGTCAGCCAAATTCATTTATCAGGATCAATATAATGGATATATCAAAATAAAAATGCAATAGAAACAAATATAAAACAAACTAAAAGGCACATAGTTTGCTGTCATTTCAGCTACTTGATGTGATTGTGTTTTAGCTTAATTTGGTTAGCTAGCAAAAGAGAAGTAGCTAGACTGCATGGCAACCATTTTTGCTGAGAACGTTTGGAATGGACGAGCAGCTCATTTGGCTAGCAACTTCTGAATCTCAGAAGAACTAACTGGTTTTTGGCTGGACCATATCTTCTGGTGGAAGGATGAAATACAAATATTTACTAATTAACACATACCAACACGGGTGTGATCATTCTACAGTGGTCCCTGTAGCCTACGATCAAACCGGTGTGATTAGAACGCTTATTTAGAACGTCCAGTTTCGAATTTCGCAACAATCAGCATTTGAGCTGGCCACACGTTTTCAGAAACATTTTCCACAAACACAGTCCTTACTAAATTATGTCCAGAATGTGAGCAATTTATTTTTGGAAGCAATGTTCAGACATACACAGAAGTAACTCCAGCATAACACAATGATCCAAACCGGAAACATTTAGGCTGCATTTGTCCTAGCGCTAACTGAGGAAAGATTGAGCGGTCATATTTTTATAACTCTCCCGCTGACAGAAGCTACAATATTAATTAGCTAATAGCAATAACTATTTAGAATTAATCACATCACGTTGAGCTCAGCATTGATCAAAATATTTGAGTAAAATACTTTCCAGAAATCAAAAGTAATCCGACAATGTTTTTTTCCCAGAAACCAAAGATAATATGCGGAGACAAGATGAGTTTGGTCTGTTTATAGTATGCATGTTGAAGGGGGTGTGTCGTCTACCATCGTTCACATCCCATCATTCACTTGCTGAAGTTTACTCGAAAAATGAGTGACCCTTACTCTTTGTTCTGACAGATGATTAGGTGAAACCCAGAATGCATTGTATGTCAACAGACATGGCTCCACACAGTGGGAATTAGCTTAGCTCATCATAAATCAGTACAACATAATGTGTCCATTACAATCTATGCAATAATCGGAATGCATGATTTGTCACCAGTACTTGAAAAACATGTGAATAAATGAATTATTACCACACAAAACATTTTCTGATAGTGATTTATTGATACAAGTGGCGCATGCCAATTGGTATACTGCCCTACCAAGCAAAAAGGCAGTAACTGCTCATTTGGTCGAAAATGAGTTACGCACAAAACTCGTGTCTCTCAAATTGTATGCACAAATTTGTTTACATCCCTCTTAGTGAGCATTTATCCTTTGCCAAGATAATCCATCCACCTGACATGTGTGGCATATCAAGAAGCTGATTAAACAGCATGATCATTAGACAGGTGCACCTTGTGCTGGGCACAATAAAAGTGGCTCTAAAATGTGCAATTTTGTGACACAACACAATGCAACAGATGTCTAAAGTTTTGAGGGACCGTGAGATTGGCATGCTGACTGCAGCAATATCCAGCAGAGCTAATTGCCAGAGAATACATTTTAAATGTCTCTACCATAAGCCACCTCCAACTTCGTTTTAGAGAATTTGGCAGTACGTCCAACCGGCCTCACAACCACAGACCACGTGTACGGCGTCATGTGGGCGAGTGGTGTGCTGATGTCAACGTTATGAACAGAGAGCCCCATGGTAGCGGTGGGGTTATGGTATGGGCAGGTATAAGTTACAGACAATGTGGATCTATTGGGGCGGTAAGCAGATTGAAGTGGGTCTAGGGTGGCAGATAAGGTGGAGATTATATGATCCTTGACTAGTCTCTCAAAGCACTTCATGATGACAGAGGTGAGTGCTACGGGGCGATAGTCATTTAGTTCAGTTACCTTTCTTAGGTACAGGGACAATGGTGGCCATCTCGAAGCATACGGGGACAGCAGACTGGGATAGAGAGAGATTGAATATATCTGTAACCACACCAGCCAACTGGTCTGCGCATGCTATGAGGACGCAGCTAGGTATCTTACTCACGCCGGCCACGGAGAAGGAGAGCCCACAGTCCTTGGTAGCGAGCCGCGTCGGTTGCACTGTATTATCCTCAAAGTGGGCGAAGAAGGTGTTTAGCATGTCCGGATGCAAGACGTCGGTGTCTGCGACGTGGCTGGTTTTCCTTTTATAATCCGTCATTGTCTGTAGACCCTGCCACATACGTCTCGTGTCTGAGCCGTTGAATGGAGACTCAACTTTGTCCCTATACTGACGATTAGCCTGTTTGATTGCCTTGCGGAGGGAATAACTACACTGTTCGTATTCTGTCTTATTGCTTTGGTTGAATGCGGTGGTTCGCGGTTTCAGTTTTGTGCGAATGCTCCCATCTATCCACGGTTTCTGGTTGGGGTAGGTTTTTATGGTCACAGTGGGTACAACATCTCCTATACACTTCCTGATGAAATCAGTCACCGTATCAGTATACATGTCGATATTATTTTCTTAAGCTACCCTGAACATATCCCAGTCCGCGTGATCAAAACAATCTTGAAGCGTGGATTCCGATTGGTCAGACTAGCGTTGAATAGTGCCTATAGGAAGGGAGGAGCAAGATGGAGTCGTGGTCAGATTTGCCGAAAGAAGGGCGGGGGAGGGCCTTATATGCATTCCGGAAGTTGGTGTATCAGTGGTCTAGAGTTTTAGCAGTGCGAGTGCTACAATCAATATGTTAATAGAACTTTGGAAGCCTTTTCCTAAAAATGTGCTTTGTTAAAATCCCCAACTACAATAAATGCGACCTCAGAATATATGGTTTCCAGTTTGCATAAAGTCCGGTGGAGTTCTTTGTCGGTCGTCGTAGTATCGGCCTGAGGGGTATAAACGCCTGTGACGGAGGAGAATTCTCTTGGAAGATTTTACGGTTGGCGTTTGATTATGAGGTATTCTAGGTCGGGTGAACAAAAGGAATTGAGTTCAGGCCCTGAAGTCGTATTCCTGGTCGTAATAGTTCTGGTGAGTAACCACCCGCTCTAATATCCAATAGTTCTTCCCGGCTGTACGTAAATGACACAAAACATTTCTTGAGCTAATAATGTAAAAAATAGTACATAAAATAACAAAATACTAAATTCCTAAGAGCTAGTCGCGATGCTGCAATCTCCGTCGGCGCTATCTTAACTTTAAATACCAGCCCTGGGCCAAATACAGTGGGGAGAACAAGTATTTGATACACTGCCGATTTTGCAGGTTTTCCTACTTACAAAGCATGTAGAGGTCTGTAATTTTTATCATAGGTACACTTCAACTGTGAGAGACGGAATCTAAAACAAAAATCCAGAAAATCACATTGTATGATTTTTAAATAATTCATTTGCATTTTATTGCATGACATAAGTATTTGATCACCTACCAACCAGTAAGAATTCCGGATCTCACAGACCTGTTAGTTTTTCTTTAAGAAGCCCTCCTGTTCTCCACTCATTACCTGTATTAACTGCACCTGTTTGAACTCGTTACCTGTACAAAAGACACCTGTCCACACATTCAATCAAACAGACTCCAACCTCTCCACAATGGCCAAGACCAGAGAGCTGTGTAAGGACATCAGGGATACAATTTTAGACCTGCACAAGGCTGGGATGGGCTACAGGACAATAGGCAAGCAGCTTGGTGAGTAGGCAACAACTGTTGGCGCAATTATTAGATAATGGAAGAAGTTCAAGATGACGGTCAATCTCCCTCGGTCTGGGGCACCATGCAAGATCTCACCTCGTGGGGCATCAATGATCATGAGGAAGGTGAGGGATCAGCCCAGAACTACACGGCAGGACCTGGTCAATGACCTGAAGAGAGCTGGGACCCCTATCTCAAAGAAAACCATTAGTAACACACTACGCCGTCATGGATTAAAATCCTGCAGCGCACGCAAGGTCCCCCTGCTCAAGCCAGCGCATGTCCAGGCCCGTCTGAAGTTTGCCAATGACCATCTGTATGATCCAGAGGAGGAATGGGAGAAGGTCATGTGGTCTGATGAGACAAAAATAGAGCTTTTTGGTCTAAACTCCACTCGCCGTGTTTGGAGGAAGAAGAAGGATGAGTACAACCCCAAGAACACCATCCCAACCGTGAAGCATGGAGGTGGAAACATCATTCTTTGGGGATGCTTTTCTGCAAAGGGGACAGGACGACTGCACCGTATTGAGGGGAGGATGGATGGGGCCATGTATTGCGAGATCTTGGCCAACAACCTCCTACCTCCAGTAAGAGCATTGAAGATGGGTCGTGGCTGGGTCTTCCAGCATGACAACGACCCGAAACACACAGCCTGGGCAACTAAGGAGTGGCTCCGTAAGAAGCATCTCAAGGTCCTGGAGTGGCCTAGCCAGTCTCCAGACCTGAACCCAATAGAAAATCTTTGGAGGGAGCTGAAAGTCTGTATTGCCCAGCGACAGCCCCCAAACCTGAAGGATCTAGAGAAGGTCTGTATGGAGGAGTGGGCCAAAATCCCTGCTGCAGTGTGTGCAAACCTGGTCAAGAACTACAGGAAACGTATGATCTCTGTAATTGCAAACAAAGGTTTCTGTACCAAATATTAAGTTCTGCTTTTCTGATGTATCAAATACTTATGTCATGCAATAAAATGAAAATTAATTACTTAAAAATTATACAATGTGATTTTCTGGATTTTTGTTTTAGATTCCGTCACTCACAGTTGAAGAGTACCTATGATAAAAATTACAGACTTCTACATGCTTTGTAAGTGGGAAAACCTGCAAGATCGGCAGTGTATCAAATACTTGTTCTCCCCACTGTATATACAGTGGGGCAAAAAAGTATTTAGTCAGCCACCAATTGTGCAAGTTCTCCCACTTAAAAAGATGAGAGAGGCCTGTAATGTTCATCATAGTTACACTTCAACTATGAGTGACAAAATTTGAATTTGTTTTGCCAGAAAATCACATTGTAGGATTTTTAATGAATTTATTTGCAAATTATGGTGGAAAATAAGTATTTGGTCAATAACAAAAGTTTCTCAATACTTTGTCATATACCCTTTGTTGGCAATGACAGAGGTCAAACGTTTTCTGTAAGTCTTAACAAGGTTTTCACACACTGTTGCTGGTATTTTGGCCCATTCCTCCATGCAGATCTCCTCTAGAGCAGTGATATTTCGGGGCTGTCGCTGGGCAACACAGACTTTCAACTCCCTCCAAAGATTTTCTATGGGGTTGAGATCTGGAGACTGGCTAGGCCACTCCAGGACCTTGAAATGCTTCTTACGAAGCCACTCCTTCGTTGCCCGGGCGGTGTGTTTGGGATCATTGTCATGCTGAAAGACCCAGCCACGTTTCATCTTCAATGCCCTTGCTGATGGAAGGAGGTTTTCACTCAAAATCTCACGATACATGGCCCCATTCATTCTTTCCTTTACACGGATCAGTTGTCCTGGTCCCTTTGCAGAAAAACAGCCCCAAAGCATGATGTTTCCACCCCCATGCTTCACAGTAGGTATGGTGTTCTTTGGATGCAACTCAGCATTCTTTCTCCTCCAAACACGATGAGTTGAGTTTTTACCAAAAAGTTATATTTTGGTTTCATCTGACCATATGACATTCTCCCAATCCTCTTCTGGATCATCCAAATGCTCTCTAGCAAACTTCAGACGGGTCCTGGACATGTACTGGCTTAAGCAGGGGGACATGTCTGGCACTGCAGGTTTTGAGTCCCTGGCGGCGCAGTGTGTTACTGATGGTAGCCTTTGTTACTTTGGTCCCAGCTCTCTGCAGGTCATTCACTAGGTCCCCCCTGTGTGGTTCTGGGATTTTTGCTCACCGTTCTTGTGATCATTTTGACCCCACGGGGTGAGATCTTGCGTGGAGCCTGTAATAAATATTCCTTGATGTCTCTTATTACCAACGCTGTATTACACACATCTTTTAGAATAGCTAATCCTAAAAACACACACACAGATTTAGGAGGGCTGGACTCTGAGGATAAAGAACACTGCCAAGAGCCAATGGGAAGTCGACACCGCCCCTCCATAACAACGACCAGTCAGGAGTGCGAATCTACCAGACTCTACCTACGTCATTTTATTACTATTGCTCTGTATAAATATGTGTGTCACGTGTTTAGAAGGTCTCTTTGTTCCGGACGATTCCCTAAGAACTGAAGGAACGAGCCCGTGCACGAGTTACCAAATATCTTTGCATCAAATAAATCGCTTGATTGAATATCAATACCACCTGGTCTCGAGTTATGACTTGTCTCCTTCTCGAATAGTATTGTTTATCAACAAATTTGGTAGCAGAGGATGGTTTCCTACACTTCTGATTTCGATCCATAGTTAGTTGATGCGAGAGGAGACGGGTCTTTGACGAATTTAAAAGACGGGTGATCTGTTCGCAGGAGCTATCGACAATTCTTCTCACCCCGGGAAACTGATCAACGAGCTCGACTAAATAAGGTAAGCAGAACCTGTTTAATCGAATCTGCAATATTGTATTATAGTATTATCCAAATTTTGATCAGTAGTACTGGGCGTGAGTATGAATTGTTGTTAAAATATCTCTTATAGATGTATTACGAATGCGAAGGCTGATTGCAAAGATATTTGTGTAATAGATATATAGGAAAAAGGTAAAAGAAGTGAGAGTGAAAAAGGTAAAAGAGAAAGTGATAGCCCTGTGTGGGTTGGGGTCTTAGAGAGGAGACCTTCTGGGTTAATTTGAGGCCTACGTGAGAGGAGTTGATAGCGACTCCTACTAACTAGAGAAGTCCTCTGGTACTTGCTACACCAGATGGGAACCCTCTAAACAGTGGGAGGGTAAAGTAAATATAATTGAAAAACAATAGAGAACCCCCAGAGTTCGTGAAATAGTTTCGTCCCGAAAGATCTAGAATTTATTCTAGCCCGGTTGACTTTGTTTAGGGAGGGATCTGTGCGCCTCCAGCGTTTTGGGACTAGTTCCCAGCCCCTGTTTTGAGAGTGCTTGTCTGTACGTACCTTTGAGGGGATACGATCTGTCTGTCTAATTGGGTAAAATAAGTTTCGTCCCGGAAGATCTAGAGTGCTTTCTAGCCCGGTTTTGACTGTGTTTAGGCAAATTGGTGTTTGTGTGTCCCTGCTTCTGTTGGTCTTACCGTATTGTAATGTGTAATATGTAATGTGTGATAATATATAACTATAATAGATAAGGTTTGGCATGCGCTGATTCCACTGACTCTGTACATACTAAATTGGCAATAACGCATTGAAGAATGGCTTCTACATTGTTACCTAAACCCAGATTCATTGACTACTTAGAACAGAAAATACAGGATAGAGCAGGAGGGGAGGAACAGTATAATATCATAAGAAAGGTGTGGATGGAAGTGAAGTTGAGATGGACACAGGGAGGGTATTTTAGCGGGGGAGCACCCACTAAGGGCCAGCTAGTGATGATGGAAGACGGGCTGAAGGAAGCGGTTCAGAAAGGGAAGGAGGAAGAAAGGGAGGGAAACAGAAAATACATGTTCAAGAAGAAAGGGACAAAAATGCTAGAGAAAGCAGAAGCAGAACTAAGAATAGGGGGTTGGGCGATAGAGGAAGCCAGAAGGACGTGGGCGCATAAGAAACCAGATACGATGGGGATTGTGACTGCTGTACCCACAGACACTGAAGATCACACAACCAAGATAAGAGAGGAGGCCTCTCCTCCAACAAACAAAGAGGAACCGACCTCTTTCCCCCCTCCAATGTCTTCACTATACCCAGCGCTACCGGTGGAGCCTCGCCCTCCACCCTACTGCCAAGAACACCTGCAATCAAAGAACCCATTCAGGTCTGAACCACACCCTCCAGCAATGCAGGCCCCAGTGTTCACAATAAAAGGAGGGGAACTGGAGATAGGGGGGGGGTAACCTGATCTGTGAGGATACAGCAGAAGAAGGACAGGGTGAGAAAAGGAGGGGATGTGGATATGGAGGACCCACTAGCTCCACACCTCTGGATCTGAGACCTCACCCTGATTCCATGAATCTTGAACATTTTGCCAGAAGAGAGGACTGGGGTCCACAAGATGGGAGTTACAAGAGCAACAGAGGAGGCTCCCTGTCCATGGGAAACAACCCCAGTGAAGAGGACGAAGGGGGAACCAGACACACCCCTACCAGCATGGAGCTGGTTAATATGCAGAGGCAGGTGAATGAGTCCATAACATTGGCCAAAGCCCTGCTGGAAAAGTCAGATAGGGATGGAGGTACTTTCCATGTAGAGGGAGTAATGTCCGGGAAAGTAACTGATTTAATGGAACCAGTCAGACGCTCGGTCCGACTGGAAAATCTGAGGGAAAAAGGGGTGACACATAGGGGGCACTGGGATTCCAACATGCAGCTGCCACTCAGGCCTGCTGCAGATCCACGATATGAAGAGTACCAGCCATGGAAGATGACTGATTTAACCACTCTGATGGAACAACTCCCCAGCCTACATGGAGGAGCTTCAGCGTGGCTACTGCAACTTCAGACCCTTACATCAGGACTACGTTTGTGTCTGGGAGACATGAAGGCGCTACTGGCCAGAGCAACGGACCATGGCACCATGACATCACTCATAAGAGAGGCAGAGCTGAATACCACGTCTCCCGCGACACCATTGGAATACACACGCCAGGCACTATGGGAAGTGTTGCGTCGGGTGTATCCCACAGAAAGAAACCATGCAACCCTATCCTCTTTCACCATCACTCCAGGGGAACAACCAGCTGCCTATTTGGACAGAGCAAAAACCACGTGGAGAACAGTCCATGAAGAACCATATGATCACACTGAAACCACGCTCAGCATGTGGAAGGAGATGGTGGTAAATGGATGTCCAGGGGAAGTCAAGGTCAAGCTCAGAAACACAGTGGGATTAATGGCACTTCCTCTTCCGCAATTTAACTCTCACACACATCACCATCTCTCCCAATACAATAAGGATAAAGGTGGAGCTGATACTCAAGTCCAGTCACTTCAAGTACAACTGCTCAAACTGCAATTAAAGGAAGCCCTGAAGGGAGACAAATCCAAGAAACAAATGCTGGCTGAACCTGCTGAAGACCTCAGCCACGCTATTAAAGACATTAAAGAAACAGTAACCCAGATGATGCAACAACAACAACAAACTCCGGCAGCACCAACAGGACTGCCACAAACAGCAATGCCTTCACCTGGGCCACTGCATGCTTCAGATTCCTACCCATATTCGTACCCACCGCAGTGGAGACCATCATTTAGAGGTGGGGGACTGACATGTTACAATTGTGGAATTAGTGGCCACATGGCACGAGATTGCAGGCGATCCCTTGCTCTATGGGGTGCAGGGAGAGGTGGATCCCAGCAATGGGGAAGAGGAAGAGGGGGCTGGCAGCAAGGAGGACATCAACCACCACGATATCCTGGACCACCACCCCAGGGACACCCTGCATACAACCATGCATACAACCACCCCAACCCTAATAACCAACAGCAACAAACCGGATTCCAGGGCATGTCAGACGAATACGCCCCATGGCCATGAAGGGGCCCACCATCACCAGACGGGGACGGTTGGGTACTCTTCCCACTGCACACAGAACCAACTGTTCTGTGTCTAGTGGAGGGAGTGCCTCATCAATTTCTGGTAGATACGGGTTGCACCTATTCTGCTATCAGGACCCGTCAACAACTTTCTTCGGAATTCATACAGGTGGTGGGGGTGTCAGGGAACCCCGAAGTACAGCACAAAACTGTTATATTGCATTTTGCATGGGGTAAGTCAGAACTTCAACACCAGTTCCTATATTGCCCCAACTGCCCCATTAACCTACTTGGACGGGACTTGCTATGTAAACTACAATGTTTCATATATCTGACAAACAACGGAGTGGAAGTGTCCACTGGTCCCTTGCCCTCAACGAAAACAAACCCCGTGAAAATTCTCATGTTACCTCTCATGCCAGCTCCGGTACTCTCTGCAACACAAGAAATCTATTGGTTAAGATGCATGACTACAGGGAAAGGAACACCACAGATTCAGTTCCTATTTAACCAGCTGAAAACACAGATATACACCTTACACCCATACAAGACTCCTCTGGCTGAAGTTCACTGTACCCTAAATGTAACAGACAACGACGATGACCCATACACAGAGGACTGGGACGAGAACATGATGGCTCAAACACCATCCATCAGGTGTTGCACGATAGTGTGTGGACAAGAGGGGGTGGCAGCTCCCGTTATCTTGGAACCTCACCTGAAGTCTTGGTATTTGTTAGGGGAAGAGTCAGCTCCTCATGTCACACTAACTGTGGGACATGGTTTCGAGGCACGAAGCCTCGGACCCATGATCAGAAGGGCTTCAAAGCTAGAATGGGAACCGACTCATACAGCTGGGATACTGAAAGCTACCACTGAAAATATGTGGAGAATAATGGACATAGACACAGAAGAACGGTGTCAACCAGAACGACTAACCCTACCAAGACATCATGGGAAACCATACACCGACCACCCTTCTACGGCTGCCCTCATTTCCACCGTGAACAATACCATATGGACCACATCACCGTTTGACGCTGGAACTCTAATAGTCACTCCAGTAACAATCACTCTGAACAATCCCCACCAGCCACCCATATATCGCACCCAGTATCGTCTCAAACCTGAACAAATTCAAGGGATTAAACCGACCATAGCTGGACTGCTGGGGTCAGGTGTGATATACCCGACTGTTTCTCCATGGAACACACCCATCCTGCCAGTACTGAAGGCAGGAGGAGAAACTTATCGTATGGTTCAAGACTTCAGACCTATTAACGATGTCACTACGCCAATTGACTTACCTGTCCCTGACCCCCACATAACCTTGAGTAACTTGTCACCTAAACATCAGTATTTTACAGTGGTAGACTTAGCAAATGCTTTCTTCAGCATTCCACTGGACACAGCGTCACAACCGCTCTTTGCCTTTACCTATGAACATCAACAGTACACGTACTCGGTGCTTCCACAAGGCTACAGGTGCTCGCCGGGAATCTTCAACCACATTCTCAAAACACATCTGGCAGAAGTTCCGGTTCCCAAAGAAGTTGTTCTCATCCAGTATGTAGATGACTTGCTTTTGGCCGCTCCCACCTCTGACCTGTGTCTCCAAATGACCAAAACATTGCTGGACTTCTTGGCAGAAAAGGGGTACAAAGTCAAACGAAGTAAAGTCCAGTCTTGTAGGAGAACCGTACTGTTTCTGGGTCGAGAAATATCCGGAGAAGGTGTTGGCCTCTCAAAAGCCCACAGGGATTCTATTCTACACCATCCACGTCCCATCACCGTCTCAGGTATGCTCTCCTTTCTGGGACTGACAGGATACAGTCGTACACACATACCAGACTACACGGCCAGAACAGAACCCCTGAGGGAAATAGTGCGTCTGGCAGGGGCAAGGAACTTGCATGCCCCGTTGATATGGACACCAGAGGCCTCTGAGGCGTTTGCCCTGTTGAAAACCGACCTCTCGGTGGCAGCTGCACTGACAGCACCTGACTACAAAAACAGGTTCCATTTGGATGTTTCTGAAAAGGAGGGATTCACCTCATCCGTCCTTTTCCAGAAACAAGAGGGGGGGAGAAGAGTGCTGATGTACCACTCCTCAAAATTGGACCGCATTGAACAAGGACAAACAACATGTTCTAGATACGTTGCTGCAGTGGCAAAAGCAATAGAAAAAACAGCACACCTGGTGATGTGTCATCCATTGGAGATTCACACCCATCATGGAGTGGCAGCGTACCTGATGAGCAAACAATTCACGTTCAGCTCTGAGAGAAGAACAAAAATACAGAACAAATGTACACAGTCACATATCACGTTTGTCAACACTGACAAGAATATGGCAGACACACTCAACACAGAAGAAGGCTTACCCCACTCATGCACAGAAAGAGCAGCACAAGAATTGAAGTTAAGACCAGACCTGGAGAACATTCCACATCAAAACCCTGACCTATGGCTGTACACAGATGGTTGTTGCTATAGGGGGGAAGAAGGAAACATAGCAGCCTACGCCGTAGTACAACAACTACCGGATGGATCACATGTCACCCTGGAATCAGCCATTATTCCACAACCTGCATCTGCACAGCTGGCTGAGATCATAGGTTTAACACGAGCATTGGAAAGAGCAGAAGGCAAAATTGTGAATATTTATATCGACTCTGCCTATGCACATGGAGCAGTCCATATTGATGGACCACAGTGGGTAAGAAGAAACTTCACCACCACAGGGAACTTGCCCATCAAACACAAGACACAAATGGAAAAACTGATCAAGGCAGTTCTACTGCCCAAAAGCGTAGCCATCATGAAATGCAGAGGACACCAACAGCGGGAAAACCACATCAGCAAGGGAAATTATGCAGCTGATCAAGCAGCAAAGAAGGCAGGAGGATACACTCCCAGGCAAATGGTAATGCGGGTAGAATCACCTCAACTTGAGTTTACCCCAAATACCATAAGGGAACTGCAATTGGCTGCCGGACCATACGAACATTCAGTCTGGGCACAAAAAGGAGCCGTCAAAGGACCAGACGAACTATGGAGATGTCATGACGGCAGACTGGTAGCCCCTGCAAACCTGTGCCCTGAACTCATAAGAGAAGCACATGGACCCACCCACGAGGGAAAGTTGAGAACGTACCAGAGGGTGTCTTACATTTGGTGGCACCCTCATCTGAAAGACATGACAGATTTGCACTGTGATGAGTGCCATGTGTGTGGGAGTTACAATCCAAAGAAGCCATACCAAACGCCGATGGGAGCCTACCCAGTACCAAATGCTTGCTTTCAAGACATTAGCATAGACTACACAGACATGGGAGCAGACAACGTGGTGGGGAGGAAAAGATACCTGTTGGTAATGGTAGACAGATTTTCAAGATGGGTAGAGGCAATACCAACGGCACGGGAAGATGCCAAGTCAGTAATACAATGGCTACAGACAGACCTAATACCTAGGTATGGGGTCCCTCGACAAATTCGCTCTGACAATGGGTCTCATTTCAGTAACAAACATTTGAGGGAGGTGGAGGAAAGGTTGGGTATTGTGCACAAGTTTGGGTCAGTGTACAGACCACAATCTCAGGGTCTAGTGGAACGCGCAAATCAAACCTTGAAAGCTAAAATTGCAAAGGTATGTGCAGGCTCTAAGTTGACCTGGGTGGAAGCCCTGCCCCTGGCCTTGATGGCTATGAGGTCCTCACCCGGGGCAGGGACCCATCTCTCTCCCCATGAGATAATGACAGGGAGGGCTATGCCTGGTCCACCAAGGGAGGGAGGTCATATGCCCGCCCTTGATGTACAACAAATTGTAATGTCTGATTATGTGAGGAAACTGACGGAACTCTCTGCAGCTCTTTCCACACAGATCCGCAAGGTCCAAGAGGGGGAGTTGCTGGGAGACTCATCTAGTCTGCAGGTAAAAGTTGGGGACTGGGTGAGGGTTAAAGTCCACAAGAGAAAGTGGCTGGAACCCAGGTGGACTGGACCGTACGAAGTGAAGGAGGTTACTTCACACTCTGTCCAGGTCAAAGGTAAATCAGGCGCTCCTTGGCACCACCTGACACATTGCACGCCAGCCCCAACTCCTACAAGAACGTTGACAACCACCAGGGCAGATTTGAGTGCCCTCAATTCGGACTAAAATATATGATTGTTTTAATAAGGAGCATGGTGCTACCAACTCCTCTTCCGTGCCCTAGATCCACCCAGGGGGGCTATCTGACGCCCTGGGGGAGACTAGGGATGTCTGCTACTAAGTTTTTTTCTCTCATGATTTTAATAGGAGGACTTCTTGGCCTTACTGTATGGGGCCTAGACACTTACCAGGGCACTCAGAGTCAGTCAACCACTCCAGTTAACTGTACACACAGTATACAACCCCGCTCTACAACCATGACCCACCCAGAATGTAAAATTGGGGAGATAAGGAGCACCACTCTATGTATACCTAGTAACACATCTGCTTCCGCTCTTCTACTTTGGAAAATTCTAGGTAGCTCCCACCGGGTAGCAAGAAAGGGGTACTTAGCTGAGTCCTATAAGGCATGGGAGTGGTACATGACAATAGGGTTACTACACAGTGAATGGACGTGGAGCAATCTCGTGGCAGAGACAGGAAATGACTGGTCCAGCCATACTACCTCCCGTCCAGGCACTCTGTGGCGACCGCATCTTTCACTAGCAGTCCAGCAGAATGGAATCAAGATTGGGGTCCATCCTGTGCTCAGGACGGGCTGTCAAAACTTCAGGCTGGCACCTTATGTCGGTTGCACCTCCACCCCCGCATTTTGGAAGGTACAGATATGCGTGATTGCCAATGCATCTAATACCCAGGCAATTACAGTAGGAGCAGCCTCATCAGATATAAACTACCAATCTGTTGCCATCCTTACGGCCCCACATACACCAGATGGAGAAATTCACATTGCCACGGGTATCTCAGGCTTTGGAAACAACTGGCTCCTATTAGTAGAGGAGGCTGGCAGAGCGACTAATCACAGTTGTGTGGTATGTATGGGCCCTAGGCCACTGCTTAAGATTGTGCCAGCAGTAATCCCTGTGGAATGTGTGCTTCCTGTGATGAAGTATGACAACCCAGGACCAACCTGTTCAGCTTGGGACAGGGTTTTCCCGTTAGTACAAGCAACTAGACGGAGTCCACTGTTTTCCTCCACTGTAGCGTCGGGTGAGTTCATGTGTGTGAAAATGACCCGAGGTTTACCTGACGTCGGCAGTGTGCCCTCTAACTGGTGTAACCACACTCACAACCCTATTACATCTTTTAAACCTGTTTCTAGGGCCGATGTGTGGTGGTGGTGCGGTGGAGCTCACCTATATGATGGATTCCCTGGGAATGCCACAGGTCTGTGTGCTCTGGTGTCTCTCATTCTTCCCATTTCAGTGTATCCTGTCGTCTTGAAGGACCTGCTGTCTAGCATACAGGAGGAGGAAGGGCGGTCTCGGGACAAACGCTCCCTAGATGGTTTCATGGGAGACCCGACCTATATTGACGCCATAGGAGTCCCTAGGGGGGTTCCTGATGAATACAAATTGATTGACCAAGTTGCTGCAGGTTTTGAGTCCTCAATTTGTTGGTGGTGTACGCTTAATAAAAATGTGGACAGAATAAATTACATTCATTATAATGTTCAAAAATTGGGGAACCTCACCCTTCAAGGGTTTGCTGCTATTCACAGTCAGCTTTCTGCTACTTCTCTTATGGCCTATCAGAACCGTATAGCTGTTGATATGATTTTGGCAGAAAGTGGTAGGGTTTGCTCTATCTTTGGGGAGCAATGTTGCACGTACATTCCCAACAACACGGCGCCGGATGGGAGCTTCACCCTGGCTGTTGAGGGCCTTAGGACCCTAAATGGTAAAATGAAGCGGCACTCTGGGGTGGACACCTCAATGTGGGACTCCTGGATGGATGTTTTTGGTAAATATAAGTCACTAATCTCCTCCATCCTGGTTTCTATCTCAGTTTTCATAGCTATTCTGGTACTGTGTGGTTGTTGTTGCATTCCCTGTGCTCGCTCTTTAGCTACTAGACTTATTACTACTGCCATCATGCCTAGCCAGGCTGACACCGCCCTTATGTGCCCACTATTAGAGATAGTAGATTTTGAACCTACATTTTGGAGTCAGGACGATGCAGTGTAGTTTTTCACGTCTCTTGTGAGACGTGAAGAGGGGGATTTGTAATAAATATTCCTTGATGTCTCTTATTACCAACGCTGTATTACACACATCTTTTAGAATAGCTAATCCTAAAAACACACACACAGATTTAGGAGGGCTGGACTCTGAGGATAAAGAACACTGCCAAGAGCCAATGGGAAGTCGACACCGCCCCTCCATAACAACGACCAGTCAGGAGTGCGAATCTACCAGACTCTACCTACGTCATTTTATTACTATTGCTCTGTATAAATATGTGTGTCACGTGTTTAGAAGGTCTCTTTGTTCCGGACGATTCCCTAAGAACTGAAGGAACGAGCCCGTGCACGAGTTACCAAATATCTTTGCATCAAATAAATCGCTTGATTGAATATCAATACCACCTGGTCTCGAGTTATGACTTGTCTCCTTCTCGAATAGTATTGTTTATCAACAAGCCCCAGATCGAGGGAGATTATCAGTGGTCTTGTATGTCTTCCATTTCCTAATAATTGCTCCCACAGTTGATTTCTTCACACCAAGCTGCTTACCTATTGCAGATTCAGTCTTCCCAGCCTGGTGCAGGTCTACAATTTTGTTTCTGGTGTCCTTTGACAGCTCTTTGGTCTTGGCCATAGTGGAGTTTGGAGTGTGACTGTTTGAGGTTGTGGACAGGTGTCTTTTATACTGATCACAAGTTCAAACAGGTGCCATTAATACAGGTAACGAGTGGAGGACAGAGGAGCCTCTTAAAGAAGAAGTTACAGGTCTGTGAGAGCCAGAAATCTTGCTTGTTTGTAGGTGACCAAATACTTATTTTCCACCATAATTTGCAAATAAATTCATTAAAAATCCTACAATGTGATTTTCTGATTTTTTTTCTTCTCATTTTGTCTCTCATAGTTGAAGTGTACCTATGATGAACATTACAGGCCTCTCTCATCTTTTTAAGTGGGAGAACTTGCACAATTGGTGGCTGACTAAATACTTTTTCCCCCCACTGTATGTTCCAATACTTTCAAATACTTCAGCTGTGCTTGATTTAGTATGTTCGGTACAATGGAACCAATGGAATAGTCCCAGAAATGCAAACTGCATGTACTTGACTTTTGTCTTGATACTGTTCAGAAAGACAACCTTGTTCTGTGGGGAGGCAGTCAGAGGAATGTTATTTTTATTGTCATAGTGATTTTTGAGTTGAAATGCAGCGTTGTGGAATGGAATGAAGGGGCTATTTCACTTCTGGCATCTCTCTTGCTCTCTACATATTGCTTTTGCTCATTCTCTCTCTCTCTCTCACACACACACACACACACACACACACACACACACACACACACACACACACACACACACACACACATTTTATCCCTCACTTTCTCAATTGTTGTTTCCACCCTCTTAAGATCCTGCTTCAGTGCTTCTTTGGGAAGGGCAGCCAAGGAAAGCAGAGCTGGGAAGAGCCTCCTTAAACTCAACCCTTTAGCAACAGGAGACAAAGGCAAGACTGATCCACGTTGTCAGAATACACAGTATATCACAGCATCAGACAAAACAAAAAGTGAGCAGGTAAAATAGGTGCTTATGTCTATCGCATAAACATGCCTCCAATGTGTGTAAGGAGTAGGAAAAGAAGACATTACATGATAGGGGTTAAGCTAGTATTTGATGTCCAAGATTCTTATCAAATCAGCTTTTTTCTATTTAATGGAAACTGTCAACCTGGAGAAAACCAAGGAGAAGTCCATATTAACTACAATGGAACGCAGAAGAGTGAAGACTTCCAAAAATGTTGAACAGGAAGGTGACAGAAACACAATGTCCAAAAACAACCCAGACAGTTGTCTCATTTGTTGCACAACTGTTTGTCTGCACCAATAACCAGTCTCCGCATTCAGCAACCCATCACTCAGCGCCAACCACTGCCTCCATCTTCCATGCAGATGTGGGAAAAACTTCAAAGACTCCAAAGAACAACGGCGCAATAATTAAGTGATAATGCACTAGAAGCCGGTGTTTGTTGTATTTGATACACTGCCGATTTTGCAGGTTTTCCCACTTACAAAGCATGTAGAAGTCTGTAATTTTTATCAGAGGTACTCTTTAACTGTGAGTGACGGAATCAAAAACAAAAATCCAGAAAATCACATTGTATGATTTTTAAGTAATTAATTTGCATTTTATTGCATGACATAAGTATTTGATATATCAGAAAAGCAGAACTTAATATTTGGTACAGAAACCTTTGTTTGCAATTGCAGAGATCATACGTTTCCTGTAGTTCTTGACCAGGTTTGCACACACTGCAGCAGGGATTTTGGCCCACTCCTCCATACAGACCTTCTCCAGATCCTTCAGGTTTCGGGGCTGTCGCTGGGCAATACGGACTTTCAGCTCTCTCCAAAGATTTTCTGATTGGGTTCAGGTCTGGAGACTGGCTAGGCCACTCCAGGACCTTGAGATGCTTCTTACGGAGCCACTCCTTAGTTGCCCTGAATGTGTGTTTCGGGTCGTTGTCATGCTGGAAGACCCAGCCACGACCCATCTTCAATGCTCTTACTGAGGGAAAGAGGTTGTTGGCCAAGATCTCGCGATACATGGCCCCATCCATCCTCCCCTCAATACGGTGCAGTCGTCCTGTCCCCTTTGCAGAATGATGTTTCCACCTCCATGCTTCACGGTTGGGATGGTGTTCTTGGGGTTGTACTCATCCTTCTTCTTCCTCCAAACACGGCGAGTGGAGTTTAGACCAAAAAGCTCTATTTTTGTCTCATCAGACCACATGACCTTCTCCCATTCCTCCTCTGGATCATCCAGATGGTCATTGGCAAACTTCAGACGGGCCTGGACATGCGCTGGCTTGAGCAGGGGGACCTTGCGTGCGCTGCAGGATTTTAATCCATGACGGCGTAGTGTGTTACTAATGGTTTTCTTTGAGACTGTGGTCCCAGCTCTCTTCAGGTCATTGTTCTGGGCTGATCCCTGACCTTCCTCATGATCATTGATGCCCCACGAGGTGAGATCTTGCATGGTGCCCCAGACCGAGGGAGATTGACCGTCATCTTGAACTTCTTCCATTTTCTAATAATTGCGCCAACAGTTGTTGCCTTCTCACCAAGCTGCTTGCCTATTGTCCTGTAGCCCATCCCAGCCTTATGCAGCTCTACAATTCTATCCCTGATGTCCTTACACAGCTCTCTGGTCTTGGCCATTGTGGAGAGGTTGGAGTCTGTTTGATTGAGTGTGTGGACAGGTGTCTTTTATACAGGTAACGAGTTCAAACAGGTGCAGTTAATACAGGTAATGAGTGGAGAACAGGAGGGCTTCTTAAAGAAAAACTAACAGGTCTGTGAGAGCCGGAATTCTTACTGGTTGGTAGGTGATCAAATACTTATGTCATGCAATAAAATGCTAATTAATTATTTAAAAATCATACAATGTGATTTTCTAGATTCCGTCTCTCACAGTTGAAGTGTACCTATGGTAAAAATTACAGACCTCTGCAGGCTTTGTAAGTAGGAAAACCTGCAAAATCGGCAGTGTATCAAATACTTGTTCTCCCTACTGTATATGACTCACCACCTGGATTTGGTCTTATGTAGGTACATTTGAAATGCTGTTTTTTGGGGGGATAAAAGTAGAGACTCAGAACTACAAAATAGTATATCATATACTGCATTTTTTATTAACAATGGGAAAGTAATTCTGCTTTGAAAGTTGATAAACGTGTAAACTCACTTTTGAGAAAATGGTATTTCAATGTTTTGGTATCTAGTGAAGAGCTTTTCTTTGTCTACACCTATTCAGAAACGTTCACAACCTCTTAAGCTTTAGCCCCACCCATCTCGTTTTGCTCTTGGACCGTTAAGAGCACACACTTGATTTATTTACCTCTTGGATAACATCAAAACAGCCTAACCAGTCCTGCTGGCAACAATTTCATTACGCTTTTTTGCCAACGTTTACTGACACCGGCCATATTCAATGGGTGTTGTACACTTTAGCTTAAGACATGTAGCTAGCTAGGTAAACAATGAACCTAGCTAGGTAAACAACATGTAAGATCACACACATCACATAACGTTAGCTAACTCGCCAGCCAGCTAACGTTAGCTAGTTAAACAACAATCAATAACATCATACATGCAACGTTAGCTAGGGAGCCAGACAGCTAACGTTAGCTAGTTAGCAAACAGTACACCTTAGCTTGAAATAAACCCACTTTCGATCAAAATTAGAAACGTGTAATATCTGAAAATGTTGCAAGCTAGACTATCTTACCTGTATACACCATCATGCATGATGCATGCGTCTTCCTGTCACGTCAGATGCCATGCCACGGTTGCCCTTAGTGTGAAGCTGTAATCCGGATACAGGTGTTTTCGCTATCATACTCGAATTCCACTGATTTCTAAACTCGAACCTCCAGAAAGTAGATAGCAACAATTATTCAGCTCCACTTCATGATACATAAATAAAAACAGTTTGACAGGATTACCAACAGACTGACGAGCTCAAATAGACAGAAGCCTTCTATATGGCAGATCAATCCAAACTCCACTCTCTGCATGTCCAGCCCACTCATTATCTCAGCCAATCATGGCTAGTGGGAAGGTTGCTGTCTTATTCTGTGGCTTAACCAACAAGGCTCATAATTTAACAATTGTATTCGTGTTTGATATTAAGGCACATGAATGTTGGAAAATGCATTTCTTCCAAATACATTTAGATTTTCACAAAAATGAACGTTCAAATGGCTCCACTGTGAAGTCGTGACTTGCGACATACGCCTAGTTTCCTGAAATGGGTCACATATTGGCACGTGCCAATATATACAATAAACTGTCACGTCTAGTCGTGTCACAGATGTGTGAAATGAATGACCAAGGTGCAGCGCTATTGAAGTTCGGCATACTTGAATTATTACAAGAACTGGGAAAACAATATACAGAGTAAATAACTACCGGAACGTGCGTGTGAGTTCAAGAGGAACTGATACAAAACAATGATCCACAAAACACAGGTGAAAAGCAATTAACCTATATAGGATCCCCAATTAGAGACAATGCAGTGCAGCTGCATTTGACCAAACTCAAACTAAACCGAGAGTTCACTAGAACTCTCTAGTCAGGATAACAGGCCCTAACATAGAGAGACATCTCGGGACACTAATCCTGACAGTAGGAGGGGGTCAGGAAGGTGCACTGGCATTGGTGGAGGCTCCGGACCCGGCGCAGGACTGGGTGCCGGGACAGGTGGCTCCGCCGCCGGCGCAGGACTGGACGCCGGGCTGAGAACCGGCACTGGAGCTACCGGGCTGGGAACCGGAACTGGAGCTATGGACTGGGGCTCGCCACCAGCACTCTGGTGCGAGGCGCCGGCACTGGCAGTACCGGATTGGGAGTCGCCACCAGGACTCTGGTGCGAGGAGCTACCTGGCCACCAGCACTCTGGAACGAGGTGCCGGCACTGGAGGTACCTGACTAGGAACCAGCACCAGGATGGGCTTTGAACCCGGAGCTGGTCTACTCCAAACTCAGAGCTGGACTGTACGCCGGTAAAAACTGGGCACCGGTGCTGAGGGAGGCTCCGACCTCGGAGAGGAGCTGTCGACCCGTCCCGGACCGGGTTCCGGCACTGGAGCGGGGATTGCGACCGGTCCCGGGCTGCGCACTGGCGGAGACCATTACGCGCACCTACACTTAATCATGAGGCACACCTGGACTCCACTTATTACCTCCCCTTTATCTGGCACTCCCTTAGCTTCATTCCCCAGATAGTATTATTTCTGTGTTTCATGTCAAGACCCAATGCTTATGTTGTATCTGTCCATGTTCGTTGTTTTATTAAACTTAACTCCTGCACCTGCTTCTTGACTCCCAGCGCCTTTGTTACAGAATACTGCCTTAAAAAATGGAAGCAGCAGGAAATCCGAACATCTACCAGACGGTCAACGAGCAGGGATACCTACTTCGTCAACACCACGACCAGCTGGCAAAAGTGGGGACGGCTATGGAAAAGGTTCTTTGCAGTGTTCAACGTCTCAAACATACCTGAGAGGTGTTGCCTTCAACTAGTTGGAGGTACTCTACCACCAGTCGACTCAGCGAGACATTACACCAGCCCATTCAGCAACATGCCCAAGTCAGTGATGCCCGTTTGTACCTCCCGGATAAATATGACGGCACCCCATATAAATGCTGTGGCTTCCTACTACAGTGCTTCCTCTACTTTGCGGCAGGTCAAATCAAATCAAAGTTTATTTGTCCTGTGCGCCGAATACAAAAGGTGTAGACTTTACAGTGAAATGCTTACTTACAAGCCCTATCCAACATTGCAGTTTAAGTAGAAAATAAGTTTGTAAACAAGAGACGTAAAGAAATAACAAACAGTAAAGAAAAAAATATATATATATACAGGTGGTATATACAGGTGGTACCAGTACATAGTCAATGTGCAGGGTAGAGTAAAGTTAAAGTGACTATGCATAGATGATAAAGAGAGTAGCAGTAGTGTGAAGAAGAGGGGTTGGGGGGGTGGGGGGAGGGGCACAGTGCAAATAGTCAGAGTAGCCATTTGATTAGCGGTTCAGGAGTCTTATGGCTTGGGGGTAAAAGCTGTTGAGAAGCCTTTTGGGCCTAGACTTGGCGCTCCGGTACTGCTTGCCATGCGGTAGCAGAGAGAACAGTCTATGACTGGGGTGGCTGGAGTCTTTGACAATTTTTAGGGCCTTCCTCTGACTCTAACTGTTATAGAGGTCCTGGATGGCAGGAAGCTTGGACCCAGTGATGTACTGGGCCATACGCACTGCCCTCTGTAGTGCCTTGCAGTGATGCAGCCAGTCAGGATGCTATCGATGTTGCAGCTGTAGAACCTTTTGAGGATCTGAGGACCCATGCCAAATCTTTTCAGTCTCCTGAGGGAGTATAGGCTTTGTCGTGCCCTCTTCAAGACTGTCTTGGTGTGTTTGGACCATTCTAGTTTGTTGGTGATGTGGACACCAAGGAACTTGAAGCTCTCAACCTGCTCCACTGTAGCCCAGTCAATGAGAATGGGGGTGTGCTCCATCCTCCTCCTTTTCCTGTAGTCCACAATCATCTCCTTTGTCTTGATTACTTTGAGGGAGATGTTGTTATCCTGGCACCACACGGACAGGTCTCTGATCTCCTCCCTATAGGCTGTCTAATCGTTGTTGGTGATCAGGCCTACCACTGTTGTGTCATCTGCAAACTTAATGATGGTGTTGTAGTCGTGCCTGGTCGTGCAGTTGTGGGTGAACAGGGAGTACAGGAGGGGACTGAGCACGCTGATCCCCGGTGTTGAGGATCAGGGTGGCAGATGTGTTGGACCTACCCTTACCACCTGGGGACGGCCCGTCAGGAAGTCCAGGATCCAGTTGCCGAGGGAGGTGTTCAGACCTAGGATCCTTAGCTTGGTGATGAGCTTTGAGGGCACTATGGTGTTGAACGCTGAGCTGTAGTCAATGAATAGCATTCTCACATAGGTGTTCCTTTTGTCCAGGTGGGAAAGGGCAGTGTGGAGTGCAATAGACATTGCATCATCTGTGGATCTGTTTGAGCAGTATAAAAATTGGAGTGGGTCTATGGTTTCTGGGATAATGGTGTTAATGTGAGGCATGACCAGCCTTTCAAAGCACTTCTACGGGTCTGTAGTCATTTAGGCAGGTTACCTTAGTGTTCTTGGGCACAGGGACTATGGTGGTCTGCTTGAAACATGTTGGTATTACAGACTCAATTAGGGACTTGTCAGTGAAGACACTTGCTAGTTGGTCAGCGCATGCTCGGAGTACACGTCCTGGTAATCCGTCTGGCCCAGCGGCCTTGTGAATGTAGACCTGTTTAAAGCTCTTACTCACATCGGCTACAGAGAGCGTGATCACACAGTCATCCGGAACAGCTGGTGCTCTAATGCATGACTCAGTGTTGCTTGTCTCGAAGCGAGCATAGAAGTAGTTTAGCTCGTCTGGTAGGCTTGTGTCACTGGGCAGCAGTGCTTCTCTTTGTAGTCTGTAATGGTTTGCAAACCCTGCCACATCCAGCGAGCGTCAGAGCCGGTGTAGTACGATTCGATCTTAGTCCTGTATTGACACTTTGCCTGTTTGATGGTTCGTCGGAGGGCATAGCGGGATTTCTTATAAGCTTCCGGGTTAGAGTCTCGCTCCTTGAAAGCGACAGCTCTAGCCTTTAGCTCAGTGCGGATGTTGCCTGTAATCCATGGCTTCTGGTTGTGGTATGCCGGAGGACCTGCCTTCGCTCACCTTCTGGTTCCACGTCTATTGAGAGTCTGGGTAGCGCCCACCAGCCTCCAGCCTATCCCTCCCTTACTCTTGGCCACGTGTGTGGCCATCTGGCAGGCTTTGGAGAGGGAATCTTCACCCTCTACCTGCCCTCCTCAACGCATCTACATCCCCTCAGAGGTAAGGGATATGTTGTTGACCTTGGCGCACACATCCCTCACCACTGGAACCCAGGTATCACTCGCACTATTAACTCCATTTCGGAGAAATACTGGTGGCCCAGCTTGCCGCAGGACGCGGCTCACTATATCAACTCATGCTTAGTATGTTCCCAACCGAAATCCCTCTGGGCACGCTCCAGCAGGGAAGCTGGCTGATTAGTCTATATAGAACAGCATTACTTAATCCTGTTCCTGGTGTCATGACTCTCCTCTTTGGGGATCTAAGGTATCAGATCATCTTGGCAAATGGGAAATCTTGGAGGAGGGTAATTGCACTCCTGCTCTCCAGTATTACTAAAGGCATGTCTTTTTCCCAGAATACTTTTGCCACCCAAACCTTTTATGTCCAATAAGTGAACATTGGAACATTATTTCTATAAGCTAAATGTGGGGAATGATGACAGTTGACCTAAAGAATAATCATGTCATATTGTTTATTGTTTTGTGATGTCATTAAGGATTGTATCAAGAAATAACTTTAATTGGGAAAGTATACACATTCTGTCAAGTCTTCATCCAATACGTTGTGTATAAAAAATTAAATATAAAGATAGGAATGATTTTAGATTTCTAATGAGATAATTGTTTTTCATATAAACTATGCACAGTCAGTAGCCAAGGCCCAAGTGAGCTCAGAGATCTTGTCGGCGTGATGGAACTCCCCCTTTTTACCCGAGGCTTGAAAGACAAATTCACATCACACCAAAAGACGTGGAGCTGTGGCTACACGGCTGAAAAGGGTTAGAACTTTTAACCTCAACCAGAAGTGAAGAACTAGACCAGAACATTGACAGTCTGTAGCTATGCATGTGCTCTAGAACTAAAGACACGAGGTGGAGAGGAGAAAATCCCATCTGAAGTATCTGTTCTATTTGAATACTCCACTACCAGACCAAGACAACTAAGAAGAAGGATATTGTGACCTCTGGTGGACAAGCAGAGCCTTACAATGAAGCGGGACACTACAACTTCCCCATAGAAGGATTGATTGGTTTCAACAGAGACAACGAACAAAGACATATACACATAAATACATTCATGATCTCTTACCCAAACGGGCGGTGGTTCGTGTGTAGAGTAAATTATTACTTTGAGGGTAGTTTCCAAATGTGTGTGTATCCTGTGTTATCATTTAGTTAGTTAGTAAATAAATAATTAAACCAATTTGTGTGGTACGGAATGATCAGTAAAGCTGGGGTCCTTGAGGATCCAAGGAGTATGCGACGTTCAGAATGAGACTGATATGAGGTATAATTAATAAGTGACTGTAAACTCTTTAAGAGTTTAATTCGGGAGATAACTCTATAAACTCTATAACTCTATAAACAACTTCTCCCGTGGTGCCCCAAATTCCTAATGAGTTAATTGTTACATTATTAATTGAATTAGGTAATAATTAAAAATAGTTGATTCAAGTCACAACATATTGGTGCCCCCTGTGAGGAATCTAAGACAGAATTAGGCCTTACTGTTTTTTAATTTTTTATTTAACGTTTATTTAACTAGGCACTGTTGAATTCAGTCTATATGAATTGTGCAGCATATTACGTTATACACCATTAGAGCTGTAGGCAGGATTTGTTGTTGATGTGTGTGTGTGTGTGTGTGTGTGTGTGTGTGTGTGTGTATGTGTGTGTGTGTGTGTGTGTGTGTGTGTGTGTGTTTCCCTTTGAACAAGATACTAGAGGTTGCTTCTGGTGTTTATCTGACGAAGTCAGTGTGTAGGGTGAATTACTGAATGCCTACAAACCAGGACATATGGGCCGGCCGATTTAGGTATTTTGAGAAATACACTCGTTGGGAAAAAACAAAGTACTATTTATGACTCTCACGTTTCAGGAGCAAGTAGATTCAGTCATGATTAAGTTCTAGAGCAAGGACATATTATAGAAATTATAGTAGATATATTTGTTTGACCGAAGCGGAGTTATTATCTCTCCATCTTTTGCGTTTCAGTAGAGTGAGTAGATCACAGCGTGTTTTTCTTTTATGTTACCGGTAAAACATTGGTAGTGAAGAAAACGCTGATGGGGTTTATATGTGAGACGTCATTAGTAAACAAGTGTCTGTGTTATAGGGGACTCTGCTGTGCTGGAAGTGAGATTCCTGTACAAATAAGGCCAGCTGTGCACTAGATGCTAAGCTAACAAAAGGAGAGAAAACATAATTTCCTTTGTTCATAGTGAAATCCCGTGTCTTGGGCGACAGAAGTTCCACCTCCTCCCATTTGATTTCAGCTTTCTACAGCCAGAAGAATCGGCAGTACTCACAGAGCAAGCACAGCTTTTGAGGCATCAAAAGAGCCCTGACATCTCGGTTTTGAAGTTTGAACAGGAGCACTCACTCCAGTTAGAGGGTGCGTTATCAGGTATTGGAGTGTTGAGAGATGACGCACAGCAACGGTTTCTACCACGAAACCACAATACCAATATCCAACGCTGTCAAAATAACTGTAAAATACGTCGCCAGCGAAACGACTAACGCTACAATCAACCTGATTGCTACGTTCCTGCACCCAACCCACACAAAGTGTCAGAGCACAAGGGTAACAAAGAAAAATGTGAGAAAGGGGAAATAGACAAGTCACTATGACTAGACGGCCCACCAGAATTAACACCCTTAGCAAGGACGTAAAGAATTAACTTACTGTTATCGATATAACACATAACGTTATCTTTTAGAATTTATTTTGGGAGATGGTAACTCTATAAACAACTTCTCCCGTGGTGCCCCAAATTCCTAATGAGTTAATTGTTACATTATTAATTGAATCGGTTAACAATTAAACATAGTCAGTTGATTCGATAAATAACAGTCATCACATTAATGAAAGTCACGTCATCACATTGGGGACCAAAAGTGTTAACAATCAGTTGTGTAGTGCTAATGCAAAAACAGTTCATCTTCCTCCACTGTCCCTGTCCCAAACTGGGCACCCACCTGTGATCCTCTGCTGGCAAACACACGTGACCATCCTCCTTGACAATGTGTCAACGGTTTCAGCCCCCAAAAAGGTACCAATTGGATGTCTCCATCCGCAACATGTCAAGCTAGCTGTGGAGTTAGCTTAGGCACATATTTTATTCAATTTGAAGTCAAAAAACTAAAACACAATTCATATTCACAGATGTAGCAGACATAAATAAAAAATAAAACAAAACAAACAACACATTTGCAGCATTACTATTAGTATAATTGTGACAAATGAAGGTTCCGCACCACCTCCCTCGCACCACCAGAGGGAGACATCACCCAAATACTAACTGTTTATCATTTGGACTTCATCTCCCATAGGCCCTCATTCCTGAGACTAATTACACACACCTGCAGTTCATTACACACACACTACTTAAGCACACCATTTTCACAGTATCAGTGCGAAGTCTTGTTTTGCCCTGGTGAACTTTTCTGAGCGTTTATTCCTGTTAATAGTATTTTTCCCGTTTTTGACTTGGACTGTTTCTCATACCCTTGATTCATTGCTACCTGCCCTGACCTTTGCCTGCCTCTTGGACTCTGTTAGTTTGCTGCCTGCCCAGACCTTGCCTGCCTTTTGGACTCTGTTAGTTTGATGCCTTCCCAGAACTCTGCCTGTCTTTGGAATTTGCATGTTTGCTGCCTACCCTGACCTCGGCCTGTTCCAGTTTACGCTATCTCTATTGTATCTTTTACTGCTTGTGAGTCTGACTTGCAATAAACTGCAGATGGATCCTCACTCCGCTGACGCTTCATTACAATAATAATTAAATTAGTTATTTTTATTAAGATAGTGCCAAGGAAATGGACTCAAAAATGTGGATATAATTTCCATGCAATCCAATATAAGGTTAATGCATATTTCATGGAAAGAGCTGGTGTTCATGTACACTCAGTGTATATGATGGAGTGAAAGGACAAAGGTGTTTTGCCAGAAAGTTGTTTTCATTGCAAGTTAAAGCGTACTGTTAGCTAGGTGACTAACATTTTTCGTAACCACGGCATTCAAACATGGCTGCAATGAAAACTAATGGGACTGTAAGCTACGTTTCTATTCAAGCGTTGATTGACATAAATGACCAATAGTATTTGAGAAAATATGGAAATATTGACCCCTCTGACGCTGTACGTTACATCGTGACCTGTCACGACATCATGTACGGCACACATTATGCAACTCATAATGTGCTGTACAGCGTCTTTCAACCAGGGGTAGCGCTTCTCTTGTAGATTAAAAACATGCTTAACCATGTACAAGAAACCATTATTAATTTTAGTTTAAATGAGCATTAGTATAAATTTTATTATGGCTAATATTAAACTAATGTTCATGAGTAGGGTGCTAATAGCAAAGGGGGTCATCAATAACACAAACACTGAACCAATCAATAATGAATTGCATAAGACTTTGATGTGCAGAATCTTAAAAAGAATACCACTGTGCCAACCTCTGATCTGCATTTACACAAGCAAACCCATCACCTGCTGATGTAGTAGAAAAAACTCTTCTTCTTACTAAAAAATAAAAGCACTTCTGGAGTTTGTAGAAGAAAGATAGACTTTATTGCAAAAAGACAACGAAGCCGAGTGTCCTGCAGGAACCACTCCCCTGCAGGAACCACACCCGTACATCTCTAAGTTTTTGGCTTATGTACAAGTTTTGAAATGTTTATTCATAAGACACAGTTATCACAGCTCCACCCATTCTATTCTCCTCCAACCTGGTCTCAAAACTCCTGATGCTACTTCTCGCTTTCTCCTTATTTGGAGATAACATTGGCACAGAATACATGTCTAGTTCTAAGTCAGGAAAATGGGAGGTACACAGGAAGCCTTTACCCCTGGGGGAGTCTCCTGACTCTGGTAACATTCCCCTGGTCAAAGGTCAACCTGCTGAGTGGTAGGGGGTTGCCTACACCCTACTCTCATCTGCTGAGGACAAAGAGATCTTGTTTCTGCTTTAAAACATACCAAGCTAAGTATATTCAGGGAGCTATAAGGAATTGGAAATTATACAATAACTATAAAGAATTGGAATTTACACAATACTGACAAAGAGCTTTAGTTGTTTTGCTCTCACGTTTGCTGTGTTAACGTTTTGAAATACTTTTGCTATGCCAATAACGCATGTCAACAACTCATGTTCTAAATTCTCACGTCTGCTATTGTTTGCAAATGAAGAAAATTAAACGGCACTCCCGAAAAGACAGCATGTCATCAAACTGTAATAGTTCAAATCAAATCAAATGTATTTATAAAGCCCTTTTTACATCAGCCGATGTCACAAAGTGCTATACAGAAACCCAGCCTAAAACCCCAAACAGCAAGTAATGCAGATGTAGAAGCACGGTGGCTAGGAAAAACTCCCTAGAAAGGCAAAACCTAGGAAGAAACCTAGAGAGGAACCAGGCTCTGAGGGATGGCCAGTCTTCTTCTGGCTGTGCCGGGTGGAGATTATAACAATTCATGGCCATTAAGGCCAGTTCTTTCTCCAAGATGTTCAAATGTTCATAGATGACCACCAGGGTCAAATAATAATAAAAGTAGTTGTGGAGGTTGCAACAGGTAAATACATCAGGAGTGAATGTCACTTGGCTTTTCAGTGCAATAGAGCGCAGGTGCGGTAGAGAGAGAGCGAGATGAAAACAGCAGGTCTGGGAGGCACGTCCAATGAACAGGTCAGGGTTTCATAACCGCAGGCAGAAGAGTTGAAACTAATAGTTATGAACTATCTGGAATTCTTTTGACCATTGGTTTTCCTGTAAACAGGTATTGACAGGAGGCACGAGTGCTCTTCCTCAGGCTCCTCCCTGCCTTCACCTCCTCATTAGCAGCCTGTAGCTGTTCGGGGGTGTACCGGTGCCTTTTCATGGGCTCTTGTTGGGCCTTTCCCTTTCCAGACATTTCCTGTCATAATACAATTAAATGTTTATTTTATTTTATTTATCGTGCCTTGGAAATGGACTCACAAATGTGGACATCATTTCCATGTAATCCTACATAACGTTATTGCGTGTTTCATGGAAAGAGCAGGTGTTCATGTACACAGTGTATATGATGGAGTGAAAGGACAGAGGTAAATTGGTGTTACAATTGTTGTTAGTTGTTATATTTATTTTTTTAATTAATATTCTTGCTTTATACAGTCATTTACTTCAAGTAGTTTATACAAGTATTTATCTCGTGCTATTGGAAGTTATAATATTAACCCTAATCATTCTGATGCTTTGTTCATTATACTATATGGTAACACTTTACCTGAAGTGTACATTAATTAATATGTAACTAAATAGTCATAAATGTATTTATAACATAGTAGTTACATGTTATTACTATGTAAATACCCTGCAATTACACTGTAATAAGGGTTTAGCAGTATAAATTATTACACAAGTGGAACATGGACATGTAATTACAAATCAGCTTGTCAGAGGTTATTCCACAAGCATAATTGCTCATGATTTATGTATATGTAATTACAAGATGTCTTGTTCCAAATGTAACTAACATAATTTGTAATTACACTTTTGCAGTCTCCTGTGTAGCACCATGTTAACAATGCATCCTAATATGTAACTACATAAGTCACTACCACCAAAATAAGCTAGGCTAGGACTACCTCAGCTGTTGTAACAATGCACACCCTTTCCTTAACTACAGCTTCAGTTCGTATTTCCATATTATTTGGCTTAAAGGATGCACTGAATAAAATGTAAGAGCATTGTCTTTACAATGGATATGCATGTGACTATAATGTACCTACCCAGGAGCAAGCAACTCAATGTAAATTGAAACATATAATGTTATTACCTTTGTAAATACCGTATGCCTGCCTTTGAAAGGGGATTTCATGTTTATTTCCCTGGCTTCAAAGGTGTAACGTAATTGAAATGTTGTTCAAAATAATATAATTGATTATGTTAATGTAGGTACTCATGAGCAGGCAGCTTCAAGTAAAGTGAAACACAATAGGGTAAACTTTTTAATTACAATCATTGGGAAAATACACTTCAATGTAGAATAAATGTTGTTACAGCACCTGTAAGTGTACTTACATATACAGCGGGTGAAATAAGTATTGAACACGTCACCATTTTTCTCAGTAAATATATTTCCAAAGGTGCTATTGACATGAAAGTTTCACCAGATGCTGGTAACAACCCAAGTAATCCATACATACAAAGAAACCAAAACAAATAAGTTCAGAAATTAAGTTATGTGTAATAATGTGAAATGACACAGGGAAAAAGTATTGAACACATGAAGAAAGGGAGGTTCAAAAAGGCATGGAAAGCCAAGACAACAGCTGAAAACTATCAGTAATTAAAAAGCAATCCAGCCCCCTGTCAGTGCAAATTAATATCAGCTGGTTCAGTCCCAACTGATGGCCTACAAAAAGGTCTCATTGCCAAGGTGTCACACAAGACACATCTCATGATGGGTAAAAGCAAAGAGCTGTCTCAAGACCTTCGCAACCTAATTGTTGCAAAACACAATGATGGCATTGTTTATAGGCGCATTTCTAAGCTTCTGAATGTTCCAGTGAGCACTGTTGGGGCCATAATACGGAAGTGGAAAGACAATCATTTCACCATAAATATGCCTCGACCAGGTGCTCCTCGCAAGATTTCTGACAGAGGAGTGAAAAGAATAATCAGAAGAATTGTCCAAGAGCCAAGGACCACTTGTGGAGAGCTTCAAAAAGACCTGCAATTAGCAGGTACTGTTGTCTCAAAGAAAACAGTAAGTAATGCACTCCACTGCCATGGCCTGTATTCACGCTCACCACGCAAGACACCATTGCTGAAAAAAAAGCATGTTGAAGCTTGTTTAAAGTTTGCTGCACAACATTTGGAAAAGTCAGTGAAATACTGGGAGAATATAGTGTGGTCAGATGAGAGCAAAATTTTACTGTTTGGATGTCATAATACACACCATGTTTGGAGGAGAAATGGCACTGCACATCACCCTAAAAACACCATACCAACAGTGAAGTTTGGAGGTGGGAACATCATGGTGTGGGGCTGCATTTCAGCAAATGGTACTGGCAAACTTCACATAATTGAAGGAAGGATGAATGGGCAACCTAATTGTTGCAAAACATAATGATGGCATTGGTTATAGGCGCATTTCTAAGCTTCTGAATGTTCCAGTGAGCACTGTTGGGGCCATAATACGGAAGTGGAAAGACAATCATTTCACCATACATTTGCTTCGACCAGGTGACTGTGTATGCGACATGAGCACAGCTAGTCCTTTCCAGGTAAGCAAAAGCATTCATTCATGATCACATTTTGTCAGAAATGTAATGCCTGTGTAGATTAATCCCTGATTGTTTTAGGTTAGGTCATCTTTATTATCCCTGAGTGGCAATTTGATGCACAAATTCTAGTGACTCCTGTGGTGGGCAAAAGTTATTATTTGTAAGGAAAATTTGCACAAACTGGCACATTTTCTGGCTGGTGCTTGCATTGCCTTAGTTGTTGTTGTTTTTTGTTTAATTGAATTTAATGTTTTAAATGGCTGCATACCTGATCTGCAGAAACACTGGGGAAGTGCTTGGGCTCTCTTTGAAGAAAGAAGTTTGTCCAGCTCAGTAAAGCCTCAACAATGAAATGGGCTGCTTCTATGTTAATTAATGAGGAGGCGGAACACACCTGAATTCTAACTGTTGTTAGAAAATAAAAATTGTTAGAAAATAATTGAAAGATAATTAGCAGGCAGCGCGTGTTAATAGTCCTGCTGCGTAACGTGCATTCTAACAAATCACGTTGGTGCGACCGTTAGAGATATTTTGAACTCACGTGAAAAGGTTAACTTGTCAACAAGTTAACTAATTATATTTTAGATCTCCAACTTAACCAAAAAAAAATAATAATGTATTAAGCCAGTGGCTCAGATGGAACCGTCCTAGCAATAGATACATGTCCTTAAAATGTTGATTTCTGGTTGCATTGTCAGCAATAGTACTTTTGTAAGACAGTACATTTTACAAACTAATATAACATTCAACCTTAAAATGAGTAACATATCCATGGCCACATTTTGAGGTTACTGTAACTATACTGTATATAGCTTTTTTATGTAATCACATAAAGCATGCATGTTCAAGATCCAGGTCATTTGGTTCTGCTTTTAGATGAAGCACAGTGATAACACAATCTGTTGTATAAATAAATAAACAAAATATCTGACATTGCATTCCCATTTGAACTTTGCTGTGCTTTTAGATGGTTGAACTCATAGTGATAACACATTGGAAATTCAACAAACTTTTGGAGTGGGTGAATATGGGTTGTAATCTCATTGATCAACGTTTCAACTAAAATTTCCCAATTATCCATGTTGAAATGACTTAGTGTGCCCTGAGGGATTTCACCTCCCTTTTGAAAAAAATCAAATATACCCATTGACATGAAGCAAATGCTTTTCTTCCATGTTAAATACACATGTTTGTCATTAGAAGTTGGAGACAGGGAGAGAAAGCTCACAAGAGTTTAGGAGGTGGGTGAATTGACAATAATGCATTTCATGTGCGCCCAGTGTCCTTGTATAAACCCAGGCTCAGCAACCCGACCGGGAGGCAATGAGAGCCACAGTCCCCCCTCTCTGGATCCAGCCCTGGATCCCTCATTCCCACAAATAACTAACTCTGCCACTGTGATAATCAACAAGGAAAACACACATTTGCATAACGCAGCCGGAGGAGAAACATATTTAAATGATAAACACTTTATATGACCACCTGACATAATGATGTGCAATAGCCTGTGCAGTGCAAAAGATATAAAATCAAAACTGTGCAAATCATAAAACACAAACATTCATAGCGCCATAAACAGTAACATGCTGTAAACACAAGCAGTACCAAAGGCAATGAAAGGCACATAGAGAGATTATCAATGTGGAAGCAGTTACTATCTCTCCTCCAGTCGGCCAAGTTCACATATCATGGATGGTGTTTTGGCTTTAAGTGTCAGTATAAATTTGAATTTGTGTGCATTGCAATGGCTTCGGTGACCTCTGGCACAAGGTCGCCATAAGGAGGAGGAAACCACCCTTCACTCGGTCATGATGTCTTTATTTAAAGGATCCTGTCTAAAGAACGATTTATTCCCGAGATAATATCAATATGCTGTTCTTCACTGTTTCAACGCACCCCTACCAACCTCACACACTTGTCTCCCACGCAAGCAACCCACAAACGCAGATAGGGCTGCGGCTAAAAGGTGAAAAGTTCTCAGAACAGGTTCTCAGAAAGAAAATTGGAAGACATTTCTGAGACATTAAAAGTCATAAGGCTTACACCTTTTGACAGGTGATAATTTCCTCTGTGAGCATACGCCTAGTATCTGTCTTTCTTTTAAACAGAATCCAAGTCCAAATCCTTTGCTTCGTTTTATTTGTCTTGGACTGAGCAGTGATGGAACTCCAGTTAAAATGACACTCATGGAGTGTCAGGCTCTGGCCATACAGAAGCCTATTTGCTTCTCTATGCAGCTATGGTCAGAGTCTGACAGTGTCTTTCTTTTCTGTTTCTGTGTGGGTTTTGGGTTGGATCCCTAATTAGAGGCAGCTGCACCGCATTGTCTCTAATTAGGGATCCTATATACAGTGGGGAGAACAAGTATTTGATACACTGCCGATTTTGCAGGTTTGCAGGTTTTTGCATGTAGAGGTCTGTAATTTTTATCATAGGTACACTTCAACTGTGAGAGACGGAATCTAAAACAAAATCCAGATAATCACATTGTATGATTTTTAAATAATGAATTTGCATTTTATTGCATGACATAAGTATTTGATCACCTACCAACCAGTAAGAATTCCGGCTCTCACAGACCTGTTAGTTTTTCTTTAAGAAGCCCTCCTGTTCTCCACTCATTACCTGTATTAACTGCACCTGTTTGAACTCGTTACCTGTATAAAAGACACCTGTCCACACACTCAATCAAACAGACTCCAACCTCTCCACAATGGCCAAGACCAGAGAGTGTAAGGACATTAGGGATACAATTGTAGACCTGCACAAGGCTGGGATGGGCTACAAGACAATAGGCAAGCAGCTTGGTGAGAAGGCAACAACTGTTGGCGCAATTATTAGAAAATGGAAGAAGTTCAAGATGACGGTCAATCTCCCTCGGTCTGGGGCACCATGCAAGATCTCACCTCGTGGGGCATCAATGATCATGAGGAAGGTGAGGGATCAGCCCAGAACTACACGACAGGACCTGGTCAATGACCTCAAGAGAGCTGGGACCACAGTCTCAAAGAAAACCATTAGTAACACACTACGCCATCATGGATTAAAATCCTGCAGCGCACGAAGGTCCCCCTGCTCAAGCCAGCGCATGTCCAGACCCGTCTGAAGTTTGCCAATGACCATCTGGATGATCCAGAGGAGGAATGGGAGAAGGTAATGTGGTCTGATGAGACAAAAATAGAGCTTTTTGGTTTAAACTCCACTCGCCGTGTTTGGAGGAAGAAGAAGGATGAGTACAACCCCAAGAACACCATCCCAACCGTGAAGCATGGAGGTGGAAACATCATTCTTTGGGGATGCTTTTCTGCAAAGGGGACAGGACGACTGCACCGTATTGAGGGGAGGATGGATGGGGCCATGTATCACGAGATCTTGGCCAACAACCTCCTTCCCTCAGTAAGAGCATTGAAGATGGTTCGTGGCTGGGTCTTCCAGCATGACAACGACCCGAAACACACAGCCAGGGCAACTAAGGAGTGGCTCCGTAAGAAGCATCTCAAGGTCCTGGAGTGGCCTAGCCAGTCTCCAGACCTGAACCCAATAGAAAATCTTTGGAGGGAGCTGAAAGTCCGTATTGCCCAGCGACAGCCCCGAAACCTGAAGGATCTGGAGAAGGTCTGTATGGAGCAGTGGGCCAAAATCCCTGCTGCAGTGTGTGCAAACCTGGTCAAGAACTACAGGAAACGTTTGATCTCTGTAATTGCAAACAAAGGTTTCTGTACCAAATATTAAGTTCTGCTTTTCTGATGTATCAAATACTTATGTCATGCAATAAAATGCAAATTAATTACTTAAAAATCATACAATGTGATTTTCTGAATTTTTGTTTTAGATTCCGTCACTCACAGTTGAAGAGTACCTATGATAAAAATTACAGACTTCTACATGCTTTGTAAGTGGGAAAACCTGGAAAATCGGCAGTGTATCAAATACTTGTTCTCTCCACTGTATGTTGAGTCTGTCCTTCACTCTGGTGTGGGTCGTTGTCGTATATTTCGCATGTCACGGTGAGAAGTAAGTGTGCGTGTTTTGTTTTGTGAGCGTGACGTTTTATCAATTTGTGTTTTTTGTGTTTTCAGTAGTTCGTCTTTTGTCTTGTTATACATAGTAAAATACATTCTTACATAGTATAATAAATATGTCGAACTACTATCCCTGCGCTGCGCCTTGGTCATTCCCACATCGTGACAGAACGACCCACCACTACCAGACCAAGCAGCGTAACTGGGGAGAGACGGAGAGAGAGGAGGTGCTGCCGCGTTATTCACGACGCGCGAGACGGCTATGGGGGTGGTCTGGCCGCGAAGAAGACGAGCCAGTACCACTCCCCATATGGAGTATGGAGAGGCCGAAGTACAGATGGGGGGCTCAGAGCAAGGTGGAGGAAGAGTATCTGGAGGAGTTGGTGGAGATAGAGGGAGATGGCGGAGTGGTCCAGTCCAGGTCCGGTCGCCTACTACACTCCCAGGCCGGAGCAGTCCGCTCCACCGGTGCCCAGTCCGGGTCCGGTTGTCTACTCCACCTCCCTTCCAGAGCAATCCGCTCCTCCGGTGCCCAGTCTGGGTCCGATCGTCTACTCCAACCCCATGCCAGAGTAGTCCGCTCCACCGGTGCCCAGTCCGGGTCCGGTCATAGTCTCCACTCCCAGGCCAGAGCAATCCGCTTCACCGATGTCCAGACCGGGTCCGGACCTCTGCCCTACTCCCCGCACCCGACCTCCAGTGCGTGCGCCCAGCCAGGTGCTTCCAGTGCCAGCTCCACGCATCCGACCTCCGGTGCGCCTCCCCAGTCCCGTACGACCCGTGCCGGCTCCCCGCACCCGACCTCCAGTGCGTGCGCCCAGCCAGGTGCGTCCTGTGCCAGCTCCACGCATCAGACCTCCGGTGCGCCTCCCCAGTCCGGTACGTCATGTGCCGGCCCTCCGCAGCCCGCAACCTCCAGCGAAGGTCCGCAGCCCGCAACCTCCAGCGAAGGTCCGCAGCCCGCAACCTCAAGCGAAGGCCCGCAGCCCGCAACCTCAAGCGAAGGCCCGCAGCCCGCAACCTCAAGCGAAGGCCCGCAGCCCGCAACCTCAAGCGAAGGCCCGCAGCCCGCAACCTCCAGCGAATGCCCGCAGCCCGCAACCTCCAGCGAAGGCCCGCAGCCCGCAACCTCCAGCGAAGGTCAGCAGCCCTGAACCTCCAGCGAAGGTCAGCAGCCCTGAACCTCCAGCGAAGGTCAGCAGCCCTGAACCTCCAGCGAAGGTCAGCAGCCCTGAACCTCCAGCGAAGGTCAGCAGCCCTGAACCTCCAGCGAAGGTCAGCAGCCCTGAACCTCCAGCGGAGCCCATTCCGGGTCCAGCCGTCTGCTCCGCCCCAGTGCCAGAGCAGTCCGCTCCACCGGTGCCCATTCCGGGTCCAGCTGTCTGCTCCGCCCCAGTGCCAGAGCAGTCCGCTCCACCGGTACCCATTCTGGGTTCAGCCGTCTGCTCCGCTCCAGTGCCAGAGCAGTCCGCTCCACCGGTGCCCAATCCGGGTCCAGCTGTCTGCTCCGCTCCAGAGCCAGAGCAGTCCGCTCCACCGGTGCCCAATCCGGGTCCAGCCGTCTGCTCCGCTCCAGTGCCAGAGCAGTCCGCTCCAACGGTGCCCAGTCCGGGTTCAGCCGTCTGCTCCGCTCCAGAGCCTGAGAAGTCCGCCCCACCGGTGCCCAGTCCGGGCCCGGTTAATGGTCCCGCTCCATGGCCGGAGCCGTTGGCCCCACCAGTGCCCAGTCCGGGCCCGGTTGTTTTCCCCGATCCATGGCCGGAGCCGTTTGCCCCACCGGTGCCCAGTCCGGGCCCGGTTATAAAGAAGGGGCATGGGAGTAAACTGTCCACTTCGCCGGAGCCTGAGCCGCCCCCGATGGACTAGTCTTCCCTCCCATTAACCCCCCCTTGTTTTGTGTGTTTTTTTTGGCGTCCGGGAGTCCGCGGCTTGGGGGGCTCTGGCCATAGAGAAGCCTATTTGCTTCTCTATGTAGCTATGGTCAGAGTCTGACAGTGTCTTTCTTTTCTGTTTCTGTGTGGGTTTTGGGTTGTTTCCCTAATTAGAGGCAGCTGCACCTCATTGTCTCTAATTAGGGATCCTATATATGTTGAGTCTGTCCTTCACTCTGGTGTGGGTCGTTGTCGTATATTTCGCATGTCACGGTGAGAAGTAAGTGTGCGTGATTTACGTCTGTTCATTCGTGTTTTGTTTTGTGAGCGTGACGTTTTATCAATTCGTGTTTTTTGTGTTTTCAGTAGTTCGTCTTTTGTCTTGTTATACATAGTAAAATACATTCTTACATAGTATAATAAATATGTCGAACTACTATCCCTGCGCTGCGCCTTGGTCATTCCCACACCCACATCGTGACATGGAGGTAATTGTTTCCAGACAGTACATTTTTCTTTAAGCCCAGAACAATGATTGAGGGTAAGACAGTTGCGCTATGCTCTTGAGACATTTATAAATAATAGTATTTGCCATGAAGCTAGTCCTTTCAGTGAATCAGCCCTCCCTTATAAATTCCTGGGCATGCAGTATGGGGAGAGAGAATCTCTTAGTAGAACAATGGATCTTTCCCCGCCAATACTCCTACATTCCAGAATTGGACAATTAAACCACATTCCTATTTTAGAGAATGTGGAAACAGTCGGTGGAGTAGCCAGCTACGACCCTGTCGACTATGTTTTATTTTTGTGACATCATGAGAGACCGTATAACCACATTACCCTAACTCTGTTTATACAGGTTCCTCAGTTATGAGGCTTGCATCTGAATGTTGTATAAAATGTATAACTAAGTATAAGAATACTTTTGAAAAGATAATGTGATTTAGTCTTCTAAAACGAAAATGGTTTGTTTTATGGTAACTTGTGGCCACACCCAAGTGAACAGACATTGGTTGGAAATTATGAACCAACCGCTTTTGTACTCAAGTATGAAGGCCCCCGTGACAAACGTTACCCCAGTTCCAAAGAATGGACTAGTTCCACACGTTTAAAATTTGCGAATTTCAACTACAACTCTACATTCCAGAAAACATGAGAGCTTGCTCCGCAAGTTTGAAATGGTATGAACTCTGAACTATCGATCACCACAGAAGAAGTGATTAAATCCTAGTCGTCGCGTTTATCAGTCTGCAGCTGAAGACGTACCCTGATTACTGACAACGATGAGACAGCCTACAGGTAGGAGGTCAGAGACCTGGCCGTTTGGTGCCAGTATAACAATCTCTCTCTCAACTTGATCAAGACAAAGGAGATGATTGTGGACTACAGGAAAAGGAGGACCGAACACGCCCCCATTCTCATTGACGGGCTGTAGTGGAGTAGGTTTAAAGCTTCAAGTTCCTTGGTGTCCATAAAATGAACAAACTATCATGGTCCAAACACACCAAGTCAGTCATGAAGAGGGCACGAAAAAAGGCTATTCCCCCTCAGGAGACTGAAAAGACTTGGCATGGTTTGGCAAAAGGAAACAAGAACAGGGAAGATAACACACGGAAAAACACGTTTGGACGACTTGACGAGACAAGACGAACTGGCAACAGAAAAACTGAAAATGCATGTATAAATACACAGGGGATAATGGGTAAAAATAGAAGACACCTGGTGGGGGTGGTGATAAGCACAAGACAGGTGAAACAGATAAGGGTGTGTTTCCCGGGTATTTTACAGCTTGTTTCTAGCATAAAGCACCACAATATAAGTTACTAGAATCTGGCTTATTGTGAGTTCAATAACTCTGATAAATACATCATGGTCAAGAACCATATTGTTTTTACTAAAATTAATTATAGTAGTAGCAAGCTATCAAAGTTGACCTCTGTTCCTCCTTCTCATCTTCACGCTCTCCTTCTCGAACTGAACAGAACATTGGCAATAGTCTGCATGCAAGATTTTTGGGGCTAGGGGAGGATCATGCCATAAAATATACAACGGGTGGGTCTAATCCTGAATGCTGATTCGTTAATATCGCATTCCAGACGGTGTCTATTCCAGAAGATACCACCGGCTAAATCGATAACTTATTTACTCTGTACCATCTGCGCAATCCACTGTCTCATCAGCCCAGCCAAGCAATTTATAAACTTTTATCGGCACTATAAAAAGCAGCTAGACATTCTCACATTTCTTTTAGACTAACATTTTGTTTTCAACAGCATAGATTTGTATAAACCTTGCTGTCTGTCTCACCAACATTTGCAACATTGTTTCAAAATTCCCCATAGTAATGAACGTGTCGGGAGTCGAGATAAGACAGACAGGTAGGCAGCGTTTCTCAACCATCGAAATCATGAATCAGCTGGAATTATTTTTATGGATATATACAAAGAAATGTGAATTGAAAAAAGGTCAAACGAAACAAAGTGCAGCTAGTTTGCAGTCTTTCCAGCTTCAGTTTGAATTGATTGTATATATTATTGTTAGCTCTATGTACATCCAAGGGCCAGCTGTGCTGCCCTGTTCTGAGCCAATTGCAATTTTCCTAAGTCCCTTTTTGTGGCGCCTGACCATACGACTGAACAGTATTCCAGGTGCGACAAAACTAGGGCCTGTAGGACCTGCCTTGTTGATAGTGCTGTTGTATCAATATGTTTTCACCATAACAGTTTACAATCCAGGGTTACCATTCTTGATACACACGGGAAACTGTTGTGTGAAAAACCAGTAGTGTTGCAGTTCTTGACACAAACCAGTGTGCCTGGCACCTACCATACCCAGTTCAAAGGCACTTAAATCTTTTGTCTTGCCCATTCACCCTCTGAATGGCACACATAAACAATCCATGTTTCAACTGTCTCAAGGCAAAAATCCTTATTTAACCTTTCCTCCTCCCCTTCATCTACACCGATTTGAAGTGGATTTAACAAGTGACATCAATAAGGGATTATAGCTTTCAAGTGGATTCACCTGGTCAGTCTATGGAAAGAGCTTAATATTCTTAATGTTTTGTATGCTCAGTGTAAGTGGCACATGTCAGCAGTCAATCACGTGACCTCAGACACTCACTCAGAGCCATTCAGTGTTATTGTTTATGTACAGTCGTATGCAAAAGTTTGGGCACCCCTCTGAGGCTGCATAATAATTTACTCTGTCGTCACAGAAAATGATCACAGTGGCATGCCATTCATTTTCTAATAAAAGCTGAGTACTGGGGTATTGTCCAGACAAAGATTTTTTGTGTAGCAATATTAAGTTGTTTGAAATTAAATCAGATGTGAAAAATAGGCTATGCAAAAATGTGGGCACCCTTGTCATTCTATTGATTTGAATACCTGTAACTACTTAGCACTGATTAATTGGAACACACAATTGGTTTGGTGAGCTCATTTAGCCTTGAACTTCATAGACAAGTGCATCCAATCATGAGAAAAGGTATTTAAGGTGGCCAATTGCAAGTTGTTGTTCTCTTTGACTCTCCTCAGAAGAGTGGCAACATGGGGGCCTCAAAATAACTCTCAAATGACCTGAAAACAAAGATTGTTCAACATTATGGTTTAGGGAAAGGCTACAAAAAGCTATCGCAGAGATGTAAGCTGTCAGTGTCCACTGTGAGGAACATAGTGAGGAAATGGAAGACCACAGGCACAGTTCTTGTTAAGGCCAGAAGTGGCAGGCCAAGTAAAATATCAGAGAGGCAAAGGCGAAGGATGGTGAGAACGGTCAAAAACAGCTCACAGACCACCTCCAAAGACCTACAACATCATCTTGCTGCAGATGGTGTCACTGTGCATTGTTCAACAATTCAGCGCACTTTGCACAAGGAGAAGCTGTCTGAGTGATGCGGAAGAAGCCTTTTCTGCACACACGCCACAAACGCACATTTGGACAAGCCAGCTTCATTTTGGAATAAGGTGATGTGGACTGATGAAACAAAGATTGAGTTATTTGGTCATAACAAGGGGCGTTATACATGGCGGCAAAAGAACACAGCGTTCCAAGAAAAACACTTGCTACCCACAGTAAAATTTGGTGGGGGTTCCATCATGCTGTGGGGTTGTGTGGCCAGTGCCGGTACTGGGAATCTTGTTAAAGTTGAGGGTCGCATGGATTCCACTCAATATCAGCAGATTCTTGGGAATAATGTTGAAGAATCAGTCACAAAGTGGCCGGGGCTGGATATTTCAACAAGACAACAACCTAAAACACTGCTCAAAATCTACCCGGGCATTTATGCAGAGGAACGAGTACAATGTTCTGGAATGGCCATCCCAGTCCCCAGACCTGAATATCATTGAGAATCTGTGGGATGATTTGAAGCGGGCTGTCCATGCTCGGCAACCATCAAACCTAACTGAACTGGAGATGTTTTGTAAGGAGGAATGGTCCAAAATACCTTCATCCAGAATCCAGACCCTCATTAGAGGCTATAGGAAGCGTCTAGAGGCTGTTATTTTAGCAAAAGGATTTTTTTGATTTTTCTGTTGGGGTGCTCAAATGTATGCACCTGTCTAATTTCCTTTTGATGCATATTGCACATTTTCTGTTAATCCAATAAACCTAGTTTCACTACTGAAATATTACTGTGTCCATCAGTTATTTGATAGATCAAAATGAAATTGCTGATCCAAACACCCAATTATTTATAAATGGAAATCATGGAAATTGTCAGGGGTGCCCAAACGTTTGCATACGACTGTATGTAAAATTGCACAATTGGCCTAGCGTCATCCGAGTTTGGCCGGTGTGGGCCGTCATTGTAAATAAGAATTTATTCTTAACTGACTTGCCTAGTTAAATAAAAGTTTAAAAAAAATATATATATATATACAGTGGGGAGAACAAGTATTTGATACACTGCCGATTTTGCAGGTTTTCCTACTTACAAAGCATGTAGAGGTCTGTAATTTTTATCATATGTACACTTCAACTGTGAGAGACAGAATCTAAAACAAAAATCCAGAAAATCACATTGTATGATTTTTTAAATAATTAATTAGCATTTTATTGCATGACATAAGTATTTGATCACCTACCAACCAGTAAGAATTCCGGCTCTCACAGACCTGTTAGTTTTTCTTTAAGAAGCCCTCCTGTTCTCCACTCATTACCTGTATTAACTGCACCTGTTTGAACTCGTTACCTGTATAAAAGACACCTGTCCACACACTCAATCAAACAGACTCCAACCTCTCCACAATGGCCAATACCTGAGCGCTGTGTAAGGACATCAGGGATAAAATTGTAGACCTGCACAAGGCTGGGATGGGCTACAGGACAATAGGCAAGCAGCTTGGTGAGAAGGCAACAACTGTTTGGCGCAATTATTAGAAAATGGAAGAAGTTCAAGATGACGGTCAATCTCCCTTGGTCTGGGGCACCATGCAAGATCTCACCTCGTGGGGCATCAATGATCATGAGGAAAGTGAGGGATCAGCCCAGAACTACACGGCAGGACCTGGTCAATGACCTGAAGAGAGCTGGGACCACAGTCTCAAAGAAAACCATTAGTAACACACTACGCCGTCATGGATTAAAATCCTGCAGCGCACGCAAGGTCCCCCTGCTCAAGCCAGCGCATGTCCAGGCCCGTCTGAAGTTTGCCAATGACCATCTGGATGATCCAGAGGAGGGATGGGAGAAGGTCATGTGGTCTGATGAGACAAAAATAGAGCTTTTTGGTCTAAACTCCACTCACCGTGTTTGGAGAAAGAAGAAGGATGAGTAGAACCCCAAGAACACCATCCCAACCGTGAAGCATGGAGGTGGAAACATCATTCTTTGGGGATGCTTTTCTGCAAAGGGGACAGGACGACTGCACCGTATTGAGAGGAGGATGGATGGGGCCATGTATCGCGAGATCTTGGCCAACAACCTCCTTCCCTCAGTAAGAGCATTGAAGATGGGTCCTGGCTGGGTCTTCCAGCATGACAACGACCCGAAACACACAGCCAGGGCAACTAAGGAGTGGCTCCGTAAGAAGCATCTCAAGGTCCTGGAGTGGCCTAGCCAGTCTCCAGACCTGAACCCAATAGAAAATCTTTGGAGGGAGCTGAAAGTCCGTATTGCCCAGCGACAGCCCTGAAACCTGAAGGATCTGGAGAAGGTCTGTATGGAGGAGTGGGCCAAAATCCCTGCTGCAGTGTGCAAACCTGGTCAAGAACTACAGGAAACGTATGATCTCTGTAATTGCAAACAAAGGTTTCTGTACCAAATATTAAGTTCTGCTTTTCTGATGTATCAAATACTTAAGTCATGCAATAAAATGCAAATTAATTACTTAAAAATCATACAATGTGATTTTCTGGATTTTTTTTTTTAGATTCCGTCACTCACAGTTGAAGAGTACCTATGATACAAATTACAGACTTCTACATGCTTTGTAAGTGGGAAAACCTGCAAAATCGGCAGTGTATCAAATACTTGTTCTCCCCACTGTATATATATATATATATATATATATAAATATACACAGTATATAATAAAAAAAATGTAGCTAGAGGGCTAAGCTGTAGCATTAGCAATGTCTTTCAAAAGAAGACAACTCAAATGCGGAAATTCTGGAGAATTTTAAAAATGAGTCTGAGTTAGTATATGCCGCTCCGACATTGCTCGTCCAAATATTTATATATTCTTAATTCCATTCCTTACTTTGGATTTGTGTGTATTGTGTGTATTGTTGTGAAATTGTTAGATATTACTGCACTGTTGGAGCTAGAAACACAAGCATTTCGCTACAGCTGCAATAACATCTGCTAAACATGTGTATGTGACCAATAAAATTTGATTTGATTTGGGTATGAAAGTCAGGAATCAGATTCTGAGAGTGACAGTGAGGAGCTGCCCCCCAACCTTGAGGCCATTGAAAACCCTGAATCTGAGGACCCCCTGAATCTGAAGTCCCAGATCTCTCTGAAGATGCTGGTGGTCATTGTAAAGGAAGTCTGTGGTAGCTGGAAGGCCCCCAGCCATTTCCCCCCTCCTGGGCCTGCTGTTTGCTTTGATGAGTCCCACTCTAGAGTGCAACGCCTCTTGCCATCTCCCTCTGAGGCAGATTGCTTCAAGATGTTTCTGACAGAGGAGCTGGTGAGACACATAGTGGAGAAGACCAATCACTATGCCTTGGCGCTGTAGGAGAAGAGAGAGACTGAAGTTAGGGGAAAACTCGCTAAACGGGTGACAACAACAGTTAGTGAAATGTATACCTTCCTGGTGATAGTCCTTCTCATGGGAATAGTGAAGAAGAACTCCCTAAGAGAATACTGGAGCACGGATCCTATGTTTGCAACTCCCTTCTTTTCCAAGACCGCTTTCTAGTTCTTCTGCAATGCCTGCATTTCTTCAACAATACTATTGTCAACCTAAACGACCCCCTTACACAAAATAAGAAATGTTCTTACAAGCCTGACATCAGCATTTAGTTGGGTTTTTGTGCCATACCTATTAAATGACGAATCGCTGATGTTATGGAAGGGTAGACTGGCATTCTATCAATATATTCTCTCCAAAAATCCCAGGTTTGGGTAAGCTTTTTGTATTTGTGCGACATGAAGAGAGAGAGGATTTGTCCAGGACATTATAGTTTACACCACTGACATCCAACATTATGAAGGGCTTGGGGTGTCGGGTCTGTGGTTATGACCATGCTGGCTCCTCATCTCATCAAGGGCCACACTTTTTGTATTTGGGCAATTGGTACAGAAGTCACACACTCTTCCAGCATCTGCTCTCCAACCGCACAGGGGCCTGTGGCACAGTCTAGTCAAACTGGAAGGGGATGCCATGATTCGGAAGCAGGAAGATGCAGAAGGGGGAGGTGGAGTTCAAGGAGAATGGTCAACAGCTGACAGTAAAGTGGCACGACAAACGAGACGTCCCAAGTCCTCTCCACTGTCCATACAGCAACAATGTTGACCACACTGAAGGTGGACCACCTGACAGGAGAGCGAAAGATCAAACCAGTGTGCTTGAATATGTGGAATGCACTCGGAAAAGTACCAAGTGGTATAAGAAAATATTTTTCCATCTGATCAACACTGCGGTCCTCAATGGTAAAATAGTTCACCCCCAGCTCACAGGTGAAATTATTACTGCACAAGTTTATTTTTTTTGTAATTGGACATACAGTTCACGTACAAATCACATACAGCTCCATTATGCAATTATAATATCTCACCTCTCCACTCCCTCATCCTCCCCACTCCCTCTCCCCCATAGATGAGGTAATTACCTACCAAAAGTACAGAGAGAACCTCATGAGAGAGCTGCTGGAGGAGAAGCACACCCCTCATCCATCCACTGGGGGCCGTCCTGCTGCAGACAATCCCCTACGCCTCACTACACAGCATTTTCCCTGCAAAGTCCCTCAAACTGCTGCTCAAGGCAGTCACACACGGAGGCACAGCAAAGTCTGCCTGTCTGGCACCAGGAGAAGGAAGCAGAAGAGTTTGACAAAGTGCATGTGTTTAGCTTGTAACACACACCTGTGGGCTGCACCATGTTTTTGGGAGCACCATACGCTCGAGCACTTTTGAGCACATCTGCAGCAATTACTGACTGACTAACTTGACAGGTGACCTGCCATGATACTATGCCTTTAGGGGTGGGGGAAGGGAATGCAGTTATTTTTCGATCACTACATGAATATTGAAATATGGATTATGAATATTAATATGTTGTCAGTCTTTACTTCGTAAAAAAAAAAAAAAGTAGTTTGTTGTTGCTGTTCAACCACTATCATCAGTCTACACAAAATGCCCTATAATGATTACAGTCTTCTTGGGTATGACGCTATAATCTTGGCACACCTGTATTTTGGGAGTTTCTCCCATTCGTCTCTGCAGATCCTCTCAATCTGGATGGGGAGCGTCGCTGCACATCTATTTTCAGGTCTCCAGATGTCAAATCAAATCCAATTTTATTTGTCAAATGCACCGAATACCGTGAAACGCTTACTTAGATAGATAGATAGATAGATAGAGTGGGGAGAACAAGTATTTGATACACTGCCGATATTGCAGGTTTTCCTACTTACAAAGCATGTAGAGGTCTGTAATTTTTATCATAGGTACACTTCAACTGTGAGAGATGGAATCTAAAACAAAAATCCAGAAAATCACATTGTATGATTTTTAAATAATGTATTTGCATTTTATTGCATGACATAAGTATTTGATCACCTACCAACCAGTAAGAATTCCGGCTCTCACAGACCTTTTTCTTTAAGAAGCCCTCCTGTTCTCCACTCATTACCTGTGTTAACTGCACCTGTTTGAACTCGTTACCTGTATAAAAGACAACTGTCCACACACTCAATCAAACAGACTCCAACCTCTCCACAATGGCCAAGACCAGAGAGCTGTGTAAGGACATCAGGGATAAAATTGTAGACCTGCACAAGGCTGGGATGGGCTACAGGACAATAGGCAAGCAGCTTGGTGAGAAGGCAACAACTGTTTGGCGCAATTATTAGAAAATGGAAGAAGTTCAAGATGACGGTCAATCTCCCTCGGTCTGGGGCACCATGCAAGATCTCACCTCGTGGGGCATCAATGATCATGAGGAAGGTGAGGGATCAGCCCAGAACTACATGGCAGGACCTGGTCAATGACCTGAAGAGAGCTGGGACCACAGTCTCAATGAAAACCATTAGTAACACACTACGCCGTCATGGAGTAAAATCCTGCAGAGCACGCAAGGTCCCCCTGCTCAAGCCAGCGCATGTCCAGGCCCGTCTGAAGTTTGCCAATGACCATCTGGATGATCCAGAGGAGGAATGGGAGAAGGTCATGTGGTCTGATGAGACAAAAATAGAGCTTTTTGGTCTAAACTCCACTCGCCGTGTTTGGAGGAAGAAGAAGGATGAGTACAACCCCAAGAACACCATCCCAACCGTGAAGCATGGAGGTGGAAACATCATTCTTTGGGGATGCTTTTCTGCAAAGGGGACAGGACGACTGCACCGTATTGAGGGGAGGATGGATGGGGCCATGTATCGCGAGATCTTGGCCAACAACCTCCTTCCCTCAGTAAGAGCATTGAAGATGGGTCGTGGCTGGGTCTTCCAGCACGACAATGACCCGAAACACACAGCCAGGGCAACTAAGGAGTGGCTCCGTAAGAAGCATCTCAAGGTCCTGGAGTGGCCTAGCCAGTCTCCAGACCTGAACCCAATAGAAAATCTTTGGAGGGAGCTGAAAGTCCGTATTGCCCAGCGACAGCCCCGAAACCTGAAGGATCTGGAGAAGGTCTGTATGGAGGAGTGGCCCAAAATCCCTGCTGCAGTGTGTGCAAACCTGGTCAAGAACTACAGGAAACGAATGATCTCTGTAATTGCAAACAAAGGTTTCTGTACCAAATATTAAGTTCTGCTTTTCTGATGTATCAAATGCTTATGTCATGCAATAAAATGCAAATTAATTACTTAAAAATCATACAATGTGATTTTCTGGATTTTTTTTTTAGATTCCGTCACTCACAGTTGAAGAGTACCTATGATAAAAATTACAGACTTCTACATGCTTTGTAAGTGGGAAAACCTGCAAAATCGGCAGTGTATCAAATACTTGTTCTCCCCACTGTAGATAGGTACTTTATTGATCCCCGAGGGGGACATTTCTTAAGGTACCAGTACCGAGTCAATGTGCGGGGGTACAGGTTAGTCGAGGTAATTTGTACATGTAGGTAGGGGTAAAGTGACTATGCATGGATAATAAACAGTATCAAGGCTCAGGAGAAGACCCAGATGCAGACAAGTAACAAAAGTTCATTGCAAAAACAGCGGCAGGCAAAACGACAGGTCAATGGCAGGTAGAGGTCAGTAATCCAGATCAGAGTCCAAAAGGTACAGAACAGCAGGCAGTCTCAGGGTCAGGGCAGGCAGAATGGTCAAAACCAGGAAAACAGGAACTAGAGCAAGACAGGAGCAAGGGAAAAACTGCTGGTAGGCTTGACGAAACTAAACGAACTGGCAACAGACAGAGAACACAGGTATAAATACACTGTAGATAATGGGGAAGATGGGCGACACCTGGATGGGGGTGGAGACAAGCACAAAGACAGTTGAAACAGATCAGGGTGTGACAAAACAGTGAGTAGTAGCAGTGTAAAAACAAAGGGAGGGGGGGTGTCAATGTAAAAAGTCTGGGTGACCATTTGATTAATTATTCAGCATGGCTTGGGGGTAGAAGCTGTTAAGAATTTTGGTCCTAGATTTGGCGCTCCGGTACCGCTTGCTGTGTGGTAGCAGAGAGAACAGTCTTTGACCATTTTTTGGGCCTGACACTGCCTAGTACATAGGTCTTGGATGGCAGGAAGCTTGGCCCCGTTGATGTACTGGGCCATGCACACTACCCTCTGTAGCGACTTACAGTCAGATGCCACGCAGTTGCCATGGCAGGTGGTGATGCAACTGGTCAGGATCGATGGTGTTGCTGTAGAACATTCTACAGCAACACAACAAGATCTGCGGACCCATGTCAAATCTTTTCAGTCTCCTGAGGGGGAAAAGGTATTGTTGTGCCCTCTTCACGACTATCTTGGTGTGTTTGGACCATAATAGTTTGTTGGTGATGTGGACTCCAAGGAACTTGAAACTCTCAACCCGCACCACTACAGCCCCGTCGATGTGAATGCGGGCCTGTTCGGCCCACCTTTTCCTGTAGACCACGATCAGCTCTTTTGTCTTGCTCACATTGAGGGAGAGGTTGTTGTCCAGGCACCACACTGCCAGGTCTCTGACCCCCTCCCTATAAACTGTCTCATCGTTGAAGGTGATCAGTCGTGTTTGGCCACAGGAGTACAGGATGGGACTAAACACGCACACCTGAGGGGCCCCAGTGTTGAGGATCAGCATGGCAGATGTGTTGTCGCCTACCATTACCACCTGCGGGGCGGCCCGTCAGGAAGTCCAGGATCCAGTTGCAGAGGGAGGTGTTCAGTCCCAGGGTCCTTAGCTTAGTGATGAGCTTTGTGGACATTATGGTGTTGAACGCTGAGCTGTAGTCAATGAACAGCATTCTCACATAGGTGTTCCTTTTGTCCAGGTGCGAAAGGGCAGTGTGGAGTGCGATTGAGATTGCGTCATCTGTGGGGCGGTATGCGAATTCGAGTTGGTCTAGGTTTTCCGGGATGATGGTGTTTATGTGAGCCATGACCAGCATTTGAAAGCACTTCATGGCTACCGACGTGAGTAATCCTTCTGGCCCCGCGGCTTTATGAATGTTGACCTATTTAAAGGTCTTGCTCACATCGGCTACCGAGAGTGTGAACACACAGTCGTCCGGAACAGATGGTGCTCTTCTTTATGCTTCAATGTTGCTTGCCTCGAAGCAAGCATAAAAGGCATTTAGCTTGTCTGGTAGGATCACTTTACTGGGTAGCTTGCGGCTGTGTTTCCATTTGTAGTCCGTAAGAGTTTTCAAGCCCTGCCACATCCGATAAGTGTCAGAGCCGGTGTAGTAGGATTCGATCTTAATCCTGTATTGACGTTTTGCCTGTTGGATGGTTCCTCTGACGCCATAGCGGGATTTCTTATAAGCGTCCGGATTAGTGTCCCGCTCCTTGAAAGCGCCAGCTCTAGCCTTTAGCTCAATGCGGATGTTGTAATCCATGGCTTCTGGTTGGGATATGTACGTACGGTCACTGTGGGGATGACGTCGTCGGTGCACTTATTGATGAAGCCGGTGACTGAGGTGGTAAACTCCTCAATGCCATTGGATGAATCCCGGAACATATTCCAGTCTGTGCTAGCCAAACAGTCCTGTAGATAAGGTTCAAGTCTGGGCTCTGGCTGGGCCACTCAAAGACATTCAAAGACTTGCCACTCGGATGGATGGATGGATTGATGGATGGATGGATGGATGGATGGATGGATGGATGGATGGATGGATGGATGGATGGATGGATAGATGGATAGATACTTTATTGATCCCCGAGGGGAAATTTCTTTGTCAAGCAGCTACAACAAAAACACAGGGAAGGTGCAAAATGCCAGAACGAAAATACACAAAAGACAGATACACGATACATGATACATAGAGCGGCAGTATGAAAAAGTATAGAAATACAAGAAGTCTGGAGTGCAAAAAGCGTTGTCTTGGCTGTGTGCTTAGGGTCATTGTCCTGTTGGAAGGTGAAACTTCGCCCCAGTCTGAGGTCATCAGCGCTTTAGACTTCTTGCATTTCTTGTACTCTTCATCAAGGATCTCTCTGTACTCTACTTCGTTCATCTTTCCCTTGATCCTGACTAGTCTCTGAGAACCTGCCACTGAAAAACATCCCCACAGCATGATGCTGCCACCATCATGCTTCACTGTAGGGATTGTGCCAGGTTTTCTCCAGACGTGGCACTTGGCATTCAGGCCGAAGAGTTACATTTTGGTTTCATCAGACCAGAATCTTGTTTCTCATGGTCTGAGAGTCTTTAGGGGCCTTTTAGCAAATTCCAAGTGGGCTGTCATGTGCCTTTTACTGAGGAGCGGCTTCTTTCTGTCCACTCTACCATAAAGGCCTGATTGATTAAAAAAAACGTTTCGCTTTGTTGTTATGGGGTATTGTGTGTAGATTGATGAGAAAATGTTTTATTTAATCAGTTTTAGAATAAGGCTGTATTGTAACAAAATGTGGAAAAAGGGAACAGGTCTGAATACATTCTGAATGCACTGTACAATAGGCCTATGTATTTTCTTGCTTTCCCCCCCCCCCCCCCCAAAAACTATAAAATAGTGTATGTTCAAACAGTATGTTTCTAGCATACAAAAGCTGGCCTCAATCTAAAGGAATAATACACACAGAATATGTTATGCTACATACATACATACATACAGTGGGGAGAACAAGTATTTGATACACTGCCGATTCTGCAGGTTTTCCCACTTACAAAGCATGTAGATGTCTGTAATTTTTATCATAGGTACTCTTCAACTGTGAGTGAAGGAATCTAAAACAAAAATCCAGAAAATCACATTGTATGATTTTTAAGTAATTAATTTGCATTTTATTGGATGACATAAGTATTTGATACATCAGAAAAGCAGAACTTAATATTTGGTACAGAAACCTTTGTTTGCAATTGCAGAGATCATACCTTTCCTGTAGTTCTTGACCAGGTTTGCACACACTGCAGCAGGGATTTTGGCCCACTCCTCCATACAGACCTTCTCCAGATCCTTCAGGTTTCGGGGCTGTCGCTGGGCAATACGGACTTTCAGCTCCCTCCAATGATTTTCTATTGGGTTCAGGTCTGGAGACTGGCTAGGCCACTCCAGGACCTTGAGATGCTTCTTACGGAGCCACTCCTTAGTTGCCCTGGCTGTGTGTTTCGGGTCGTTGTCATGCTGGAAGACCCAGCCACGACCCATCTTCAATGCTCTTATTGAGGGATGGAAGTTGTAGGACAAGATCTCGCGAAACATGGCCCCATCCATCCTCCCCTCAATACGGTGCAGTCGTCCTGTCCCCTTTGCAGAAAAGCATCCCCAAAGAATGATGTTTCCACCTCCATGCTTCACGGTTGGGATGGTGTTCTTGGGGTTGTACTCATCCTTCTTCTTCCTCCAAACACGGCGAGTGGAGTTTAAACCAAAAAGCTATATTTTTGTCTCATCAGACCACATGACCTTTTCCCATTCCTCCTCTGGATCATCCAGATGGTCATTGGCAAACTTCAGACGGGCCTGGACATGCGCTGGTTTGAGCAGGGGGACCTTGCGTGCGCTGCAGGATTTGAATCCATGACGGCGTAATGTGTTACTAATGGTTTTCTTTGAGACTGTGGTCCCAGCTCTCTTGAGGTCATTGACCAGGTCCTGCCGTGTAGTTCTGGGCTGATCCCTGACCTTCCTCATGATCATTGATGCCCCACGAGGTGAGATTGACCGTCATCTTGAACTTCTTCCATTTTCTAATAATTACGCCAACAGTTGTTGCCTTCTCACCAAGCTGCTTGCCTATTGTCCTGTAGCCCATCCCAGCCTTGTGCAGGTCTACAATGTTATCCCTGATGTCCTTACACAGCTCTCTGGTCTTGGCCATTGTGGAGAGGTTGGAGTCTGTTTGATTGAGTGTGTGGACAGGTGTCTTTTATACAGGTAACGAGTTCAAACAGGTGCAGTTAATACAGGTAATGAGTGGAGAACAGGAGGGCTTCTTAAAGGAAAACTAACAGTTCTGTGAGAGCCGGAATTCATACTGGTTGGTAGGTGATCAAATACTTATGTCATGCAATAAAATGCAAATTTGTTTTAGATTCCGTCTCTCACAGTTGAAGTGTACCTATGATAAAAATGACAGACCTCTACATGCTTTGTAAGTAGGAAAACCTGCAGAATCGGCAGTGTATCAAATACTTGTTCTCCCCACTGTACATACATACATACATACATACATACATACATACATACATACATACATACATACATACATACATACATACATACATACATACATACATACATACATACATACATACATACATCGGGTGAAATAAGTATTGAACATGTCACCATTTATCTCAGTAAATATATTTCCAAAGGTGCTATTGACATGAAATTCCCCCCAGATGTTGGTAACAACCCAAGTAATCCATACATACAAAGAAACCAAAACAAATACGTTCAGAAATTAAGTTGTGTAATAATGTGAAATGACACAGGGAAAAATTATTGAACACACTTACTGATATTTATTTAATACTTTGTACAAAAGCCTTTGTTGGTAATGACAGCTTCAAGACGCCTCCTGTATAGAGAAACTAGTCGCATGCATTGCTCTGGTGTCTTCAAATCTTGAAGGTTCCGTGGGCCTCTTCTATGAATCTTGATCTTCAGTTCTTTCCATCGATTTTCAATGGGATTTAAGTCAGGTGATTGGCTGGGCCATTCTAGCAGATTTATTTTCTTTCTTTGAAACCAATTGAGAGTTTCCTTGGCTGTGTGTTTGGGATCATTGTCTTGCTGAAATGTCCACCCTCGTTTCATCTTCATCATCCTGGTAGATGGCAGCAGATTTTTGTCAAGAATGTCTCGGTAAATTTGCCCATTCATCCTTCCTTCAATTATGTGAAGTTTGCCAGTACCATTTGCTGAAATGCAGCCCCACACCATGATGTTCCCACCTCCAAACTTCACTGTTGGTATGGTGTTTTTAGGGTGATGTGCAGTGCCATTTCTCCTCCAAACATGGTGTGTATTATGACATCCAAACAGTAAAATTTTGCTCTCATCTGACCACACTATATTCTCCCAGTATTTCACTGACTTTTCCAAATGTTGTGCAGCAAACTTTAAACAAGCTTCAACATGCTTTTTTTTCAGCAATGGTGTCTTGCGTGGTGAGCGTGAATACAGGCCATGGCAGTGGAGTGCATTACTTACTGTTTTCTTTGAGACAACAGTACCTGCTAATTGCAGGTCTTTTTGAAGCTCTCCACAAGTGGTCCTTGGCTCTTGGACAATTCTTCTGATTATTCTTTTCACTCCTCTGTCAGAAATCTTGCGAGGAGCACCTGGTCGAGGCATATTTATGGTGAAATGATTGTCTTTCCACTTCCGTATTATGGCCCCAACAGTGCTCACTGGAACATTCAGAAGCTTAGAAATGCGCCTATAAACAATGCCATCATTATGTTTTGCAACAATTAGGTTGCGAAGGTCTTGAGACAGCTCTTTGCTTTTACCCATCCTGAGATGTGTCTTGTGTGACACCTTGGCAATGAGACATTTTTGTAGGCCATCAGTTGGGACTGAACCAGCTGATATTAGTTTGCACTGACAGGGGGCTGGATTGCTTTTTAATTACTGATATTTTTCAGCTGTTGTCTTGGCTTTCCATGCCTTTTTGCACCTCCCTTTCTTCATGTGTTCAATACTTTTTCCCTGTGTCATTTCACATTATTACACATAACTTAATTTCTGAATGTATTTGTTTTGGTTTCTTTGTATGTATGGATTACTTGTTACCAACATCTGGTGAAAATTTCAATAGCACCTTTGGAAATATATTTACTGAGAAAAATTGTGACGTGTTCAATACTTATTTCACCCGCTGTACATACATACAGTGGGGAGAACAAGTATTTGATACACTGCCGATTTTGCAGGTTTTCCTACTTACAAAGCATGTAGAGGTCTGTAATTTTTATCATAGGTACACTTCAACTGTGAGAGACGGAATGTAAAACAAAAATCCAGAAAATCACATTGTATGATTTTTTAATAATTAATTTGAATTTTATTGCATGACATAAGTATTTGATCACCTACCAACCAGTAAGAATTCCGTCTCTCACAGACCTGTTAGTTTTTCTTTAAGAAGCCCTCCTGTTCTCCACTCATTACCTGTATTAACTGCACCTGTTTGAACTTGTTACCTGTATAAAAGACACCTGTCCACACACTCAATCAAACGGACTCCACACACTCAATCAAACAGCTGTGTAAGGACATCAGGGATACAATTGTAGACCTGCACAAGGCTGGGATGGGCTACAGGACAATAGGCAAGCAGCTTGGTGAGAAGGCAACAACTGTTGGCGCAATTATTAGAAAATGGAAGAAGTTCAAGATGACGGTCAATCTCCCTTGGTCTGGGGCACCATGCAAGATCTCACCTCGTGGGGCATCAATGATCATGAAGAAGGTGAGGGATCAGCCCAGAACTACACGGCAGGACCTGGTCAATGACCTGAAGAGAGCTGGGACCACAGTCTCAAAGAAAACCATTAGTAACACACTACGACGTCATGGATTAAAATCCTGCAGCGCACGCAAGGTCCCCCTGCTCAAGCCAGCGCATGTCCAGGCCCGTCTGAAGTTTGCCAATGACCATCTGGATGATCCAGAGGAGGAATGGGAGAAGGTCATGTGGTCTGATGAGACAAAAATAGAGCTTTTTGGTCTAAACTCCACTCGCCGTGTTTGGAGGAACAAGAAGGATGAGTACAACCCCAAGAACACCATCCCAACCGTGAAGCATGGAGATGGAAACATCATTCTTTGGGGATGCTTTTCTGCAAAGGGGACAGGACGACTGCACCGTATTGAGGGGAGGATGGATGGGGCCATGTATCGCGAGATCTTGGCCAACAACCTCCTTCCCTCAGTAAGAGCATTGAAGATGGGTCGTGGCTGGGTCTTCCAGCATGACAACGACCCGAAACACACAGCCAGGGCAACTAAGGAGTGGCTCCGTAAGAAGCATCTCAAGGTCCTGGAGTGGCCTAGCCAGTCTCCAGACCTGAACCCAATAGAAAATCTTTGGAGGGAGCTGAAAGTCCGTATTGCCCAGCGACAGCCCCGAAACCTGAAGGATCTGGATGGAGGAGTAGGCCAAAATCCCTGCTGCAGTGTGTGCAAACCTGGTCAAGAACTACAGGAAACGTATGATCTCTGTAATTGCAAACAAAGGTTTCTCTACCAAATATTAAGTTCTGCTTTTCTGATGTATCAAATACTTATGTCATGCAATAAAATGCAAATTAATTACTTAAAAATCATACAATGTGATTTTCTGGATTTTTGTTTTAGATTCCGTCACTCACAGTTGAAGAGTACCTATGATAAAAATTTCAGACTTCTACATGCTTTGTAAGTGGGAAAACCTGCAAAATCAGCAGTGTATCAAATACTTGTTCTCCCCACTGTACATACATACATACATACATACATACATACATACATACATACATACATACATACATACATACATACATACATACATACATACATACATACATACATACATACATACGCTGAACTAAAACATAAATGTAACAAGCAACATTTCACTGTGTTACAGTTCATAGACGGATATCAGTCAATTGAAATAAATAAATTAGGCCCTAATCTATGGCAGGGGCACAGCCACTTGGGAGCCAGGCCAAGCCAATCAGAATGAGTATATCCCCACAAAAAGGATTTATTACAGACAGAAATACTCCTCAGCACCCCCCTCCCCCTTCTCAGACGATCCCGCAGATCAATAAGCCGTATATGGAGGTCCTGGGCTGGCGTGGTTACACGTGGTCTGTGGTTGTGAGGCTGGTTGGATATACTGCCAAATTCTCTAAAATGATGTTGGAAGCGGTTTATGGTAGAGAGATGAACATTCAATTCTCTGGCAACAGCTCTGTTGGACATTCCTTCAGTCAGCATGCCAATTTCACGCTCCCTCAAAACTTGAGACATATCTGTAGCATTGTGTTGTGTGACAAAACTGCACATTTTAGAGTAGCTTTTTATTGTCCCCAGCACAAGGGGCACCTGTGTAATGGTCATGCTGTTTAATCAGCTTCTTGATATGCCACACCTGTCACGTGGATGGATTATTAATTTGTGCACAAAATTTGAGAGAAATAATATAATAAATAATTTTTGTGCGTATAGAACATTTCTGGGATCTTTTATTTCAGCTCATGAAAAATGGTACCAACACTTCGTATGTTGCGTTTATATTTTTGTTCAGTATACATACATACATGCATACATACAGTGTGCTACAGTAGAAACTACATGACACGATATACATAAACTATTATGATAACATAATGAGACACTTACTTTAATAGAATCGCATACATGTCCAAAGTTATTATTGGTATGAATGAAGCCAGCCGGAAAATGCACCAAGGGGAAAATGTTAGCGCAAGTTCTGCTCTGACTGCCTGGGGAAATACTGGGGAAGTGCTTGGGCTCTCATCTAAGAGAGAAGTTTGTCTGGTTCATCATAATGCCTCAAACCTAAATTGTCCGTCACAGTGAAATGGGCTACTTCTATGTGATTTAATGAGGAAGCGGCACACAACTCAATTCAAACTGTTAAAAGAAAATAAAACTTATTTGAAAATAATTAGAAAGTGACAAGTTGAAACATATCCTAGATAGTTAGCAGGCAGTGTGACTTGGTTTGAGGGCATTGCGAGTTTACTGTCCTGTTGCGTAACAATCACATTTTGGAACATTAGCTAGGTTTCTATCCAATTGGTGACAGATTTTCATGCTAATATTCTAAAATCTGCATTTTCTCTCCAGAGATGTGTTTCCTTCAAATTGACTTGTTCCAGGTGAAAGGCTGTGCCTAATGAGTTAGTGCACATAAAAAACATTTTTTGGTTAAATTCCCATGTATGAATAAAAAATACAAGTTAAATGGGTTTCCATAGCATTTTCAACTCTACTGATGATTTTCTCACAAAAATTATATAGCAAGTGTGCCCACTCTTGTATTGTCACGTGCTGTTGGCAAGAGCACACGTATAGCCTACATGATGATATTATTATTATGGACAAGCAAGATTTTTGTATTTATCAAACGGCAACCAAGCATCAATTATCATATCAACAGAATAAGACCCTCAATATTTATTGTAAAGGAGCATCAAATGCATCAACTTGCACTTTCACCACCCTGTGAATTAGGGTTCCACATATAAAATGACGTCAAATCACGTTATACAGTATCTTTGACTTCAAAATCTTAGCTAGCAGTCATAATCAGGAATCAAGTTGACAATCTACTGGCAAATCCTTTTTAATCCTTGTCATATGAAGATAAATAATGAAGATCGGTTGTTATGATTACGCTAAGAGTCGGGAAGAAAGTTCAGGGAGTGAATACATTTAATTAATAAACGAACAAAACAAGAAACCCAAACAGCGCAGCGAAATGAAACAGAAACAATAACGCCTGGGGAAGGAACCAAAGGGAGTGACATAAATAGGGCAAGTAAGGACGTGATGGAGTCCAGGTGAGTGTCAATAAGCGCTGGTGCGCGTGACAGGTGTGCGTAAAAGTCAGCAGTCTGGTGACCTAGAGACTGGAGATGGAGCACAGACTTGGCGGTTACGTATTGTCCCCATGAGTGACAGAACACTGAGCCAATCACTGCGCAATGCTCATATTTTCTGCTGGCTTGCCCCACCACCACAGAAAGCACTGAGCTAGGCTGAAACACCTGCATTTTGGAGCTGCCTTCCTCAAGAAACCAAAAAAGAGACCATGTTTGTATGCAGCTTTATTGCCCCACCTGCCCTGAATGACGGGTCGCCACTCCTGTCATGACAATTTTCATTCAACGTACTTTACTCGCATAAAAAAGTTGGATGGAAACCTGGTTAGTGAGTGTATTCTGACATCATGCGCATAAAAGCTGGGGGGACCGTTCAGCTAGTAATGTATCAATATTTATTGTTTACAAATTAGCTATGACATAGCTAAATAACATATAGCACAACTTTGGATTTCACTCTGTTTCAAAGTTTTTAGTGAGTGTCACGTTCGGGTGTGTAGAGAGACCAAGGCGCAGCGTATCGATAGTTCGACATGTTTATTAAACTAACTGACGAACTATACAAAATAACAAATGATAATAATAAACACACGTAGCACGAACACGGGACAACATACAACAATGAACCACGCCAACGGAGTGGAACACAGACATATAAGTAAGATCCCTAATTAGAGGTAATGCCTAGCAGCTGCCTCTAATTAGGGATCCCACACACAACACCACACAGACGTAGAAATAATAGATCTGCCAGACTCTGACCATAGAAATATAGAGAAGCAAAGCTTCTCTATGGCCAGAGCCTGACAGTGAGCTTCTTTACTCCTCCCGCTTTTGCCATGCAGTGCACCTTGCAAAAGTTATTAAACTTTTATTCTGTATATCAAAAAATTACCATATACTGTAGCTATATGTTGCTACTCAAGCTGAAGTTAATCAATAAATGCATACAGATAATTGTTCAACATGAAACATGGGTTGGTTGTTATTAGTGAGCTAAATGTGCTTTTGTTTTGATTAGCTAACGTTAGGAAGCTAGCTAGCCAGCAGCTCTAACATTAGCTAACTAGCCAACGTAACGTTATACCACAGATATAATGAATTACCAGTCAGATGAGAGCTAACATTGGCTAGCTAGCTAACCAACAAGTGAGGAAAGCTAGCAAGCTATATTTTGCCAAGGAAGAGTTTTTATATAAGGCTGAAGTCATCTGTGTAACCAAACAAATAAGCTAGAGAACGTCCTTGCCAGTAACAACTCAATGATGACAATAACTTATCCCACATTATTCCACAAAGCATAGCTAGCTAGCTAAGTAAAGTTCATAGTCAACACCAAACATTGTTTGACAATTACTTATTTCCCACATTCTTCCACAAAGCATAGCTAGCTAACTAGCTAAGTAAAGATCATAGTCAAAACTTTGGGAAACTGCCATTCTGCTAATTTATAATACATCATGCAATATGCATTGCTCATCTAACTTTAGCTTCTCCATACACTCAAATTTGCTTGCTTGCTAATGTTACGTATGCAAAAAGATTTCAGCTCAAAACATAACAGCTGCTAGCTGCCTGTCACCAAGGGTATACCCCAAGGCTCGATCCTAGGCCCCACGCTCTTCTCAATTTATATCAACAACATAGCACAGGCAGTAGGACTCTCATCCATTTACATGCAGATGATAGTCTTATACTCAGCTGGCCCTTCCCCAGATGTTGTGTTAAACGCTCTACAACAAAGCTTTCTTAGTGTCCAACTAGCTTTCTCTGCCCTTAACCTTGTTCTGAACACCTCCAAAACAAAGGGCATGTGGTTTGATAAGACAAATGCCCCTCTCCCTACAGGTGTGATTACTACCTCTGAGGGTTTAGAGGTTGAGGTAGTCACCTCATACAAGTACTTGGGAGTATGGTTAGAGCGTACACTGTCATTCTCTCAATTAAATCTAGACTTGGTTTCCTGTATCGTAATCTCTCCTCTTTCACCCCAGCTGCCAAACTAACCTTGATTCAGATGACCATCCTACCCATGCTAGATTACGGAGACATAATTTATAGATCGGCAGGTAAGGGTGCTCTTGAGCTGCTAGATGTTCTTTACCATTTGGCCATCAGATTTGCCACCAATGCTCCTTATAGGACACATCACTGCACTCTATACACCTCTGTAAACTGGTCATCTCTGTATACCTTCCGCAAGACCCACTGGTTGATGCTTAATTATAAAACCCTTGTAGGCCTCACTCCCCCATATCTGAGATATCTACTGCCGTCATCCTCCACATACAACACCCGTTCTGCCAGTCACATTCTGTTAAAGGTCCCCAAAGCACACACATCCCTGGGTTGCTCGTCTTTTCAATTTGCTGCAGCTAGCGACTGGAACGAGCTGCAACAAACACTCAACCTGGACAGTTTTATCTCAATCTCTTCATTCAAAGTCTCAATGATGGACACTCTTACTGACAGTTGTGGCTGCTTCACGTGATGTCTTGTTGTCTCTACCTTAATGCCCTTTGTGCTGTTGTCTGTGCCTAATAATGTTTGTACCCTGTTCTGTGTTGATACCATGTTGTTGTCATGTTGTGTTTCTACCATGCTTTGTTGTCATGTGTTGCTGCCATGCTTTGTTGTTGTCTTAACCATACCCGCAGGAGGCCTTTTGCCTTTTGGTAGGTCGTCATTGTAAATAAGAATTTGTTCTTAACTGACTTGCCTAGTTAAATAAAGGTTAAATAAAGTTACAGATCTTACCTTATGCATTAATTCAGTACGTTCCCTTCTCTCTCTTCTTGTCATTATAATCCACATTTGCGCTGACTGGTCAATACAGTGTCAAGTTACTTTTCAGTGCGTTTCCAAAAATCTGAATTTGCCATCTACATAAGTAGCACTTTGTGCGAGTGCACACATGCACCCAGTTAAAACAACATCATTGCTTGCTAGTGCAAAGGAACCTGACATGAAAATGACATGCTTGCTATCTTGGTTAGAGCTAACTCTATAAATGACCTAAATGCCACAATCAATGTCGAAGTGCATGGGTACACTGTCAGAAAGAGACTGCACAAACTTGGCCTACATGGGAGGTCAGAAAGGAAGAAGCCTCTGCTCTCAAAAAAGAATATCAAGACACAACTAACTTTTGCCAGACAACACCTGGGTAAAGTCAGTTGTGTCTTGATATTATTTTTTGAGAATAGAGGCTTCCTTCCTGACCTCCCATGTAGGCCAAGTTTGTGTCTCTTTCTGACAGTGTACCCATGCACTTCGACATTGATTGTGGCAAGAGAGGCCTGTAGATCCCTTGATGTTACCCTGGGATTCTTAGAGACTTCTATGAGCATCTTTCGGTCAGCTCTTGGGCTGATTTTGGTGGGACGGTCTGAAATTTTCGTCGGACAGTGTAATGATGTACTTCTAATTGCTTGGAAATGGAATGATGTACTTTAAATTGCTTGGAAATGGATTTGTAACCTCTACCAGACTCATGGGCATCAAAAATCTTTCTTCTAAGGGCCTCGGATACGTCTTTTGATATTTGAATGATGCGTTACCACACACCCATATGGTTAAGACCAAACCATACCAATTTTCTTATCTTTATGGAAGGCTGGACCCTCCTAAGTTTCTCTCTAATGTTTTCTAATCATTTGCAATTGTTAATTCTAATTTTTGCCATTTTATGTAATGTTAAAGGTAGGGGTGTACTAACTTTTTCCCCATAAGGAAAAGGCATTTTTGTTCATTTTAATTGCATACATTTTCAACTGTTTTTTTTGTGTGTGTGATTTGTTAAATGGGGCAACCTTTATCTGTCAATAGTGTTGAAGTGAAGATTACATATCTGTCCAAATATGTAAAAAAATAAATAAAATAAAAAATAGAGAACTTTCCAGGGGGTGTACTGACTTTTTCAAGACTGTACCAAGTACACACAAATCTAAGTAAAGCAATGGAATTAAGAATATATAAACGAGCAATGTCAGAGTGGCATAGACAAAGATACAATAGAATAGTATAGAATACATACAGTGGGGAGAACAAGTATTTGATACACTGCCGATTTTGCAGGTTTTCCCACTTGTAGAAGTCTGTAATTTTTATCATAGGTACTCTTCAACTGTGAGTGACGGAATCTAAAACAAAAATCCAGAAAATCACATTGTATGATTTTTAAGTAATTCATTTGCATTTTATTGCATGACATAAGTATTTGATACATCAGAAAAGCAGAACTTAATATTTGGTACAGAAACCTTTGTTTGCAGTTACAGAGATCATACGTTTCCTGTAGTTCTTGACCAGGTTTGCACACACTGCAGCAGGGATTTTGGCCCATTCCTCCATACAGACCTTCTCCAGATCCTTCAGGTGTCGGGGCTGTCGCTGGGCAATACAGACTTTCAGCTCCCTCCAAAGATTTTCTATTGGGTTGGGGTCTGGAGACTGGCTAGGCCACTCCAGGACCTTGAGATGCTTCTTACGGAGCCACTCCTTAGTTGCCCTGGCTGTGTGTTTCGGGTCGTTGTCATGCTGGAAGACCCAGCCACGACCCATCTTCAATGCTCTTACTGAGGGAAGGAGGTTGTTGGCCAAGATCTCGCGATACATGGCCCCATCCATCCTCCCCTCAATACGGTGCAGTCGTCCTGTCCCCTTTGCAGAAAAGCATCCCCAAAGAATGATGTTTCCACCTCCATGCTTCACGGTTGGGATGGTGTTCTTGGGGTTGTACTCATCCTTCTTCTTCCTCCAAACACAGCTAGTGGAGTTTAGACTAAAAAGTTATATTTTTGTCTCATCAGACCACATGACCTTCTCCCATTCCTCCTCTGGATCATCCAGATGGTCATTGGCAAACTTCAGACGGGCCTGGACATGCGCTGGCTTGAGCAGGGGGACCTTGCGTGCGCTGCAGGATTTTAATCCATGACGGCGTAGTGTGTTACTAATGGTTTTCTTTGAGACTGTGGTCCCAGCTCTCTTCAGGTCATTGACCAGGTCCTGCCGTGTAGTTCTGGGCTGATCCCTCACCTTCCTCATGATCATTGATGCCCCACGAGGTGAGATCTTGCATGGTGCCCCAGACCGAGGGAGATTGACCGTCATCTTGAACTTCTTCCATTTTCTAATAATTGCGCCAACAGTTGTTGCCTTCTCATCAAGCTGCTTGCCTATTGTCCTGTAGCCCATCCCAGCCTTGTGCAGGTCTACAATGTTATCCCTGATGTCCTTACACAGCTCTCTGGTCTTGGCCATTGTGGAGAGGTTGGAGTCTGTTTAATTGAGTGTGTGGACAGGTGTCTTTTATACAAGTAACGAGTTCAAACAGGTGCAGTTAATACAGGTAATGAGTGGAGAACAGGAGGGCTTCTTAAAGAAAAACTAACAGGTCTGTGAGAGCCGGAATTCTTACTGGTTGGTAGGTGATCATACAATGTAATTTTCTGGATTTTTGTTTTAGATTCCGTCGCTCACAGTTGAAGTGTACCTATGATAAAAATGACAGACCTCTACATGCTTTGTAAGTAGGAAAACCTGCAGAATCGGCAATGTTTCAAATACTTGTTCTCCCCACTGTAACAAAGTATTGAGATAAACGTTTGTAATTTTCCTGGGCCCTGCTTTTGGGAAGGGGCGCACAACTGGGTTGAAATCAGAAGAGTAATCAGGTGTTTCACAGGCACAGCCTGATGTGTGGAGGTGCCCTGTGAAGTGACTGGAGTGGTGGCCTGGAAGGCAGCAGGAGAGGTAGGCTGGGAGGCAACTGGAGAGGTGGGCTGGATAGCAGTGGGAATAAATCAGCTGCCCTCAAGAGATACTCTGACAATTTCAGCTCCTGCTGCAACCATGAATATCCTGTTTCCACTACGATAGCCTACATGAGGAAGCTCTCTTGAACCCCTTCTCCAGTAGCTTCTTCTTCGCTTTGCAGAATCTGTACAGTGTCACATGACATATGCCATGCAACTTTGCAACCGACTTCGCCTGCTCTGCGCCGAATACAACAGGTGTAGACCTTACTCTGAAATGCTTACTTACAAGCCCTTAACCAACAATGCAGTTCAAGAAAGAGTAAAAAAAAATATTAAAATTAACACAATAAAATATCAATAACCAGGCTATATACAGGGGGTACCGAGTCATTGTGTAGGGGTACAAGGTAGTTGAGGTAATATGTAAATAGGTAGTCCACGATCAGCTCCTTTGTCTTGCTCACATTGAGGTAGAGGTTGTTATCCTGTCATATATCTCTACACAGTATCTCTACACCTTGTACCCCTACACAATGACTCGGTACCCCCTGTATATAGCCTCGCTATTGTTATTTTATTGTGTAACCCTGATATACGTTTGTTGAATGGAACTACAAAGCAGTTGATGCCATCACAAAAACAAATATAATTGCTCTCTTACCTCAAAATCTGGTTTCTGTCAATAGAATCTGCAGAGTTTATCACAGGGACTTACTTTTACACAAGGGTTCAAGACTAAACTGAGCATGTGCACAGTGAATAACAGCATTCTACCTTTCTCCCAATTGGAGGAATTGCAAGTGTTACAACTGTCCCTTGTTACAAACATCCCCGATCTCCCCTACATATTGATGAATCGATGTTGGAATAACGTTTTAAGAGTGGTGTTCCATTTCAAACCAAGCTTGCATCACAATTGTATTGTATTTCGGTTTATTCGATATTGATTTGTAACGCGCACGAGAAACATGAAACAAGTGAGGCAGCATCCATCCTTGGAGGTTTGTTATTCTGTGGATATGAACGACGACAGGTGGTTATCTGGGAATGTTCACATTGGTCAATTGGAATTTCAGTTGAAGGGAAAAAGGCTTCCTGGTAAGCGCTTATTGTAGATTCAAGTGGAGGGATGAAAGGAGGGAGCGCAAATAAATGAGCACGGTAGAGAGCGGATGATCGGAAAATTTGAATCATCTTTTTGTATTTAATAGGAGTGTTCATAATGCGATTCTAATTAAAGACATGATGATCTTCAAAGGGCAGCTCCTTACGACTTTATCAAGGCGCATGCAGAAGTTAGCCTATGGAGCGGACCTTTTAATTGTTTTTCCATTATCTCCCTTCAAGTCGGTTAAGAATGGATAAGATGACGACCGCACTTGCAGCCCACAAACACTTCCCTCTGAGGCTGGAGGGTGCCGAAGACTGAGTTATCCGGCGCGGGTCAATTGCTTTGTTATTAGGCTATTACATCGACGGATTTATTGGAGGGTATTGGAAACTGACAGAAGAGGTAATTTCACTGTTTTCTTTCGGACTTCTCTCGAACACATTCTATTAAGTGCACAGCATTCTGATAAACTATAGCCTAGCATTGTATTTAATAAAGGCAACAAAAGTGTCCATCATAAGCATATTAGGAATTGAAATAGAAAGTAGAATGGTTTTGAACTATCCCACAATCTGTTGACTGTCTATGTTATTTGAATAAGCAAATATGGATAGTTTTGATCAATGAAAGTTGGGTAGTCACCTGTTAATCTCCTATAGAATGAGTGTGAATGTTTAACTATTTAAAATGGCAGGATACATGGGCATCATAGTTATAGTATAATACTTAATGTTGGTGAAAGGATGAAGATTAGGAAAGAATGTAATAGTTCTGTCCGTCGGAGGGCTTCATTTGTGACCCCAAGTCTTAACTCTTGTAGGGGTCTCGTAAAACTCACGGCAGCGACAGAGTGAACTCACTTTTCTTAGCCTGCGGTAGCGATGAGCGGACTGCGCGAACCTGTAGTTATTGGACTCGTGTTGCTGATCTGCTCTACTACTGGCCACTGCGAGATTGCGCCCGGCGTGACTCCCACGGTCTGGAAGAAAGACAAGAGCCTGCTCATGCGGATAGTGGACATAGTGAAGCACGTGCAGGAGAGCCGCAGTGAGAACAGCGCGAACACAGCATCGCAGTCGATTTCTAAGAGAGAATCACCGGTTGAGGCAAGGGATTTACGCAACCCCAAAAGAGATAGTGGCGATCAAGTTATTGGTGAGTTCGCACATTGAAAGCTGGATGTTTCCATGTACTCCAAAATATGTTGTATAACAGTCCTAATTTAACGAGCTAGGGTGCTGGATGCACATCTTTCAAATATAAGTTATGAGTAAACTCGCTGCAGAAAGTTATAGGTCTACACGTTGATCTCCAGTTCTGATCCCCTGTATTATTATTTTTTCAGAAATATTTCCTAGAGATCTCAGAAAGAAAGAAAAGTTTTTAAAACACCTAACAGGTATGATAAACATCATATGACGTGTGTGTGATTTGAGTACAGAAATGTATGCACTTACTACTGTAAATTGAAGTGTCTGTTAATTAGTGTTTTTCTTTCTGCTTGCATTTTGTATTTATATTTTGATGTGTGTATTTTCAATAACTTACAGTTGAAGTCGGAAGTTTAATCCTTGTAAAAAAAATCCCTGTTTAAGGTCAATTAGGATTACCACTTTATTTTAAGAATGTGAAATGTCAGAATAATAGTAGAGAGAATGATTTATTTCAGTTTTTCTTTCTTTCATCACATTCCCAGTGGGTCAGAAGTTTACATACACTCAATTAGTATTTGGTAACATTGCCATTAAATTGTTTAACTAGGGTCTAACTTTTCGGGTAGCCTTCCACAAGCTTCCCACAATAAGTTGAGTGAATTTTGGCCCATTCCTCCTAACAGAACTGGTGTAACTGAGTCAGGTTTGTAGGCCTCCTTGCTCGCACACGCTTTTTCAGTTCTGCCCACAAATGTTCTATAGGATTGAGGTCAGGGCTTTGTGATGGCCTCTCCAATACCTTGACTTCGTTGTCTTTAAGCCATTTTGCCACAACTTTGGAAGTATGCTTGGGGTCATTGTCCATTTGGAAGACCCATTTGCGACCAAGCTTTAACTTCCTGACTGATGTCTTGAAATGTTGCTTCAATATATCCACATCATTTTCCTTCCTCATGATGCCATCTATTTTGTGAAGTGCACCAGTCCTTCCTGTAGCAATGCACCCCCACAACATGATGCTGCCACCCCCGTGCTTCACGGTTGGGATGGTGTTCTTCGGCTTGCAAGCCTTTTTCCTTCAAACACAACAATGGTCATTATGGCCACAGTTACATTTTTGTTTCATCAGACCAGAGGACATTTCTCCAAAATGTACGATCATTGTCCTCATGTGCAGTTGCAATCTGGCTTTTTATGGCAGTTTTTGAGCAGTGGCTTCTTCCTTGCTGAGCGGCTTTCAGGTTATGTCGATATAGGACTCCACTTTTACTGTGGATATAGATACTTTTGTACCTGTTTCCTCCAGCATCTTCACAACGTCCTTTGCTGTTGTTCTGGGATTGATTTGCACTTTTCGCACCAAAGTACGTTCAACTCTAGGAGACAGAACGTGTTTCCTTCCTGAGTGGTATGACGGCTGTGTGGTCCCATGGTGTTTATACTTGCGTACCATTGTTTGTACAGATGAACGTGGTACCTTCAGGCGTTTGGAAATTGCTCCCAAGGATGAACCAGACTTGTGGAGGTCTACAATTTTTTTTCCTTAGGTCTTGGCTGATTGCTTTTGATTTTGAAGGTAGGCCTTGAACTACATCCAAAAGGTACACCTCCAATTGACTCAAATGATGTCAATTAGCCTATCAGAAGCTTCTAAAGCCATGACATAATTTTCTGGAATTATGTCATTATGTCAGAAGGAAAGGTCGGAGCTGGCGTTAAAGGGGCCCATGGTGAGCATCCCCAGTCCGGGTCTGGCCGTCTACTCTACTCCCGTACCGGAGCAGTCCGCTCCACCGGTGTGCCTCCTCAGTCCGGTACGTCCAGCGCTAACCCGGAACCAACGAAGGTCCGTCGTGGCTTCGAGCACCACACCATCGGTGCGCAGCCAGAGCCCAGAGAGGCTGCAGGATGGGGATCGCATACCACTTCGTCTGCCCACGATTCAGGATCGGGAGAAGCCCGAGAGGTTTCATAAATACCTGGAGGAGGAGCAGACGAGGTGGTGGAGAGCCTGGGTTGCGCTTCCGCTGGAGGCGCAGAAGGACCCATTCCTACGGGAGATAGAGGAGGAGAAGGACTTTGAGCGGGCTGCGGAGGGTCCGCAGCCCAGAACCTCCAGCGAAGGTCCACAACCCAGAGCCTCCTACGAAGTTCAGCAACCCGGAACCTCCAGCGAAGGTCCGCAGCCCGGAACCTCCAGCGAAGGTCCGCAGCCCGGAACTTCCAGCGAAGGTCCGTAGCCCTGAGCCTTCATCCACGGCCCAATGCCTAGAACCTCCATCCACGGCCCAATGCCTAGAACCTCCAGCTACGGTCCACAGCCCAGAACCTCCAGCGAAGGTCCGCAGCCCGGAACCTCCAGCGAAGGTCCGCAGCCCGGAACCTCCAGCGAAGGTCCGCAGCCCGGAACCTCCAGCGAAGGTCCGCAGCCCAGAACCTCCAGCGAAGGTCCGCAGCCCGGAGACTCCAGAGGTCAGCACAGCGCTGTGGCTGGAACCAACCCCCCCAGTGGAGCAGGACCCCCATAGTCCACAGGTACCCAATCCGGGTCCAGCCGTCTGCTCCGCTCCAGAGCCAGAGCAGTCTGCCCCACCGGTGCCCATTCCGGGTCCAGCCGTCTGCTCCGCTCCAGTGCCAGAGCAGTCCGCTCCACCGGTACCCAATCTGGGTTCAGCCGTCTGCTCCGCTCCAGAGCCAGAACAGTCCGCTCCACCGGTATCCAATTCGGGTCCAGCCGTCTGCTCCACTCCAGAGCCAGAGCAGTCCGCTCCACTGGTGCCCATTCCGGGTCCAGCCGTCTGCTCCGATCCAGAGCCAGAGCAGTCCGCTCCACCGGTGCCCATTCCGGGTCCAGCCGTCTGCTCCGCTCCAGTGCCAGAGCAGTCCGCCCCACCGGTTCCCAGTCCAGGCCCGGTTGTTTGCCCCGCTCCATGGCCGGAGCCGTTTGCCCCACCGGTGCCCAGTCCAGGCCCGGTTGGTTGCCCCGCTATATGGCCGGAGCCGTTTACCCCACCGGTGCCAAGTCCGGGTCCGGTTCCTTGCCCAGCTCCATGGCCGGAGCAGTTTACCCCACCGGTGCCCAGTCCGGGTCCGGTTGTTTTCCCCGCTCCTTGGCCGGAGCCGTTTACCCCACCGGTGCCCAGTCCAGGCCCGGTTGTTGTCCCAGCTCCATGGCCGGAGCCGGTTGCCCCACCGGTGCCCAGTCCAGGCCCGGTTGTTTGCTCCGCTCCTTGGCCGGAGCTGTTTACCCCACCGGTGCCCAGTCCGGGCCCAGTCAAGGGTCCCGCTCCACAGCCGGACCCGTTTGCCCCACCGGTGCCCAATCCGAGTCTCCATGGCAGGAGACTCAACTTCGCCGGAACCAGAACCGCCACCGGCGAGCTAATCTTCCCTCCCTGACCCCCCCATGTAGTTGTGTGTTTGTAGTTGGTGTCTGGGAGTCCGCTCCTTTGGGGGTGGGGGGGGGGGGGTACTGTCAGGCTCTGGCCATAGAGAAGCTTATTTGCTTCTCTATGTAGCTATGGTCAGAGTCTGACAGTTTCTATTCTTTCTGTTTCTGTGTGGGTTTTGGGTTGGATCCCTAATTAGAGGCAGCTGCACCGCATTGTCTCTAATTAGGGATCCTATATATGTTTGTATGTCCCACACTTTTGTGTGGGTTGTTATTCCTCTAGTCACAAGTGAGTTGCCACATTATGTTTATAATATCGTGTTTCATTTGGAGGTTATGTATATTAATTTATCGTGTTTCATTTGGACGTTACGTTTGTGGATTATATTTGTTTGTGTTGTATAGTTCGTTCTCCTATAATTGAATACATAGTAAATTAAAAAGGAATGTCAAACTACTATCCCTGCGCTGCGTCTTGGTCTCTCCATACCCAAGTTTGTGACAACTTCTGACCCACTGGAATTGTGATATAGTGAATTATAAGTGAAATAATCTGTCTGGTAACAATTGTTGGAAGAATTAATTGTGTCATAAAGTTAACTTGCCAAAACTATAGTTTGTTAACATGAAATCTGTTGAGTGGTTGAAAAAGTAGTTTTAATGACTTCAACCTAAGTGTGTGTGTACTTCCGACTCAAACTGTATGTAATTCCGGCCTCATCTGTAAAAGATATATTGGTCTCAGTATGGCTCCCTGATAATAAAAATGACTACAATGTAAAATGGGTGTGAAATGGAGAGAAAAGGGATAGTAGTCTGTCTGCTCTGCTTTATTAATTCAAAGGCTTTCTCTGTCTCTCAGGTCCTCTGTATTTCAGTCCCAAATGCAGGAAACATGTATACAGACTATATCACAACACCAGAGACTGCACAATATCTGCATGTAAGTTCCTCAACCTCTTCATATGGCATAAATAATGATTTCTCCCTGGATTTAAGCAAAGTGTTTACAAGCACAACACGTGTTCTGTATTAGGGGAGTCATAGTACTGTCTCCCATGCATTCATCCCTCTTGTTCTCTTAAATCCTTTTCAGACTTCAAAAGATGTGCGCGGCTTCTCACACGATTAGCAGGGAGCCCACAATGTACAGAAGGGTAGCATAAATAAAGTAAGTGTTCATAATGTATTTTAAGAGTTTTTCCTACACATAGTCAGGAAGACCTCAGGGCCCTAAGTATTGTGCATGTTTGTTTATGTCTGAGGTCATTCTGTTCAGTGAAACATTGCATGAATATAGTTGCAATGTCCTAATAACAGTCTAATGGGCTTTACACAGGTCAAACAGAATCAGTGAAGATCGAATACAGCTGTTACAGGTATAATAATATGAATTGTAAACCTAATATGAATATGAATTGTTCCCACATAAAATAATACATGTTGCAAAAGTGAAACGTTGGCTACTACACCTGGCCAAGGTAAACTGCAGCTGACATGGTTTTAATTTACTGCTTACAGTCATAGTGTGAAGTTGAATGGAAGAAGTTAAGTATTGTTAATATATAATATAATATATTTTCCTCAGCCTTATAAGGAGAGACAATAGATCTAATCTCAATTTTTCATGTTACTTTCGGCGAGGAAATCATTTTTGGTGGCTGCCAAGTACGAGAGACCACTAAATTTCACCTCCTCTCTCTCTCGCAGGTTGAAGCCAAACCAGAGCTGTCCAGAAGAGAAAGCCCTGAAAAAAAGTGCCTTGGACAATAACAGGGAAACCAAATAAACTCAAACCAGTCACGTCCGCCATTACGCACGGTCTCTCTTACCAGAGATTTCTCTATTTTACTAACGCCGCTCTGGCCCCTACACAGTCTGTTGTCACTGCGGGTGTAGTTTATTTTTACCAAAAGAAAGGAATAGCTTTTTTTGCTTTTGTTTTTTTTGTTTATTATATATACACTGGGGGACAAAGGTTTGGAATATTACTCATTCAAGGGTTTTTCTTTATTTGCACTATTTTTTACATTGTAGAATAAAAGTGAAGACATCAAAACTATGACATAACACATATGGAATCATGTAGTAACCAAAAAAAAGTGTTAAACAAATCAAAATATATTATATATATTTGAGTAGCCACCCTTTGCCTTGATGACAGCTTTGCACACTCTTGGCATTCTCTCAACCAGCTTCATGAGGACCACCACAGGAAAGGAAGACCCAGAGTTACCTCTGCTGCAGAGGATAAGTTCATTAGAGTTACCAGCCTCAGAAATTGCAGCCCAAATAAATGCTTCATAGAGTTCAAGTAACAGACACATCTCAACTGTTTGAGGAGAATGTGTGAATCAGGCCTTCATGCTCGAATTGCTGCAAAGAAACCACTACTAAAGGACACCAATAAGAAGAAGAGATTTGCTTGGGCCAAGAAATACAAGCAATGGATATTAGACTGGTGGAAATCTGTCATTTGGTCTGACGAGTCCAAATTTTAGATTTTTGGTTCCAACCGCCGTGTCTTTGTGAGAAGCTGAATAGGTGAACGGATGATCTCGGCATGTGGCATGGAGAAGGAGGTGTGATGGTGTGGGTTGCTTTGTGGTTGACACTGTCTGTGATTTATTTAAAATTCAAGGCACACTTAACCAGCATGGATACCTGTCACGAGAGGGTGAATACACAGACCAAGACGCAGCGCAGGGATTGTAGTTCAACATTTTATTTATACTATGTATAAAACAACTCAGTGACGAACTAACAAACAAACACGATAATCAAACGTAACGTAACAAGCACACTTACTTCTCACCGTGACTGCAGAATTAACGACCCACACCCCGAAGTGGAACATACAATCAATCAATCAATCAATCATTTTTTATTTCTAAAGCACATTTAAAAACAACACGAGTTGGCCAAAGTGCTTTACAGACCCAACTGTACAAAACATATAGACAAATACACCATAAAACAAAACAAAACACCACATGTAGCTACAAACCTATGTAGGATCCCTAATTAGAGACGATGCACTGCAGCTGCCTCTAATTAGCGATCCAACACAAACCACCACCAGAAACAGAAAGAATAGACCTGTCAGACTCTGACCATGGCTACATAGAGAAGCAAATAGGCTTCTCTATGGCCAGAGCCTGACAATACCACAGCATATCCCATCTGGTTGACGCTTAGTGGGGCTATCTTTTGTTTTTCAACAGGACAATGACCCAAAACACACCTCTATGCTGTGTAATGGCTATTTGACCAAGAAGGAGAGAGATGGAGTGCTGCATCAAATGACCTGGCCTCCATAATTACACAACCTCAACCCAATTGAGATGGTTTGGGATGAGTTGGACCGCAGAGTGAAGGAAAGCAGCCAACGAGTGCTCAGCATATGTGGGAACTCCTTCAAGACTGTTGGAAAAGCATTCCAGCTAAAGCAGGCTGAGAGAATGCCAAGAGTGTGCAAAACTGTCATCAAGGCAAAGGTGGCTACTTTGAAGAATCTAAAATCAAAAATATATTTTGATATGTTTAACACTCTTTTGGTAACTACATGATTCAATATGCGTTATTTCATAGTTGATGTCTTCACTATTATTCTACTATGTAGAAAATAGTAAAAATAAAGAAAAAGCCTTGAATGAGTAGATGTGTCCAAACTTTGACTGGTACTGTATGTACAGTTGAAGTCGGAAGTTTACATACACTTAGGTTGAAGTCATTAAAACAAATTTTCAACCACTCCACATATTTCATGTTAACAAACTATAGTTTTGGTAAGTCGGTTATAACAAGTCTGGTTCATACTTGGGAGCAATTTCCAAATGCCTGAAGGTACCACGTTCATCTGTACAAACAATAGTACGCAAGTATAAACACCATGGGACCACACAGCCGTCATACCGCTCAGAAAGGAGACGCGTTCTGTCTCCTAGAGATGAAAGTACTTTGGTGCAAATCAATCCCAGAACAACAGCAAAGGACCTTGTGAAGATGCTGGAGGAAACAGGTACAAAAGTATCTATATCCAAAGTACAACGAGTCCTATTCTGATATAACCCGAAAGGCCGCTCAGCAAGGAAGAAGCCACGGCTCCAAAACCGCCATAAAAAAGCCAGACTATGGTTTGCAACTGCACATGGGGACAAAGATCGTACTTTTTGGAGAAATGTCCTCTGGTCTGATGAAACAAAAATAGAACTGTTTGGCCATAATGACCATCGTTATGTTTGGAGGAAAAAGGGGGTGACTTGCAAGCGAAGAACACCATCTCAACCGTGAAGCACGGGGGTGGCAGCATCATGTTGTGGGGGTGCTTTGTTGCAGGATGGGCTGGTGCACTTCACAAAATAGATGGCATCATGAGGAAGGAAAATTATGTGGATGTATTGAAGCAACATCTCAAGACATCAGTCAGGAAGTTAAAGCTTGGTCGCAAATGGGTCTTCCAAATGGACAATGACCCCAAGCATACTTCCAAAGTTGTGGCAAAATGGCTTAAGGACAACAAAGTCAAGGTATTAGAGTGGCCATCACTAAGCCCTGACCTCAATCCTTTAGAAAATTTGTTGGCAGAACTGAAAAAGTGTGTGCGAGCAAGGCCTACAAACCTGACTCAGTTACACCAGTTCTGTCAGGAGGAGGAATGGGCCAAAATTCACCCAACTTATTGTGTGAAGCTTGTGGAAGGCTACCCAAAACGTTTGACCCAAGTTAAACAATCTAAAGGCAATGCTACCAAATACTAATTGAGTGTATGGAAACTTCTGACCCACTGGGAATGTGATGAAATAAATAAAAACTGAAATAAATCATTCTCTCTACTATTATTCTGACATTTCACATTCTTAAAATAAAGTGGTGATCCTAACTCACCTGAAACAGGGAAGTTTTACTAGGATTAAATGTCAGGAATTGTGAAAAACTGAGTTCAAATGTATTTGGCTAAGGTGTATGTAAACTTCCGACTTCAACTGTATGTATGTATGTATGTATGTATGTATGTATGTATGTATGTATGTATGTATGTATGTATGTATGTATGTATGTATGTATGTATGTATGTATGTATGTATATCATTTTCTTTTTATAATAGACAACAATATGATGGAACAACTAGTATAACTTTTTATTGTGGTATAAATGGATACCTGTCCATAACAAATGGTACAATATCTAAATTTGATAATTGAAAAATATTTTACAAAAGTATATTATTTCATGAGTCTTAACCAAACTTTTGGTTGGTTTGATGTTTCTGTGAAATGTAAGATAAATGTTATTTCACAGAGGACAATAAATCTACTCTATTCCAAGTATATAAATGGCTTATTGTGGTATATGCTATCTGTATATAGAAAGTGGAACTCTGAAACCATATATCAATATATCAGAGCTTATTTGTGACTATGTTAAATAATTTTGACAGTAACTAGAGGCTACACAACTTCTTCAAACCAACTGTGGTAATTAGTACTTTGACTATTGGTTTCTTTTATTTTGGTGTTTGGGTAATTAGGCTTATAAATACAACAATACACACAGACAGTAGTAAAACCAGCTAGGGAGGATGCCCTGCTGTAAACCAAACCACAGCGGTTTGGATTTTTTAATTTTTTATCTTTTAACCTTTATTTAACTAGGCAAGTCAGTTAAGAACAAATTCTTATTTACAATGACTGCCTAGGAACAGTGGGTTAACTGCTTTGTTCAGGGGCAGAATGACAGATTTTTACCTTGTCAGCTCGGGGATTCGATTCAGCAACCTTTCGGTTACGGACCAATGCTCTAAACACTCGGCTACCTGCCACCCCAAATGCAGCGGATGGATATAAAAAACAATTACTAACCCAGGCACTAAAACAAAGCTGTTGCCAGGTCCTTCCCATTGTAGCTCAGTTGGTAGAGCATGGTGCTCTGCTAAATTATGTAAATATAAGCAGTTTAATGGCACAAATGATATGGCCAGCTGTACTGCTTGGACCAAGAGTGGATGGACTCCCCCACAGTGAAGGTATTAGACTAAATGAGGGGGTGAGGGAGCAACATTAAGGTGAGTTGCATTGCACTGCACTTTAAATGTAGAATGCAGTGACGCTAAAGGGTCCTGGTTCCCACTGACTTAAAAGAAATGTAAGTCAAATACAGAACTGGTGTTGATAAGGTCATTGGTAATAATTGGTGGGGAGTTAAGGTTAATCTCATTCTTTTTCTAGCCAACCAAACACTTAAGAGAGAGAAAGAAGAAAAACTCACCCCTAAAGACCAATGATGAGGCATCCAAAAAACATAGTAAGCTCCTTATTGACCAAATCCGCCACAGGCATGTGATCTCAAATTGACCCCTGAATGTTCAAAGTAGCAAGAAATATCCCTCCCCCTAACCAGGCTATCCTGTAAGAGCCTAATGAAAATCGCTTGTTAAAGACAGACTTAACATACGTAGATCTTGAGGTGTACATGTCAAATGTTATTTGTCACATGCGCCAAATACAACAGGTGTAGACCTTACAGTGAAATGCTTACTTACAAGCCCTAACCAACAATGCAGTTAAGAAAAATTAAAGAAGTTAAACAGTAAAAATAACAGAAGCGAGGCTATTTACAGGAGGTACCCGTACAGAGTCACTGTGTGGGATCACCGGTTGGTCCAGGTAATATGTACATGTAGGCATAGTTAAAGTGACTATGCATAGATAATAAAGAGAGAGTAGCGGGAGGGGGGGGGGGGGGGGGGGGGTTTGATTACCTGTTCAGGAGTCTTATGGCCTGGGGTTAGAACCTGTTGAGAAGCCTTTTGGACCTAGACTTGGCGCTCCGGTACTGCTTGCCGTGCGGTAGCAGAGGTGGCTGGAGTCTGACAATTTTTAGGGCCTTCCTCTGACAACACCTGGTATAGAGGTCCTGGATGGCAGGAAGCTTGGCCCCAGTGATGTACTGGGCCGTATGCACTACCCTCTGTAGTGCCTTGCGGTCGGAGCCCGAGCAGTTGCCATACCAGGCAGTGATGCAACCAGTTAGGATACTCTCGATGGTGCAGCTGTAGAACATTTTGAGGATCTGAGGACCCATGCCGTATTGGCTTTGTCGTGCCCTCTTCACGACTGTCTTGGTGTGTTTAGACCATGATAGTTTGTGCCCATGATGTGGGCACCAAGGAACTTGAAGCTCTCAACCTGCTCCACTACAGCCCTGTCGATGAGAATGGGGGCGTGCTCGGTCCTCCTTTTCCTGTAGTCCCCAATCATCTCCTTTGTCTTGATCACATTGAGGGAGAGGTTGTTATCCTGGCACCACACAGCAAGGTCTCTGACCTCCTCCCTACAGGCTGTCTCATCGTTGTTGGTGATCCGGCCTACCACTGTTGTGTCGTCTGCAAACTTAATGATGGTGTTGGAGTCGTGCCTGGAGGGGACTGAGCATGCACCCCTGAGGTTCCTCCGTGTTGAGGATAAACGTGGCAGATGTGTTGTTACCGACCCTTACCACCTGGGAGCGGCCCGTCAGGAAGTCCAGGATCCAGTTGCAGAGGGAGGTGTTTAGTCCTAGGGTCCTTAGCTTAGTAATGAGCTTTGAGGTAGTAATGCCCGAGTCCCTCTCCTTGAAAGCGGAAGCTCTACTCTTTAGCTCAGTGCGGCTGTTGCCTGTGATCCATGGCTTCTGGTTGGGGTATGTATTTATGTACATTCACTGTGGGGACAACGTCATCGATGCACTTATTGAAGAAGCCAGTGACTGATGTGGTGTACTCCTCAATGCCATCGGAAGAATCCCAGAACGTATTCCAGTCTGTACTAGCAAAACAGTCCTGCAGCTTAGCATCTGCACCATCTAACCACTTCTTTATTGACCGAGTCACTGGTGTTCCTGCTTTAGTTTTTGCTTGTACGCAGGAATCAGGAGGATAGAATTAAGGTCAGATTTGCCAAATGGAGGGCGAGGGAGAGCTTTGTACGCATCTCTGTGTGTGGAGTAAAGGTGGTCTAGAGTTTTTTTGCCTCTGGTTGCACATTTAACATGCTGGTAGAAATTAGGTTGAACAGATTTAAGTTTTCCTGCAAGTCCCCGGCCACTAGGAGCGCCGCCTCTGGATGGGCGTTTTCCTGTTTGCTTATGGCCTTATAGACAGATAGATAGGTACTTTATTGATCCCTGAGGGGAAATTTCTTTGTCAAGCAGCTACAACAAAAACACAGGGCAGGTGCAAAATGCCAGAACGAAAGTACACAAAAGACAGATACACGATACATGATACATAGAGCGGCAGTATGAAAAGGTATAGAAATACAAGAAGTCTGGAGTGAAATAAAGCTATTAAAAGACATTGCATAGTATGGGTGAATGGCTGAATATGTACACTATACATTGGTGGATGATGCATGGTTAACTATACAGGTCGATGGCAGAGAAATACTTCAATAGCTAAAAGTGCGTATGATATGAGTGAGGGTAATAATAGTTTACTCAATATACAGACTGGTTAAATTAACATGTAAGTTAATATTTTGCATGGTTAAATTAACTGTACAGGTAAATGACAGGAAGAGATACTTAAATAGCTTAATGTGTGTATGATATAATTTAGGGTAATAATAGTAATTCTCTTAAAATACAGTCCTTAGTGCGCAGGGTTTAATTACAGATAACTGCACGTATTGCACATTCGATATACTAAAAGCAATGAAAAAAGATACAACTGACAGGATTCTAATATGCATACCTGAGTGAAGTCCAAGAATTACTTGCAATATTGCACGTGATATGATATAACAACTGTACATGAATATGTATATACAGACCTGAATGAATAAATAAGTCCTGAGTGAATGAGTGATTACAGATCAGAATTACTCACGGATGGATGCATAAATGTTGAACTAGGTGCTAACACCCCAACAGTTCCAGATCTACATTGCCGACGGCACGGTATTACATAGTCTAATATCCGCCGGCAGGAAGGATCTCCTGTAGCGCTCTCTGGCACACCGTGGTGGGATCAGTCTGTGACTGAAGGTGCTCCTCTGCGTCATAACCATAGCATGCAGAGGATGGGTGACGTTGTCAATACTAGCCAGCAGTTTGGCCAGGATCCGTCTCTCCGCCACCTCCTCTAGAGTGTCAAGGCTAATCCCCAGAACAGAGCTAGCCTTCCTGATCAGCTTATTTACCCGAGAACACTGAGTGCGATCTTAGTACCAGCATCGGTTAGTGGTGGTAAATAGACAGCTACGAAAAATATAGATAAATAGTGTGGTCTACTGTACAGCTTATCATGAGATTCTCTACCTCAGGCGAGCGTGCACCAGCTGTTGTTTACAAATATTCACAGACCGCCACCCCTTTTCTTACCGGAGTCTGCTGTTTTATCTTGCCGATACAGCGTATATCCCGCCAGCTGTATGTTATCCATGTCGTCGTTCAGCCACGACTCTGTGAAACATAAGATATTACCGTTTTTAATGTCCAGTATGTAGGATATTCGTGATCGTACCTCGTCTAATTTATTATCCAATGATTGTACATTGGCTAGTAATACTGATGGTAAATGCAGATTACCCACTTGCCGTCGGATCCTTACAAGGCACCCCAACCTACATCCCGGATATCTCAGTCTTTCTCTTGCGAATGACAGGGATTTGGGCCTTGTCGGGTGTCTGAAGTACATCCTTAGCATCCGACACTTTGAAGAAAAAATCTTTGTCCAGTCCGAGGTGAGTAATCGCTGTCCTGATATCCCGAAGCTCTTTTCGATCGTAAGAGACGGTGGCAGAAACATTATGTACAAAATAAGTTACAAATAACGTGAAGAAACACACACATAATAGCACAATTGGTTAGGCAGCCGTAAAACGTCAGCAATCACCTCCGGCGCCATTGTACATGTCTGCATGTATGTTGCATGTCTGCATGTTTGTGTGTACACAATCTACAGTATTCCTCTTCAATTGCTCCTACCTGACCCATTTGTATTTATTATGGATCCCCATTAGCTGCTGCCAAGGCATATACGTATTCACAGATTTCACAACGCACTGTGTGCCCTTAGGCCCCTACTCCACCACTACCACATATCTACAGTGCGTATGTTATCGTGTGTGTGTGTGTGTGTATGCATGTGTCTGTGCCTATGTCTGTGTTGCTTCACAGTCCCCGTTGTTCCATAAGGTGTTTATTAAATAAAATGTTACTGCTTGCATCAGTTACTTGATGTGGAATAGAGTTCCATGTAGTCATGGCTCTATGTAGTACTGTGCGCCTCCCATAATCTGTTCTGGACCTGGGGACTGTTAAGAGACCTCGTGTCATGTCAGGGATATCTTTACATGAAACATTTTGATATTCTACAGAATACAGACCCTTCCAATGCATATTTTGAGTTTTGTGGATATGCATCATATCCTGAGAAATTCTGAATCCAGATGTGTCTTTTAGACATACAATGAGCTCTAAAAGTATTGGGACAGTGACCAATTTTTTGTTGTTTTGGGAGTCAGGAAGCAAGTGCAACTCTACAAGAACTTAGGACCCCGGTCGGAGACCATGTCCACCGTGAGTCCATGGATCCGGAAGACGTGCTGCACAGAGGGTAGCTTGGGGAGAGGAATGAAGTGGGTGGCTTTGGAAAATCGTTCGACAACCGTCAGGATGACAGTTGCCATCAGACGGGGGAAGACCCATGACGTCCAGGGATATGTGAGACCAGGGACGGTGAGGGACAGGCAGTGGTTGAAGGAGACCAGCCGGAGCTTGCCGAGGAGTCATGTTCTGCGCACAGACCATGCAGGCAGCGATGAACGCTGAGACATCCGGAACCATGGTAGGCGACTAAAAGCGTTGCCGCACAAAGGCCAGGGTCCGACCGGAGCCCGGGTGGCAGGCAAGCCTGGAGGAGGGGGCCCACTCCAGGACAGAGGTGGACAGCATCAGGCACAAACATCCGATTATCTGGGCCCCCTCCCATGGTTCGGCTGGGAATGCTGCGCCTCACGGACCTGCTTCCCAATTCCCCAGCTGAGTGTCATCGCCAGGCACGAGGTGGGAAGAATGGTCTCGGGTTCCGGGGTAGTAGTCATGGTGCTATAGCGGCATGACAGGGCATCTAGCTTGACATTCTTGGATCCCGGCCGGTACGAGAGGGAGAAGTTGAACCGTGTGAACAGCAGGGCACATCTAGCTTGCCTCCCACTCCGACATCCGAAGCATCGGCCTCCACCACGAACTGACGGGATGGGTCAGGATGAACCAAGATGGGAGATGTGGTGAAGTGGTGTTTGAGATCCTAGAATGCCCGGTCAGCAGCTGGGGACCACGTGAACGGAACCTTGGGAGAGGTAAGTGCTGACAGGGGGGAAGCCAGGGAGCTGTAACCCCGGATAAAGCGGCAATATAAGTTGGCGAACTCAGGAAACGTTGCAGCTGCACCCTGGACGTAAGCTGGGGCCAATCCACCACTGCTCTCACCTTCCCGGGATCCATTTGTACACTCGCTGCAGCGATGATGTAACCCAGAAAAGGCATGGTGGAGCCTCGCACTTCTCTGCTTTTACAAACAGCTGGTTCTCCGGGACGTGTTGGAGAACCTGTCGGACGTGGAGAACGTGTTCTTGGATGGAGTGGGAGAAGACGAGGATGTTATTGAGGTAGACGAAGACGAACCGGTTCAACATGTCGCGGAGAACATCATTAACCAGAGCCTGGAACACAGCAGTGGCATTGGTAAGGCCAAATGGCATGACCAGATACTCGTAGTGACCTCTGGCCGTGTTGAAGGCAGTCTTCCTCTAGTCCCCTTCCCGTATCCGCACCAGGTGGTAGGCGTTCCGTAGATCTAGCTTGGAAAACACGGGGGCCCCCTGGAGCGACTCGAACGCCGAGAAGATGAGTGGTAGCGGTTCTTCACCGTTATGTCATTGAGACCCCGCTAGTCGATGCACAGGCGCAGGGTTTTGTCCTTCTTCTCCACAAAGAAGAACCCTGCACCAGCGGGATAGGAAGAAGGATGGATGAATCCTGCAGCTAGGGAGTCCCAATGTACAGTTGAAGTCGGAAGTTTACATACACTTAGGTTGACATCATTATAACTAATTTTTCAACCACTCCAGAGATTTCATGTTAACAAACTATAGTTTTGGCAAGTCGGTTAGGACATCTACTTTGTGCATGACATTCACGTATGAATCCCTATATCACAATTCCAGTGGGTCAGAAGTTTACATACACTAAGTTGACTGTGCCTTTAAACAGCTTGGAAAATTCCAGAAAATTATGGGTTTAGAAGCTACTGATAGGGTTATTGACATAATTTTAGTCAAGTGCTACCTTCAAAACTCCACAACTCTGGTTCATCCTTGGGTGCAATTTCCAAACGCCATACAAAAAAATCGTATGCAGGTATAAACACCATGGGACCACGCAGCCGTCATACCTCTCAGGAAGGAGACAAGTTATGTCTCCTGGAGATAAACGTACTTTGGTGCGAAAAATGCAAATCAATCCCAGAACAACAGATTTCACAACGCACTGTGTGCCCTTAGGCCCCTACTCCACCACTACCACATATCTACAGTGCGTATGTTATCGTGTGTGTGTGTGTGTGTATGCATGTGTCTGTGCCTATGTCTGTGTTGCTTCACAGTCCCCGTTGTTCCATAAGGTGTTTATTAAATAAAATGTTACTGCTTGCATCAGTTACTTGATGTGGAATAGAGTTCCATGTAGTCATGGCTCTATGTAGTACTGTGCGCCTCCCATAATCTGTTCTGGACCTGGGGACTGTTAAGAGACCTCGTGTCATGTCAGGGATATCTTTACATGAAACATTTTGATATTCTACAGAATACAGACCCTTCCAATGCATATTTTGAGTTTTGTGGATATGCATCATATCCTGAGAAATTCTGAATCCAGATGTGTCATTTCACATTATTACACAACTTAATTTCTGAACTTATTTGTTTTGGTTTCTTTGTATGTATGGTTTACTTGGGTTGTTACCAACATCTGGTGAAACTTTCATGTCAATAGCACCTTTGGAAATATATTTAATGAGAAAAATGGTGACGTGTTCAATACTTGTTTCACCCGCTGAGGATACTTTTGTACCTGTTTCCTCCAGCATCTTCACAAGGTCCTTTGCAAATTTATGGTGAAATGATTGTCTTTCCACTTCCGTATTATGGCCCCAACAGTGCTCACTGGAACATTCAGAAGCTTAGAAATGCGCCTATAACCAATGCCATCATTATGTTTTGCAACAATTAGGTTGCGAATGTCTTGAGACAGCTCTTTGCTTTTACCCATCATGAGATGTGTCTTGTGTGACACCTTGGCAATGAGACCTTTTAGTAGGCCATCAGTTGGGACTGAACCAGCTGATATTAATTTGCACTGACAGGGGGCTGGATTGCTTTTTAATTACTGATAGTTTTCAGCTGTTGTCTTGGCTTTCCATGCCTTTTTGAACCTCCCTTTCTTCATGTGTTCAATACTTTTTCCCTGTGTCATTTCACATTATTACACATAACTTAATTTCTGAACTTATTTGTTTTGGTTTCTTTGTATGTATGGATTACTTGGGTTGTTACCAACATCTGGTGAAAATGTCATGTCAATAGCACCTTTGGATATATATTTACTGAGGAAAATGGTGACGTGTTCAATACTTATTTCACCCGCTGTATATCCACAGTAAAACAAGTCCTATATCGACATAAGAAGCCACTGCTCCAAAACCGCCTTTAAAAAGCCAGACTATGGTTTGCAACTGCACATGGGGACAAAGATCGTACTTTTTGGAGAAATGTCCTCTGGTCTGATGAAACAAAAATAGAACTGTTTGGCCATATTGAAAATCGTTATGTTTGGAGGAGAAATGGGGAGGCTTGCAAGCCGAAGAACACCATCTAAACCGTGAAGCACGGGGGTGGCAGCATCATGTTGTGGGGGTGCTTTGCTTCAGGAGGGACTGGTGCACTTCACAAAATAGATGGCATCATGAGGAAGGAAAATTATGTGGATGTATTGAAGCAACATCTCAAGACATCAGTCAGGAAGTTAAAGCTTGGTCGCAAATGGGTCTTCCAAATGGACAATGACCCCAAGCATACTTCCAAAGTTGTGGCAAAATGGCTTAAGGACAACAAAGTCAAGGTATTGGAGTGGCCATCACAAAGCCCTGACCTCAATCCTGTAGAAATTTTGTGGGCAGAACTGAAACAGTGTGTGTGAGCAAGGAGGCCTACAAACCTGACTCAGTTACACCAGTTCTGTCAGGAGGAATGGGCCAAAATTCACCTAACTTATTGTGGGAAGCTTGTGGAAGGATACCCAAAACGTTTGACCCAAGTTAAACAATTTGAAGGCAATGCTACCAAATACTAATTGAGTGTATGTAAACTTCTGACCCACTGGGAATGTGATGAAAAAAATTTAACTGAAATAAATCACTATCTTTTCTGACATTTCACATTCTTAAAATAAATTGGTGATCCTAACTAACCTAAGACAGGGAATGTTTACTAGGATTAAATGTCAGGAATTGTGAAAAACTGAGTTTAAATGTATTTGGCTAAGGTGTATGTAATCTTCCGACTTTAACTGTAGGTCTCCATCGCTTTGGTCTCTGGTCCCGACAGAGAGTATAGTCTTTCCCAGGGTGGAGTAGTGCTAAGGAGAAGGTCAATCACGCAGTCATATGGTCGGTGCGGTGGAAGAGAAGTGGCCCGGGACTTGCTGAACACCTCCTGGAGTTCCTGGTACTCCGCGGGAATGGAGGAGAGGTACGGGCAACTTCCGAGCCCCCAGGAATATTGCATGGTGGGTGATAACAACGGAGTGCTATGTAAAGGGGAAGTAATTAGGGAGGTGAATAAGTCCAGCACTTTTTGAAGTTAGACTCACAAATGTCATACCCCCCAAAAATGCAAACCTCCCCTCTTATTGTAATGGTGAGAGGTTAGCATGTCTTGGGGGTATGACATTTGTGCATCTGTAACTTTCTCATTCATCATTATTCATTCAGGATTATATGTTATCAATGTAGCATCCACATTAATGTAGAAGTGTTAAGAAACATATTCTATTCTTATTTACAATAAATGTGACTCCAAAAGGACAAAATACATTATTTGCCATTCATTTCTATTGGGCACAAAATTATCTGAAATACAAGCAAAATGAACAGCAAACGAATAAAAAATGTGTAGTCACAAGCTTGATGTAGTCATTGTGTGCTATGAATATGGGACCAAATACTTAACATTTCACTGCTTTAATACACATAGGTGAATTTGCCCTAATACTTTTGATCCCCTAAAATGGGGGAACTATAAAGTGCTTTCAGAAAGTATTCACATTTTGTTGTGTTACAGCTAGGGCTGTGGCGGTCATGCAATTTCGTCAGCCGGTGATTGTCAAGCAAATTTACATTTTATTTATTTAAGTCCGTTAAGAACAAATTCATATTTTCAATGACAGCCTACCTACAGGGTAAGCCCCTGGAGCACAATTAGGGTTAAGTGCCATGCTCAAAGACAAAGACAGGTTATAAAATGATAATAATGTCACCTTGTCGGCTCAGGTATTCGAATCAGCGACCTTTCGGTTACAGGCCCAACGCTCTAACAGCTAGGCTACCTGCCGGTCTTACGGTAATTGACAGTTAATTAACAAACACATTTAGCATCTTCTGGCTTCCACACGTAGCCTACAAGCCACTCATGCAAACCATTGGAACATCTACATTTATAAAAGTCTAATAAATCCATGTAATATAGCCTACACCTTCACAATAATCAATTTTTTATTTTAGACAGGTCTAAAGAAACATGATATGAAGAAAATGTAGTCTATTTCTGTCACGATGCGGAAAGACTGGACGATGAGCAGAGCTGTGGTGGAGCGACATTCCTTTTATTATTTCGTTTAAACACAAATCAAAAAACAAAAGAGAGGAAGCAACCGTGAACTGGCGTGAATACAAAAGCACGAATAGACATACACAAGAATCCACACCCAGGTGACACACAGTGGAACTTAAATAGAATCCCCAATTAGAGACAACACAAGACAGCTTCCTCTAATTGGGGATAAACCAAAAACCCAACACCCACCAGTGAATGTCAGGACCTTACTGTGGCCATCCCACTCCCCTAAAGGGAGTCAGAGACCTGGCCTCAGTCAGGCCCTTACAATTTCAGAAGAACAGAATAGCATACTCTGAGTTGTCCTTATGTTAGGCACTGATCTCACTGTTAGGTATGTGATATGGCTGTGGGCTCCACTAGTTAATTTAGCAAACAAGATTTGCTTAGAATTCTGTGGCATTATTTTATAGTATGAAGTATACAATTGAATAAAATAGAAAGGATAATTTCTCCAAACGATGTGAGGGAGAATGCACATGCGGCTATTCTTTATTGAGCGGAAAACAAAGAAACTGGTACTCCTATAAGCTTAATTTAGAGTTATTAACTTTAGTTGTGATACAAACGTTGGGCTATATGTTTAGAAGGCTGCATGACGTGGCGCTAATGATGATTTGAAAAAAGTTGCATGAAACGCATGAGCTCTGCTTTGTTTTTTGTGCAGGCTGTACACACTTCATCAGTCACTCATTTCACAATTTCACAAGCACTTGATAATGCCCCTTAAAGAAATCCATGCATTTTGCGGCCAGTGGCTGTTATACCTTTTGGCTGAATATAATAATTATAGTTCCCTTCTCCTTGCATGCTGCTTCCTCTGAAACACCTCTCACTCACATGGCTCTCCGTCACGTGATCGGGTCTTTCTAACAGGCTACAAGTGAAAACAGACACATCGGGTACGCAACTGTGCGTGTCCTTATCCAATTCCGAGGCACATAGGCTATAAGTGTGAATGTGCCATTAGCAGGAACACACCATTATCAAAAATGACCGCAAATGCGATTATGCATGTAAAACTTAAAAGTCACGCGCTGCATACGTATGACAGTTAAGCTCTACATACGTTGTAAAGCGGATTCATTTGCTTAATTTTAAGAAGTTATTTGGCCACTTTGGTTGTGATACAAACCTTATCAAAACGTATAGACCTATGGGCTAGGCTACATGAGGTGTGCGACTATGATTTGAAAAAGCTGCAAAATAAAGGTATGCATCGTTTCTTGCCTTACGATAGGGCATCATTCACAAGTGATAATATATCATTCACAAATGATAGGCTAATATTGTCACCCATCAGACTATTCTTGATGTATTCTTGTCTTTACATACTGTATACTAAATGATATATGTGTGAAATTACTTTTGATTTAGAATGGACCATTATCATGCACCTGTCTCGAAACGGGCAGGGGGGAAAAAAAAGACATGTCATCTATGCACTTAAATAGCTAATTGAGGACGCTTTTCCTATGATTCATTTGCATGCCAGCCAGGTAGGCTATACTTGTGTTTTAAAGAGAAGCAATGTGCTTAATATTAGGAAAGTTGAGAAATAAATACAGTAGGCCTAGCCTATAAAAAGGTGATAGGATGCTCCTCTTTTTAATAGAGGCCATCACTCTGTTTTCTCATGCAATTGCATAGCCTATCGAAATGTTGCCAACATGAGCTCATGGGCTCTCATGAAGTGTTTGATTAGATTTTTCTTCCTGGGATCCAAACACATTAAAGCCCTTACATAACATGTTAAACGAAAGATAAGAGTACATCAAATCAAATCAATAACATTATTACAACAGTACGTATCTACAGTACAAAATGTACGATACGACCATACAACAATATTACAATGTATGCATATGAGTGTGCCTGTACCTTTGTGTGTGTCTCCTCACAGTCCTCGTTGTTCCATAAGGTGTATTTTTACTAGATTTCTTTTATTTTTTATCTGATTCTATTGCTTGCATCAGTTACCTGATGTAGAATAGAGTTCCATGTAGGCATGGATCTGTGGAGTACTGTGTGCCTCCCATAGTCTGTTCTGGACTTGGGGATTGTGAAGAGACCTCTGGTGGCATGTCTTGACTATACATGGGTGTCCGAGCTGTGTGCTAGTATTTTAAACAGACAGCTCGGTACACTCAGCCTGTCAACACTTCTTACAAAATCAAGTAGTGATGTCTCTCATCCACTTTGAGCCATGAGATATTTATATGCATATCATTAATGTTAGCTCTCCGTGTACTTTTAAGGGCCAGCCGTGCTACACTACTGAACAGTAGTCTAGGTGTGACAAAACTATGACTAAGACATGCCTTGTTGATAGTGTTGTTAAAAAGGCAGACCAGTGCTTTATTATGGACAGACTTCTCCCCATCTTAGCTATTGTTTTATCATTATATTTTGACCATTTATTTTTTTTATTTACTTTATTTAACCTATTTTTAAATTGGGCATGTCAGTTAAGAACAAATTCTTATTTACAATGACGGCCTACCCCGGCCAAACCTGGACGACGCTGGGCCAATTGTGCACCACCCTATGGGACTCCCAATCACAGCTGGATGTGATGCAGCCTGGGTTTGAACCAGAGATGCAGTGCCTCAGACCGCTGCACTGTGCCTCTTGGGAGACCATTACAGTTTACTATCCAGGGTTACTCCAAGCAGTTTAGTCACCTAGAGTTCTGAGTACCAGGCAGTTAGCAAGTTTGGTAGGCTATAATGACCATCAGCAGCATCAGAGCTTGGAGAAGCCTAATTGCCATGGCTAAACGGTCACGTGGAATTTGAAGGCCAACTTACTGCGTGAACTTAAAATGGATTAAATTGATATGTTTAGTCACTGGCCTACACACAATACCCCATCATGTAAAAGTGTAATTATGTATTTTTTAACATTTGTACAAATTAATCAAAAAAATTCAAAGCTAAAATGTCTTCAGTCAACAAGTATTCAACCCCTTTGAAATGACAAGCCTAAATGAGTTCAGGAGTAAACATTTGCTTAACAAGCCACATAATGAGTTGCATGGACTCACTCTGTGTGCAATACTAGTGTTTAAAATTATTTTTAACTGACTACCTCAACACATCTGTAAGGTCCCACAGTCGAGTAGCGAATTTCAAAAACTGATTCAACCACAAAGACCAGGGAGGTTTTCCAATGCCTCGCGTTTTGTATAAACCTTGCTGTCTGTCTCTCCGACATTTGCAACATTGTTTCAATAATGAAATTCGATCTCCAGCTGTCCCATAGCAATGAACGTTTCAGGAGTCTGATCGAGACAGACAGGCAAGCAGATTTCTCAGCCAGTTAAAATCATGAATCAGCTGGCATTATTTTTATGGATATGTATATACAAAGAATAATACTAGTCAACCATCAAATAATTGTCAATAGAAAACAGGTAAAACAAAAAAAAATGCAGCCAGTTTGCTGTCTTTCCAGCTTCACTTTGAAGTGATTGTGTTAGCTGTGATGTTGGCTAACTCTTCTGAACAACAGACATTACAGTCTCTGATAAACACACTATATCAAATAAAATGTAAGTTTATTTGTCACATGCAGAGGATACAGAAGCAGCAAACAGTACAGCGAAATGGTGACTTGCATAGTGGATTATTTTATTTAGACATAGCTAGCTAAACAATGAACCATAATCCCAACTCATAACGTTACTACCCTAAATTAATCTACAGGTAGCTAAAGCTAAGCAACTAGGTTAATTGTTAGCTAGCTAACATTAGGCTATAACTAGCAATGCAAATGGCTCGGAGATATGAATAATATTTCTACACAGATCATACACATAACATTAGCTAGCGAGCCAGTCAGCCAGCTAGCATTAGCTAGCTAGCTAACAGTATGAATTAACTTGCAAAGAAAATTACTTTGACAAAATTACAAATATATAATATCTGAAAATGTAGCTAGCTGAACTCTCTTACCCATATACATGGATGAACACTTCTGCCTCTCAATTAACAGATGCCATGGTTGCCCTTGGTTTGAAGATGTAATCCAGAGACAGATGTTTAATACAACAACCTTCTGTGTTCTCTTTTCAACTCTTTCCCCATATTTGCAATCAAACACATGCATTTTCTTAATCTCCTTAGGTATCATACTCTGCTACATGGCAGACCAATCCGATCTCATCTCTCAGCATGTCCAGCCCATCTATTATCTCAGCCAATCATGGCTAGCGGGAAGGTTCCTGTCTTTTTCCGTGGCTAAACCAACTAAGCTCGTAATTTAATGTTCCAGAAGGCATTTCTGCCCCCAAAATTTGTTTTACTTTCAAATGCCTCTCCTGTGAAGTAGTGATGCGCGACATACACCTCGTTTCCTGAAACGAGTCACAAATGATCAGGTAATGATTACAGATGATACATTTCTGAAAATAGATGGATTCGTTCAGGCCCCTTGTATATACTGTACATTATGCCAGCATGTTGACAGGTACCTTTTCAATAGTTAAAATATTCTACAAATATGTGAGTGGGTGCACGAGCATCAGGTTCGTGTCTTGTACGTATCTCACCCCATTTATCTCTCTGGACTCATATGGTAGCAGGGAGATTTCTGAGGTCTGGATTGTATGCATGTAGAAACTGTCCCATTACGTAGAATATCCTAGCTCCGTATATCTAATGAAATGTCAGATATCTGTGTGTATGTATGTATGTATATATATATATATACACACACACACACACACACACACACACACACACACACACACACACACAGTGGGGCAAAAAGGTATTTAGTCAGCCACCAATTGTGCAAGTTCTCCCACTTAAGAAGATGAGAGGCCTGCAATTTTCATCATAGGTACACTTCAACTATGAGAGACAAAATGAGAAAACAAAATCCAGAAAATCACATTGTAGGATTTTTTATGAATTTATTTGCAAATTATGGTGGAAAATAAGTATTTGGTCACCTACAAACAAGCAAGATTTCTGGCTCTCACAGACCTGTAACTTCTTCTTTAAGAGGCTCCTCTGTCCTCCACTCGTTACCTGTATTAATGGCACCTGTTTGAACTTGTGATCAGTATAAAAGACACCTGTCCACAACCTCAAACAGTCACACTCCAAACTCCACTATGGCCAAGACCAAAGAGCTGTCAAAGGACACCAGAAACAAAATTGTAGACCTGCACCAGGCTGGGAAGACTGAATCTGCAATAGGTAAGCAGCTTGGTGTGAAGAAATCAACTGTGGGAGCAATTATTAGGAAATGGAAGACATACAAGACCACTGATAATCTCCCTCGATCTGGGGCTCCACGCAAGATCTCACCCCGTGGGGTCAAAATGATCACAAGAACGGTGAGCAAAAATCCCAGAACCACACAGGGGGACCTAGTAAATGACCTGCAGAGACCAATGACCTGCAGAGACCTGCTGGGACCAAAGTAACAAAGGCTACCATCAGTAACACACTATGCTGCCAGGGACTCAAATCCTGCAGTGCCAGACGTGTCCCCCTGCTTAAGCCAGTACATGTCCAGGCCCGTCTGAAGTTTGCTAGAGATCATTTGGATGATCCAGAAGAGGATTGGGAGAATGTCATATGGTCAGATGAAACCAAAATATAACTTTTTGGTAAAAACTCAACTCGTGGTGTTTGGAGGAGAAAGAATGCTGAGTTGCATCCAAAGAGCACCATACCTACTGTGAAGCATGGGGGTGGAAACATCATGCTTTGGGGCTGTTTTTCTGCAAAGGGACCAGGACGACTGATCCGTGTAAAGGAAAGAATGAATGGGGCCATGTATCGTGAGATTTTGAGTGAAAACCTCCTTCCATCAGCAAGGGCATTGAAGATGAAACGTGGCTGTGTCTTTCAGCATGACAACGATCCCAAACACACCGTCCGGGCAACGAAGGAGTGGCTTCGTAAGAAGCATTTCAAGGTCCTGGAGTGGCCTAGCCAGTCTCCAGATCTCAACCCCATAGAAAATCTTTGGAGGGAGTTGAAAGTCCGTGTTGCCCAGCGACAGCCCCGAAACATCACTTCTCTAGAGGAGATCTGCATGGAGGAATGGGCCAAAATACCAGCAACAGTGTGTGAAAACCTTGTGAAGACTTACAAAAAACATTTGACCTCTGTCATTGGGTATATAACAAAGTATTGAGATAAACTTTGGTTATTGACCAAATACTTATTTTCCACCATAATTTGCAAATAAATTCATTAAAAATCCTACAATGTGATTTTCTGGAATTTTTTTTCTCATTTTGTCTCTCATAGTTGAAGTGTACCTATGATGACAATTACAGGCCTCTCATCTTTTTAAGTGGGAGAACTTGCACAATTGGTGGCTGACTAAATACTTTTTTGCCCCACTGTATATAAAGATATCCCCTGATACCCTTTTCACCCAGTGTTTAGTATCATAAATATAATTATTAGAAATACAACCTATTATCATTATTTATGAGTTCAGTTTTAGATAAGCTACCCAGGAAAGGGTTAAATGTAGCTCATTTAAATATATGTAGCCTCAGAAAGAAAGTTAAATGAGGTTAGTAATTTGCAAGTCTTAGATCACATCAGTATATTAGCCATTTCTGAGTCTCACTTAGACAGCAATTTTTCTGAGCAATTTCTGCCTCATCTGAAGCCTCTTCTTGTAGGGTGTTGTTTTAGGCCACCAAGTGCAAACTGTCAGTATCTGGAGAATATGTGTGTGATGTTAGATGAGTTAGGTGAGCTGAATATTGATTCGTTATCATCTAGTTTCCCTCTCTAGAGGAATCTTCCTACAGTGATTAAGGCCTGTAACATGACCCAGGGCATCACTCAACCAACTAGAGTGTACTCCAGGCTGTATCACAACCAGCCGTGAATGGGAGTCCCACAGGGCGGCGCACAATTGGCCCAGCGTTGTCTTGGCCAGAGTTTGGCCGGTGTCGGCCGTCATTGTAAATAAGAATTTGTTCTTAACTGACTAGCCTAGTTAAAAAAAAAGGTTAAAAATAATAATAATAAAATACCAATAGTATTGGGTCTGTGACATCCACTTGTATTGATCATATCATCACTAATGCTCCAAAACCAACCATAACATTGTGTGGCAATAACAAGGAAAGCCATAGTACCAATGGCAGAGCCTAAAGTTATTTATAATATATATCATACAAAATGTAAAATTACTCGTCAAGTGTTGACAAACATGCCCCTGTTAAGAAACTAACTTGGAGACGTGTTTTCTGACCGATTTCACGTTTGCTTAAGGATGTTTGTCCCCCATGAGACACTTTAGATGTGGAAGCCTATTTCACTTCCATAAAATCCCCAGAATGAATATAAGATAACTCAAGATCTCTGTAATAAATGTTGACGTTTTTGCCAAGGATATGTTAGCTGTGCAATTTTACATTTAACTAAAGGTGTTTAGTGCAGTATTTATCAAGTAAAAAAAATCTGCAACTTGTTGTCTTATGTAAGCAAAGTCAGGCTGCTAAGCCGATCTGTCTCACTGTCTATGCTATTGGATAAATAACAAATCACAGCAGCTGTTCACCATGTTATTGGGAAAATGTACATTGTAAAATCAAAACTCACCCTTAATTTACTCGTTGTGATGCACGGATATACCAAACTCCGTTTTAGATGAGACTGACTTCATAGTCAATTTTGACACTAGGATAGCTGTTCCTGACTCATATCGATGCCACATAGGCCGTTTTCAAAGGGAATTGTTGCTTTTTAAATGCTGTCGCTCTATAAATGATATTATGGGCAGAAAACCCAATTAATCTCCATTGTTCATTGAAGTTGATGGGTCATTTATAACAAAACATTTTGATACAGCCAATCATTTCAATAACTATTTCACTGGTAAAGTGGACAAACTGAGAAGTGCAATGGGATCATTCAACAATGATTTGTGTATTGAAGATAACAATAATGAAAGAGAAGGATTGCTCTTTGAATTTGGTCAAGTTTGCATGGAAGTGGTGGAAAAACTATTGTTATCCATCAATAATGATAAGCCACCAGGTACAGACAATCTAGATGGGAAACTATTGAGAATGGTAGCAGACTGTATTGCCACGTCTTTAACCAAAGCCTAAAGAAGTGTGTGTGTCCACAGGCGTGGAAGGAAGCTAAAGTAATTTCACTACTTAAAAATAGTAAAGCACCCTTTACTGGCTCTAACAGCCGACCAATCAGTTTGCTGCCTGTTCTTAGTAAACTGATGGAGAAAATAGTGTTTGAACAAATACACAGAACAAGTTAACCACTGACTTTCAGCATGCATAGTAGGTAAGGGAACTAAACTTGTACTGCACTCAGATGACTGATGATTGGCTAAAATAAATTGATAATAAGATGGTAGTTGGAGCTGTATTGTTAGATTTCAGTGCAGCCTTTGATGCTACTGATCTTAATTTGTTCTTGAAAAAACGTATGGCTTTACATCACCTGCCATCATTTGGTTGGAGAGTTACTTAAAACCCAGAGAGTATTCTTCAATTTAAGCTTCTCTAACATCCGATATGTACAGTATGTGCGGTATCCCTCAGGGCAGTTGCCTTGGGATGTTACTCTTGTCTACTTTTACAAATGATTTACCACTTGTCTTACAAAAAACTAAAATGACTATGTATGCTGATGATTGCACACTATACACATCAGCACCTACAGCCAGTGAACTCACAGACTCTTAGCAAGGTGTTAGAGTTAATGTAATTGTCTGCATCATTTCCAATCCCACATAATCATTAAAACAATATTTATATAATTTCCTTTATTATTTTCCTCTAACCCTACCTACTCTCTCCTAATTTAGGTAAACTAATGGACAACAACTCTTATGCTTCTACTTCCAGCTTAGACAGTGGGGAGAACAAGTATTTGATACACTGCCGATTTTGCAGGTTTTCCCACTTACAAAGCATGTAGAAGTCTGTAATTTTTATCATAGGTACTCTTCAACTGTGAGTGACGGAATCTAAAACAACAATCCAGAAAATCACATTGTATGATTTTTAAGTAATTAATTTGCATTGTATTGCATGACATAAGTATTTGATACATCAGAAAAGCAGAACTTAATATTTGGTACAGAAACCTTTGTTTGCAATTACAGAGATCATACGTTTCCTGTAGTTCTTGACCAGGTTTGCACACACTGCAGCAGGGATTTTGGCACACTCCTCCATACAGACCTTCTCCAGATCCTTCATGTTTCGGGGCTGTCGCTGGGCAATATGGACTTTCAGCTACCTCCAAAGATTTTCTATTGGATTCAGGTCTGGAGACTGGCTAGGCCACTCCAGGACCTTGAGATGCTTCTTACGGAGCCACTCCTTAGTTGCCCTGGCTGTGTGTTTCGGGTCGTTGTCATGCTGGAAGACCCAGCCACTACCCATCTTCAATGCTCTTACTGAGGGAAGGTTGTTGGCCAAGATCTCGCGATACATGGCCCCATCCATCCTCCCCTCAATACGGTGCAGTCGTCCTGTCCCCTTTGCAGAAAAGCATCCCCAAAGAATGATGTTTCCACCTCCATGTTTCACGGTTGGGATGGTGTTCTTGGGGTTGTACTCATCCTTCTTCCTCCAAACACGGCGAGTGGAGTTTAGACCAAAAAGCTCTATTTTTTTCTCATCAGACCACATGACCATCTCCCATTCCTCCTCTGGATCATCCAGATGGTCATTGGCAAACTTCAGACGGGCCTGGACATGCGCTGGCTTGAGCAGGGGGACCTTGCGTGCGCTGCAGGATTTTAATCCATAACGGCGTAGTGTGTTACTAATGGTTTTCTTTGAGACTGTGGTCCCAGCTCTCTTCAGGTCATTGACCAGGTCCTGCCGTGTAGTTCTGGGCTGACCCCTCACCTTCCTCATGATCATTGATGCCCCACGAGGTGAGATCTTGCATGGTGCCCCAGACCGAGGGAGATTGACTGTCATCTTGAACTTCTTCCATTTTCTAATAATTGCGCCAACAGTTGTTGCCTTCTCACCAAGCTGCTTGCCTATTGTCCTGTAGCCCATCCCAGCCTTGTGCAGGTCTACAATTGTATCCCTGATGTCCTTACACAGCTCTCTGGTCTTGGCCATTGTGGAGAGGTTGGAGTCTGTTTGACTGAGTGTGTGGACAAGTGTCTTTTATACAGGTAACGAGTTCAAACAGGTGCAGTTAATACAGATAATGAGTGGAGAACTGGAGGGCTTCTTAAAGAAAAACTAACAGGTCTGTGTGAGCCGGAATTCTTACTGGTTGGTAGATGATCAAATACTTATGTCATGCAATAAAATGCAAATTAATTATTTAAAAATCATACAATGTGATTTTCTGGATTTTTGTTTTAGATTCCGTCTCTCACAGTTGAAGTGTACCTATGATAAAAATTACAGACCTCTACATGCTTTGTATGTAGGAAAACCTGCAAAATCGGCAGTGTATCAAATACTTGTTCTCCCCACTGTATATATACGGGGCGCGCTTTTTCACAAAACTAGATCTCAGGAGCGCTTACAATCTGGTGTGTATCCGAAGGGGGGACGAGTGGAAGACAGCATTTAGTACCACCTCAGGGCACTATGAATACCTCGTCATGCCATACGGGTTGAAAAATGCTCCAGCAGTCTTTCAATCCTTTGTAGACGAGATCTTCAGGGACCTACTTGGGCAGGGTGTAGTGGTGTATATCGATGACATACTGGTATACTCCGCTACACGTGCTGAGCATGTGTCCCTGGTACGCAGAATGCTTGGTCGACTGTTGAAGCATGAGCTGTATGTCAAGGCAGAGAAGTGTCTGTTCTTTCAACAATCCGTCTCCTTTTTGGGGTATCGTATTTCCACGTCCGGGGTAGAGAAGGAGGTAGACCGCATTTCAGCCGTGCGTAATTGGCCGACTCCAACCACTGTAAAGGAGGTGCAGCGATTTTTAGGGTTTGCCAACTACTACCGGAGGTTTATCCGGGGCTTCGGCCAGGTAGCGGCTCCCATTACCTCACTGCTGAGGGGGGGGGCGGTGCAGCTGCGCTGGTCAGTTGAGGCGGACAGGGCTTTCAGTCGTCTGAAGGCTCTGTTTACCTCGGCCCCCGTGTTGGCTCATCCGGATCCCTCTCGGTCATTCATAGTTGAGGTGGACGCGTCCGAGGCTGGGATAAGAGCTGTGCTGTCTCAGTGCTCGGATACGCCACCAAAGCTCTGCCCCTGTGCTTTTTTTTCGAAAAAACTCAGTTCATCGGAGCGAAACTATGATGTGGGGTCAGGGAGTTGTTGGCTGTCGTGAAAGCTCTGAAAGTGTTGGCTTGAGGGGGCTAAACACCCTTTTCTCATCTGGACCGACCACCGCAATCTGGAGTACATCCGGGCTGCGAGGAGACAGAATCCTCGCCAGGCAAGGTGGGCCATGTTTTTCACCCGGTTCGATTTCACACTATCATACAGACCGGGTTCACAAAATGTGAAGACAGACGCGCTGTCCCGGGTGTATGACACAGAGGAGCGGCCCATCGATCCCACTCCCATCCTTCCTGCCTCCTGTCTAGTGGCACCGGTCAGATGGGAGTTGGACACGGACATCGAGCGGGCCATGCGTACAGAGCCCACTCCCCCTCAGTGTCCCGCAAGGCTAAGGTACGTTCCGTCCGGTGTCCGTGACCGCCTGATCGTGTGGGCTCATACCTCACTCTCATCCAAGTCTGATTCATAGATCTCTGCAAACAAAAAAAGAGGTGTCTCTTCCAGGGAGCTGTTGCTTTTGGGGCGGAGGGTAATTCACCAACTACAGTGTCAAGGATAGAACGCTCACCCAAGGTGGATGCAACTACAGATCCTTGTCATCTTGTCATCTCCAGCTGGTCTTTTGTTGCCTTTTGGACACCCTTTCAATGCTGAGATTACACTGTTTAGCAGTGTCTAAAACCTCTCTCCATAACTCTTTTGCTGAGACCTGCGCATCCTTAAAACCAGTTGTCCTATAACTGACTAAATTTTCTTTGTTTTTCTTAATGAGGCCTGTTGGTTGATTGAAGGAGCTTGCTTGTGGTGTTAATTCTGGAGAGAATGTCATACCAGACCACACAGCAAATTTGAAATCTAAATGATCCAATTTCTTCAGCAAGAGAGTGGGCCTCAACTTTCACTGTGGAGTCATTAGCATGCTCCCTGACTTCTAACAAAGCTTCTCTCACCTTGCCTGCTTGGAAGCGTAAAGGTTCAATACTGTTAACACGGCTCTCCCATCGCGTTTCACTCCAGGACTTGAGTGTGACGTCCACATTCTTCTGCAAGATGGCCCACCTTTGAGGAGAACCTGAGAATAGTCTGTAAGGTTTTTCCACATGTCCCAAAAAACAAGTGGCATCCCTGGATGCTTTAGCAGCATCTGACATCATTAGATTTAAGGTATGAGCTCCACAAGTGTCAGGCTCTGGCCATAGAGAAGCATAGGCTTCTCTATGTAGTTATGGTCAGAGTCTGACAGTGTCGTTCTTTTCTGTTTCTGTGTGGGGTTTTGGGTTGGATCCCTAATTAGAGGCAGCTGCACCGCATTGTCTCTAATTAGGGATCCCATATATATTGAGTCTGTCCTTCACTCTGGTGTGGGTCGTTGTTGATGTTGTCGTTCTAATTCGCAGTCACGGTGAAAGTAAGTGTGTTTTCTTTACGTCCGTCCATTAGTGTGTTTTGTGAACGTGACATTTTTTCTATAGTGTTTGTTTTCGGTTTTGTATAGTTCGTCATATGTTTTGTATTATACATTGTTTTATTATACTACGTAAAATTAAATACTATGTCGAACTATTATCCCTGCGCTGCGCCTTGGTCTCCCAACACACACAATCGTGACAGAACGACCCACCAGAGCCAGACCAAGCAGCGTAACTGGGGAGAGAGAGGAGGTGCCGCCGCGTTATGCGCGATGCGCAAGACGAGGCCACGCCCGCAAACAAACCCAAGGTAATCTTGGGGGGGTGGCTATGGGGCTGGTCAGGTGTGGAAGAGGAGGCACCAGTCCCACTTTCCAGGTGGCATTCGCCAGACACGGAGTACGTGGGGGAATACCGACGGAGGGAGGAGTATGAGACGATAATGGAGCTATGTTGGCTAAATATGGAGGAGTGTGAGAGCGAGAGGAGGGAGCTGGCTCTAAAGGTGCCCAAGAGGAGCATCCCCAGTCCAGGTTCGGTCGTCTACTCCACCCTCATGCCAGAGCAGTCCGCTCCACCGGTACCCAGTCCGGGTCCGGTAATCTACTCCTCCTCCCTACCAGAGCAATCTGCTCCTCCGGTGCCCAGTCTGGGTCCGATCGTCTACACCTCCATGCCAGAGCAATCCGCTTCTCCGATGTCCAGTCCGGGTCCGGACCTCTGCTCTACTCCCCGCACCCGACCTCCGGTGCGTGTGCCTAGCCAGGTGCTTCCTGTGCCTGCTCCACGCACCCGACATCCGGTGCACCTCCCCAGTCCGGTACATCCCGTGCCGGCTCCCAGCACTCGACCTCCAGGGCGTGCGTCTAGCCAGGTGCGTCCCGTGCCAGCTCCACGCATCCAACCTCCAGTGTGCCTCCCCAGTCCGGTACGACCCGTGCCGGCTCCACGCACCCAACCTCCAGCGAAGGTCCGCAGCCCGCAACCTCCAGCGAAGGTCCGCAGCCCGCAACCTCCAGCGAAGGTCCGCAGCCCGCAACCTCCAGCGAAGGTCCGCAGCCCGCAACCTCCAGCGAAGGTCCGCAGCCCGCAACCTCCAGCGAAGGTCCGCAGCCCGCAACCTCCAGCGAAGGTCCGCAGCCCGCAACCTCCGGCGAAGGTCCGCAGCCCTGAACCTCCAGCGAAGGCCAGCAGCCCTGAGCCTCCAGCGAAGGTGCTTCCAGTGAAGGCCAGCAGCCCTGAGCCTCCAGCGAAGGTGCTCCAGCGAAGGCCAGCAGCCCTGAGCCTCCAGCGAAGGTGCTCCAGCGAAGGCCAGCAGCCCTGAGCCTCCAGCGAAGGTGCTCCAGCGAAGGCCAGCAGCCCTGAGCCTCCAGCGAAGGCCAGCAGCCCTGAGCCTCCAGCGAAGGCCAGCAGCCCTGAGCCTCCAGCGAAGGCCAGCAGCCCTGAGCCTCCAGCGAAGGCCAGCAGCCCTGAGCCTCCAGCGAAGGCCAGCAGCCCTGAGCCTCCAGCGAAGGTGCTCCAGCGAAGGCCAGCAGCCCTGAGCCTCCAGCGAAGGTGCTCCAGCGAAGGCCAGCAGCCCTGAGCCTCCAGCGAAGGCCAGCAGCCCTGAGCCTCCAGCGAAGGCCAGTAGCCCTGAGCCTCCAGCGAAGGCCAGCAGCCCTGAGCCGTCATCCACGGCCCGTAGCCCGGAACCTCCAGCGAAGGTCCGTAGCCCGGAACCTCCAGCCGTCTGCTCCGCCTCAGTGCCAGAGCAGTCCGCTCCACCGGTACCCATTCCGGGTCCAGCCGTCTGCTCCGCCTCAGTGCCAGAGCAGTCCACTCCACCGGTACCCAATCCGGGTCCAGCCGTCTTCTCCGCTCCAGTGCCAGAGCAGTCCGCTCCACCGGTACCCAATCCGGGTCCAGCCGTCTGCTCCGCTCCAGTGCCAGAGCATTCCGCTCCACCGGTGCCCATTCCGGGTCCAGCCGTCTGCTCCGCCTCAGTGCCAGAGCAGTCCGCTCCACCGGTGCCCATTCCGGGTCCAGCCGTCTGCTCCGCCCCAGTGCCCGAGCAGTCCGCTCCACCGGTGCCCAGTCCAGGCCCGGTTGTTCTCCCAGCTCCATGGCCAGAGCCGGTTGCCCCACCGGTGCCCAGTCCAGGCCCGGTTGTTTTCCCCGCTCCATGGCCAGAGCCGGTTGCCCCACCGGTGCCCAGTCCAGGCCCGGTTGTTTGCCCCGCTCCATGGCCGGAGCCTTTTGCCCCACCGGTGCCCAGTCCAGGCCCGGTTGTTTTCCCCGCTCCATGGCCAGAACCGGTTGCCCCACCGGTGCCCAGTCCTGGCCCGGTTGTTTTCCCCGCTCCAAGGCCGGAGCCGTTTGCCCCACCGGTGCCCAGTCCAGGCCCGGTTGTTTTCCCCGCTCCATGGCCGGAGCCGTTGGTCCCACCGGTACCCAGTCCAGGCCCGGTTGTTTACCCCGCTCCATGGCCAGAGCCGGTTGCCCCACCGGTGCCCAGTCCAGGCCCGGTTGTTTGCCCCACTCCATGGCCGGAGCCGTTTGCCCCACCGGTGCCCAGTCCAGGCCCGGTTGTTTTCCCCGCTCCATGGCCAGAACCGGTTGCCCCACCGGGGCCCAGTCCAGGCCCGGTTGTTTGCCCAGCTCGAAGGTCCGCAGCCCTGAGCCTCCAGCGAAGGTGCTTCCAGTGAAGGCCAGCAGCCCTGAGCCTCCAGCGAAGGTGCTCCAGCGAAGGCCAGCAGCCCTGAGCCTCCAGCGAAGGTGCTCCAGCGAAGGCCAGCAGCCCTGAGCCTCCAGCGAAGGTGCTCCAGCGAAGGCCAGCAGCCCTGAGCCTCCAGCGAAGGCCAGCAGCCCTGAGCCTCCAGCGAAGGCCAGCAGCCCTGAGCCTCCAGCGAAGGCCAGCAGCCCTGAGCCTCCAGCGAAGGCCAGCAGCCCTGAGCCTCCAGCGAAGGCCAGCAGCCCTGAGCCTCCAGCGAAGGTGCTCCAGCGAAGGCCAGCAGCCCTGAGCCTCCAGCGAAGGTGCTCCAGCGAAGGCCAGCAGCCCTGAGCCTCCAGCGAAGGCCAGCAGCCCTGAGCCTCCAGCGAAGGCCAGCAGCCCTGAGCCTCCAGCGAAGGCCAGCAGCCCTGAGCCGTCATCCACGGCCCGTAGCCCGGAACCTCCAGCGAAGGTCCGTAGCCCGGAACCTCCAGCCGTCTGCTCCGCCTCAGTGCCAGAGCAGTCCGCTCCACCGGTACCCATTCCAGGTCCAGCCGTCTGCTCCGCCTCAGTGCCAGAGCAGTCCACTCCACCGGTACCCAATCCGGGTCCAGCCGTCTTCTCCGCTCCAGTGCCAGAGCAGTCCGCTCCACCGGTACCCAATCCGGGTCCAGCCGTCTGCTCCGCTCCAGTGCCAGAGCATTCCGCTCCACCGGTGCCCATTCCGGGTCCAGCCGTCTGCTCCGCCTCAGTGCCAGAGCAGTCCGCTCCACCAGTACCCATTCCGGGTCCAGCCGTCTGCTTCGCTCCAGAGTCAGAGCAGTCCGCTCCACCGGTGCCCATTCCGGGTCCAGCCGTCTGCTCCGCCCCAGTGCCCGAGCAGTCCGCTCCACCGGTGCCCAGTCCAGGCCCGGTTGTTCTCCCAGCTCCATGGCCAGAGCCGGTTGCCCCACCGGTGCCCAGTCCAGGCCCGGTTGTTTGCCCCGCTCCATGGCCGGAGCCGTTTGCCCCAACGGTGCCCAGTCCAGGCCCGGTTGTTTTCCCCGCTCCATGGCCGGAGCCGTTTGCCCCACCGGTGCCCAGTCCAGGCCCGGTTGTTTTCCCCGCTCCATGGCCAGAGCCGGTTGCCCCACCGGTGCCCAGTCCAGGCCCGGTTGTTTGCCCCGCTCCATGGCCGGAGCCTTTTGCCCCACCGGTGCCCAGTCCAGGCCCGGTTGTTTTCCCCGCTCCATGGCCAGAACCGGTTGCCCCACCGGTGCCCAGTCCTGGCCCGGTTGTTTTCCCCGCTCCAAGGCCGGAGCCGTTTGCCCCACCGGTGCCCAGTCCAGGCCCGGTTGTTTTCCCCGCTCCATGGCCGGAGCCGTTGGTCCCACCGGTACCCAGTCCAGGCCCGGTTGTTTACCCCGCTCCATGGCCAGAGCCGGTTGCCCCACCGGTGCCCAGTCCAGGCCCGGTTGTTTGCCCCACTCCATGGCCGGAGCCGTTTGCCCCACCGGTGCCCAGTCCAGGCCCGGTTGTTTTCCCCGCTCCATGGCCAGAACCGGTTGCCCCACCGGGGCCCAGTCCAGGCCCGGTTGTTTGCCCAGCTCGAAGGTCCGCAGCCCTGAGCCTCCAGCGAAGGTGCTTCCAGTGAAGGCCAGCAGCCCTGAGCCTCCAGCGAAGGTGCTCCAGCGAAGGCCAGCAGCCCTGAGCCTCCAGCGAAGGTGCTCCAGCGAAGGCCAGCAGCCCTGAGCCTCCAGCGAAGGCCAGCAGCCCTGAGCCTCCAGCGAAGGCCAGCAGCCCTGAGCCTCCAGCGAAGGCCAGCAGCCCTGAGCCTCCAGCGAAGGCCAGCAGCCCTGAGCCTCCAGCGAAGGCCAGCAGCCCTGAGCCTCCAGCGAAGGTGCTCCAGCGAAGGCCAGCAGCCCTGAGCCTCCAGCGAAGGTGCTCCAGCGAAGGCCAGCAGCCCTGAGCCTCCAGCGAAGGCCAGCAGCCCTGAGCCTCCAGCGAAGGCCAGTAGCCCTGAGCCTCCAGCGAAGGCCAGCAGCCCTGAGCCGTCATCCACGGCCCGTAGCCCGGAACCTCCAGCGAAGGTCCGTAGCCCGGAACCTCCCCCGGTTGTTTTCCCCGCTCCAAGGCCGGAGCCGTTTGCCCCACCGGTGCCCACTCCAGGCCCGGTTGTTTTCCCCGCTCCATGGCCGGAGCCGTTGGTCCCACCGGTACCCAGTCCAGGCCCGGTTGTTTACCCCGCTCCATGGCCAGAGCCGGTTGCCCCACCGGTGCCCAGTCCAGGCCCGGTTGTTTGCCCCACTCCATGGCCGGAGCCGTTTGCCCCACCGGTGCCCAGTCCAGGCCCGGTTGTTTTCCCCGCTCCATGGCCAGAACCGGTTGCCCCACCGGGGCCCAGTCCAGGCCCGGTTGTTTGCCCAGCTCCATGGCCGGAGCCGTTTGCCCCACCTGTGCCCAGTCCTGGCCCGGTTGTTTTCCCCGCTCCAAGGCCGGAGCCGTTTACCCCACCGGTGCCCAGTCCGGGCCCGGTTAATTGCCCAGCTCCATGGCCGGAGCCGTTTGCCCCACCGGTGCCCAGTCCAGGCCCGGTTGTTTTCCCCGCTCCATGGCCGGAGCCGTTGGTCCCACCGGTACCCAGTCCGGGCCCAGCTATAAGGAGGGGCCATGGGAAAAAACTGTCCACTTTGCCGGAGCCAGAGCCGCCCCCAAAGGACTAGTTTTTCCCTCCCTAATTAACCCCCCCTTGTTTTTTGTGGGGTTTTTTGGCGTCCGGGAGTCCGCACCTTGGGGGGGGTACTGTCAGGCTCTGGCCATAGAGAAGCATAGGCTTCTCTATGTAGTTATGGTCAGAGTCTGACAGTGTCGTTCTTTTCTGTTTCTGTGTGGAGTTTTGGGTTGGATCCCTAATTAGAGGCAGCTGCACCGCATTGTCTCTAATTAGGGATCCCATATATGTTGAGTCTGTCCTTCACTCTGGTGTGGGTCGTTGTTGATGTTGTCATTCTAATTCGCAGTCACGGTGAAAGTAAGTGTGTTTTCTTTAAGTCCGTTCATTAGTGTGTTTTGTGAACGTGACGTTTTTATATAGTGTTTGTTTTCGGTTTTGTATAGTTCGTCATATGTTTTGTATTATACATTGTTTTATTATACTACGTAAAATGAAATACTATGTCGAACTATTATCCCTGCGCTGCGCCTTGGTCTCCCAACACACACAATCGTGACAAGGCACATAAAAAGCACCTGGATTTTTTGCTAACAGCCTAGCCTGCACACGTTTATTTTTGCCCTTCATGTTTGTCCCCTACACTGCAAAAACTCAAAATCTTGCCAAGTATATTTTTCTAATTTCTAGTCAAAATATCTCATCACACTTAACATAAAACAAAATCACCTAAAGAGCAAGATTTAAGTGAGATAAAGGAGCTTGTTTTTAGACAGTGCATCTTGAATATCTTGTTAAGTGAAACTGTCTTGAAAACATCTTCTTTTGAGTCATATCTCGGATGAAACAAGCTTTTTTGACATGTCATAAGGTTTTTAAGCTGCTGTGTTATTTGTAAAAGATGAATCGTCTTGTTTCAAGAAATAGACTTAACTTGAATTGAGACAACAAATCTGCTTTATTGAAAACTGCAGGTCAACATGCCCAACTCACAATGCACCGTGTGGCTATTTTTCTTACATTTCCATCAAACCATGTCCATGTGATATGTAAAAAATACAGCAAAAGCTGGAATTATGTTTCCTTCTCTGTTCTTTTGCACTCTGGACATACTGCACCACATTATTACAAAAGTAATAAGTAAAAATAAATGCTGTCATCAATTACAGTGTTTGTCAGTGCTTAAAAAAATGAATTGCCCCCAAATACCCACACTCAATACAGACTCAAGAATGATGTTTGATGATGTCTGTGAGATCATACTTCAGTGGAATGTACTTGCTATTATTGAAGTTTACATAGTAGTATGGTGTATAATCAACAAGCTTTTCAGCATCCATGAAAATATTGGCTTGAGCTAGGTCGGGAACTTCTACCTCATAAGCTAAATAATGATAATTCCACCCAACTGTAGAGAGAGGTTGGCATTCAAAACAATACACTGACGCATTTAAAATATAAATGTTTTTCACAAGTGCAAACTCTGGAGTATCATTGATGACATTAGAAATAACCAGATTTTCCACATGTATGCTTATTTCCATGTTGCATAATCCACTTTACCGAAACTATATGTTCAACGTGCTCTATTCCTAAGAGGTCTTTCATCTTTCCTTCTACATAGTGAACATTTTTCACCTCAGAGGCAGGGCCCATGTCAACTTCACTTGAACAAATTGGATGTTTCTCATGTACATTCTGACTACATTCATAAAGTTGGTTGTGCTTCACAAGAGACTTACAGATATTTTTAAAACTACTTTTCAAAGCCCACTGCTTAAAAAAGCAATGCTTTGACTCAAAGCGCATACACATATGCCTCACTGTAGGACCAAGTGCCTTAATCTGAGAAGGAAGATGCAGCAAGTAATGCTGTTTAGGTATAATATTTGCATCTGGAAACAGTTGTTTGAAATGTTTTAAATGTTGCTCTATTATAAGCTTCAGCCTTGAAAGAGTTGAGAGAGCAATAATAGGTGAAAACAGAATTTTTACTATCTCTAACAACTTAAGTAGCATTTGTGTGTAATCATTTTCTCCAATTTTGTCAATGAGAAATGGCAGGATCTTTAACAAAACCAGCATCTGCCCAGCTGACTGTTTCAATTTATTGTCATTTGATGACAGTGTATTGACAGATATGGGGCAAGGCTTATCCCTTGCATCCACAGGAGAATAAGGGAAACAAATAACTGCACTGTTGAATGTGTCTAAGTCCATATGCCCTGAAAGCACAAGATGCTTTAAAACACATTTGATTTCATATGGGGCAACACCTTCAAGAATGACATGCATGATGTCCTGTGGGGAAATTCTGTTAATTTGCTTCTCCTGTTTATGCCATATGTCATTTTTAGATTGTCTTTCAGAAAGTCAGTATTTGCCTTTTCAATGTCATTACATTGCCTGTTATGACTTGCCATTGTCCTTTTAACAAACAAATCTTCATTAAATTGCTCCTGCATGTCTTCAAAGTTGCATTCGCAGTGCCTGCATGTACTGTAGGCAAATCCCACTCCTATCTTAAATCCAGCCACTTCATGCTGAGCTAGAGTGTCTCCGCACACAGACATAAGTGCCCCATAAATTGTCCTCTCACCATTTGCAGTGACAACCTGGACACCATCACACAGCTCAGTTAAGTCACGGTTAATCCTCTCAAATATCTCATCAATACCACAATGGGAAAGATCTTTTGATTTTACCATGGCAAGCATTCGAATGGCAGCAAGTCTTGATCTGTATTTAGGGTTGATGTTACCTAAGGTGTAATAAATCAATAACAATTTGTTTTTGTTTGCCCGAGATCCAAGAGGATTGCATAGCTCAATTTCATCTGTATATAAAACCAACTGCAATGCTGTGATACATTTTTAAAACAGTGGGTGCGACTTAAAAATGTCTCCATCAATGAAATCATGAAAAAATCCATCCTTGCATGTCTGTGGCCTCTTATCAATAATTGCAATTGTTCTTGGATGTGATAGCAGCTGCTCCAAACTTTTCACCAGCGGTATATAATGAAAATAATGGTCCTTAATGGTAAGAACTCTGGAGGCTCCATTTTTCACATAACATACTGTTTGTTTTGCGACAAGAATCTCTGGTTCAACTGGTTCTAACAGTTCTTTGATTGTCTTATCCTGCAAATGGGTGGAAGCAATTTGACAGAAAGGGTCAACAAACTGGTCAAATATCCCCATTGCATCACTCTTTAGTTGATCTAGGTCCCCAGAATGTCTCTCAATCATGTCGCTCATTTGCTGTTTTAGGTGCTCCAATAATGCGGCCTGATATTGCTGGACTCCACTCACCATTTGGTTAACAGCTCTCTGGGGAGTAGAAAACAAACAAAAATAATACATTATAAAATTAATATAAAAATGCAGTCAACATGCAAACTCACAGACACTTTTTTAAAAAGTAACCCTTCAATTACATATTGTTAGTGACATGCAACGCATTGCGTTTTGAGCAATAGGATCACAAGTGGACAGTGCTAAATAAAAGTGTAAGTGTATTATGTTGTCTCTATTCTTAGCTCATGCTCAACAAATATAGTGGATGGGCAGATTTTGTAAGCAAAGTATGTGTCCATTTGCATAGTGGGGAAGTGAGATCCGATCACAAGTGGTCACTGAAGAAGCATGTGGAGACACATAATGTCAGGTGTTTCTCTGACATACCTTTAGCTGTCTACCTGTGATCGGATCAACCAAGATGCCAGGTCTGAACAGTGGCTGAACAGTCATTCTACAGTTTAAGCTTATTGCTTTTAAGCTTGCTACTAAAAATGAAATATAATTAATTGGAAAATCAATGGCATAAATTACCTGTGTCAGGCTTGAAGAAGAAATGCAGTTGCATGTTTAGAAAGGTCAACATTCATTTCGACCCTCTCCATCTTCTTGAAATCCACTCTGAAAGAGATTAACAACAAACATATTAAAACAGGGAAAATATTGGCATAGGTAAGCTACCAAAAACAACAACTAATAAAAACAAAACAGTACTACAAAAAAACAATGACTTTGACAGCATCAGAAAAAATCTGTACTTCATGAGTGTTAAGATTGACACATACTAAATTGTATCCCTTCACTTGCTCTCTTGCCAATAAATTTACATTACTAAAGGCCTTTGAACTGAACTTGTATTCCGAATAAGCTATAAAGAGACAACTTCCTGTCACACACTGTCATGAAGACATGTCTCACCTGCCAGTTACAACTTTGTGAATGATAAGCTAATAATACACATATTACAGCCTCTATGCTTGATTCAAACTGTTGAAGGATAACCTGTAATTTTTAATGTGTTGTTTAAATGACTAACATTAACGTTATTGATTTTTTACATAACTAATAATTAAACTCAACAAATTAAACTAATAATCAAATAAGTGAATTAATTTACCAATGACTGCATATAAAATTAAGCATTAGACATTAGATCATAAGTGGACAATCTGTGGGGCGGTAAGCTGCGTTTGTCAACATAAATTTAACCATTAACTAGCCGATTTAAATCTCAGTAGGCTAGTTGTATTTGTGTTACTGGTTCGATTACTCGTTACTGACAAAAGTAGTGGAATTACAGTAACAAATTACTTTCAACACTGCTATTACTTTATCTTAAAATTACAACCTGAACCTGTCATTGACAAAAACAAACATGTTTAGTGGACGTGCTTGGATCAGGCACAGTTGACCTAAATAAATGTTACGTTAAATTTTAGCTTGTGTAACGACTTACCGCTGGAATGACGATGCTTGAGCCCTCCGCTTCAGCCACAGGGCTTGCATTAGTTTGGTAGTTTGCGGCTGTCCTTTCACCTGCTCTAGGTAAACCGTGGCGAGTCGGTCCTTCCTCCTCCGCCGCTTCAACTTGGAGAAGATGATGCGCGTGTGTCCGCTTCACGTGACAGTAGGAGTTATACACCCTGTACTCACTTGGACAGCCATCAATCCCGCACACGACGCGAAAGTCAGGGCTGGTGCATGGTGTTAATGTGACTCAAAAGTTGTTTCAGAGTCAATGCCACAAATATGTAGCATATGAAGCAATGCCAAATCATGTTGGAAGCAAAGATGTCACAGGCAAGAGTGGTCACAGGTCGGTAGAGCAAGACTGCCGTAAAAACTTGTTACTATGGTTACACCCGCCAGCTAGCTGCTGCAAATGAGAATGTGGGCGTAAACTAACGGACCGACTTGGATTTGAACTAGGATTGCTTACCAAAAAGAGAAGAAGAAGAACTAGGATTTACATGTTTCATTGCAAGGTAATTAAAGCGCTGTATCCAGTGCTCATTCTTTGTAGTTCACATCGCACACCCTTTGAATGTTGTCGACGTTTCAATGTGTTTATTGTGTATCGTTGCAGCCTGAAAAGAGACAGCGAGGCGAGCTAAAGTTAGCGGAGCTAACCAGCCAGTTAAGTCAGCTAACAGCATGGAAGAATTGGATGTTGTCGCAGTGTCGATTTTAAGGGGTAATGTATGCAAATATTATTCTTTATCATTTATGAACGTACGAATGCAGAGGCCTAATTGAAGAAAAAAACAAAAAAAGAAAAGCTAATTGCTTCCTGGCGCTGCATTTTTAGCGATTTGAAAAATTGATTGAATGTCTTGTGCAGGTCACTGTGAACAGACAGCTTTACAAAATATTGCAAAATGTGAGATCCCCCCAAAAAAGAACTCCAGATGGGAGACATTCAAAGAGGTGAGCTGTAACTAATGATTCTTTTCATCAAAGATTCATCTGTTAATCATTTTCAAGATTAATTTATCAAGTTGTCTGGTCAATATAAAGTCCAAGGTGATGTCCTCAAAAGTCTTGTTTGATCCATAACCTAAAGCTGATAATTTCACTGTCATAGAGGACTAAAGAAGCTAGAAAATATTCACATTTGAGAAGCTTAAATCATATTTGGAAATAAAAAATAAATAAAAATGACTCAAAATGATCAATCATGTCAATGTCCTGGGTGATCTGTCTCTAGTGTTTCCTCACTTCCCGTTTTTAATGAGTGCTGTTATTTTAGTGTTTGACTACAAAGTAATTGCTTTGGATGTGTGTGGGGATATTGCTTTTTATTACGAAGCACTTTGTTACATTTTGTTTGTATGAAAAGTGCTATACAAATAAAGTCAGAAGGATTGATTGATTTAGTAGTTGACAACTAATTGATTAACTTACTAATCTTTGCAGCTCTACAAAGAGGCGCTGTCTTGAGCAGTCAACAGACACGGATGAAATGGGTTCAAGTGACTCAACAATCATTCTAGATCGGTCAACAGAAGGAAGTGGCAGCCGAGGCTCAGACAGTAAAGAAAGTACTTTATCCTATCAGAAATATGCGTGTGTTATGTTTTGAAGGAAAAAGAAGATCCCAAAGCCTACCTGAAGAAGCACCCTCTGCCCTGTCCAGTCCTGATGGTGAGTTTGTCCAACTGCCTCATGACTGTGTAGTGGGGGTGTGCGCATCTTTGTAGGGGTGTACTTGTGTGCCTACATGCAATTGTATGTGATTGCATGACCATATGAGTTTCGAGCAAATAGTTCTCATGCATTATTATACAAAAAAATATTTTTTTTATGGCATTTAAATGGTTAAAATTCCAAAAATGAATAGGTATTTGGTAGTTAGGATCAGGGCTGATATTTGTTAAAAGCTTTAATTCCATGAAAGTTTAATATTAATGTATGATTTTTATGGCAGTTTTGAAATATGTTTTTCATGCAACAACATGAGGCATATTAATTATGTATTTTTGTGTCTTACAGCTAACAAGTCTGCAGATGTTGACAGTCCAGACACCAGTCCAGCAACCTTGGCCAAGCATTACAAGACCGTACAATCTTTGTATAGAAGAAAAAATCCAAACCACCAGGATGTCTCTCATCTCTTGGATTTGGAATTTGTAGCCAGAAGAGCATTCATTGATTCAAATACCGTTCGCGAGGAGGACAGACACGAGAAGATTCTAGATGCATATCCTTGTTTCAAGGACGTTGGACATGTAAGTCATTATTGACTGTGCATGATTAAAACCATGGTATCACACACAATGTTTAAAATACCAATTTCCTCTTAAATTATATATTCAAATGTCTGTATTGGGTTATTTGATATTTCATAGGTGATGGAGGAGCTTAAACGCATTTTGGATGCGGATAATACCAACTTCATCAATGAACTAAAGGGAAGATGGCATGACTTCTGCCAGAAGGTGCAGTTTTTTGGTGTATGGAAAAAGGCGCTGAAACCCCCAATGGGAATGGACAAAGGTAGGGAATGCTGTTTTCGTGTTATTAGTGAATAGGGTTTAGGGTGGACATTCAGGTATGTTAATTGTCAAGTACATGAGCTAGTGTTTTGTTGTCCTTTTTCGTCTATGATGGCTATCCCATTATTTGCTGATTTCTTTTTTTTTTAAGCATTGTGTCTGTTGTATACCTTTTATCAGATTTGACCTTGTGTAAGTAATGAATCATTTCCTGTACAGCTGAACAGGCTCTTGAGATCCTACGTGTGCTGCCATCACTGTTCCCCTCCACCTCTGCTCTTCCAAAGAGGGTACGAGATGCGAGTGAGGCTCTGGTGCATGTCCTCGAGGTGAGCTGTGTAAAATGTTGCAGGATCGTTTTGACTGAAGGTGCTGCCCCTGATGACTCCCAATGTATTTCCTATTCACATACTGTATGTTCTAAGCCTTCAAAGACACCTAAACATTTGTTTTTAGAAAGAGGATTTTCACTGGGTAGATTTCTTGGCTGTGTCACAGTATGTACAAAAATGGGTGCATTACATGGTAGCAGGTTTTATCACCCTAATGATAACCAAGCAAGACTAGCCTAGCCTTGGTTTTTACTTCTTTTGGAAGGCTAGACGTGTGTAAACAGTAAATGCATTGGGGATAGTTAAAAACAGCACTTTCAGATGGAGCTTTCTCAGTACTGTAACCCTTTGTCAGAATTTTGCTTTAAGTTATGTGTTTGTAAACAACCCTCTACCCTAGGTTCCAAATGACCAAAATGCATTATCCTGACAGAAGGATGTCTGTGTTATGTGTTACAGGAAGGTGAAGACCCCAATTCCTACTTGAAGAAACGCCCTCTCTCCTGCCCAGTCCTGATTGTCGGTCCGTCCAACTTCCTCCTAGCGGTAGGAGATGTGGCAATAAACACCTTTCCAAAAGACAAGCTTACCGAGAGTGCTTTATACCTTATGGCCTACTATTATACCCTACACCTGATTTATCCAAAGTGTGTAGCCACTCTGCTTTCAGTCATACAGACGGAGGTCCTCTTAGACACAATGCATGAGAGAGATCTCACATAGTCTTACAAGAAGAGCATGGCCGAGTGGAAAGCTTTTATTGGCCAATAAAACCAGTGGTCAGATATGTTGTTAGGATAGCACTTCCTCTCTCCCTCCAATGGTACTACAGTCCATGTTCATTGCTATTGATTCTTGGTCAGAATTTGGCTAAGTTAGCCCAGTGTTAATTTGGGGTGCACGACAATATTAGCCAACATGCCGTTATCCTGTGATGTTATATTGTGTGTGTGTTGTTTGCACAATTCAGTGCAGATTCTGCTTAGTTTTAAGTTTATTTAAACTTTTCAGTAAATATTGAGTTTAAATAACTGTCTGTTCAGCAGATTCAGTCACTAATTTAGGCGCATCTACTGTGAAAGAGTAAATTGACTAAGCAGTTAAGTTGGGATAAAAGTGAACATAGTGGTATCGGTTATTGTCCAGTTGAGTTGTAAAATATTAACATATTGGATATCGGCAAAAAGTCTAGTATGGTGCATCCTTAAGGATAATGTTACAATGGTTAATGGTGTATTGAGGGACTAGTTGTTCATGTAAGCTCAGAGCCTTTAATTTGAATGTTACAATATTAAGCATTTGTATTAAGAATGAATGTCACAGGTGGAGCAGTTTTAGTGTGCCTAGTGTGTCTATATGCTGTGAGTGCCTGTGCAAAGCACAGATTTTGTACGTGTATTGAGGGGCACATTGGTCAGATGTTTGGACCTGACCTTAACTCACTCACATATTTGGCATGTTCTGCTATGCTTTCATTTTGCAGTTCCATAAATACTGTGAGCCAAAATGTTGAGAAAAATGAAGCCGTTTCCCTTTTATGCAGTCCTCTGGGACTTTTTGCTGTTTAAATAAAAAAGTTTGTTAAATGCAAGTCTAGTTTTCATTTTTTCTGTCTTATAAGTAGTAGTTAATGTCTTGAATCTAGTAGGTAAATGTCTTGAATCTAGAACAGTTGTCACGTTTGGGTGTATGGAGAGACCAAAGCGCTGCGTAGGGATAGTAGTTCAACATTCTTTATTTGTACTATGTAATAAGAATTACTATGTACAATACAAAACATACAACGAACTATACAAAACCGAAAAACAAACACTACAGGAAAAAACGTCACGTTCACAAAACACACAAATGAAACGGACGTAAAGAAAACACACTTACTTCACCGTGACTGCGACATACATCGATATCGATAACAACCCACACCCGAGTGAGGGACAGACTCAACATATATGGAATCCCTAATTAGAGACAATGCGGTGCAGCTGCCTCTAATTAGGGATCCACCCCAACCCGACACAGAAACACTGTCAGACTCTGACCATAGCTACATAGAGAAGCAAATAGGCTTCTCTGTGGCCAGAGCCTGACAACAGTATTACTTTTGTAGAGCTTACAATAAGGTAAATACACTTGAGATGATGACAGGATGGTAAATTATGGCTTATTATGGCAAAAGAGCACTGCCTAATACGAGTCAGGAATGCTAACTTCAAGACATTTTGTCTCAAAATTCCAGCTTCCAATCTTATTTCAAGTTGGTGGTGACTTAAATCTAGAACAGTGTAACAATTATAGAACTAAAAATTAGTTAAATACACTTGAAACAAACAGGATGACAAAAAAAAGATGCTACTTTTGAGGGGAAAATACTATTTTTGAGCATGACAAGCTTATTATGAGACACAAAACATCACAATACTAGTAAAATATAGCTAAGAATGAGTTTTCCCAGCTAATTTCAAGATCACTCATATCTTGTAAGGCTTAAATGTAATGTCTTATTTCAAGAAATCTTACCAAGATAATTTTCACTTGTTCCATTGGCAGATTTTTTTGCTTATTACAAGCAAAAATATCTTGTATTAATTTTTTTTTGCTTATTTTTGGAGTGGCCTTTTTTCCAGTGTACAGTCCTGGAAAGGGACGTTCAATTCTTCAAGCCTGTTAAGAATTAGTGTGGCCTAGACCACTAGAGTTAGGAGCTATGAGAAATCCCAAGTGTTCCTTTATCTCTGATGTTTTGCCAAGACTTACAGTGCGCACGGCAACATACATCTGTTCTTGGTGACTAACATCTGGAGGCAATCCTATATTATGGCATAATATTTCGAAATCTTTAATTTCTGCCATTTCTGTATTTTGTCACTGACACAGCGTATCTGCTCATTTTGGATTGTTTTTCCCAAGTACGTGATATGCTGTGCTCCATTGTCGATTCGTCTCACCTGATCTTTCAAAACAGAATCAAATTTTGCTATCAGTTCCACTTCTTTTAGAAAGTTCCCATTGTTGTCCTGATGTAATGTATCAACAGATCCCCTGAGTGCCAGATTCCTTTCTGCCAAGGACTGAATAATACTAATTAAGCGTGTGAGAACATCTCTCCAGCGATTCTTTTCTGCCTCCAAGAGGGCCATTTCTGTCTCATCGATAGTTTTCCCCTTTGAAAGACGGAGTGCAAAATCCTTCCATTTCACCATGTTGTTGCAATGATCATGGCTATTTTCATGCTGTTTCAGTAGTGCACCTATATTGACCCAATCCTGTTGTCCCTCTGTTGCCAGTTTTGTGGACTTCCTGGAGAACAATTTGCAGCAGAAGCATTAGACTGCATCGTTTCTTTTTGAATAAGTGAGCCAGCTTTGCTGGATTTTTTCTCCATTAATTAATTGTCTGTAGGTGTAGTGGTAGCGGAAGCTTCGGCCATAAGGTTTTTTAGGGAATGTGAAGTTTTCCTTTATAGGCAGTGGACCTCTGCTTACCAGATCAGCCCTTTCTGAGTCGGACAGGATAGATGACCACTCAGCTGGGTCTACTGGAGGAGCTGCTGATCCATGGTGTTGGCTGGAAGTTGCTAAGGGAGTATTTGGGACATCGATCCCAATGACCACAGAAGTAGAAGGACCTATAAGGAAATTACATTAATAATTATAATTAGAAATATGAATCTATATTTTACAGTAAACTGAGCAAATACAAAGGCTGCTGTGCTATTAACTTACCTGCCACATCCGCTGAGGTTGAAACAAACATGGACGGAACAGTAGGATCAGTGGATGCAGGTGCTGATAAGTGCTCCTCGCATATAATAATTATTACTATAATAATTATTATAATAATAATAAAAGCTAGCCATGTTAGAAGTCATATTAGAAGGTAATGCAACTGTCTGTCAAAAAAAAAAAAGATCTCACAAAAGGCATGATTTATCTATATAAATATATTGATCTGGGATTGTTGAAAACTCACCTGCTGCATCATCATCCAATGTAGCACTGGTACTTGAGGCAGGTGGCTTAGCTTGTGCCACACCTCCAAATTATTTCAACAGTGCTCCTAGGGAAGTTTCATAAGAGTACACAGTTGACGGAACATACTGTTATTTTAACAACATAAATTATTATACACAGCAGCAAGTTATCTGTACAACTGAAACAACAACTCTTAATGTATAACTAGCTAATTGAGGCATAATGATATTGAAATATAATAGCAAAGACCCCAAAATGGTAGGTTAATGTAAATATCCTTAAGCTGTCATCAGTACCAAGTTTATGGAACATAACCTTATTTTTAAATATATACCCATTAACAAGTTATTTTTTAGACAGTAGACAAAAACTTTAATCTATAACTAGCTTAGTCATATGTTGTATTATAATATATTAATATGTCAAGGCTATTTACAGATGTTTTTTCAAATGTGAACTTTCCTAAAACAAGAAGCTATGCTTCCTATGTTGCCTAGGCTATGTTAACTAACAGCTAGACAGCTAACGCTTTAGCTTGCAACATAGCCTAGATAGCATATAGCAAAGTTCAATGCCAATCAAAATGTATCTTGCTATTATACATTCACCTAGGTGGATTTAAGATGAAATACCTAGGTGTATGTATAAAAGCTAGAGACATTTCGTTTTCATTTCGATAGCTAATATTAGATTAAAATGATAACTAGCTTAGCTGAACATACATTGACTGAACCGAAGGCTTGTTTGACGCATCTATCTAGACAATCAATGAATGTTTATGGTAAAGTACTGTAATTAGTCATGCAAAAATACCTTTATCTTGCTGATTTTTCTCTTCCTCTGTTTGTAACACTCCGCTGTTCATTAAACAACTGGGTGCACACTATAAATTAGATCGCCTGTTCTCATTGCCTAGTCCCCATACAAATAACAGATTATTAAGAGATCACGAAAAACACCAAAAGATAAGTTTAGCAAATCACCTCAGTGTATTAACAACTTCGATGAACATAAATAACAAACCCATATCCCTCCATAGATAATACAGACAGTTGGTGTGATTACGTGTATGTGTGTGTGTGTGGGTGTGTGTTCTAGAACAGTCTGATAATCCCAGCGTGTATATACAGATGTAGGATCAGCCTCACCGGTAATAATGTCAAGTCCGTGAGCGTGATCAATGGAGTGGAAACTGTCCAAAGTCCTCCGAATAAAGTAATCCTGGCAACGAGCCACTGCAATACTCCCAGGAGGAGCGGCGACGCGGCGCTTCCCAGACAGTCATCCACAAGATAATCCACATAAACCCCGGCAGGTTTGTGAATGAGAAGAACTTCTCCCGATGACCGGCTTCCCGGTTCTTTTTATATCAAACCTAGGGTCATTTCCTGTTTACAGGGCAAACCCCACGTGATAAGAATTCACGCGCAGATATCGCGTGAACAATAATGAGGATCCCAATACCCAATAGTAAAGGCATATACAGCATGCAGGGAAAAGCCGACAAGGTAAGACATAAAGTGCCACGACATACATAGTTATATGACACTAGCCTTATTTATAACCTTTCCCTTATGTGGCCACGCTACATAGATCCCCCCCCCAGCCTTCAGCATAGGAGGAGAACGACTGTACCAGCGTTTTAAGTTCACCACATTTACATTGTCTGTTTTCAGTGGACTGCCCCAACTCACAGTATAATTTATTGGACCCATTCTTTTTTTTACTTCAGCTGGACCCTCCCACTTGGGCGCTAGCTTGGCAGAAAATCTACCGGCGGCCGACGAGAGAGGGTGCGTCTTAATCCAGACTAGATCTCCTGGCTTGAATTGCGCATCCTTCCGTCGGGCATTATAATATCTAGCTTGTCTGGCTTGTTGTACACCTACTCTGATTTTTACCTCCTCTGCCATGTTGTTTTGTCGTTCGACCAGCGTATATGACGCTTGATCAGGCGTGGGGGGTCTAAGGATCAACCGCTCCAGAGGAACATTAAGCTGACGACCCAGCATTAACTCAGCCGGAGCTCTACCTGTGGTCTCTTGGTGAGCGGTATTGATGGCGAACCTTAGCTCCGGTAACCACTGATCCCACGTCTGATGATGTTGGCCTACATAGGACGCAATCATGGTTTTTAATGTTTTGTTAACTCTCTCAGTCAGGTTCGTTTGCGGATGATAGCTGGTGGTGAGTTTCTGGATATTTCCCCACGATTTGCATAGTTCAGCTAGCACTTTGGATGTGAATTGTGCTCCCCGGTCCGACACCAAGTATTTCGGCACTCCCCATCTGGTGAAGATTTCCTCTCGAAGAATTTTAACTATTTTCGGTGTCTTACTATCTCGCAATGGGAACAGATCTACCCACTTTGTGAAATAGTCGACAATCACCAGAAGGTATGTGTTTTGTTTTTTTACTGAGAGGAAATGGTCCCATGAAATCCATCCCTAAAGTGTGTCCCGGATCATGAACTTGGGTATGCTGCAGGAATCCGCTAGGTTTCGTATGTTCATGTTTGTATTTTTGACAGATCTCACAACCCTTGACATACATCTTTACGGACAGAAGACCACCAGGCTACCTACACTATCCGCAACAATGTTTTTAGTTTGCCCAGATGTCCTCCTAACGGGTTATCATGGAAGTAATGCAAAAACACGGAAATCATCTCCTGAGGCACTACCAACTGGAATCTCTCTCCAGTATTCTTGACAGGTATCCGACGATATACCACCCCCTGGTGTTCTTCGAAGGTGATCCGTTGATCTTGAGCCTTACGTGTTTGGTGGGATCCCCGCAGGAGAGCAATGGCATTGTCTCGACTTTGGGCCTGTGAGATTTCTCCTAGAGTGTGAGGTATGTCTGAAGCACATTTGGGTGTAGTTATGGTCATACAGGGCACCCTGTCTCTCGCCAACGGCTCGTAAGCTCTAGACAAGGCATCTGGACCTAAATTGAGACATCCTCTACGATGATGTACCTGGAAAGTGAACTGTTGCAGTCTCAGCGTCCACCTGGTTAACCGTGAAGAGGTTTTGGGACAATTAAAGGCCCACGTAAGCGCTGCATGATCACTGTAAATGTCAAAAGGTCTTCCTTCCAGATAATGTCTCCATTTTTCCACTGCCCAGACCACGTCTAGACACTCTTTTTCCGATGTAGAATAATTTAACTCGGGTCCTCTCAAGGTTCTGGACGCATAGGCTATTACCCTTTCCCCTTCTGTTGTAAGTTGGGAGATAATAGCCCCTAGTCCAACATCACTGGCATCGGTGTGTACCTGAAAGGGTTGACTGAGGTCTGGTTGCATTAAGACGGGTGGATCTTGCAACCTCATCTTGATAGTCTCCAGACTGATTTGGCACTCAGGTATCAATTCCCATTTTACTCCTTTCTTCTTTAAATGGTTTAAAGGAGCAGTGATGTCAGCAAAACGAGGAATGAACTTATGGTACCAACCCGCCAATCCCAAGAAGCGTTGGAGTGCTTTGAGATCTTTAAGAGGCGGATAATCAGCCACCGCCTGGGTCTTTTCCGGATCCACTTCTACTCCTCTCTCCGACACAATGTGTCCCAGGAAGTTTAGTTGCTGTTTAAAGAAGTGACACTTCTTCATGTTGAGAGTAAGTGAAGCCTGGTTGAGTCTGTGCAAAATGGTGTTCAGGTGTTGTACATGTTCTTTTAATGTCCTTGAATAAATTATAATGTCGTCAATATATACGAAGCAAATCTTTCCTCTCAATTCCACTAGGATCTTCTCCATCAGCCTCTGGAAAGTGGCTGCGGCATTCCTGAGACCATACGGCATAGCGCGGAACTGGTAGAGCCCCTGGGTAGTGATAAAGGCAGTTTCTCTTACTAGCCTCCTCCATTTCCACTTGCCAATATCCTGACCGCAAGTCCAATGTACTGAACCAGGAGGCGCCTTCCATGGATTCAAGTATGTCATGGATGAGTGGCATTGGATATGCGTCCGGTAAGGTTTTGCTATTAAGCCTCCTATAGTCAACGCAGAACCTGAAAGTCCCATCCTTTTTGGGGACCAGGACTACGGGTGATGCCCATGGAGAGAAAGAGGGTTCGATGAGGTTGTCACTTAGCATTTGTTTGACTTGCTCATCTATTATTTTTTTCTTGAATGGAGAAACTCTGTAAGCCCTAGATTTCACAGGCATCTCATCACTTAAGAGGATCTTGTGTTGTTCTACAGATGTTTTCCCGAGTAGCTTGGAAGTGGTATGAGGCCAGGTCTCGATCAGCTTCTGTAACTCCTCCTGGTTATCGGAGTCCCAGTTGGGAATAACTTCCGCGACCGGTGAATCGAGAGATGATTTCCAGGTTGAAGGTAAGGCGTAATAAAGACTCACTGTAGCTGAAGTCTGTCCTCTTTCGCCTACCGGAATCGTAGCCACTCCTGGATTTATGTTAGCTGTTACAAACGAGTGATACATATAACCTTTGCCCACTTTCAGCCCATATCTACCTTGGCCTACATCCAAGATAGCTGACTTTGATTTCCTCAGAGCCAATGAAGCTATCAAAGGAAACGCCAGGTTAGCATCCTTCATGATATATGTATCCACCCCACATACTTTCTCATGCCAGTTGTAACAGATGGTTTTCTTATTGAAAGCTTGATGTACCTGCCCGTCTGCCATAATGAACCGTTGCAGGGGGACTGTATGGTCAGCATTCTGTTCACCACCTAACTGTCTCCACAGGGTTTCTTGCATCAGGGTGAACGTGCTCCCTGTATCCAGTACAGCCTTCACCTCTTGGCCCCTTCTCGTTACAGACACTACCAGAAGGGATCTTATCGGAAGCGGTTGTGCGATCGATAAGCCAGCCATAGTTTTAGAGGTATTACGTTCATTTGGTCTCTTATGTGTCTTTTCTCTCCCATTCTGACTGTCGACCTTCTGCCAGTAATCCTTAGCTCCCATGCAGTCTTTTTCCACCATTGAACCCACTTTTACCAGTTGTTCCACTGTTTTCACTGTTCCCCTCAAACAGCCTGCAACCCTGGGGTTGGTGTTGTTGAGAATGCGGCTCACCATCTCTTCCCCAGACATATCAGGTTTCCACTTAAGACAGAGAGCTCGGTAATCATAGGCAAAGTCTCTTAGGCGTTGACGTGGCTGCTGAACCAGAGACCTTAGTTTATCTTGCATCCATAAATGCCTCTTTGAAAGATTGCCAATCAGTTACCTTACTCCTCTCTGCTTTCCACCAGCTCAGCGTGGGTCCTTTCAGAACCGTGCTCAGGGTGCCGACCAGTTCCACACTGGCAAGGGGCCTGATGTCGAGATAGTTCTCGCACTGTTCGATGAAATTGAGCACATCCGAAGTCTCACAGGACTCCCCAAAAGAAGGAAACTCCAACCGAATCGGAGGCCGACCGCAGAAGGATGAGATATTGGGAACCACTGGAGGGGTAGGCACCCTGGTTGGAACCGACCTTACAGGAGTTCTCTCATACCTAGTATTGCTTGTCTTAGGAGGAAATTTGACTCTAGATGCTGACATGGAAGTTCTATAATCATGACCAGATGTTTCAGAGGTGGCTGGAGTGTAGGGCTGTACTCTAGCAAGAGCAGGGCTACTGTTCAATTGTAGTTTTTTCATTTGAGTTTCCCATCTTGCATCTCTTCTCAGGAAACAATCAGCAACCGCTCTCTCCAACTTTTCAATTGATCGGTGGAAATTATCTTCTAAATCTGCCAAACCAGCGTCCACTGCCTCACGAAAACTTGTCTTACAATTAAGTGCACTCTCCACTGAATGTCTAGTATCCTGTTCATTTGTCTGTACTTTAGCCCTAAGGGCCAATAAGTCTACTTTGAGTTTGTCAATCTCAGTTTGCATTGTTTGCACCACATTTTCATTCAACACATAACTATCATCATCATCTGAATTTCCCTCATCATCGGAAATATACAAAGAACTGAGCATAGATGTTAATTGTCCAGTAGGGTTACGTCTAGTAACGAATGGCCCTGCAGTAAAATCTGCAACTTGTGTCTCATCCGAAACCCTTCTCAAAACCGGTACATCATACTCAGGGTTATCTGTATTTACCGTCTGAGTATGGGTGTCATCATTTACATTCTGAATAAGTCTCTCAAAATTCACATTTGCATTTCCCTCCATCATTACGGACATACAAAAAAATTATATCACAATGAAACAGTACGACCCCATACTGGCCACCACTATGTAACACTCCGCTGTTCATTAAACAACTGGGTGCACACTATAAATTAGATCGCCTGTTCTCATTGCCTAGTCCCCATACAAATAACAGATTATTAAGAGATCACGAAAAACACCAAAAGATAAGTTTAGCAAATCACCTCAGTGTATTAACAACTTCGATGAACATAAATAACAAACCCATATCCCTCCATAGATAATACAGACAGTTGGTGTGATTACGTGTATGTGTGTGTGTGTGTGGGTGTGTGTTCTAGAACAGTCTGATAATCCCAGCGTGTATATACAGATGTAGGATCAGTCTCACCGGTAATAATGTCAAGTCCGTGAGCGTGATCAATGGAGTGGAAACTGTCCAAAGTCCTCCGAATAAAGTAATCCTGGCAACGAGCCACTGCAATACTCCCAGGAGGAGCGGCGACGCGGCGCTTCCCAGACAGTCATCCACAAGATAATCCACATAAACCCCGGCAGGTTTGTGAATGAGAAGAACTTCTCCCGATGACCGGCTTCCCGGTTCTTTTTATATCAAACCTAGGGTCATTTCCTGTTTACAGGGCAAACCCCACGTGATAAGAATTCACGCGCAGATATCGCGTGAACAATAATGAGGATCCCAATACCCAATAGTAGAGGCATATACAGCATGCAGGGAAAAGCCGACAAGGTAAGACATAAAGTGCCACGACATACATACAGTGGGGAGAACATGTATTTGATACACTGCTGATTTTGCAGGTTTTCCTACTTACAAAGCATGTAGAGGTCTGTAATTTTTATCATAGGTACACTTCAACTGTGAGAGACGGAATCTAAAACAAAAATCCAGAAAATCACATTGTATGATTTTTAAATAATTAATTTGCATTTTATTGCATGACATAAGTATTTGATCACCTACCAACCAGTAAGAATTCCGGCTCTCACAGACCTGTTAGTTTTTCTTTAAGAAGCCCTCCTGTTCTTCACTCATTACCTGTATTAACTGCACCTGTTTGAACTCATTACCTGTATAAAAGACACCTCTCCACACACTCAATCAAACAGACTGCAACCTCTCCACAATGGCCAAGGCCAGAGAGCTGTGTAAGGACATCAGGGATAAAATTGTAGACCTGCACAAGGCTGGGATGGGCTACAGGACAATAGGCAAGCAGCTTGGTGAGAAGGCAACAACTGTTGGCTCAATTATTATAAAATGGAAGAAGTTCAAGATGACGGTCAATCTCACTCGGTCTGGGGCACCATGCAAGATCTCACCTCGTGGGGCATCAATGATCATGAGGAAGGTGAGGGATCATCCTAGAACTACACGGCAGGACCTGGCCAATGACCTGAAGAGAGCTGGGACCACAGTCTCAAAGAAAACCATTAGTAACACACTACGCCGTCATGGATTAAAATCCTGCAGCGCACGCAAGGTCCCCCTGCTCAAGCCAGCGCATGTCCAGGCCTGTCTGAAGTTTGCCAATGACCATCTGGATGATCCAGAGGAGGAATGGGAGAAGGTCATGTGGTCTGATGAGACAAAAATAGAGCTTTTTGGTCTAAACTCCACTCGCCGTGTTTGGAGGAAAAAGAAGGATGAGTACAACCCCAAGAACACCATCCCAACCGTGAAGCATGGAGGTGGAAACATCATTCTTTGGGGATGCGTTTCTGCAAAGGGGACAGGACGACTGTACCGTATTGAGGGGAGGATGGATGGGGCCATGTATCGCGAGATCTTGGCCAACAACCTCCTTCCCTCAGTAAGAGCATTGAAGATGGGTCGTGGCTGGGTCTTCCGGCATGACAACGACCCGAAACACACAGCCAGGGCAACTAAGGAGTGGCTCCGTAAGAAGCATCTCAAGGTCCTGGAGTGGCCTAGCCAGTCTCCAGACCTGAACCCAATAGAAAATCTTTGGAGGGAGCTGAAAGTCCGTATTGCCCAGCGACAGCCCCGAAACCTGAAGGATCTGAATGGAGGAGTGGGCCAAAATCCCTGCTGCAGTGTGTGCAAACCTGGTCAAGAACTACAGGAAACGTATGATCTCTGTAATTGCAAATAAAGGTTTCTGTACCAAATATTAAGTTCTGCTTTTCTGATGTATCAAATACTTATGTCATGCAATAAAATGCAAATTAAATATTTAAAAATCATACAATGTGATTTTCTGGATTTTTGTTTTAGATTCCGTCACTCATAGTTGAAGAGTACCTATGATAAAAATTACAGACTTCTACATGCTTTGTAAGTGGGAAAACCTGCAAAATCGGCAGTGTATCAAATACTTGTTCTCCCCACTGTAGTTATATGACACTAGCCTTATTTATAACCTTTCCCTTATGTGGCCACGCTACATGTTTTCTTCTTTTTCCTTTTCTCTGCACCAGAGGAATATGTCCTTTTTTGTGACATTGCTTGTCAGGCGGCGTCGCACTGTGTAATTTGTATCTAAGATTTCTGCTGATAGTTCTCGAATAAAACGACTGGTTGCTGTATCGGCTGCTGTCAGAGGCATAGATAGATAGATAGATAGATAGATAGATAGATAGATAGATAGATAGATAGATAGATAGATAGATAGATAGATAGATAGATAGATAGATAGATAGATAGATAGATAGATAGATAGATAGATAGATAGATAGATAGGTACTTTATTAAACCAGTAGTATTAGCTTGCCAGATCGTTAACATAATATTGCATTTAATATTGCATTTTTTTATAATTACAATTAACATAATATATTTAAAAAATTCAAGTTGTCATTTCATGTGCTTTTGGGGGCCCCCTGTTGGCCACGGGGGGTTTTGTTTCAATGGCACTTCAGTCATGTCAGGGAACAGAGGAGGGGTACATGTTCTACTAAAGCAAACATTTAAGTAAGCGATATATGTGCATTGCAACTCCCACCATCTGAATTTGGTTCTGTGCACCGCGGCAAAAGTGTCGGGACATGTCAGTGCTTTTTTTGACACAGTAAACCAGCTACACACATTTATGAGTGGATCCCACAGACATGCTCGATTCATAGAAGTACAGAAAGAGTTATATCCTGATAGACCATGTATCGAGCTAGAAAGATCCACGGATGTACGGTGGAGTTCAAAATCCGGTTCTATGAGTAAAGTGCTGTTATTGCTAGAATCCTCAAAAGCAGCTTTTCTACATTCAGAGAACTCAGGGGGAGACTTTGACAAAGGTGAAGAGATGATGATTAAGCATGATATTAGTAATTGGGATGTGAGCGCATCACGAGTGTTAGGGCTCCCATGGTTATCCCTACATGACCCTTTCATATCCTGGTCACTTAGGTCCCTATCTGGGTGGTCGCGGGAGTGTCAGGGAAGGTGTCTTGGGGTTTTAGTTAGTGCACCACGGTGGAAAGACCTGACAGTGTCGCCCACATTCCCATTTCGTCACGAGAGGGTGCATAGAGAGACCAAAACGCAGCGCAGGGATTGTAGTTCGACATATGTTCTTTATTTATACTATGTATAACTAAGAATATTATACTATGTATAACAACAAAAAACCGAACTACTCAAAAAAACAAACACGAATGAACAAACGTAATAAACGAAGCACACTTACTGTCACTGTAACTTGCGAAATATAATGACCCACATCCCCGGTGTGGAACATACAAACCTATGTATAATCCCTAATTAGCGACATGCACTGCAGCTGCCTCTAATTAGGGATCCAACACAAACCACCACCAGAAACAGAAAGAATAGACCTGTCAGACTCTGACCATGGCTACATAGAGAAGCATATAGGCTTCTCTATGGCCAGAGCCTGACAGTACCCCACCCCCCCCCCCCCAGGCGCGGACTCCCGGACGCCAACAAAAAAAAAATACAAACACAAGGGGGGGTTATTAGTGAGGGAAGATTAGTCCTTCAATGGCGGTTCTGGCTCCGGCGAAGTTGACAGTTTCTTCCCATGCCCCTTCCTTATGACCGGCCATGGAGCTGGACAATTTACGGGGCCGGACTGGGCACCAGTGGGGCAAACAACCGGGCCCGGACTGGGCACCGGTGGGGTAAACAACCGGGCCCGGACTGGGCACCGGTGTGGTAAACGGCTCCGGCCATGAAGTGGAGCAGGCTCCGGCGAAGTTGACAGTTTCTTCCCATGCCCCTTCCTTATGACCGGCCATGGAGCTGGACAATTTACGGGGCCGGACTGGGCACCAGTGGGGCAAACAACCGGGCCCGGACTGGGCACCGGTGGGGTAAACAACCGGACCAGGACTGGGCACCGGTGGAGCGGACTGCTCTGGCACTGGGGCAGAGCAGACGGCTGGACCCAGAATGGGCACCGGTGGAGCGGACTGCTCTGGCACTGGAGCGGACCAGACAGCCGGACCCGGATTGGGCACCGGTGGAGCGGACTGCTCAGGCACTGGAGCAGAGCAGATGGCCGGACCCGGAATGGGCACCGGTGGAGCGGACTGCTCTGGCTCTGGAGCGGAGCAGATGGCTGGACCCGGAATGGGCACCGTTGGAGCGGACTGCTCAGGCACTGGAGCGGAGCAGACGGCCGGACCCCGAATGGTCACTGGTGGAGCGGACTGCTCAGGCACTGGAGCGGAGCAGACGGCTGGACCCGGATTGGGCACCGGTGGAGCGGACTGCTCTGGCTCAGGAGCGGAGCAGACGGCTGGACCCGGATTGGGCATTGGTGGAGCGGACTGCTCAGGCACTGGAGCGGAGCAGACGGCTGGACCAGGAATGTGCACCGGTGGAGCGGACTGCTCTGGTACTGGAGCGGAGCAGACGGCTGGACCCGGACTGGGCACCGGTGGAGCGGACTGCTCTGGCACTGGAGCTGAGCAGACGGCCGGACCCGGACTGGGCACCGGTGGAGAGGATTCCGGGCTGCGGACCTTCGCTGCGGGTTCCGGGCTGCAGACCTTTGCTGCGGACCTTCGCTGGAGGTTCCGGGCTGTGGACCTTCGCTGAGGGTTCCGGGCTGCGGACCTTTGCTGGAGGTTCCGGGCTGTGGACCTTCGCTGGAGGTTCCGGGCTGCGGACCTTCGCTGGAGGCTCCGGGCTGCGGACCTACGCTGGAGGTTCCGGGCTACGTACCTTCACTGGAGGCTCCGGGCCGCGGACCTTCGCTGAGGGTTCCGGGCTGCGGACCTTCGCTGTGGGTTCCGGGCTTCGGACCATCGCTGGAGGTTCCGGGCTACGGACCTTCGCTGGAGGATCCGGGCTACGGAGAGCCGGCACGGGACGTACCGGACTTTGGAGGCGCACCGGAGGTCGGGTGCGTGGAGCAGAGCAGATGGCCGGACCCGGAATGGGCACCGGTGGAGCGGACTGCTCTGGCTCTGGAGCGGAGCAGACGGCTGGACCCGGAATGGGCACCGTTGGAGCGGACTGCTCTGGCTCTGGAGCGGAGCAGACGGCCGGACCCGGACTGGGCACCGGTGGAGAGGATTCCGGGCTGCGGACCTTCGCTGCGGTTTCCGGGCTGCAGACCTTCGCTGCGGACCTTCGCTGGAGGTTCCGGGCTGTGGACCTTCGCTGAGGGTTCCGGGCTGCGGACCTTCGCTGGAGGTTCCGGGCTGTGGACCTTCGCTGGAGGTTCCGGGCTGCGGACCTTCGCTGGAGGCTCCGGACTGCGGACTTACGCTGGAGGTTCCGGGCTACGGACCTTCACTGGAGGCTCCGGGCCGCGGACCTTCGCTGAGGGTTCCGGGCTGCGGACCTTCGCTGTGGGTTCCGGGCTTCGGACCATCGCTGGAGGTTCCGGGCTACGGACCTTCGCTGGAGGATCCGGGCTACGGAGAGCCGGCACGGGACGTACCGGACTTTGGAGGCGCACCGGAGGTCGGGTGCGTGGAGCAGAGCAGATGGCCGGACCCGGAATGGGCACCGGTGGAGCGGACTGCTCTGGCTCTGGAGCGGAGCAGACGGCTGGACCCGGAATGGGCACCGTTGTAGCGGACTGCTCTGGCTCTGGAGCGGAGCAGACGGCCGGACCCGGACTAGGCACCGGTGGAGAGGATTCCGGGCTGCGGACCTTCGCTGCGGTTTCCGGGCTGCAGACCTTCGCTGCGGACCTTCGCTGGAGGTTCCGGGCTGTGGACCTTCGCTGAGGGTTCCGGGCTGCGGACCTTCGCTGGAGGTTCCGGGCTGTGGACCTTCGCTGGAGGTTCCGGGCTGCGGACCTTCGCTGGAGGCTCCGGACTGCGGACTTACGCTGGAGGTTCCGGGCTACGGACCTTCACTGGAGGCTCCGGGCCGCGGACAGCCGGCACGGGACGTACGGGACTTTGGAGGCGCACCGGAGGTCGGGTGCGTGGAGCCGGCACAAGAAGCACCTGGCTGGGCGCACGCACTGGAGGTCGGGTGCGGGGAGCCGGCACGGGACGTACCGGACTGGGGAGGTGCACCGGATGTCGGGTGCGTGGAGCTGGCACAGGAAGCACCTGGCTGGGCGCACGCACTGGAGGTCTGGTGCGGGGAGCCGGCACGGGACGTACCGGACTGGGGAGGCGCATCGGAGGTCGGGTGCGTGAAGCCGGCACTGGAAGCACCTGGCTGGGCGCACGCACTGGAGGTCGGGTGCAGGGAGTAGAGCAGAGGTCCGGTCCTGGACTGGACATCGGTGAAGCGGACTGCTCTGGCATGGGTGTGGAGTAGACGAATGGACCCGGATTGGGGATGCTCACCTTGGGCACCACTAAGTCCAGTTCCCTCCTCTCGCTCTCACACTCCTCCACCTTGCGCCAGCCTTTCTCCCATATACTATAATACTCCTCCTCCTCCTCTGAGTCCGTCTCGATCCCTCCGGGGAGTTCCGTATCTGTATATCGACGCTGGCCACTCTCTATGCTCCACATGGGGGGGTGGTATTGGCTCTTCCTCACTGTAGCCAGACAACCCCCATAGCCCCCCCCAAAAAAATTGCTTGGGGTTGCTTTCGGGCTTTTCTCCGTCTCGCGCGTCGTATACGACACGGCACTTCCTCCCTCTCCGTCTCTCCCCAGTTGCGCTGCTTGGTCTCGTTCTGTCACGAGAGGGTGCATAGAGAGACCAAGACGCAGTGCAGGGATTGTAGTTCGACATACAGTGAGGAGAACAAGTATTTGATACACTGCTGATTTTGCAGGTTTTCCCACTTACAAAGCATGTAGAAGTCTGTCCATCAGGTAAATTACATCCTTTGCCGATTCCACAGCGACCATGGTCTCACCTATCCATAGATGTTTTGACAGACCTTCCCCCCTCATAGGGTTTTACCACCATCCTGGTCGTTGTGGATCGGTTCTCCAAAGCCTGCCGTCTCCTTCCTCTACTTGGCATCCCCAAGGCCCTGCAGACCATGGAGGCACTTTTCACCCATGTCTTCCGGCACTATGGAATCCCGGAGAACATCGTGTCTGACCGTGGTCCCCAGTTCACATCTAGGGTGTGGAAAGCATTCATGGAGCGTTTGGGGGTCACGGTCAGTCTGACCTCTGGGTTCCATCCGGAATCCAACGGACAGGTGGAACGGGTAAACCAGGAGGTAGGTAGGTTTCTGTGGTCATACTGCCAGGACCGGCCGAGGGAGTGGCCGGATTTCCTACCCTGGGCTGAACATGCTCAAAACTCGCTCAGCCACTCACACCTTTCCAGTGTGTTTTAGGTTATCAGCCGGTCCTGGCTCCTTGGCATCCAAGCCAGACCGACGCTCCTGCGGTGGACGAGTAGTTTCGGCGCGGAGGACATGTGGAACGCCGCCCGGTCTGGCTCTCGACCCGTAACCTGTCATGTCTCCATCTGCACCTGTGCCTCCCTCTTGTGCTCTGCGCTTTCAGCGGTCGACGTCAGAGGCCTTCTTGCTGCCACCGCCCCAGATCCCATATCATTATTAATTCCTGGTCTGGTTTTTGTTTTGTCCCCATCATTACACCTGGTTCCCATTAATCATTACGTGTGTATATAGGTCCCTCTGTCTTCTCTCTCATTGTTCGTCGTTGTTTCCCTGTATGTGTTTGCACCCTCCTCTCTTCCTGAGAGTCCGGCATTTATTTCTGTATGTCTTAGTGACATTTATTTCTTGTGTTTTTGACCGCTGTATTTGTCAAGGCTTGGCCTGTATTTTGTACTGCTTAAACACAGCCTTTTTTTTGGGACTCCCTTTATTCTAATAAACCTGAGTCAAGCCCTGTACCCTGCGCCTGGTTCTCTCCCTCATCAAACACATCACAGAGATCTAAAATAATAGTTGTTATATACTATTGTTGTGTAGGCCGTCATTGTAAATAAGAATTTGTTCTTAACTGACTTGCCTAGTTAAATAAAGGTTAAATGAAAAATAAATAAATAATAATAATATATACTGTATATATACAGCATCCACCTTCACATCAAATGTGTTTGCTTCTGTAGACAGGATCAGTGTCATTAAAACATAGAAACTCTTAAAACTCAGATCTCAAGGATCAGACATACCTGTACAAACAGACAGACTGATTGGCTGCCATCAGTAATATATTCAGAAGCGGTGGATGGTGTGCATGCCTCCTGAGTCGGACTAGAAGTCCACTCCAAATACCTTTTCTCCTCAAGTGGCGTCTTGGAGCAGCCTCTGGGACAAGTTCAATTGCCTTGGGGGGTATGAACAAAGGCTCCAATTCGGGAAAGTCATATTTATGGTCGGAATGCTGGTGAGTTACCGCCTCTCTGATATCCAGCTATATGTAATAACACAAAAAAACATTCTGGGCTAATAATGTAAGAAATAACACACAAAAAAATGTAATACTGCAAAGTTTCTTAGGAGCTAGAAGCAGAGCGGCCATGTCTGTTGGCGCCAGCTGTATTTAACGATCTATGACTATCAAACAGTGCAGCTTGAGGATCAGCTGTCCCCACATTCTATTGGGGACAATAGAATGTGGGGACATTCTATTGTTATTTAACTGATTCTTCATCTTTTAGCCGGGATTGATTGAGTTTGTAATAACCCAGTCCTCTAGGATTTTCTACTGTAGTCAGGGACAAATAAATAAGTGCATGGTCTGACAGAAACAGTCAGCAATGGTAGACTGTGATACCTTTGAGACCAGAGCAAAGGAAATAAGTAGTCAATGTGACTATCTTGCCTATTTCTATGCCACGTGTATCTAGTCAGATCAGGGTTTCTTAATCTCCAAACATCTACCAGGTCTAAAGAGGACACTAATTCAGAAATTGCAGAAAGTGCTTTTTGATGATAATTGAACACCAGAACTATTACGATTTATATTAAGCATACAGTTACAGACATGAATGCATACATTTTACATACAGTGGGGAGAACAAGTATTTGATACACTGCCGATTTTGCAGGTTTTCCCACTTACAAAGCATGTAGAAGTCTGTAATTTTTATCATAGGTACTCTTCAACTGTGAGTGACGGAATCTAAAACAAAAATCCAGAAAATCACATTGAATGATCTTCAAGTAATTAATTTGCATTTTATTGCATGACATAAGTATTTGATACATCAGAAAAGCAGAACTTAATATTTGGTACAGAAACCTTTGTTTGCAATTACAGAGATCATACGTTTCCTGTAGTTCTTGACCAGGTTTGCACACACTGCAGCAGGGATTTTGCACACACTGCAGCCCACTCCTCCATACTGATCCTTCAGGTTTCGGGGCTGTCGCTGGGCAATACGGACTTTCAGCTCCCTCCAAAGATGTTCTATTGGGTTCAGGTCTGGAGACTGGCTAGGCCACTCCAGGACCTTGAGATGCTTCTTACGGAGCCACTTCTTAGTTGCCCTGGCTGTGTGTTTCGGGTCGTTGTCCTACTGGAAGACCCAGCCACGACCCATCTTCAATGCTCTTACTGAGGGAAGGAGGTTGTTGGCCAAGATCTCGCGATACATGGCCCCATCCATCCCCCCCTCAATACGGTGCACTCGTCATGTCCCCTTTGCAGAAAAGCATCCCCAAAGAATGATGTTTCCACCTCCATGCTTCACGGTTGGGATGGTGTTCTTGGGGTTGTACTCATCCTTCTTCTTCTTCCAAACACGGCGAGTGGAGTTTAGACCAAAAAGCTCTATTTTTGTCTCATCAGACCCCATGACCTTCTCCCATTCCTCCTCTGGATCATCATGATCATTGATGCCCCACGAGGTGAGATCTTGCATGGTGCCCCAGACCGAGGGAGATTGACCGTCATCTTGAACTTCTTCCATTTTCTAATAATTGCGCCAACAGTTGTTGCCTTCTCACCAAGCTGCTTGCCTATTGTCCTGTAGCCCATCCCAGCCTTGTGCAGGTCTACAATTTTATCCCTGATGTCCTTACACAGCTCTCTGGCCTTGGCCATTGTGGAGAGGTTGGAGTCTGTTTGATTGAGTGTGTGGACAGGTGTCTTTTACACAGGTAACGAGTTCAAACAGGTGCAGTTAATACAGGTAATGAGTGGAGAACAGGAGGGCTTCTTAAAGAAAAACTAACAGGTCTGTGAGAGCCGGAATTCTTACTGGTTGGTAGGTGATCAAATACTTATGTCATGCAATAAAATGCTAATTAATTATTGAAAATCATACAATGTGTTTTTCTGGATTTTTGTTTTAGATTCCATCTCTCACAGTTGTAGTGTACCTATGATAAAAAGTACAGACCTCTACATGCTTTGTAAGTAGGAAAACCTGCAAAATCGGCAGTGTATCAAATACTTGTTCTGTATGGGTGGGGGAATTGAACCTCTTACCCTGGCATTACAAGCACCATGCTCTACCAACTGAGCTACAAAGGACCACTGCTATTGGACTGATGCATGCAAAATCCTGACAATGTTAAACCCACGAGTTAACAAAAGTTGTGTAAATATGTTATGAGATAACCTCACAAGAATACATTTACACATACATAGACAAGTAAAAATACACAAAATTCTCACTTTTCTTTCACGTTAAGAAAAACAGAGCGTAAATGTTCAGAAATTGTGAATTCTGCAGAGGTCCCTTCTTTTAGAACCAAAGTGGACTTGAAACAATGTACACTAAAAGCTTTCACATTAAAAGCAGTACCACAGGAAATAACAAGTTTCACATTTGCAGCCTATGAAGGAATTGTCCATTTGACTGGAAATTGATGATGTCTCAAAGAAATCTTGAGAACATTTGCCATGGTCTGTGAATCAATGATTTTCTTAATGTCTATGCCCTAAGACGTTTTTACTAAATCGTAGACGTACAGTACCAGTCAAAAGTTTTAGAACACCTACAAATTTCACTTTTTTTTATTTGTACTATTTTCTACATTGTAGAATAATAGTGAAGACATCAAAACTATGAAATAAGACATATGGAATAATGTACTAAGCAAAAAAGTGTTAAACAAATTGTCAGGCTCTGGCCATAGAGAAGCCTTTGGCTACTCTATTTAGCCATGGTCAGAGCCTGACAGATCTAGATTATCTAGTTCTCTATTGTTTTGCTGGGCCTAATATTGTGTATAAGAGGTCATACAGGAAGTTTTGTAGTGATTGATGTAAAGAATATTTGTTGGTCCGTGGTGTGTAAAGAGGAGCAAACAGACACTGCACTTGACACATTTATGAAATTGCTTATTCCAGTTACTAATAAGTATGCAACCATTAAGACAATGACTATAAAAACAGTTAAATCCCTGTGGATTGATGAGGAATTGAAAACTTGTATTGTTGAGAGGGTGAGGCAAAAGGAATGTGTCAGGCTCTGGCCATAGAGAAGCCTATTTGCTTCTCTATGTAGCTATGGTCAGAGTCTGACAGTGTCTTTCTTTTCTGTTTCTGTGTGGGTTTTGGGTTGGATCCCTAATTAGAGGCAGCTACACCGCATTGTCTCTAATTAGGGATCCTATATATGTTTGTCTGTCCTTCACTCTGGTGTGGGTCGTTGTCATTAAATGTCGCAGTCACGGTTGAAAGTAAGTGTGCTTGTGTTACGTCCGTTCATTCGTGTTTGGTTTTTTGAACGTGACGTTTGTCTATAGTGTTTGTTTGTGTTCTGTAGTTCGTCATTTCATTTTTGTTTATACATAGTATTTATTCAAATTATTACACAGTATAAATAAAAGATGTCGAACTACTATCCCTGCGCTACATCTTGGTCTGTGTGTGCACCCTCTCGTGACAGAATGACCCACCACTACGAGACCAAGCAGCGTAACTGGGGAGAGACGGAGAAAGAGGAAGTGCCGCGTAATAGACGGGGCGCGAGACGGAGAGGAGCCCGTAAGCAACCCCAAGGTAATCTTGGGGGGGGGCTATGGGGGTGGTCTGGCTATAGGGAGGAGGAGCCAATACCACCCCCCATGTGGAGCATGGAGAGGCCGAGGTACCAATGGGGGGCTCAGAGCAAGGAGCAGGAGAAGTATTTAGAGGAGTATTATTGAGGAGTTCTGGAGGAATTGAGGGAGATAGAGGAAGAGGTCGAGAGGGAGATGGCGGAGTGGTCCAATCCGGGTCCGGTCGTCTACTCCACTCCCGTGCCGGAGCAGTCCGCTCCACCGGTGCCCAGTCCGGGTCCGGTCGTCTACTCCACCCCCATGACGGAGCAGTCCGCTCCACCGGTGCCCAGTCTGGGTCCGGACCTCTACTCTACTCCCCGCATCCGACCTCCAATGAGTGTGCCCAGCCAGGTGCTTCCAGAGCCGGCTCCACGCACCCGACCTCCGGTCCGCCTTCCCAGTCTGGTACCTCCCATGCCAGAGCAGTCTGCTTCACGGATGTCCAGTCCGGGTCCGGACCTCTGCTCTACTCCCCGCACCCGACCTCCAGTGCGTGCGCCCAGGCAGGTGCTTCCAGTGCCGGCTCCACGCATCCGACCTCCGGTGCGCCTCCCCAGTATGGTACGACCCGTGCCGGCTCCCCGGCACAGATCCGCAGCACGGAACCTCCAGCGAAGGTCCGCAGCACGGCACCTCCAGCGAAGGTCCGCAGTGCCAGAGCAGTCCGCTCCCCCGGTGCCCAATCCGGGTCCAGCCGTCTGCTCCGCCCCAGTGCCAGAGCAGTTCGCTCCACCCGTACCCATTCCGGGTTCAGCCGTCTGCTCCGCTCCAGAGCCTGAGCAGTCCGCTCCACCGGTACCCATTCCGGGTCCAGCCGTCTGCTCCGCCCCAGTGCCAGAGCAGTCCGCTCCCCCGGTGCCCAATCCGGGTCCAGCCGTCTGCTCCGCTCCAGTGCCAGAGCAGTCCGCCGTACCGGTGCCCTATCCGGGTCCAGCCGTCTGCTCCGCCCCAGTGCCAGAGCAGTCCGCTCCACCGGTACTCATTCCGGGTTCAGCTGTCTGCTCCGCTCCAGTGCCGGAGCCGTTTACCCCACCGGTGCCCAGTCCGGGCCCGGTTAATGGTCTCGCTCCATGGCCGGAGCCGTTGGCCCCACCGGTGCTCAGTCCGGGTTGTAAAGAAGGGGCATGGGAGAAAACTGTCCACTTCGCCGGAGCCAGAGCCGCCCCCGATGGACTAGTCTTCCCTCCCTATTAACCCCCCCTTGTATTTGTGTGTTTTGTTTGGTGTCCGGGAGTCCGCGCCTTGTGGGGGGGGGGGGTACTGTCAGGCTCTGGCCATAAAGAAGCCTATTTGCTTCTCTATGTAGCTATGGTCAGAGTCTGACAGTGTCTTTCTTTTCTGTTTCTGTGTGGGTTTTGGGTTGGATCCCTAAATAGAGGCAGCTGCACCGCATTGTCTCTAATTAGGGATCCTATATATGTTTGTCTGTCCTTCACTCTGGTGTGGGTCGTTGTCGTTAAATGTCGCAGTCACGGTTGAAAGTAAGTGTGCTTGTGTTACGTCCGTTCATTCGTGTTTGGTTTTTTGAACGTGACGTTTGTCTATAGTGTTTGTTTGTGTTCTGTAGTTCGTCATTTCGTTTTTGTTCATACATAGTATTTATTCAAATTATTACACAGTATAAACTACTATCCCTGCGCTGCATCTTGGTCTGTGTGTGCACCCTCTCGTGACAGAATGGCAAATACGTCTGGCTGCACAACCGATTGGCAAACGTATTGCAAATTGAGAAATCACGTGACTAAACTGAATAAAAAGAAGAAGAAGAAACTACACTATGAAACAAAGATAAATTACATAAAGAATTATAGTAAAAAGCTTTGGAGCACCTTAAATGACATTTTGGGGAAAGCAAAATCAAAAGCAAAAGTCATTTAGCTTCCTAAGAATACTAAAGCCCCCTTTACTAGCTCAAATAGCCGACCAATCAGACTGTTACCAACCCTTAGTAAGCTTTTGGAAAAAATTGTATTTGACTAGATACAATGCTATTTTACAGTAAACAAGTTGACAACAAACATTCAACCAGCACAGCACTTACACAAATGACTGATGATTGGCTTAGAGAAATTGATGATAAAAAAGATTGTGGGGGCTGTTTTGATAGACTTCAGTGCGACTTTTGATATTATTGATCATAATCTGCTGCTGGAAAAACACATGTGTTATGGCTTTATACCCCCTGCTATATTGTGGATAGAGTTACCTGTCTAACAGAACACAGAGGGTGTCTCTCCAACATAATCTAGGAAGAATCAGGAATTCCCCAGTGCAGCTGTCTAGGCTCATTACTTTTTTCAATCTTTACAAATGACTCTCGCTTTGAGTAAAGCCAGAGTGTCTATGTATGCAGATGACTCATATCTATACATGTCAGCTAGTACAGCGACTGAAATGACTGCAACACTTAACAAAGACTTGCAGTTAGTTTCAGAGTGGGTGGCATGGAATAAGTTAGTCCTAAATATCTCTAAAACTGAAAGCATTGTATTTGGGACAAATCATTCACTAAACACTAAACCTCAACTAAACCTTGTAATAAATAATGTGGAAAATGAGCAAGTTGAGGTGGCTAAACTGCTTGGAGTAACCCTTGATTGTACTGTTCAGTCGTGTGGTCAGGTGCCACAAAAAATACTTTTGCAATTGGCTCAGAACAGGGCAGCAAGGCTGGCCCTTGGATGTACACCGAGAGCTAATATTAATAATATGCATGTCAATCTCTCCTGGCTCATCGTGGAGGAGAGATTGACTTCATCATTACTTGTTTTAATGAGAGGTATTGACATGTTGAATTCACCAAGCTGTCTGTTTGAACTGCTGGTGCGCGAGGACAAGAGGTCTCTTCACAGTCCCTAAGTCCAGAACAGACCATATGTGAGGTGCACAGTACTACATAGAGCCATGACTACATGGAACTCTATTCCACATCAAGTAACTGCTGCAATCAGTACAATTTGATTAACAAAACAGATAAAATACACCTTATAGATGTCACAAACGAGACTCCCGCGGTTCCTCCTACTCACCACCATAGGGAACCCTCTCCTGAATATTAAACCACTTGAACTACATTTCCCACATACCTGGCACTGATTACCTTTGCACCTGACTTTCATCAGTGGACTATTTTAGGTGCTCTCAGACTCTCTCTCGTTGCGAAGTTTTGTATTTACCCTAGTAGTCATCTCTGAGCGTTTCTTCCCGTGCGTTGTCTTTCCGTGGATTACCTTTGGACTGTTTATCCGCTTATTGATTCTTTGCTACCTGCCCTGGACTATATTCTAGACTGGACTGATTTATGTAAGTTTGCTGCCTGCCCTGACCTTTTGCCTGTTTCTGGATTACGAGTTGCCTTATCTCTATTATGGTGTTTGCTAGTGACTAACCCTGATTGTACGACCAAGATTAGAATAAAACTGCAAATGGATCCTCACTCTCCTGGAGCTTCATTACAGAAAACTTCGCCCTCACACGATCCAGCAGCTCTGGATCAAATGTCCACTGAGATTTCCACTCAAGCTAACCAACTCGCCATTCATCAACATCAGATAACCCATTTAACTACCGTAACGGAGGAGCTCGTCAGGACGCTACAGAGTTTACAAATGTCCCTTACCAACCCGGCACCTTCTCAACCGAACGTGAGTGTGAACCCTCCTCCACCACCTTCATTCACAGTTAACCCACGTCTGGCTCTTCCTGATAAGTTTGACGGTAACCCAACTAAAAGTAAGGGATTTCTACTTCAATGTTCATTATTTGTTGATCAACAACAAGCTATGTACACCACCGAGGCCAGCAAGATTTCTTTGGTATGCTCATTACTCACTGGCAAGGCGTTAGAGTGGATAACGGCGGTTTGGAGAGAGGATGGTACTGCTTTCCCATCGTTTGGCGTCTTTCTTCAACACTTCCGGGAAATATTTGAACACCCGGAGGGAGGTATGAGAGCTGATGATCAACTACTCGCGCTGAGTCAGGGCAGGAGTACCGCAGCAGAATATGCTTTGACATTTCGTACACTAGCAGCACAAACCGACTGGGTGGAGAGCACACTTAAACTGCTCTTTCGCAAGGGACTCAACTTGGAGTTGCAATCCGAACTAGCCTGCCGAGATGAAGGGAGATCGCTGAATGAATTCATCGAGCTAGCCATTCAGATTGACAATCTGATTCGTTCACGTCGTCCACTCAGAACGGTACCAACCAACATACAATATCCAGTCACTCCTTCTCAAACTGAACCCATGCAGCTCGGATATACTCATCTGACTCCGGAAGAACGAGAACGCCGCATACGTCAACGTCAACGTCTCTATTGCGGTCAACCGGGCCACCTGAGGGCTTCTTGTCCCACAAGACCACCTCTTCGTAATTCCCCTACGGTAAACCCTTGTGTTCAAGCACATCACTCCAGTTCTTGTATCAAAGTACCTATAGTATTATCTCTAGAGGGCAATCATATATGCACATCAGCTCTAATAGACTCAGGAGCAGCCGGGAACTTTATGTCTCATGAGTTTGCTCAACAACAACAACTCCCACTAATCTCCTGTAACTCTCAATTGGCAGTGGAGGCGCTAGATGGACGACCTCTCGGTGATGGGAGGGTTCTGCACACCACCGTGGACCTTCAACTACAGACCGGAACCCTTCACACTGAGATAATTCGTTTCTACATCATCACATCACCTCATAACCCGGTTATTCTTGGACTCCCCTGGCTACGCCAACATAATCCCCTCATTTCATGGAAGGACGGTCGGATCATCAAATGGGACCCATCATGTCACTCCAACTGTTTAACTGGCAGCCCTTCACTCTCCATTCAGACTGTATCGCTAAAGGACGAACCTGCTCTTTTCCCCTGTCTTCCCATTGAATACTCCGACCTCGTCGAAGCCTTTAGCAAGACCAAGGCTATGGAACTTCCTTCTCACCGCTCAAGCGATTGTTCCATCGAACTATTACCGGGTACAACATCACCTAAGGGTCGAATTTTCCCCCTATCTCAACCCGAATCAGAAGCCATGAAGAATTACATCGATGAAGAACTTTCGAAGGGGTTCATCAGAGCATCTACATCACCTGCAGCCTCTGGCTTCTTCTTTGTTAAAAAGAAAGATGGGAGTCTACGTCCTTGTATCGACTACCGGGGTCTCAACGACATCACCGTCAAGTTTCGATACCCCTTGCCCCTGGTACCAGCTGCTCTAGAACAACTCCGCAATGCCAAGTATTTTTCCAAACTAGACCTCCGCAGCGCCTACAATCTCATTCGGATCCGGGACGGTGATGAATGGAAGACAGCCTTTTCTACCAGCACTGGGCACTACGAATATTTGGTTATGCCTTTCGGGCTGTGCAACAGTCCATCCGTATTTCAATCGTTCATCAATGACGTCCTTCGGGACATGATTGATCGTTGGGTAATCGTTTACATCGATGACATTCTCATATACTCCAACACCTATGAGGAACACGTGCAACACGTAAGAAAAGTATTACAACGACTCATTGATCACCAGCTATACGCCAAAGCAGAGAAGTGCGAATTTCACCAGACTACCACGTCATTTTTGGGCTACATCATCAGTCAGGAGGGAGTCGCCATGGACGAGAAGAAGGTCAAAGCCGTTCTAGACTGGCCACTACCAGTAACCTTAAAGGACTTACAACGCTTCTTGGGATTTGCTAATTTCTACCGACGCTTCATCAGAAATTTCAGCTCGGTAGCCTCCCCCTTAACCTCTATGACTAAGAGAAGTTCATCACACCTCACCTGGTCAACTACAGCACAGGAAGCTTTCGCAGAACTCAAGTCACGTTTCACATCTGCTCCCATACTCCATCACCCTGATCCAGAACTCCCGTTTATAGTTGAGGTGGACGCTTCAAATACGGGCATTGGAGCCATCCTCTCACAGCGACACGGAGTCCCACCCAAACTCTATCCTTGCGCCTATTATTCCCGCAAACTTAATCCAGCCGAGCAGAACTATGACGTCGGAAACCGGGAATTGTTGGCCATGAAAGCAGCTATGCAGGAGTGGCGTCATTGGCTGGAGGGGTCTAAACATCAGTTTGTGATTCTAACTGACCACAAGAATTTGGAATACTTGTGATCTGCCAAAAGACTGAATCCCAGACGAGCGAGGTGGGCTCTCTTCTTTACACGATTTGACTTCATCGTTACCTATCGTCCCGGTTCAAAGAACACCAAAGCAGACGCCTTATCACGACAACACGACTGTTTAACTCCCATTAAAGCCAAGGAAACTCTCCTTCCAGAGTCATTAATCGTGGCCCCAATTCAGTGGGACATCATGACAGAGCTCACTCAAGCCAATTCACAAAAGAACCCTCCTCCCGAATGCCCCCCTGACAAAACTTTTGTACCGCAGGATCTCTGTCAGAAAGTACTACAGCAAGTTCACTCCTTACTCAGCTCTGGCCACCCTGGAATTGCTGCCACTGTTCACCTGCTTCAGAACAGCTTTTGGTGGCCAACCTTGCGGGCAGACACAATAAAATTCATTAACGAATGCATCATCTGTAACACAAGCAAACATCTAAGACAATTACCAGCTGGTCTACTACAACCACTGCCAGTCCCCCACCGACCATGGTCCCATATTGCCATAGACTTTATTACCGATCTCCCCAAGTCCAATGGGAATACCACAATACTCACTGTCATAGATCGCTTCTCCAAGACCTGCCGTTTAATTCCACTTCCCAAGCTGCCTACAGCATTCGAAACTGCCGAACTCATGTGCAACTTTGTGTTTCGCTTCTATGGCCTTCCTGAGGACATCGTGTCGGACCGAGGGCCGACACTTCAGGATATCACCCACAATCGAATGGTCAAACAGAACGTCTCAATCAGGAGATCACCCGATTCCTCAGATCCTATTGTCATCAGAACCAAGCAGACTGGAGCCGATTCCTCATGTGGGCTGAGTATGCTCAGAACTCACTCCAGAAACCCTCCACCGGACTAACTCCATTCCAATGTGTAATGGGCTTCCAACACCCTCTATTTCCATGGTCAGGGGAACCTACCGAGGTACCCTCTGTCAACGACTGGCTCCAGAGAAGTGAAGACATCTGGAATCAGGCTCACACCCACTTGCTACATGCTGTCAGGAGACAAAAATCGCAGGCCAATCGTCACCGTCGCCCCAACCCTGAATATACACCAGGTCAATGGGTCTGGCTATCCACTCGAGACCTACGCCTCAGACTTCCGTGCAAGAAACTCAGTCCCAGGTATGCGGGTCCCTTCCAAATTGTTAAACAGATTACACCAGTTTCCTTTCGTTTAGCATTACCCTCTAATTATCGTATCTCTCCCACTTTTCATGTATCACTTCTCAAACCCGCTGGTGGTCCGAGAGCGGAGGAGGAGGAGCAGACCAGTGACCAGGGCCCCTCACCCATCTTGGTGGACGGCGAGGAGGCATATCAGGTTCGAGATCTACTCGATTCCAGACGCCGGGGCAGGCTCCTCCAATATCTGGTGGACTGGGAGGGGTGCGGACCGGAAGAGCGATCCTGGGTTAATGCAGAGGACATACTCGACCCCACATTCATGACTGAGTTCCATAGGACGCACCCGGAAAAACCGGCCCCTCGACCTCGAGGAAGACCCCGGCGTCGTTCGCCTCTTCGCGTCAGGAGCCGCTCGCAGGGGGGGGGCTCTGTCACAAACGAGACTCCCGCGGTTCCTCCTACTCACCACCAGAGGGAACCCTCTCCTGAATATTAAACCACTTGAACTACATTTCCCACATACCTGGCACTGATTACCTTTGCACCTGACTTTCATCAGTGGACTATTTTAGGTGCTCTCAGACTCTCTCTCGTTGCGAAGTTTTGTATTTACCCTAGTAGTCATCTCTGAGCGTTTCTTCCCGTGCGTTGTCTTTGCGTGGATTACCTTTGGACTGTTTATCCGCTTATTGATTCTTTGCTACCTGCCCTGGACTATATTCTAGACTGGACTGATTTATGTAAGTTTGCTGCCTGCCCTGACCTTTTGCCTGTTTCTGGATTACGAGTTGCCTTATCTCTATTATGGTGTTTGCTAGTGACTAACCCTGATTGTACGACCAAGATTAGAATAAAACTGCAAATGGATCCTCACTCTCCTGGAGCTTCATTACAATAGAACAGCGGGTACTGTGAAGCAACATAGACAGAGGCACAGACAAATGCATACACACACGATAACATACGCACTATATACACGTACTCATGGATTTTGTACTGTAGATATGTGGTAGTGGTGGAGTAGGAGCCTGAGGGCACACATTGTGTTGTGAAATCTGTGAAAGTATTGTTATGTTTTGTATGAACTGCCTTCATTTTGCTGGACGCTAGGAAGAGGTGCTGCTGCTTTGGCAGCAGCTAATGGGGAGCAATAATAAATACAAATACAGGCCAATTGACTTTTTCTGTAAAAACTTTTTCTATTCATGATTGAAAACAATATTAACTCCATTATAATTTCTCAGCTTGCAAGACGTGTTTGGCCGTCCCAATTTTAACTTTTTACCTTTTAGAATCCATTCCCTTAGCATTTCACATAGATTATCCAACCCCAAAATTGGTTCCAAACCCGTCGCCATGTAAAATAATCTAAGTATTGTTACTTGTCCTATGGTCAGAGACATGGGTAGTAGTTGTATCACTTTTGATTCTGCCCCTGTTACCCCGCTAAATGTAATTATTTTTCCTGTCGCTAATTTAGCCAATTTGACAACCGCAAAGAGGCAAAATACCCCTATGCTTTACTCCCAACTTTGGCCGCTTTCAGGAGTGCTTGCTGTTGCTCACATGTCAGTGAAGAAAATGTCTGCACAGCCACACTTACCCCAAAATGAGCAGGCACAGAGAACTCAGGCACCACCGTACAGTCTCTCACCCAATGGCCAAATGTGCTGTATTTGTGACAAGGTCCGGTGGCTTTTCGCTGTCAAATGTATTTGTTGTCATTTTTACCTCTCCACTTGATTTTATTTTTCTTACTCTTGAATCCATTTCTGGTACCTGGTGTAAGTCAACCACTTGCGATTGGTTCCATCTTTGTTGGAACCAATGTTGGAACCAACGTTTGGTGTAGGAAATGTTGGTGTTTGTTGAGGATGATAACGAAAACATATTTATATTATGTGACGGCGAGCAAAGTAATCAAAACAATCAACAGCCTTATCTTCATGTGTCTGCTGCTGAGCTGTTGTTGCCTCTGTGATCAGTCCCTGAGTAGACTCTGCTCTCTCTTTAACACTTCCTTAAAGAGGCCCATGAGACTCATCTGTACCTGCTTTAAATTACAATAAAATCAATCTGTAAGGTTTTAGCTAATTTAGCTAGTTTAACATGGAAACAGTCATATTTATTTTCATCCTATTTCCTTAAAATGGTGGTATTTGTATTACTGTTCTTATTCTACTATTAATAGGTCACTAGTAATATGTGGGTATAAATAGTGGTGATATTGAACTAATATATCTGGTCATGTTAGATTGTTCACACAATGTGGTACAACAGCTCTACCTGTGCCTTCCACAGCAGGGATCCTTCTGGTCACATTACTGGGTCCTGGCACTGCCTCAGACACTAAATCAAATAAAAAAATCGTTTAACTGTTATAATTGTTAGCACAAGTCCCCCCTCCCTACAAAACAAAAGTGTTCTGATCGTCTTTAACATTGAGCAATCCTACCTACCCCCTCTGGTGCCTGGTACTGCCTCTTCTTCACTGCCTGCAGCAAACTGGTCTACTGGTACTGGCTGCTGCTTAGACTACAATAGACAACAAAGTGTCTCACACTTAGGTGGCGTTGCGACATAACATTTAGCATTTAACAAAGCACTTATTAGTAACGTATATGTTATTTGTTGACTGCCAATTCCTTGACACTAAACTTGAATTGTGATTTTTAGGCAATTGTTACGCGTTATATTTTGTTTTTTACACGACTGACATCTTGGCAGTTGGTACTGTACTATAGCCCACAGTATTGTAAATTAGCATACCTGTCTCATCGCCACCATCAATTTCTATCTTAAGCTGCAAGCTTTTTTTAGTAAACATGTTGCTGAGTTTGGCACATTTGGCTGCGTCATCTTGTAAAGCTTTTTAATTCTGGCTTTTTCAGCTCCCCCTTTTCTCTTTATATTATCCATATTCTTGTCTTCTTCAGCTCGCTATTTCGGGCGGTTGGTCGGTTAGTACTAGGTCCACAACTTTTACCATCCTGTGGCGCATGCGTGGTCCCAGCTCGCGCTTGTTTGTGTCTGAATCGCATCATCTACCAAGTGTATCAGTAGCAGGGTGTGTGAGCGTGCGACGCAGAGCAGCCCACGCTTCTACAAGTGTAACGTACATGTGGCCCACGTTTCTGCAAGAGAAGCCTACAATCATCTATTTATAAATATATTGTGTTTACCGACCCTGTCACCGGCCCTTTCGGCCCAACAACCAGCCCGGCCCAAGGGGAATGTCCCCATTTCTCCCAATTAGCCACTCCGGGCCTGCTTACAGTTGACCAGGGCAGCTCCAGTAGGGCATAAATTTGATGAACTGACACGTTGAAAGTCACTGAGCTTTTCAGTAAGGCCATTCTACTGCCAATGTTTGTCTATGGCGATTGCGTGGCTGTGTTCTCGATTTTATACACCTGTCAGAAACGGGTGTGGCTGAAATCGCAGAATCCACTCATTTGAAGGGGCGTTCACATACTTTTGTATATATAGTGTATATCCTGCGTAATCGAAACAGGGCAAATGTACTCCTTATGCAAAATTGCTTGCAGATCTTACAATAAGTAAAGCATGTTTAAGTCTGTGATTCTTTGGGTCCAGCATATGTTGTAATTCTAAAGACTTGAGTTCCACCATTAAACGTTTTTGTTTTTTCATTAACATTGTTTTCCTTTTGGCTGTGGAGTAACTTATTACCCAGGCTCTACATGTTGCTTTAAAAAGTTCCCACACCATTTGGACAGAAGGGACAGAATTTAAAATAGTAGTGATGAATTCTGATATTACCTCACTCATTGTCGACAAATTCTTAATCTCTCAATAAGGAATTACCATTGTTTAGTTATGTGGGTATTGATAGCTGGAGGGAAGATGACTGACAAGGGGGCATGATCTGAGATAATAATACTATGAATCTGAGAGCCAATAACATTCTCTATTAGAGATCTTGATAAGAGAAGGCTGTCTATTCTTGAATACAATGTATATTCACGAGAGTGGGGATTGACTTAGCTCCATATATCAGTCAATTCCACCGAGCTCCGCAGTTCTTTGAAAGCAGCTGATAAAGCTCCATCTGCATGAAGGGGACAACCAGAATGGTCTACTGTAGAATCATGACCAAATTAAAGTCTCCTCCCATCAGAATGGGGTCCCCAGCAAACTTAAATAACAGTAGGTTAAGAGGAGTTAAGAACACAGCTTGTGCAGAATTAGGAGCATAAATGTTTATGAGTACATTTTTCATTTTGTAAAATGCCTGACACAACAATTTATCTGCCATCTTAGTCAGCTATTAGCTCTGAGTCTAAAATAGATTATCTTAGCTACTAAGATGCTGACACCTCTGGTTGCTCCATTACCTGGAGCTGAACATTCTTGACTAACCCATCTCTGTTTTAACTTTAAATATTCCTCCTTGTTAAGGTATGTTTCTTGTAACATGGCCACATCACAAGCTAGGGATTTTAAATGTGAAATTATTTTATAGCGTTTAACTTTATTTGAAATGCCATTAACATTCCAAGATATACACTTTATAGTATTAGATCCCATTTGTTGTTATGTATATACTATCAGATAATACTGTTTATATTCTGTTCCAATGGAAGGGGGATGGGGAAGGAATACACATAACAAACAAAAACAACATAAAAAATGCCATGAGGCAAATAAGAAACACTAAACAAAAATCAGATAGATACCATCTCCAACTTTTATCCGTGAAAGAACATTTATAGACTTCTTATTAGGTGGATTCGTTCTGCCAAATAATCATTGTACTGGCTCTTAAATCATTGTTCTTTGTGTTTTGGGGCCACATAAGTTGGGTACATAAGTTTGAGGCAGGGCCTACATCCACATAGGTCAGAGGTTGTACTATCAGGGAAATCAGAACATATCAGTGATTCCTTGAATACTGTACTGTACAAAATGGATGAATCATGTTCAGTTTTGATTCCACATCACAGCCAGGTTGTGGCAGGTAGCCTAGTGGTTAAGAGCATTGGGCCAGTAACCGAAAGGTCGCTGGTTCGAATTTCCGAGCCAGCAAATTGGAAAAATCTGCCATTCTACCCTTGAGCAAGGTAGGTAACCCCCAACAACAACTGCTCCCCGGGTGCTGATGAGGTGGACGTCGATTAAGGCAGCCCCCTGCACCTCTCTGATTCAGAGGGGTTGGGTTAAATGCGGAAGACACATTTCAGTTTGAATGAATGCATTCAGCTGTGCAACTGACTAGGTATCCCCTTTCCCTTAGGTTCTGGTGTGAAGTGGATTATAATCTCAAAGACACACACACAGGGAGATGGTTTTCAGATCTCCATAGAGAGTGCCTGAAAGTTTACTGGCATCAAACAGAGGACCAATGCCCAGTGAAAGAGAGACAGAATGCAGACTAAATCTTGTCTATCAAGGGATTATTGAAATTGTTGAGTCTTTTAGCTTGCTCCCTCCTGGACTCCTTTGTTTTGACCCCATCAACTGTTTCATCATATCATGGTGAGGTTATGAACTCTAGGAGGGATGTGCTGGCATGAGACGTGATCGATAGATGACCCGTTAGAACTATGCACTATTGTTGTATAGCTTGTGATTACTGAGAATGCTTAAAGATATACTGTATGTACAATGGTAGCCTACTGTACAACACATGTTCACATGTTTTGATGGAGTGACGCATTATGTGTTAAGTAGGCTATGCAAGTGTTATTTATGCACATTACGATGTGTATAAGACATTGAAACATAGAATACCTACAGTAACCAATGTGTTATTGGAGACAGTGTTGACGTAAAAGGATTTCATGCAATGCCCTTTATTACCACTAGATAGAACCAGATCTGAAAAAAGTATTTTACATGTGCTGTTCTTCCTCCTACAGGTAGGCTACAGTAAACATGCAGCAGGCGCAACAAGATGGTACGAAGAGACAGGTACACTCCCTTCCCGGAACTGTTCAGATGAGTCACCAAAATGTGTGTTTACACAGCTAGATAAATCCACCTATAACACTTCCTGTGTGCTTTATGATGTTGATATACATGCAAACAGTGTGACATTTGTTAGGTGTGACAGACTTAACCCTCCTGTTGTGTTCGTTTCATGTTAATTCATTGTGTTCCCGGTCCAAAATGACCACCCCATTATAGCTGATTATAAATCCATAATAATACTTATATTATCACTGAGTGATCACCTTTATGAACTTAAGTTTTGAACTTCTATTTGCTATTTATGGCCTGTAGGCCTCATTGACCTGAGCTCATACAACTCGTTTATTTTGTAAAAGAAAAAGCATAATGTATGTATTATTTTGACTATAACAAATACTCAGATGAAAGTTTAACAAGGACATTCTTTTTGAAACCATTTCAAAATGTTTATATCACGGTTGTCAAAGTGAGTCACCCGTGACAACACGTGAAATGTCTGGAGTGACATAGTGGCACGAAAAATTGCCTGACCAGACTCTGCATCCCATAAACTGGTGGTAGATTTGTTTCTGGACCTGTACACACCAGCCAAAATCAAGGGACCCACATATGCTTGGACGTCAGTCCGGTCTACCTCCTTCCAGTTGTCTTTGTAAACGCGTCTCCCCTCCAAGTTGGTCATGTTTATCACTATAGTTTCGAAGCAGGATTTTATGTCATCAACCCAGGATATCTTGTTGGCCCTGGGGTCATCCTGATAACATTTCCAGCCGACAGCCGACCTCTCCTCTCAGGTGGGGATGAAGACCAGGACAAATTCCCATTCTTTGACAGGAATGTAACAACAAACTCAGCAGTGCCCTCTTCCTCATCACTGGATTGTTCCACATCGGTTGTCTTTTGGTCTGTATCATATTCTGTGTTGTCTTCAACTTCTGACACTTCCTCCTCTAATGCATCTTCACTGTCAGTGTGTGTGTGTGTGTGTGTGTGTGTGTGCTCAAACACACATGCATGTGGGGGTTTGGGAGAGGAAGTGTGTCCATCTGATGAATGGGCATGTGCCTGAACTAAATTTTATACACTAATTGTAGTCTCACCCATTCATTCATTTTTGACCAGGAACACCACAGGTGTACAAAAGTTAAATAAAACACCCAAAAAGTAATGAAAATCATCAACATGTGTTTTGTGTGTTCAGATGCCCTGTGTGGACAGTCAAGTCATGGAACCAGATTAAATGAACTACATTTTTCAGAGAGAATTCGACCAAAGCACAGGAGGGTTAAACATGTAGAGGTGACAGACTCCTAAAGTATCTTAGATTCTTTGTAAAAACATAGGATTTACAATAAAGAATGAATAACTTCCTAATTTCCTTCATAATCAAGGACCATGTAGATCATATAGAACTACAAAACCTATTTAAGGGAACAAAGTGTGGTGGGCTTACTACAGACATCCCCTTCAAGGAAAAATACAGTGGTGGGCTGTTATAGGCTGCTACACAGTATCAACTTTCACTACTCTCTAGTGATGTCATAAGGTGTACTTTGCTCACCACTTGTGTTTTGTTCAACCTAACCTTGCGCATGACGGGTGGGGTTGTGTGATATGTTTGAGCAGAAAGGTGAACACTCCCTCTTTAGTATGTGCTTGGACAAGGCATGAGCTTGTTTGTGCAGTGGGACATTTCCTTTTTCTCACTTCGAGCTTCTGGACATTTGGGGACACTGTGTAAAGGATTGGCAATGTGGGACCCCTGTACATTCTGAGTACAATTTTGAAATGCCATCGTATTGTTTTGAAAGAAAAAAAGATAAGAAAATGACTAACAATGTAGATGCCACTAGAATTCTAGAGAAGGGTCCAGTATACCTTCGGAAACAGATGGAACTGGAGAGCGAGACAACAGGACGCATGAGTGCAGTGGAGATGCTTGCCGCAAGTAAAAGACAGTATGTCAAAAGTCAACAGGTGGTCAACTCCATACAGGAGCCAGTGGCTAGCTTTGGATCTGCCTCTGTTAGTAGTAATGGATCTTCTAACCGGAGCAGTGGGAAGATTTTGCCTGTGGGTACAAGCAGTGCGCAAGGAGGGCGTTTGCCACCGGAGGAAAAAAATGTGGTGCGTAGGATGAGCTCCAAAAAAAGGGACTCACTTTTACTGTACCGACAAAAATGTGAATTTGTGAAAGGGTCGACGAGTGAGAGAAATAAACATAATTTTGGGCGCAGGTTGTTGCTCAGCTCTCTGGATAAGGCAAGTTTAATATCTGAGCCATCAGGTAAGGAATGCGAGGCAGAGGAAAAATATACCAAATTTATGACACCTGAAAGACCTGCCAAGGAATGTGATTCAAAGGATGTCTATTCAAAACTGATACAGCCAAAAACACAATCTCTATCAACAGATGAAGAATGGACTGACATAGGAGGCCCGGTGCCAAAAGGGGCCCCAGGTGTGATTCAGAGAGCCTCTCACAAAAGAGTCGCCAAAGTTCAGAGGAGGGTTTGCAAAGGGGTCAGTCGTTCTCACTCCGACATCAGCTCAAGATATTCCAAAAACTTTACAGACTTTGATGCATTCTTCAAATACTGTGGACTGGATGGCAAAGTCATTAAATCACTGGGCAAAGATAACTTCTCTGCGCATTCGGATGAACTTGCCAATAAAATTGGAAGTGTCAGCGTCTCAACGTCAGATGACGGGTTCTCAAGGAATAGTAGCAATGGCAGTAATGATGGATTACTGGAAGAGGAGCTGCATGAAACTATTCGACAGGGGACATCGGTCATTGAGCGCAATGCCAGAATTATAAAGTGGCTATACAGTTGTAAAAATGCCAAAGATTCAGGAAAAAAATTACGTGATCTAAACTGACATTTCTGTATTCAAAGGCCCTAAATCTAGGTCTATTAAGATGTGTAGGCATCTCTATTACCTATAGGCTGCTTGTTTTAGGCCTAGGCCTACAACATAACCTAAGCAATTCCATACCCACTAAAATGTTATGGATACTTATGCCTTTGAAATGCATTATTATTTCAAGCCTTTGCAATTTACATATATTAATGTGTTAGGCTACTGACTGCCAAATTGTGTATCAGAGATTGAAAGAATGATACTAGATAACATTCCTGGCCTTGGGGAATGAACTCAGTGTAGGCCCCATTACACAATGTTTGCTTGGCTATTGCACAATATGTTATAGTGTGTGTGTGTGTGTGTGTGTGTGTGTGTGTGTGTGTGTTCACTAATCACTGATAAAGCACATGTATTTGTTGTGGGTGAACACTTCTGTGTTACTAGTCCAAATAGTCCACCAAGATACTCTGTGAGGTCTATCTCTGGGCTATAGATTATGCTTTTTGTCATTTTTATAGACATTTCTGCATCCTGCCAGGCTGGTGGAAATAGACCATTACACAGTACGTATGTGTCCTTATGTCAATAAAAGCATTAACGTCTTCCAGATTGTAGTCTCATGAGCAGTTCTATTTGAATGCCAAAGCACATCTAGGCATTGTCACATAGTTTATATTGTAGAATCATTAAACAGGTACAATCAATACTGGCAGAAATATATTTGGTACAGAATAAAATTGATGGTTTAAGGTAAATCTCTTGTCTCTAGGACAGGCAGCCATGAGCCAGCAATGAGAGAATGCACCTGGTAATTTGAACATGTTGTTAGGTTAAAGGTCAGTGATTGGATGTAACTGAATAGCTTTTTGCTCTCTATTTCACTCTCTCCTTGTTCTCTGTTCAACCCTACCCTCTTCACTCCCTGTAACTACAGTTTACAGTAACAAGAGAGGAAGGAAAGTGAGGGAGAGAGAGGACACATAATCACACAGTCAACTACTCATATGTGTATGTCCATCAGTTGACACGCACATATAATTACACGTTTGTTTGCCAAATGCCGTAATCAGGCTATCATTAGCGCCCCCTCCACTCACAGGTGGGCTGTTTCCTGAATGTGTAGGCAGGTACTCACTGTTCAGCCTCACCTATGTTATGGCACACCCATCCCAGCTAACAACAAACGTTCCCACAACTTTACATGGATAGGGCTAAATGTTTCTTACAGAAGACATATGAAATGCATAACCATGGTAGCAATTGAAAGGGAACCGTTTGGAAATTATGGGAAGAGTATTAGAACAAGGTGAGGACACAACAGTTCAACTGACACAAGACTGAATCCAAACATTACAATGTTGATTTTATGTACATTTTAAATTTATTGTACTTTTTGCCGCATTTGTTGAACGAAATCTGAAAATACTCTGGATACATTAACATGATAAGAAAATTCCTGGAAAATGTGGGGTATGTACAACATAAGACAAAAAAAGTACTTGGGTTTGAGTGAGAGGACTAACTAGTATTTCCAAGTTTCCACACACCACTCCAAAGTGTCCACAAGTAATTTCAATGCACTATAAGGTGCTTTTCTGAGCTCTCCTAGTTGTGCTGTTGAGGAACTAGAGCAACACAATCCTGCATCCCCGCCATCGCACAGTTACTGTTGTTGTTTACACAATCCAAAAACGGTCCATTATAAATCGCAATCTGGGTCAGTTGGGCATCATTTGAAAGCCTGTTCTATTGCCAACATGGCTAGCTAAATTATAAAATATGATCTTACAGTGTTAGGCTTTCACAATGCAATTCAGGGAAAAATATCATAATTTTGGTGTGCATAGAAAGAAGTCATGAGTGCATTCAGGTGGCAAATTTTCTTCACATTAGACAAACGTAGGCTCATTCTTATATTGCAATTAAGCAGGCTAAATGTCTGTATAGGGACAAAGTTGAGTCACAGTTCAATGGCTCAGACATGTATGTGGCAGGATCTACAGACAATCATGGATTGTAAAAGGAAAACCAGCCATGTCGCGGACACCGATGTCTCGCTTTGAGGATAATACAGTGCCAATGACGCGGCCCTCTGCCAAGGACTATGGGCTCTCCTTCTTAGTGGCTGACGTGAGTAAGTCATTTAAGCGTGTTAACCCTCGCAAGGCTGTTGCCCAAATGGTATCCCTAGCCGCGTCCTCAGAGCATGCGCAGATCAGCTGGCTGTTGTGTTTACGAATATATTCAATCTCTCCCTATCCCTGTCTGTTGTCCCCACATGCTTCAAGATGGTCACCATTGTCCCTGTACCTAAGAAAGCAAAGGTAACTGAACTAAATGACCCAGTAGCACTCACCTCTGTCAACATGTAGTGCTTTGAGAGACTAGTCAAAGATAATATTACCTCCACCTTACCTGCCACCCTAGACCTCCTTCACTTTGATTACCGTTCCAATAGATCCACAGATGATGCAATCGCCACCACATTACACACTGCCCTGTCCCATCTGGATAAGAGGCATTCTTATGTAAGAATGCTGTTCATTGACTATAGCTCAGCATTCGACACCAAAGTACCCTCCAAGCTCATCATCAAGCTTGAGGCCCTGGGTCTGAACCCCGCCCTGTGCAACTGGATCCTGGATTTCCTGACAGGTCGCCCCCAGGTGGTGAAGGTAGGAAACAACACCTCCTCCTCGCTGATCCTCAACACTGTTGCTCCACAAGGGTGTGTGCTCATTACCCTCCTGTACTCCCTGTTCACCCATGACTGCGTGGCCAAGCAAGCCTCCAACTCAATCATCAAGTTTGCAGACGAGTAGTAGTAGGCTTGATTACCAACAACAATGAGACGGGAGGAGGTGAGGGCTCTGGGAGTGTGGTGCCAGGAAAATAACTTACTCAACGTCAACAAAACTAAGGAGATGATCATGGACTTCAGGAAAAAGTATAAGGTGCACCCCCCTATCCACATCAATGGGACCGCAGTAGAGAAGGTGCAAAGCTTAAAGTTCCTTGGTGTACACATCACTGACAAACTGAAATGGACCACCCACACAGACAGTGTGGTGAAGAAGGCGCAACAGAGCCTCTTCAACCTCAGGAGGATAAAGACATTTAGCTTGGCACCTAAAACTCTCATAAACTTTTACAGATGCACAATTGAAAGCATCCTGTCGGGCTGTATCACCACCTGGTACGGCAAATGCACTGCCCGCAACCGCAAGGCTCTCCAGAGGGTGGTGCGGTCTGACCTGAAGATCACTGAGGTCATGATTCAACCTTGTTCCAAGTTCCAAGTTGTCTTGAAAACACCAATAAATCCAGAGAATGACAAACTTTGATGGTAAAGTTTGATTACAAAATCTGCCCACAAGAAGGACCGCAGAGCCACCTTTAAGTGAGCACAGCACAACAGCGGTGAGTCCAAAGATTTTGTAATACTGTATGCCAGGGATATATTTGTTTACTGTAGCTAAGAAAGTAATGCTAGCTGTTGGTAGCCCATGTGCCTCACCCTAATAATTTGGTCCCTTTCCCCCTCATCATTTATCCTACTGTTCTGACTTAATGGTGCACATGTAGCCAATAGCCTTTTTTAGAGAAATGTCATCATCGAATATTCTAAGAGCTTTTTTGTCTGCTTAGAGTATATGCCCCCTTTATTTATTATACGGTTCTGACTTGGTGTACAGGGAAAATACTGTAATAACGGTCCATGTTCTGAATTCTGTACTGAACAAGTGCTGAACAAATTAGCTCTCTCAATAATGTCTTAATTGAAATGATGGATTGCCTCTGTCAGGCTCTGGCCATAGAGAAGCCTATTGCTTCTCTATGTGCCATGGTCAGAGTCTGACAGGTCTATCATTTCTGGGTCTGTAGGTGGTTTGTGTGGGATCTCTAATTAGAGGCAGCTGCAGTGCATTGTCTCTAATTAGGGATCCTACATATGCATGTATGTTTCCACACCGGGGCTGTGGGTCATTGTATATGTATGGAATCGATATATTCCTCCAGTTACGGGTAACGTAGTGTGTGTTATGATTTACATTCTATTAATTCGTGTTTGTTTTGTTGTAAAACGAGACGTTTGTATATCGTGTGTTTAGTTCGTTCAGAGATTTATAATTCAATAAATAATGTCGAACTATGAGTGCGCTGCGCCTTGGTCTCTCACCGTCCCGACTCGTGACAGAATGACCCACCACTTCGAGACCAAGCGGAGCAATGCGGAGGAGAGAGAAGCCCGAAGGCAACCCCAAGAACATTTTGGGGGGGGGCTATGGGGGTGGTCTGGTGGCGAGGTCGAAGCTCCAGTACCACTCTCCATGAGCGAGGCGCCGAGGCTGGAGGATAAAGGGGGAGCGAAGTGCCGTGAGGAGGTGAACGTGGGGGAAGGCAAGGGAAAGGAATGGAGCGAGTTAAGGGAGTGGTTCAGGAGAGGTTGGGAGGAGTGTGTGAGTCAGAGGAAGGAGCGGGAGTTAGGGGGGCCCAAAGTGAGCATCCCCAATCCGGGTCCGGTCGTCGGCTCTACTCCCATGCCAGAACGGTCCGCTCCACCGGTGCCCAGTGTGGGTCCGGTCGTAAGCTCCACTCCCAAGCCGGAGCAGTCCGCTCCACCGGTGCCCAGTGTGGGTCCGGTCGTAAGCTCCGCCCCCAGGCCAGAGCATTCCGCTCCACCATTGCCCAGTCCGGGTCCAGCTGCCTGCTCCGCCCCAGTGCCAGAGCGGTCCGCTCCACCGGTGCCCAGTCCGGGTCCGGCTGTCTGCTCCGCCCCAGTGCCGGAGTGGTCCGCTCCACCGGTGCCCAGTCCGGGTCCGGCCGTCTGCTCCGCCCCAGTGCCAGAGCAGTCCGCTCCACCGGTGCCCAGTCCAGGTCCGGTAGTCTGATCCACTCCATGGCCGGAGCCGTTTGTCCCACCGGGGCCCAGTCCTGGCCCGGTTGTTTTCCCCGCTCCATGGCCGGAGCCGTTTACCCCACTGGTGCCCAGTCCGGGCCCGGTTAGTTTCCCCGCTCCAGGGCCGGAGCCGTTTACCCCACCGGTGCCCAGTCCGGGCCCAATTTTCCCGGTCATAAGGAGAGAGCAGGGCACAAAGTTGTCTACTTCGCCGGGGCCGGAACCGCCACCGATGGGGGGGGGGAATCCCCCCCCCCCCATTTACTCCCCCATATGTTTGTTGTGTTTTTGGTAGGCGTCCGGGAGTCCGCGCCTTGGGGGGGGGGGGGGGGGGGGTACTGTCAGGCTCTGGCCATAGAGAAGCCTATTGCTTCTCTATGTGCCATGGTCAGAGTCTGACAGGTCTATCATTTCTGGGTCTGTAGGTGGTTTGTGTGGGATCTCTAATTAGAGGCAGCTGCAGTGCATTGTCTCTAATTAGGGATCCTACATATGCATGTATGTTTCCACACCGGGGCTGTTGGTCATTGTATATGTATGGAATCGATATATTCCTCCAGTCACGGGTAACGTAGTGTGTGTTATGATTTACATTCTATTCATTCGTGTTTGTTTTGTTGTAAAACGAGACGTTTGTATATCGTGTGTTTAGTTCGTTCAGAGATTTATAATTCAATAAATAATGTCGAACTATGAGTGCGCTGCGCCTTGGTCTCTCACCGTCCCGACTCGTGACAGCCTCTTATCCGCTCATTGATCCCTTATGCCATAGTTTGTAAATCTCAATTGTTATAAGTCTATTGCTTATATAGGTTGATTGATTTAATTGTTTTGCTTACTTTGTGTATTATAATTATTGCATGTGCTTTTATGAACTAGGAGGAGATACTATATAATATTGTTGGGTCTGTAACCATGTTTTCCATTGACAGTCTCTTCCCATTCAAATATTAGTTTTCAACAAAAAGTTCAGTAATTGACCCATGGAATTTCAGTTGATATTGGAAGGGTTCTTTTGTTTGCATAATGCGATGTCTGTGCTTTGGTTTATTGTATATAAAAGTGGATCCTCATGATTGTATTTTTTTAGACCACATACAGTGGGGAGAACAAGTATTTGATACACTGCCGATTTTGCAGGTTTTCCCACTTACAAAGCATGTAGAAGTCTGTAATTTTTATCATAGGTACTCTTCAACTGTGAGAGACGGAATCTAAAACAAAAATATGATTTTTAAATAATTAATTTGCATTTTATTGCATGACATAAGTATTTGATACATCACAAAAGCAGAACTTAATATTTGGTACAGAAACCTTTGTTTGCAATTACAGAGATCATACGTTTCCTGTAGTTCTTGACCAGGTTTGCAAACACTGCAGCAGGGATTTTGGCCCACTCCTCCATACAGAACTTCTCCAGATCCTTCAGGTTTCGGGGCTGTCGCTGGGCAATACGGACTTTCAGCTCCCTCCAAAGATTTTCTATTGGGTTCAGGTCTGGAGACTGGCTAGGCCACTCCAGGACCTTGAGATGCTTCTTACCGAGCCACTCCTTAGTTGCCCTGGCTGTGTGATTCGGGTCGTTGTCATGCTGGAAGACCCAGCCACGACCCATCTTCAATGCTCTTACTGAGGGAAGGAGGTTGTTGGCCAAGATCTCGCGATACATGGCCCCATCCATCCTCCCCTCAATACGGTGCAGTCGTCCTGTCCCCTTTGCAGAAAAGCATCCCCAAAGAATGATGTTTCCACCTCCATGCTTCACGTTTGGGATGGTGTTCTTGGGGTTGTACTCATCCTTCTTCTTCCTCCAAACACGGCGAGTGGAGTTTAGACCAAAAAGCTCTATTTTTGTCTCATCAGACAACATGACCTTCTCCTATTCCTCCTCTGGATCATCCAGATGGTCATTGGCAAACTTCAGACGGGCCTGGACATGCGCTGGCTTGAGCAGGGGGACCTTGCATGTGCTGCAGGATTTTAATCCATGACGGCGTAGTGTGTTACTAATGGTTTTCTTTGAGACTGTGGTCCCAGCTCTCTTCAGGTCATTGACCAGGTCCTGCCGTGTAGTTCTGGGCTGATCCCTCACCTTCCTCATGATCATTGATGCCCCACGAGGTGAGATCTTGCATGGTGCCCCAGACTGAGGGAGATTTAACGTCATCTTGAACTTCTTCCATTTTCTAATAATTGCGCCAACAGTTGTTGCCTTCTCACCAAGCTGCTTGCCTATTGTCCTGTAGCCCATCCCAGCCTTGTGCAGGTCTACAATTATCCCTGATGTCCTTACACAGCTCTCTGGTCTTGGCCATTGTGGAGAGCGGGAGTCTGTTTGATTGAGTGTGTGGACAGGTGTCTTTTATACAGGTAACGAGTTCAAACAGGTGCAGTTAATACAGGTAATGAGTGGAGAACAGGAGGGCTTCTTAAAGAAAAACTAACAGGTCTGTGAGAGCCGGAATTCTTACTGGTTGGTAGGTGATCAAATACTTATGTCATGCAATAAAATGCAAATTAATTATTAAAAAATTATACAATGTGATTTTATGGATTTTTGTTTTAGATTCCGTCTCTCACAGTTTAAGTGTACCTATGATAAAAATTACAGACCTCTACATGCTTTGTAAGTAGGAAAACCTGCAAAATCGGCATTGTATCAAATGCTTGTTCTCCCCACTGTATATACATTTTGAGATATTTGGCGAAAATGCAGACATTTCCATATATCCCCAAAACAATTGCAGTCTTGAAAGTTCTAAGAACAGTCGTTAATTTAACCAGCTTACTATTTATCTACTACCATTTGCATTGGACAATAACTGAAAGGTGGCTGGTTCGAATCCCTGAATGTGTAAGGGCCTGACTGAGGCCAGGTCTCTGACTACCACTAGAGGGAGTGGGATGGCCACAGTCAGGTCCTGAAATTCACAGGGTTGGTGTTGGGTTTTGGGTGATCCACAATTAGAGGCAGCTGTCTTGAGTTGTCTCAAATTGGGGAGTCTATTTATGTTGACTTCACATCCACCTGCGTGTGGATCATTGTGTGTGTTCATGTGCTTGCACTAAAACGCCAACGCACGGTATTGCACGTTTGTTGTTTTATTAGTTATATCAGTTGAATAAAATATGTTTGCACCAACCTCTCGCTCTGCACCTCGTTCCACATCCATGCACCGTGACAGAATGATCCACCCCTAAGAGAACCCGCAGTGAGAGGAGGAGGAGAAGTATCGGTGTTTCGACACTACGGGCTTTGCAGAGGAGCGTGGAGGGTACCGGCGTCATCAGCGGAGACGTCGGGGAGAGAGGACTGTGGAGGTAGCACAGCCACTGGTGGTAGGGAGCATCTGTGGCTCGACGCCTGCATTGGAAGAGGAGCTCGGGGCTGGACCAGTGTGGGGGCTTGGGACAGAGCCCTTACCAACGGAGTTCGAGGAGAGGAAGGACCGACCGTGGACAGCCCCGAAGCACTGAGTTTGAAGGTAAGCCTTGAAATACATCCACAGGTACACCTCCAATTGACTCAAATTATGTCAATTAGCCTATCAGAAGCTTCTAAAGCCATGACATCATTTTCTGGAATTTTCCAAGCTGTTTAAAGGCACAGTCAACTTAGTGTATGTAAACTTCTGACCCACTGGAATTGTAATGTAGTGAATTATAAGTGAAATAATATGTCTGTAAACAATTGCTGGAAGAATTACTTGTGTCATGCACAAAGTAGATGTCCTAACAAACTTGCCAAAACTATAGTTTATTAACATGAAATCTGTGGAGTGGTTGGAAAATGAGTTTTAGTGACTTCAAGCAATGTGTATGTAAACTTCCGACTTCAACTGTATATATATATGCAGACAATTACATTGATGGAAGCAACAATCTATCCGCAATATTAAAGCTGATCCACCCCCAAAATAAAATAATAAGAACAAATTAAAATAATGACAGGTACAATGTTTAGTCGGCAAGTTTAGCACTCAATCACAGCATACATAGTCAGCACATGGATACTCTTATTCTACATCAGTACATAATCTCAGTAGTTCTACTTCCGTTCTGTATGTCACTGTTTCCCAACCCTGGTCCTTGAGTACCTCCAACAGTACACATTTTTATTGTATCCCTGGACAAGAACATCTGATTCAACTTAGTCAACTAATCATCAAGTCCTCAATGAGTTGAATGAGAGTTGTTTATCAAGGGCTACAACGAAACTGTGTATTGTTGAGGGTACTGGAGGACCAGGGTTGGGAAACACTGCTGTATGTAATAGGTATGTTAAAATTCATGTAAAATATGTCACTAGTGGTGAACTTGGATAGTGCAGCAGAACACAACAAAGATGAATTGCTTTTTATTAATTTTATTTTATAAAAGTACATGCAGAGCTTTAAAATGACATATCATACACTGAAGTTGGAGGAAATATGGGAAAGTTATGCTGCTTTGAAAGTTGAAAACTTGCTAGAGAGCTCTTCTTGGTTTATGCCCATGTCCAGCCCTCCATTATCTCAGCCAATCATGGCAAGCCAGGAAGGATCCTGTCTTTCTGCCTATATAGCTCAGTGCTTTCTCCTACTTTATTCATATTTACAATCACATACAAGTTTGTTATTAAGGCAGATGAAAGTACACATGTTCAAGAAGGCATTTCTGCGACAAGAAAAAAAAAGAAAAGTAGGAACTAACGCTCAGCTTCGTGAATCCAGTCACATATTATATTAACTTAAGAGGGGATAAGTGACAGCATGTGTGTTTTTGTGCATCATATTGCTGTGTGTTTAGGGCATATGACATATGGGAAGTACATAGGGCAGGTGTGTTATGTGTGCAGTGTGGGCAGTCATGGATTTAGTGTCTGTGTAGACAATCTTTAACATCTAATGTCTGTATTATACATATGTTAGGGACAGATGACCAGTATTACGCTTTAATAATGTTTCTGTATTCCTTGTTAGTGTCGCCGACAGAGATGGCAGCATCACAACTAACTCTTAGGAAACTCTGCAGTATTTTGTTTGTTTATGTAAAACATTTTACGTTATTAGCTCAAGAATTGTTTTGTGCAATTACATACAGCCAGGAAGAACTATTGGATATTAGAGCAGCGGTAACTCACCAGTACTACCAGCATTATGACCAAGATTACGACTTCCCTGGAGCAGATCCTTTGTGTGCTCTCCCCAGAGCACCAGTTGTGTTCTCAGTGCATCGCTCTGACAGGAATAAACATCTCTCCAGGAAGCAGAAGGGTGAAGGTATATGTTTTGTGATTAACGACTTATGGTGTAACTGTGATAACATACAGGAACTCAAGTCCTTCTGTTCACCTGACCTAGAATATCCTAGAATAAAATGCCGTACCATACTACCATACTACATACCATACTATCTCCCGAGGGAATTTAAATCAAAAATAGCCACAGCCGTCTATATCCCGCCTCAAGCCGATACCACGACGGCCATCAAATAACTTCAATGGACTTTATGCAAACTGGAAACCACATATCCTGAGGCTGCATTTATTGTAGATGGGGATTTAAAAAAAGCAAATTTGAGGAAAAGGCTCCCAAAATGCTATCAACATCTTGATTGTTGTACTCGCGCGGCTAAAACTCTCAACCATCGTTACACTGCCTTCCGGAATGCATATAAGGCCCTCCCCCGCCCTCCATTTGGCAAATCAGACCATGATTCAATCTTGCTCCTCCCTTCCTATAGGCAGAAACTCAAACAGGAATCACCCGTGGTAAGGACTATTCAACACTGGTCTGACCAATCTGAATCCACGCTTCAAGATTGTTTTGAATACGCAGAAAATAATATCAACCCGTTTACCGATACGGTGAATAAGTTTATCAGTAAGTGCATAAGAGATGTTGTACCCACTGTGACTATTAAAACCTACCCCAATATTGAAGAATTCAAACAGTGTAGTTATTCCCTCCGCAAAGCAATCAAGCAGGCTAAACGTCGGTATAGGGACAAAGTTGAGTCTCAGTTCAATGGCTCAGACATGAGGCGTATGTGCCAGGGTCTACAGACAATCACGGATTATAAAATGAAATCCAGCCAGGTAACGGACACCGACGTCATGCTTCTAGACAGGCTTTAAGGATAATACAGTGGCACCGACGTGGCCCGCTACCAAGGACTGTAGGCTCTCCTTCTCCATGGCGACGTGAGTAAGACATTTAAGCGTATTAACCCTCGCAAGTATGCCAGCCCGGATGGTATCCCTAGCCGTGTCCTCAGAGCATGCACAGACCAGCTGGCTGTTGTGTTTACACAGATACAGCGGGTGAAATAAGTATTGAACACGTCACCATTTTTCTCAGTAAATATATTTCCAAAGGTGCTATTGACATGACATTTTCACCAGATGTTGGTAACAACCCAAGTAAACCATACATACAAAGAAACCAAAACAAATAAGTTCAGAAATTAAGTTATCTGTAATAATGTGAAATGACACAGGGAAAAAGTATTGAACACATGAAAACTATCAGTAAGTTGTCATGGAAAGCCAAGACAACAGCTGAAAACTATCAGTAATTAAAAAGCAATCCAGCCCCCTGTCAGTGCAAATTAATATCAGCTGGTTCAGTCCCAACTGATGGCCTACAAAAAGGTCTCATTGCCAAGGTGTCACACAAGACACATCTCATGATGGGTAAAAGCAAAGAGCTGTCTCAAGACCATCGCAACCTAATTGTTGCAAAACATAATGATGGCATTGGTTATAGGCGCATTTCTAAGCTTCTGAATGTTCCAGTGAGCACTGTTGAGGCCATAATACGGAAGTGGAAAGACAATCATTTCACCATAAATTTGCCTCGACCAGGTGCTCCTCGCAAGATTTCTGACAGAGGAGTGAAAAGAATAATCAGAAGAGTTGTCCAAGAGCCAAGGACCACTTGTGGAGAGCTTCAAAAAGACCTGCAATTAGCAGGTACTGTTGTCTCAAAGAAAACAGTAAGTAATGCACTCCACCGCCATGGCCTGTATGCACGCTCACCACGCAAGACTCCATTCCTGAAAAAAAAGCATGTTGAAGCTCGTTTAAAGTTTGCTGCACAACATTTGGAAAAGCCAGTGAAATACTGGGAGAATATAGTGTGGTCAGATGAGAGCAAAATGTAACTGTTTGGATGTCATAATACACAACATGTTTGGAGGAGAAATGGCACTGCACATCACCCTAAAAACACTATACCAACAGTGAAGTTTGGAGGTGGGAACATCATGGTGTGGGGCTGCTTTTCAGCAAATGGTACTGGCAAACTTCACATAATTGAAGGAAGGATGAATGGGCAAATATACCGAGACATTCTTGACAAAAATCTGCTGCCATCTACCAGGGTGATGAAGATGAAACGAGGGTGGACATTTCAGCAAGACAATGATCCCAAACACACAGCCAAGGAAACTCTCAATTGGTTTCAAAGAAATAAAATAAAACTGCTAGAATGGCCCAGCCAATCACCTGACTTAAATCCCATTGAAAATCTATGGAAAGAACTGAAGATCAAGATTCATAGAAGAGGCCCACGGAACCTTCAAGATTTGAAGACTGTTTGTGTGGAAGAATGGGCCAAAATCACACTAGAGCAATGCATGCGACTAGTTTCTCCATACAGGAGGCGTCTTGAAGCTGTCATTACCAACAAAGGCTTTTGTACAAAGTATTAAATAAATATCAGTAAGTGTTTTCAATACTGTGTCATTTCACATTATTACACATTACTTAATTTCTGAACTTATTTGTTCTGGTTTCTTTGTATGTATGGATTACTTGGGTTGATACCAACATCTGGTGAAAATTTCATGTCAATAGCACCTTTGGAAATATATTTACTGAGAAAAATGGTGACGTGTTCAATACTTATTTCACCCGCTGTAATTTCAATCTCTCCCTATCCCAGTCTGTTGTCCACACATGCTTCAAGATGGCCACCATTGTCCCTGTACCTAAGAAAGCAACTGTAATTTAACTAAATGTCTATCGCCCTGTAGCACTCACGTCTGTCATCATGAAGTGCTTTGAGAGACTAGACAGGGATAATATCACCTCCACCTGTTGGAGTGGTTTTATACTAATTACTAGCAGTTTTTATACTAATTAGCAATAAACTAATTACTAGCAAAAACTATAACATTTGATTAACTATAACATTTGATTATTAGCATATAACAGTTATTAACATAACAAAACTGTGCATTTTGCACAGTTCTAGTTATAAAAACATGTAGATTTAGCTCTGAACTTCAGATGCTCTGAACTGCAGGTGTTCCCTATCTAACTTTAGATGTTCCCTGGCAAGAGGCCTTTCTCAGAAACACCTCTGATAAAGAGCTCTGAACTCTAGATGGACCCTGCTAGCAGGATGTAGTTGTCAGATGCACCCCTAGTCTAATGGTAGTTACCTTGGTTTATGAATGGGATGACTTGTACTACAGAACTGTATTTAATTAGGTTGAAATAATAGTTGGAGGGTTTCCACCAGGAGAACCAGGCCAAATTACAGGCCATGTCTAAGGGTGAGATCCTGGAGGAGCAGGAGTTACTGTTTGGGTCAGCTAGGTAGGCCCAAGTTACTGTTTGGGGACATTCCATCATATTGTGTACCTCTACCTCTTATGGGTAATCTTCCAGTATGTATATGATGAAATGTTGAGATGGAATAACATAATCATTATGGGCTTAAGGGAAACCTGTAACCACATCTTTGTATATAGGAGATGTAAGTGAAAAATCTAAATCAACATATGTACTTGGTTTGTTTAATACTAAAAGTTAACAGATAATATGCTTAGACAATAGTAGAGACATTTATTTGTGCCAATGCTGTGCTTCTGAGAACGGATGATTATTCGCTTTCATGTTTACTCCCCGCAGCTGGTCTGGGCATGTAGGCAAGGACATGGGATAGAGATAAACTTGAGGACAAGATAGACCTGTATTGTTTCATTGTCTCTCTTCTCTCCTGGTCCCACGACCTAATACAAAGAGCCTCTGAGAGGTGGCTACAGTTCTTCTGCCCATCCTGTACTTTTTCCAAGGGCACAGGTGTGGGGAGTCGGGAGAGAACGGAGACTAGCATGGTAGAGAGGAGTGACTATGTATGTTGTGTAAGAATGAAACTGTATATAAGGTGATGCTGAGTATATGTCCAGCAGTTGTATCCTGCAGGCCAACTCGACTTTATTGTGTTTTGTAATAAAGTCCGTCTTTATTCTACAAGTTCCAGAAGTGCTTTATTTTTAAAGAATAGAATTGGGAAGGCGTTTTTCAACGACACACCTTACCTGCCACCCTAGACCCACTTCAATTTGCTTACCTCCCCAATAGATCCACAGATGATGCAATCGCCACGACATTACACACTGCCCTAATCCATCTGGACAAGAGACATACATATGTAAGAATGCTGTTCATTGACTATAGCTCAGCATTCAAAACCTTAGTACCCTCCAAGCTCATCATCAAGCTCGAGGCCCTGGGTCTGAACCCCGCCCTGTGTAACTGGGTCCTGGACTTCACGATGGGTCGCCCCCAGGTGGTGAAGGTAGGACTGAATATGTACACTATACATTGGTGGATGTTGGATGGTTAACTATACTATACAGGTCGATGGCAGGGAAATACTTCAATAGCTAAAAATGCATATGATATGAGCGAGGGTAATAATAGTTTACTTAATAGACAGACTGGTTAAATGAACAGGTAAGTGAATATTTTGCATGGTTAAATTAGCTGTGCAGGTAAATATACAGTTATATTTACAGGTAAGTGAATACTTGCATGGTTACATAAACTGTACAGGTAAATGACAGGAAGAGATACTTAAATAGCTAGATGTGTGTATGATATAATTTGGGGTAATAATAGTAATTCCCTTAAAATACAGTCCTTAGTGCGCAGGGTTTAAATAGAGATAACTGCACGTATTGCACATTCGATATACTAAAAGCAATGAGAAAAGATGCAACTGAGAGGATACTAATATGCGTTCCTGAGTGAATGACTACGTAAGTTAAGTCCAATAATTACTTGCAATATTGCACGTGATATGATATAACAACTGTACATGAGTATTGACGAGACAGCCTACAGGGAGTAGATGAGGGCTCTTGGAGTGTGGTGCCATGAAAATTTGGCTTAACACCTAAAACCCTCACAAAATTTTACAGATGCACAGTTGAGAGCATCCTGTCGGGCAGTTACACCACCTGGTACGACAACTGCACCGCCCACGACCGCAAAGCGCTCTAGAGGGTGGTGCGGTCTGCCCAATGCATTACCAGTTGCAAACGTCCCGCACTCCTGGACACCTACAGCACCCAATGCCACAGGAAGGCCAAAAATATAATCAAGGACTTTAACCACCTGAGCCACTGCCTGTTCACCCTGAAGGCGAGGTCAGTACAAAAAGCTGGTACCGAGAGACTGAAAAACAACTTCTATCTCAAGGCCATCAGACTGCTAAACAGCCATCACAAGCACATCAGAGGCGGCTGCCTATAGACATAGATTAGAAATCACTGGCCACTTTAATAATGTTTCTGTATCTTGCATTACTCAACTCATATGTATAAACTGCACTCTACACTATTCTACAGTATCTTATATACTTGTGTTTACATATTGCATCACCCATGTCAACTCTTCCAAGTCAAGGCAAGCTTTTGGTTTTATTTATTTATTGCCACCAACTCCTTGCTGACTACCCTGTACTGCCAGATTGTAGAGGGTTTACTAACGGTTAGTTCTAGCTAGTAGCTATGTTGACTATGATGTTATAATAGGGTAAATGTGTGCAGTAGTTAGCGGTTATGATATGATATCGCTTGTTTTGCCTGTTCACAGATAGCTGATGTTTTGTGCACTGAAGTCCACAAGTGAAGGGAAAAGGTGAGAGGAGGAGAGCTTGTAGATGCGAGAGGGAATTATACAACAATCAAAGGGATCCTGTGGCTGCTATGAAAGTGAACTGGGTTTGTGTGTGATCAGGGGTGTATTCATTCTGCTGAATCTGTTGAAAAATGTTTCTTAAATGGAACGAAACAGGGATAGACATACCCGAAGTGTGCAAGGCGGTATTGAATGTGTCAACGTCTGTCACCTTGATTACTCAAATTTCTCTTGACATGTGCACCTACATTGTAAACTTTCATTCATAGGCTAGGTTGTAGCAACCTCTTGATGGGTATAAAAATTAGAACATTTGAGTATCATATAGTAGCCTAAATCTATTGATTACATTGAGCTGGATGAATGGAATTGTAACGAATGCCCCACGCAGAGCAGCGGGCCCTCCTCCTCTCCAACGATCATCCTCGCTGGCGTTCTAACCGGCGGTCCGGGGAAGATGGTAGTAATACCCTATTTAACCCTGTGTATTTTGTTTCAACACTCGCGGGTTATTATTGTATTGTGTATTGCCGTCTGTATTAAATGTTATCAGCTCAATCCTTCATCTCCTACTCGTCTTTTGCCTTTACACTCACTTTCACCCCTCGCAATATCACAGGAATATTAATGACAATCATCCAATATGCTATAATAGAAATAAGGCCGTGCTCACACTCATCTTAAGCAGCACCGACTGCCTCTGGGTTACACGTCCATGTAATATTGCCAATGCAATATGACTATTATGCCGCTGGACGTATATTAAGTGCGTTTTCATTAAGTGTTGGATCACATCCAACTACGTCAGTGATTTTAATAGGCTAATATGGAATTTGAACCCGATATAATCACGGCCAGTTGTGCAGGTCAGCAATCAGTTAAATTTGCCAGGTCATCTCATGTGAACAGCTAAGATATAGCATTTTGTCACATGCAACTAAGTCAAAGGTTTTAATTGGCTGATGCACATTTTGAGACTGAGCAAAAGTTGACTCGTAAAATGTTTAATGTTTACAAGTATGGCCCCATAGTGTTTGTGTGTGTGTGTGTGGCAGGGTGAGTGTGTGTGTGCACTGCAAAACATAAGGGTGATTTTTGGTCCTATAAGCACCATTTCTTCGAGCAGTGTGTGGATTGGTGGAGCTCCAGTACCAGTGTCCCTATGGAAATACTTATGGAGTCTCTATTACAGCAACCAGGGAATATTGAGGAGAGGTTAATGCCTCTGTCTCTATGGAATATTAGAAGAAGAGCTGGCATTTATGCAGTGTCACTATAGGTCACACAGTTATGATGATGGTGCAATAGTTAAGAGGTTGACGGTCTGCAACAGTGGGAAATTATGGGACACCAGTGATGCAGAGTTCTAATGGGACGTCCAGAGTTGAAGGACATAAGGGATGACCCTGTGAAAGGGTGGGAGAAGTGGACACTAAGCAATGGCCTTTGGAGTTTTCCGGATGACTGGTTGCCATGGCGATGGTGCTGAGGCGGTGATTTGGGCTGCGGGCTAGCAGAAGGTTGCGAATCACACAGAGGTAACGAGATGAGACAGACGTGCTCTTTAAATATAACCATGTTTTATTACACAGACATACACAAAAAGGGTTAGCAGCCTGCGCCTTCACATCCATCCACTATCTCTACCTCCCCTCCTTTCTTTCATTACCTCCTCCTTCCTCATCTCTCCATCAGCGAGCTGAGATTGAGACTTCATAAACTCCCATCATCAGCCGGACTGAGACAAACTCTCAATCATGGCTGGGTCTGAACTCCGCAAGACTCTATGCTCCAAGTGATTAAACCTGCTCCGTTACCGGCTCTATTATGAAGCCTCAACTCCTCTCATGACACATCAGGACAGATTTATTGAGCTTTTGCACCAAGGTGGAATATTTTGTTTAATATATTCTTTTCACTTTTATTAATCTTTATGATTGTATAACTTTTTTCTTTTTGCATTTGCTGTACCTCTTTAGGTTTTTATTACCGCTAAAAAGATTACAGTTGTATTTGCTCTAGCTCTGTCCCGTAAACTGTGGTCAAGGTTCTCGACCCAGCACCTCACGATCTCTCCCCGCCCCAAACCTGTCCTCACCTCCACCTGACTGCTGGTTGGCTGGGGCTGGAGTACCGCATCACAGCCTCACTATTTAAAAATAAATAATAATAAACATTCAAACCAGTAGATAGTGATAGCGCTGACGTGATAGCATGATCGTAATTTGCATAGACTTTCTAGGGCAGACCAGTGTTTTTGACACCGCTAGGTTGCTACGCAGTACCTGACCAGCAAAGCTTGTGACTTCACGCTCCAGACCGGACACTGGGTGCCTGTAAATAGTCTACCTAAGGAAACAAAAGGAAACCACTCCCTTCTAACAACAAAAGCTCAAAACATTTACAAAGTGTTACCTTTTTCTATGTATTCACATAAAGAACCAGTTTATAATATTTTTTTCAAGTAATTTTGCATTTAACAGTTTAGAACTTTCGAAACATGTGAGTTATGGCAGCACAGGCATAATAAAACATTTCTAAACACATGGTTTTAAAATTACACATATAGACATGCATAATCTACAAACAAAAATTCTAAACACCCAAACTTTTCCAAACCTCCATAGTGAATCCATCATATTGGCTGTGTGTCGTGTGTAAAGTAGACCTAGCCATTGTCCATGTGTGTCTCGTCACCTGCCTGTCCCTATGGTGCAGTTATGAGCCCTCTGCACTTCCCCTTGACCACTGAGTTCCAGACCCTACAAACTACTAAACCACTGACTTCAAAGAGCAGAAAGAAAAACCTGAGAAGAACCAAAGCTGGAACTGTGTCCCCGAACCATTTGGTGTACCGTTCTGTTCCTTGGACCGTTTGCCACGTGTTCTAGAATGTTTTAACATACAGTACATACAAGCCATGGTATGAAAATGCTCTCTAGACTCGAGAGAACAGGATATAAGCGGCAAGCAGAGCAAAAATACATTGCATTTTAGCCAGCCCCTAGCACACCTTCAAGTTCCACAGCCTAACTACTGGCGCCACTGCAGTGGAAGTTAAAATAACTAGTCACTTTTCAATTCCTTCATATCACTCTAGCTTGTCTTAACCCAGTCGTTAGAGAAACCTTCTAAAAACTATAGGAACCAATGCTGCATACAATCAGCACCTCCGAAGCTCAAACAAAAACCTCCAAAAAAGCAAACAAAACAAACTGGGAAGATCAGACTTTGTAAAAAAACCTCTATGATTAATTTTTTGTAACACAAACGATGAGTTTTCAAAATTAGATGCAGAACTGAGATGAGAAAAGCTACAGTTTAGCTGGTCTCCACTTCAGACTAAGTACTGTACAACCCTGTCTTGTCTTGGAGGGCCACAGGGCTGGTCAGGTCCTCTTCCTCAGAATCAGATCCAAAACCTACAGGACCTGGAGCATGGGGGTGGGGGGGGCTCAGGGGACACAAGACTCTGGAGTGCCTATCATTGGCTCCTCCCCCCTTCCCGGCGACCATGAGTGAGTTCAGCTCCCTGTATGAGTAGGTGGTCCCTTATATCTAACTGCTACTCTCCTCCGATAAAGTGCCGTTATAGCCCTGGAGAAGGGGGAGGGGCATGGGGAGGGTACTGGACAGGCTGTCGTGGTCATCTCCGTACTCTACACTCTCAGCTAACTCCCCCTCGTGCTCGCAGATGACCATCATGGGGCTGCTCAGGAGGTGGCTGTGGGCGTTGTACTTGCTGCTGGCAGCAGAGGGTGGCATGCGCGAACGCCCGCACTTCATCCGGCTAAGTAATAATGATGATTCTGATGTGGAGGAGTAGGGCAGGCCCTCGTTACAGGCCCACTCCTCTGGCGCCCTCCTACTGCGGCCTGTGGAAGCGCAGGGGCTACCTGGTGTTGTCGGTGACAAGGGCAAGGAGGGTGGGTCCAGGGAGGACTCGGAGAGCGTCCGCTGGAAGCGCGGGTCTGTTGAACGCAGCACCTCTGTGGCCGACATGCGGTAGCTGGTCTCAGAGCGGCTGCCCTTCTTCAGGAGCAGAGCCTTGAAGGTGTCGCTGCTGGTGGGAGACTTTCCCAAGTTGCGCTGGATAGAGCCCGTTTGCCTGCCCATGGGCAGTGAGGATATCAGGCTGGTGGAGGCACACGTAGGGGTGACGTAGGGAGACAGACAGGGGGAGTGGCCCCGTGACTTGTCCTCCTCAGACTCCTTACGACCCAGGATCTTCCGCTTGGACCTAAGGGTATAAGAGAAGAGCCTGGTTAGGAACATGGCTAGCTAGAGACATTAAGCCGAGGTTGGAGTGATGGAAGGATAGGAGAGCAGGGTTAGTGATATTAAGCAGGCTGGGCAGCATGACGAAGACAGCGGGTACAGGACATATTCAGACAGTGGAGTGGTAAAGAGGGAGAGCTGGGTTGGAGAGTGTCCAGAGACCAGCCCAAAGCGCAGAAGCAATTCTTCAAACACATCTACTCAGCTCAACACTCCACAGAAAGAGATGAAACAGCCTCTATTACTCTATGGCTCAACCAGTAATGGAACAATTGTACTGACTTTAATTTCTAAAACAAAGCTTTCCCCTAATAAGACTTGCCAGTTGGCATACCCACCCTTCTGAGCAGTGTCCAAATTTAGCCATATGTCAACAATGCCCCCAGCAATCCCAAGGTGCCCTTCTTCAGAAGCCTTGATGAAGCAAGGATACGAGTGGTGCAGGGGCTTGGGAGCGGGAGCGTTTAAATATTTTATTAATATGAATTAACTTAAAAGAAAACTGCACACACTGCAACTCTAGGGGAACGCTAAGAGGTGGCACAATGGAAAAGTTCCCAGAGCATTTTTAATCACTAAAGACAGTTCAGCTTCCTCGCCTACTTTAGACTCACAACAATAGGAATACGTTGCGTAGTCATAAGCGCTGCGCCAAAGCCGCAGCTAGCAGGGGACATGGGATTAGTTCAGGGGAAAACAACATAATTAATCTGGGTTGCTCTGGGCTGGGGGATTATGGCGCTAATCCAGCGCTAGTCATGGGGAAGAAACAGGACCGGCCAATTACAGTAATGGTCTACTTGCCGCTCCGCACCTCTCTAAGCAGAGTGCGTTCTCACTCTGCATCCCCCCACTACACCTGATAGAAGAGCAGAGTGAGGAGGACAGACAGTGACAGACATGATGAAGGGATTTGATGACGAGGCAAACAGACGCAACATTTAATCCTTCAGATCAAGTCCAAAGACAGAGAGGTTTAAGTAAATTAACTGTCTTTAACAGAGAAGAAGAAATAAAGACAAGCATGATATATATATCCATTACATAATATGGAGTCAGTGACAGAGATAGAGAGCGATAGGGATAAAGATATGAGAGAAGTCTGGATAGGAGTAAGTTGTGGCTGCGATGTTTGTGGGATGTCTGTGACCCAAATACAACCGACAATGTGGAGTCCCATGAGAGCTACAACAGTACATTAGGTTAGAGCAGCTACATTATGTAACATCACTCTCTTTCACAACTGATTTAACCAGACCCAGGCAAACTCGACATCTGACTCCACGGACTGATGCTGTTCTAACAATTTAACAGACACACACAAACCCACACACACAAAGTACAAACACACAATCCTACATAGACAAAGTACAAACACAACGAAGGTTGGAAGGTAAGAGAAAAGGAGTGGGAAGAGATACATTTTTTTGAAAGAGACAGACAGACAGAGCAAAGGGAATACGAGAAAGACTGATAGAGAAAAGAAAGGAGAGGCAGAAATGCTGATCCAATGTATCAACAAATACAAACCCACAACCCTTACTTATAGGTTTTGAAGGGTGCATCGTGTTTTTCTCAGTGTACAATATTTGATTGTAAGAATCCCTCCAGCCAGCTCCATCTTACCTCTGCTGGGGTTTTAATCATTATTAGTTTATGTAGGGTGGCTTCTGATTTATAAGATCACAAAGGATATCTTACACACACACACACACACACATACACACACACACATATCCAACGATGCTGCATACATCAGTTTTGTAGAATTAAGGATTACATTTCACATCCCCTACACTAACACTAGTAATTGAAATACAGTTTACAATAGTGTTTTCAGTAGTTCATTACTTTTTCCCCCATGTAGCGGTGTAGATAACTACTAAAACTATACACTACTTTTTTTGTTTAATAAAATGTGTGAAGTAGGAAAGAATTTCCTTTATCTTTCGACGTCAGAGCTGCCTGATTTTCACTTGACTCCAGAGTGATCTCTTCTTGCAATTTTGTAGTCTTAGACATTCTAATTTGGATATGATAATTTATCACAAAGTAGAATGGATGTAGTGAACTATTTTTCCAAAGTAAGTTGAAAAAAAAAAATATATATATATATATACAGTGGGGAGAACATGTATTTGATACACTGCTGATTTTGCAGGTTTTCCTACTTACAAAGCATGTAGAGGTCTGTAATTTTTATCATAGGTACACTTCAACTGTGAGAGACGGAATCTAAAACTAAAATCCAGAAAATCACATTGTATGATTTTTAAATAATTAATTTGCATTTTATTGCATGACATAAGTATTTGATCACCTACCAACCAGTAAGAATTCCGGCTCTCACAGACCTGTTAGTTTTTCTTTAAGAAGCCCTCCTGTTCTTCACTCATTACCTGTATTAACTGCACCTGTTTGAACTCGTTACCTGTATAAAAGACACCTCTCCACACACTCAATCAAACAGACTGCAACCTCTCCACAATGGCCAAGGCCAGAGAGCTGTGTAAGGACATCAGGGATAAAATTGTAGACCTGCACAAGGCTGGGATGGGCTACAGGACAATAGGCAAGCAGCTTGGTGAGAAGGCAACAACTGTTGGCTCAATTATTAGAAAATGGAAGAAGTTCAAGATGACGGTCAATCTCACTCGGTCTGGGGCACCATGCAAGATCTCACCTCGTGGGGCATCAATGATCATGAGGAAGGTGAGGGATCATCCTAGAACTACACGGCAGGACCTGGCCAATGACCTGAAGAGAGCTGGGACCACAGTCTCAAAGAAAACCATTAGTAACACACTACGCCGTCATGGATTAAAATCCTGCAGCACACGCAAGGTCCCCCTGCTCAAGCCAGCGCATGTCCAGGCCTGTCTGAAGTTTGCCAATGACCATCTGGATGATCCAGAGGAGGAATGGGAGAAGGTCATGTGGTCTGATTAGACAAAAATAGAGCTTTTTGGTCTAAACTCCACTCGCCGTGTTTGGAGGAAAAAGAAGGATGTGTACAACCCCAAGAACACCATCCCAACCGTGAAGCATGGAGGTGGAAACATCATTCTTTGGGGATGTTTTTCTGCAAAGGGGACAGGACGACTGCACCGTATTGAGGGGAGGATGGATGGGGCCATGTATCGCGAGATCTTGGCCAACAACCTCCTTCCCTCAGTAAGAGCATTGAAGATGGGTCGTGGCTGGGTCTTCCAGCATGACAACGACCCGAAACACACAGCCAGGGCAACTAAGGAGTGGCTCCGTAAGAAGCATCTCAAGGTCCTGGAGTGGCCTAGCCAGTCTCCAGACCTGAACCCAATAGAAAATCTTTGGAGGGAGCTGAAAGTCCGTATTGCCCAGCGACAGCCCCGAAACCTGAAGGATCTGAATGGAGGAGTGGGCCAAAATCCCTGCTGCAGTGTGTGCAAACCTGGTCAAGAACTACAGGAAACGTATGATCTCTGTAATTGCAAATAAAGGTTTCTGTACCAAATATTAAGTTCTGCTTTTCTGATGTATCAAATACTTATGTCATGCAATAAAATGCAAATTCATTATTTAAAAATCATACAATGTGATTTTCTGGATTTTTGTTTTAGATTCCGTCACTCATAGTTGAAGAGTACCTATGATAAAAATTACAGACTTCTACATGCTTTGTAAGTGGGAAAACCTGCAAAATCGGCAGTGTATCAAATACTTGTTCTCCCCACAGTATATAGTTTAAGTGAAATATACTTTTCTTAATGTTAACTTAACTTCTTCCAGCGTGAAGTAATTGGTAGTTTGGTAAACTATATTTTGAGAGTAAATCAAATCAAGTAAAATGTTATTTGTCACATGCGCCGAATACAACAGGTGTAGATCTTACAGTGAAATGCTTACTTACAAGCCCCTTAACCAACAAAGCAGTTTTATGAACAATACACAGGGTTTACCGGTATATAGTCAAAGTGCGGGGGCAAAGGTTAGTCGAGGGGGGTCAATGCAAATAGTCCGGGTAGCCATTTGATTAGCTGTTCAGGAGTCTTATGGCTTGGGGTAGAAGCTGTTAAGAAGCCTTTTGGACCTAGACTTGGCGCTACGGTACCGCTTGCCGGCCTCTTCACAACTGTCTTGGTGTGTTTGGACCATGATAGTTTGTTGGTGATGTGGACACCAAGGAACTTAAAGCTCTCAACCAGCTCCACTACAGCCCCGTCGATGAGAATGGGGGCTTGCTCGGTCCTCCTTTTCCTGTAGTCCACAATAATCTCCTTTGTCTTGATCACGTTGAGGGAGAGGTTGTTATCCTGGCACCACACGGCCAGGTCTCTGAGTAGCTTCCCCTATCACTGATATACAGTATATACACAGTACCAGTCTGGTTTGGAAACAACTACTCATTCCAGGGTTTTTCTTTATTTTTAATAATTTCTAAATTCTACAAGAAATCAATACTGATTTAACACATATAGAAACATGTATTAACATGTATTAAAAAGGTGTTAAACAAAAACTTTGAGATTCTTCAAAGCAGCCATACTTTGCCTTGATGACAGCTTTGCATTCTCTCAACCAGCTTACACAGTTAGTTAGTGCGTAAATGTTCATACTTTTTTCATACTGGTCCCCCGTGGGAATTGAACCCACAAACCTGGCGTTGCAAGCGTTGCAAACTTTGAAAGTTTCTTCAAGTGCAGTGGCAAAAATCATTGAGCGATATGATGAAAACTGGATATGTACATTAGAGTTAACTGCACCTCAGATTGCAGCCCAATTAAATGCTTCACAGAGTTCAAGTAACAGACACATCTCAACATCAACTGTTCAGAGGAGACTGCGTAAATTAGGCCTTCATGGTTGAATTGCTGCAAAGAAACCACTACTAAAGGACACCAATAAGAAGAAGAGACGTTATTGGGCCAAGGAACACGAGCAATTCGATTTTTGGTTCCAAGCGCCGTGTCTTTGTGAGACACTGAGTAGGTGAACGGATGATCTCCGCATGCGTGGTTCCCACAGTGAAGCATGGAGGAGGAGGTGTGATGGGGGTGCTTTTCTGGTGACACTGTCTGTGATTTATTTAGAATTCAAGGCACACTTAACCAGCATTTTTCAGCGATACGCCATCCCATCTGGTTTGCGCTTAGTGGGACTATCATTTGTTTTTCAACAGGACAATGACCCAAAACACACCTCCAGGTTGTGTAAGGGCTATTTGACAAAGGAGAGTGATGGAATGCTGCATCAGATGACCTGGCCTCCACAATCACCCGACCTCAACCCAATTGAGATGGTTTGGGATGAGTTGGACCACAGAGTGAAGTAAAAGCAGCCAACAAGTGCTCAGCATATGTGGGAACTCCTTCAAGACTGTTGGAAAAGCATTCCTCATGAAGCTAGTTGAGAGAATGCAAGTGTGCAAAGGTGACATCAAGGCAAAGGGTGGCTACTTTGAAGAATATAAAATATACTTTGATTTGTTACACTTTTTTGGTTCCTACATGATTCCATATGTGTTATTTCATAGTTTTGATGTCTTCACTATTATTCTACAATGTAGAAAATAGTAAAAATAAAGAAACACCCTTGAATGAGTAGGTGTGTCCAAACTTTTGTATTTTGTAAGTATTCTGACCCCTTGACTTTTTCCACATTTTCTTATGTTACATCCTTATTCTAAAATGGATTAAATACCTTTTTCCTCCCTCATCAACCTACACACACAATACTCCATAATTACAAAGCAAAAACAGCTTTTTAGAAATGTTTGCAAATTTATGAAAAATGTCGAACTGAAATATCACATTTACATAAGTATTCAGACCCTTTACTCAGTACATTGTTGAAGCACATTTAAAAAAATATATTTTATTTTAAATGTAACCTTTAACTTTAGCAGCGATTACAGCCTTGAGTCTTCTTGGGTTTACTGTTACAACTGTATTTGGGGATTTTCTCCCATTCTTCTCTGCAGATCCTCTCAAGCTCTGTCAGGTTGGATGGGGAGTGTCACTGCTCAGCTATTTTCAGGTCTCTCCAGAGAGGTTAGATCGGGTTTAAGTCCAGGCTCTGGCTGTGCCACTTGTCCCAAAGCCATTCCTGCGTTGAACCAAAGGTGAACCTTTGCCCCAGTATGAGGTCTTGAGCGCTCCAGAGCAAGTTTTCATCAAGGATATCTCTGTACTTTGCTCCATTCATCTTTCCCTCGATCCTGACTAGTCTCCCAGTCCCTGCCTCTGAAAAACATCCCCACAGCATGATGCAGCCACCACCATGCTTCCTCCAGATGTAACACTTGGCATTCAGGCCAAATTGTTCAATTTTGGTTTCATCAGACCAGAGAATCTTTTTTTTTGTCAAACTCCAAGCGGGCTGTCATGTGCCTTTTATTGAGGAGGGGATTTCGTCTGGCCACTCTACCATAAAGGCCTGATTGGTGGAGTGCTGCAGAGATTGTTGTCCTTCTGGAAGGTGCAGAGGAACTATGGAGCTCAGTCAGAGTGACCATCGGGTTCTTCATCACCTTCCTGACCAAGGCCCTTCTCTAGGAAGAGTCTTGGTGGTTCCAAGCTGTTTTCTTGGGGACCTTCATTGCTACAGAAATTTTTTGAAACCCTTAATCATTTGCCTCGACACAATCCTGTCTCGGAGCTCTACGGACAGTTTTTGCTCTAACATGCACTGTCAACTGTGGGACTGTATATAAACAGGTGTGTGCCTTTCCAAATCATGTCAAATCAATTACATTTCCCACAGGTGGACTCCAATCCAGTTGTAGAAACATCTAAAGGATGATCAATGGAAACAGGATGCACCTGAGCTCAATTTCGAGTCTCATATCAAAAGGTCTTAATACTTAGGTAAAAAAAAGGTATTTATGTTTTATACATTTGCAAAAATGTAAAAAACAGTGTTTTCGCTTTGTTATTATGGGGTATTGTGTGTAGACTGATGACAATAAAACAAAAAAACAATTTTAGAATAAGACTGTAATGTAACACAATGTGGAAAAGGTCAGGGGGTCTGAATACTTTCCGAAGGCACTGTACAATACATCCATCCAAATCATTTCAAGGCTGCGTTAAGACAATGACCCAAAACCAGCTCAATTAATCTGTACTATTGTGACAGTGAGTTGTCACAATGTGGCATCAAATGTACATAATCCTAGGGGTATTGGCAGACACACAAAGTAAGTAACTTAATGTATGTCCCCCTAACTGTCCTGAATGCCTCTGTTGATCCTACTGCTATTGTATGCAGTAATCATGTGCCTATGAACCAGAGTTACACTCTTAGCACTGAGGTGGTGTGCCCTAGTTGGAGTTCCACTGTGTGTAGCTCACTGTGCAGCTCCAATATGAATAACATGGGCAAGTCTACTTCTGCTAAGCTTCCCAGTAAAGCATTAAAAACAATCAAGCAACACAGAAAAGTGCTAAAAATAGCCCATATTAAAATATGTAGCCTAAGAAATAAGGTTCATGAAGTCAATAATTTTCAATTAAGAGATTACTTTCATAATCTCAGAATCTCACTTAGATAATACATTTGATGATACAGTGGTAGCAATACATGGCTATAACATAACATCTACTAAAAAAACAGAACTGCCAACGGGGGCGGTGTTGTGGTCTATATTCAGAACCATATTCCTGTAAAGCTTAGAGAGGATTGCATGTTAAATACTGTTGAAGTAATAAGGCTACAGGTTCATCTGCCTCACCTAAAGCCCATTCTTGTGGGAAGCTGCTATAGACCACCAAGTGCTAACAGTCAGTATCTGGATAATATGTGTGAAATGCTTAAAAATGTATGATATTCATCAAGCTGCCCACTCAAGGAAAAACTTCAAACTGTAAGCAGTGCCTGCAACCTGGTTCAGGTTGTCAGTCAACCTACCAGGGTAGTTACAAATAGCACAGGAATGAAATCATCAACATGTATTGATCACATCTTTACTAATGCTGCAGAAATGTGCTTTAAAACTGTATCCAAATCCATAGGATGTAGTGATCACAATATTGTTGCCATATCTAGGAAAACCAAAGTTCCAAAGGCTGGGCCTAATATAGTGTATAAGAAGTCATACAATACGTTTTGTAGTGATTCTTATATTGATGATGTAAAGCATATTTGCTGGTCTGTGGTGTGTAATGAGGAGAAACCAGAAGCTGCACTTAACACATTTATGAAATTGCTTATTCTAGTTACTAATAAGCATGCACCCATTAAGAAAATTACTGTAAAAACTGTTAAATCACCTTGGATTGATGAGGAATTAAAACATTGTATGTTTGAGAGGGATGAGGCAAAAGGTATGGCAAATACGTCTGGCAACGCAATCGATTGAAAAACGTACTGCAAATGAAGAAATCATGTGGCTAAACTAAATACAAATTTAAATAAACTATGAAACAAAAATAAATTATATAAAGAATGATAGTCAAAAGCTTTGGAGACATGCCAGCAACAAACGCTGACACTACATATTCAAGTATATCTGACTAAATTATGAAAGACAAGCCTCTCCAACATAATCCAGGTAGAATCAGGAATTCCCCAGGGTAGCTGTTTAGTTCCCTTAAATTTTTTAAAACTTTACTAACGACATGCTACTGGCTTTGAGTAAAACCAGTGTGTCTATGAATGTGGATGACTCAACACTATACACGTCTAAAAATGAAATGACTGCAACACGTAACAAAGACTTGCAGTTAGTTTCAGAATGGGTGGAAAGGAATAAATTAATCCTAAATATTTTCTAAACTTAAAGCATTGTATTTGGGACAAATAATTTACTAAACCCTAAACCGCAACTACATCTCGTAATGAATAACGTGGAAATGTAGCAAGTTGAGGTGACTAAACTGCTTGGAGTAACCATGGATTCCAAACTGTCATGGTCAAAACATATTGATACAACAGTAGCTAAGATGGGGGGAAGTCTATCCATAATAAAGTGCTGCTCTAATTTCATAACAGCACTATCAACAAGGCAGGTCCAACAGGCTCTAGTTTTGTCACACCTGGACTACTGTTCAGACGTATGGTCATGTGCCACAAAGACGGACTTAGGAAAATTGCAATTTGCTCAGAACAGGGCAGCTGGGCTGGCCCTTGGATGTACACAGAGAGCAAAAACTAATATGCATGTCAATCTCTCCTGGCTCAAAGTGTAGGAGAGATTGACATCATCACTACTTGTATTTGTGAGAAGTATTGACATGTTGAAAGCACAGAGCTTGCACACAGCTCAGACACCCATGTATACCCCTCAAGACATGCCACCAGAGATCTATTCACAGTCCCCAAGTCCACAACAGACGATGGGAGGCGCACAGTACTACATATATTCCATTCCACATCAGGTAACTGATGCAAGCAGTAGAATCAGATTTAAAATAGCTAAAAATACACCTTATGGAACAGTGGGGACTGTGAAGTAACACAAACATAGGCAAAGACACATACATACACACACATGATAACATACACACATGGATTTTGGTACTGGAGTAGTGGCCTGAGGGCAGACACTTGATTGAAATCTGTTATGATTTTTTTTTTTAACTGCCTTAATTTTGCCTTGGCAGCAGCAAATGGGGATCCATAGTAAATACAAATACTAGTTTTTTCCCCCCCTTTATTTAACTAGGCAAGTCAGTTAAGAACAAATTCTTATTTACAATGGCGTCCTAGTACATTTACATTTTCACACATACTATTGTTTTTTTCCTTGGACATATGAAATTAGCCTATTCTCTTTAACCCTCAAAACCGACCGGGTTCATTTTGACTCCAAAGGCATATTTTTTTAACTTAGTCCAAAGTTGGATTAATTCATTATTTAAAAAGTTAATGACTTTGCCAATCAACTTGTTCTTAACAAGTATGAATCATTGTTTAGTTATCCATCCCACCAGAGGTTGAGGGGGACCTTTATCAATAAATTTAACCAGATAAGGAGCTAAATCTCTGCAGGTGATCTGCAGGTGATCATATGCTTGGTTCCAGTCAAAACAGCTAATAAAAATATGTTAGTGTTATGAATACTTGGTAGAACAGTAATACAGAGAAACGGTATCCCCTAAATGTACACATAGTGGTGTATTAGTATGTATTCTCAGAAATTGTTTTATTATAAGGGGAAAAAACAGAAATCCTATAATATCTTCCAATATTCTATATGTGCAACTTGGTATGGTATTTGGGTTGCTATAACATTAGGTTTGAAGTGGTGTTGAGCATTTGAGCATGCTTTTTGAAGCATCCGGCGATTGGCCCTACCACTCCCATTGTTTCACTGGCAGCGAAGCTAATGCTTGGGGTGGCAGGTAGCCTAGCGGTTAGAGTGTTGGGCCAGTAACTGAAAGCTCACTGGTTTGCTCCAAGGGCTGACCCTGTAGGTAGGCCGTCATTGTATATTAGAATTTGCTCTTAACTGACTTAGTTAAGTAAGATGAAATATATTTAAGAATGTCAGGTTCATTGCAAAGATATGAAGATTGATTTCCTGAAGAACCGTGTCCTTTTTTCTGTGCCCCCAGATGTTCGAATATAAACAGGTTTTGTATTTGTATTTGTATTTATTATGAATCCCCATTCTTCCTAGGGTTCAGCAAAATTAAGGCAGTTCGTACAACAAAAACAAATAACAAAAAAACATTCAAAGATTTCACAATACATTGTGTGCTCTCAGGCCCCTACTCCACCACTACAACATATCTACAGTACAAAATCCATGTGTACATAGTGTGCATGTTATCGTGTGTGTGTGTATGCATGTGTCTGTGCCTATGTCTGTGTTGCTTCACAGTCCCTGCTGTTCCATAAGGTGTCATGTCTTGTGGGGTATGCATGGGTGTCCGGGCTGTGCACCAGCAGTTCAAACAGACAGCTCGGTGCATGCAACATGTCAATACCTCTCATAAAAACAAGTAGGGATGAGGTCAATCTCACCTCCACGATGAGCCTGGAGAGATTGACATGAATATTATTAATAGCTCGGTGTACATCCAAGGGCCAGCCGTGCTGCCGTTCTGAGCCAATTGCAATTTTCCTAAGTCCTTTTTTATGGCACATGACCACACGACTGAACAGTAGTCCAAGTGCGACAAAACCAGGGCCATTAGGACCTGCCTTGTTGATAGTGTTGTTAAGAAGGTAGAGCAGCACTTTATTATTTCTATATTTCTCCCCATCTTAGCTACTGTTGTATCAATATGGTTTGACCATGACAATTTACAATCCAGGGTTACTCCAAGCTGTTTAGTCACCTCAACTTGCTCAATTTCCACATTATTTATTACAATATTTAGTTGAGGTTTAGGGTTCATTAAATGATTTGTACCAAATACAATGCTTTTAGTTTTAGATATATTTAGGACTAACTTATTCCTTGCCACCTACTCTGAAACTAACTGCAAGTCTTTGTTATGTGTTGCAGTCATTTCAGTCGCTGTAGTAGCTGACATGTATAGAGTTGAGTCTTCCGCATACATAGACTCAAAGCCAGTGGCATGTCATTTGTAAAGATTGAAAAAAGTAATGGGCCTAGACAGCTGCCCTGCGGAATTCCTTATTCTACCTAGGTTATGTTGGAGAGGCTTCCATTAAAGAACACCCCCAGCAGCAGGTTATGATCAATAATATCAAAAGTCGCACTGAAGTCTAACAAAACAGCAGTGCTTGTTGAATGTCCTTCTGTGAGGGCTTGGTTGTGGTAAGGCCTCTTACTCCCACCTAGGGGAGGAGAGAGGCACACAACCAAGCTCTCACACATTATTAGGGAGATGATCATCCCCAATCAGAGACAGCTGTATAGCGTTGTCTCTGATTGGGGATAGTATTTAGACTCCACACACAGCCACCTGTGTGTGGATCATTGTTTGTTTGTCTGCACTGCGAGCAGCACACAACGTAAGTCACTGTGTTTAGTTTTGTTTAGTTTCATGTGTTTCTCTCTCCTTTTGTATTTTCGTGCCTTGTGAGACCATCTCCGAAAATAAAAAGGAATGACGCTCCACCAGCGCTCTGTGTATCGTCCCATCAATCCTAACCGTGACAGAATGATCCACCACCCTGGGACGCAACGGGGGATTACATTAGGAGATATCCTCCTCGGTATGGGGAAAATTACCGAGGAGGAACATTCCTATTATCGCTCGGTGGAGGAAGGCTGGGGTCCGGAGCAGCCGAGGCGCCGGAGACGGAGGACACGTCACCGGGCTAAAACTGAGGACCAGCCTGGAGCCCAGAAAAACCCCCAAACTGATTTTGGGGGGGGGCTATGGGGGTGGTCGGGGATCGAGGGAGAAGAGCCCCGACCACTGCACTCGTGGGGGTTCCAGGAGGAGCCCCTACAGCCGTGGGAGCAGGAGTACAGAGAGGAGTCGGAGGAAGATGTGCTTCTGTTCCCTCACTCGTGGGGGTTCCCGGAGGAACCCTCACAGGATGGGGATTGGCGTTGGAGTAGGGACGACAGGCACAGTCGTGCTCCAGCGTCAGTTCCCAGTCCGGTGCCTCCAGCGCCGGTCCAGAGTCGGAGGAGGAGGAGACCGACTCAGCGCACCAAACCATCGGTGCGCAACAATAGCCCGGTACGGCCCGCGCCTGCTCCGCGCACCAGCTCTATGGTGCGTTTCCCCAGCCCGGCGCGACCTGTGCCAGCTCAACGCACCGACCCAACGGTGCGTTTCCCCAGCCAGGTACAGCCCGTTCCAGCTACTCGCACCAGACCAGTGGTGCGTTCCCCCAGCCCGGTACGGTCTGTGCTTGCTACTCGCACCCAACCTATGGTGCGTTTCCCCAGCCCGGCGCGACCCGTGCCAGCTCAACGCACCGACCCAACGGTGCGTTTCCCCAGCCAGGTACAGCACGTTCCAGCTACTCGCACCAGACCAGTGGTGCGTTCCCCCAGCCCGGTACGGTCTGTGCCTGCTCCTCGCACCCAACCTATGGTGCGTTTCCCCAGCCCGGCGCGACCCGAGCCAGCTCAACGCACCGACCCAACGGTGCGTTTCCCCAGCCAGGTACAGCCCGTTCCAGCTACTCGCACCAGACCTATGGTGCGTATCTCCAGCCCGGTGCGACCCGTGCCAGCTCCTCGCACCAGACCTATGGTGCGTGTCCCCAGTCCAGTACGCCCCGTGCCTACCCCTCGCACGGAGGCTACCGCGACGGTCGCCACCACAGGGCTGGAAACCCTCTCTGCGTCGGTGCCCAGGGTGGGCACGACGTTCAGCCCCGCTGTGGAGCAGGAGCTCCATAGCGTGTCGGTGCCCAGTCTGGGGCCGACAGCCAGCCCAACCACAGGGCTGGAAACCATCTCCGCGTCGGTGCCCAGGGTGGGCACGACGTTCAGTCCCGCTGTGGAGCAGGAGCTCCATAGCGTGTCGGTGCCCAGTCTGGGGCCGACAGCCAGCCCAACCACAGGGCTGGAAACCATCTCTGCGTCGGTGTCCAGGGTGGGCACGACGTTCAGCCCCGCTGTGGAGCAGGAGCTCCATAGCGCGTCGGTGCCCAGTCTGGGGCCGACAGCCAGCCCCACCAGAGGGCTGGAAACCATCTCTGCGTCGGTGCCCAGGGTGGGCACGACGTTCAGCCCCGCTGTGGAGCAGGAGCTCCATAGCGTGTCGGTGCCCAGTCTGGGGCCGACAGCCAGCCCCACCAGAGGGCTGGGAACCATCGCTGCGTCGGTGCCCAGGGTGGGCACGACGTTCAGTCCCGCTGTGGAGCAGAAGCTCCATAGCGTGTCGGTGCCCAGTCTGGGGCCGACAGCCAGACCAGCTGCAGGGCTGAAGACCACCTCTGCGTCGGTGCCCAGGGTGGGCACGGCATCCAGCCTGAGGTCTCCGGAGAAGGTCAGCAGTCTGAGGCCTCCTGTTAAGGTCAGCAGCCCGAGACCTCCGGAGAAGGTCAGCAGCCCGAGACCTCCGGAGAAGGTCAGCAGCCCGAGGCCTCCTGTGAAGGTCAGCACCCCGAGGCCTCCGGTGACGGTCAGCAGCCCGAGGTCCCTGGTGACGGTCAGCAGCCCGAGGTCCCCGAGACGGTCAGCAGCCCGAGGTCCCCGGTGACGGTCAGCAGCCCGAGGTCCCCGGTGACGGTCAGCAGCCCGAGGTCCCCGGTGACGGTCAGCAGCCCGAGGTCCCCGGTGACGGTCAGCAGCCCGAGGTCCCCGGTGACGGTCAGCAGCCCGAGGTCCCCGGTGACGGTCAGCAGCCCGAGGTCCCCGGTGACGGTCAGCAGCCCGAGGTCCCCGGCAACGGTCAGCAGCCCGAGGTCCCCGGCGAAGGTCAGCAGCCCGAGGTCCCCGGCGAAGGTCAGCAGCCCGAGGTCCCCGGCGAAGGTCAGCAGCCCGAGGTCCCCGGGGAGGGTCAGCAGCCCGAGAGCTCCGGGGAAGGTGAGCAGACCTGAACCTCCACCGGTGCCCAGTCCGGGGCCGGTCGTCTGCGTCGCTCCAGTGCCGGAGCAGTCCGCTCCACCGGTGCCCAGTCCGGGGCCGGTCGTCTGCGTCGCTCCAGTGCCGGAGCAGTCCGCTCCACCGGTGCCCAGTCCGGGGCCGGTCGTCCACGTCGCTCCAGTGCCGGAGCAGTCTGCTCCCCCGGTGCCCAGTCCGGGGCCGGTCGTCTACGTCGCTCCAGTGACGGAGCAGTCCGCTCCACCGGTGCCCAGTCCGGGGCCGGTCGTCTGCGTCGCTCCAGTGCCGGAGCAATCCGCTCCACCGGTGCCCAGTCCGGGGCCGGTCGTCTACGTCGCTCCAGAGACGGAGCAGTCCGCTCCACCGGTGCCCAGTCCGGGGCCGGTCGTCTACGTCGCTCCAGAGACGGAGCAGTCCGCTCCACCGGTGCCCAGTCCGGGGCCGGTCATCTGCGTCGCTCCAGTGCCGGAGCAGTCCGCTCCACCGGTGCCCAGTCCGGGGCCGGTTGTCAGCCCCTCTCCAGGGTCGAGGGCTCCCGCACCAGGGTCCAGACAGGACTTGGTGACCGGCGGGAGTACTGAGGGGGGAACCACCGCGCCGGGGTCCGGACCGGATCGGGCGTGCAACGGAGAGGTAGGAGGGAGGCTACTCTCACAGCCTGTGCCACGCCCGGAACCGGAACCGGAGCCCCCACCAGCAACCACCTCAGTACCCCGCCATGTCCCCCCTAGTTTTGGACATTTTTTCTTTTCAGGAGAGGGGGGATTGTATGTGTGCGGTCGGGAGTCCGCACCTTAGGGGGGGGGTACTGTGAGGGCTTGGTTGTGGTAAGGCCTCTTACTCCCACCTAGGGGAGGAGAGAGGCACACAACCAAGCTCTCACACATTATTAGGGAGATGATCATCCCCAATCAGAGACAGCTGTATAGCGTTGTCTCTGATTGGGGATAGTATTTAGACTCCACACACAGCCACCTGTGTGTGGATCATTGTTCGTTTGTCTGCACTGCGAGCAGCACACAACGTAAGTCACTGTGTTTAGTTTTGTTTAGTTTCATGTGTTTCTCTCTCCTTTTGTATTTTCGTGCCTTGTGAGACCATCTCCGAAAATAAAAAGGAATGACGCTCCACCAGCGCTCTGTGTATCGTCCCATCAATCCTAACCGTGACACCTTCTCTATAAGCATGCTGAAGGTTTGTTGTCAACTTGTTTACTGTAAAATAGCATCTGGTCAAACACAATTTAAAGGTTAGTAACAGGCTGATTGGTGGGCTATTTGAGCCGGTAAAGGGGACTTTACTATTCTTAGGTAGCGGAATGACTTTTTCTTCCCTCCAAGCCTGGTGACACACACTTTCTAGTAGGCTTGAATTGAAAATATGGAAAATAGGAGTGGCAATATTGTCCGCTATTATCCTCAGTAATTTTCCATCCAAGTTGTCAGACCCCGGTTGCTTGTCGTTGTTGATAGACAACAATCATCTTTTCACCTCTTCCACACTCACTTTACGGAATGCAAAATTACAATGCTTGTCTTTCATAATTTGGTCAGATATACTTGGATGTGTAGTGTCAGCGTTTGTTGCTGGCATGGCATGCCTAGGTTTGCTAATGAAAAAATCATTAAAGTAGTTGGCAGTATCAGTTGCTTTTCTGCTAAATGAGCCATCTGTCAATGAATGATGGAGCTGAGTTTGCCTTCTTACCAAAAATGTCATTTAAGGTGCTCCAAAGCTTTTTACTATCATTCTTTGTCATTTATCTTTGTTTCATAGTGTAGTTTCTTCTTCTTTTTATTCAGTTTAGTCACATGATTTCTAATTTTGCAATATGTTTGCTAATCGGTTCTGCAGCCAGACTTATTTGCCATTCCTTTTGCCTCATCCCTCTAAACCATACAAGTTTTCAACCATACAATTTCTCATCAATCCACAGGGATTTAACTGTTTTTACAGTCATTTTCTTATTGGGTGCATGCATATTAGTACCTGGAATAAGCAATTTCATAAATATGTCAAGTGCAGTTTCTGTTTGCTCCTCTTTACACACCACGGATCAACAAATATTCTTTACATCAATAACATAGGAATCACTACAAAACTTCCTGTATGACCTCTTATACACAATATTAGGACCAGCCTTATATGGCTACTATATTGTGATCACTACATCTGATGGACTTGGTTACTGTTTTTAAACAAATCTCTGCAGCATTAGTAAAGATATGATCTGTACATGTTAATGATTTCATTCCTGTAGGCAGGCACTAGTTACAGTTTGAAGCTTTCTCTTGAGTGGGCATCCTGATGAAAGCCAGTCAATATTTAAAATCACCCAGAAAGTAAACCTCTCTATCGACATCAATTACATTGTCAAGCATTTCACACGTTATCCAAATACTGACTATTAGCACTTGGTGGTCTATAGCAGCTTCCCACCAGAATGGGCTTTAGGTGAGGCAGATGAACCTGCAGCTGTATTACATTAACAGTATTTAACATGAGATCCTTTCTAATCTTTACAGGAATGTGGTTCTGAATATATACAGCAACACCTCCATCATTGGCATTTCTATATTTTCTGTAAATGTTATAACCTTGTATTGCTACCACTGCATAATCAAAGGTAATACCTAAGTGAGTTTCACAGAATATTAATGTTATCTGCAAACCATTGATTTCATGAACCTTGTTTCTTAAGCTACAGACAGTATGTTTAACGTGTGCTATTTTGAGCACTTTTCCTCTGATGCTTACTTGTTTTTATTGCTTTATTGGGAAGCTTAGCAGCAGCAAGCTTCCCAATACACAGTGGACTTCCTCCTAGGGCACACCGGCTCAGTGCTAACAGTATACATCGGGTTGGTAGACACATGATTACTGCATACAATAACTGTAAGATCAGCAGAGTCATTCAGAGCAGTTAGAGGGGCATACATTAGGTTACATACAGTCGTGGTCAAAAGTTTTGAGAATGACACAAGTATTGGTCTCCACAAAAGTTTGCTGCCTCAGTGTTGATGATGGCAATTTGCATATACTCCAGAATGTCACGAAGAGTGATCAGATGAATTGCAATTAATTGCAAAGTCCCTCTTTGCCATAAAAATGAACTTAATCCCCCAAAAACATTTCCACTGCATTTCAGCCCTGCCACAAAAGGACCAGCTGCCATCATGTCAGTGATTGTCTCGTTAACACAGGTAGGAGTGTTGACGAGGACAAGACTGGAGATCACTCTGTCATGCTGATTGAGTCAGAATAACAGACTGGAAGCTTTAAAAGGAGGGTGGTGCTTGAAATCATTGTTCTTCCTCTGTCAACCATGATTACCTGCAAGGAAACACGTGCCATCATCATTGCTTTGCACAAAAAGGGCTTCACCGGCAAGGATATTGCTGCTAGTAAGATTGCACCTAAATCAACCATTTATCGGATCATCAAGAACTTCAAGGAGAGAGGTTAAATTGTTGTGAAGAAGGCATCAGGGTGCCCAAGAAAGTCCAGCAAGCGCCAGGACCGTCTCCTAAAGTTGATTCAGCTGCGGGATCGGGGCACCACTTGCTCAGGAATGGCAGCAGGCAGGTATGAGTGCATCTGCACGCACAGTGAGGCAAAGACTTTTGGAGGATGGCCTGGTGTCAAGAAGGGCAGCAAAGAAGCCACTTCTCTCCAGGAAAAACATCAGGGACAGACTGATATTCTGCAAAAGGTACAGGGACTGCTGAGGACTGGGGTAGAGTCATTTTCTCTGATGAATCCCCTTTCCGATTGTTTGGGCCATTGATATTGTCTTGTGTCATGCCAACAGTAAAGCATCCTCAGACCATTCATGTGTGGGGTTGCTTCTCAGCCAAGGGAGTGGGCTCACTCACAATGTTGCCTAAGAACACAGCCATGAATAAAGAATTGTACCAACACATCCTCAGAGAGCAACTTCTCCCAACCATCCAAGAACAGTTTGGTGACGACCAATGCCTTTTCCAGCATGATGGAGCACCTTGCCATAAGGCAAAAGTGATAACTAAGTGGCTCGGGGAACAAAACATCTATATTTTGGGTCCATGGCCAGGAAACTCCCCAGACCTTAATCCCATTGAGAACTTGTGGTCGATCCTCAAGAGGCGGGTGGACAAACAAAAACCCACGTCTGAGAAACTCCAAGCATTAATTATGCAAGAATGGCCTGCCATCAGTCAGGATGTGGCCCATACTTCAGTGTACCATAGTAACTACTGACATAAAGATCTAAGAACACTGAAGCAGCAAACTTTGTGGAGACCAATTCTTGTGTCATTCTCAAAACTTTTGACCATGACTGTATATTGTGTCTACCAACACCAATGGTGTAATGTACATATTGCTTAAGCAATATGACAACACTGCGTCACAATGGTAGGAATTAGCTGAGCTGGTTTTGGGTCATTGATAAGTCATTGCCTCAACGCAGCCTTAATTGAGCTGCAATAATCACGTAGCCAGTTGTGAAGAGAAATAATCCTGCTAATGCATTCGATGCCACGATTCAGAAAGGGTACAGGGCCAAATATTATGGGTATTTTGTTAGTGTCTAGCAGAGAGTCAATAAGCTTTTTAAAATCCAGAGCTGCCCTTCATAATGTCATTAAAACTCACATGGTCTATGATAGAATCGATTTCCATGTTCAGGAGCAGCTTAGTAATGTCATTTACTCTCCCGAAACAAAGCGTAGTAGATACAGTTCCTACAGCGAAGTGGAGGTGTTGTTTCCTACCTTCACCACCTGGGGGCTCCACTTTGTCTCTATACTGACGTTTGTTTGATTGCCTTGTGGAGTGAATAACTACACTGTTTATAAGCTACCCGTAACATATCCCAGTCTGCATGATCAAAACAATCCTGAAGTATGGATTCCGATTGGTCAGACCAGCGTTGAATAGTCCTTAGCAATGGCACTTCCTGTTTGAGTTTCTGCCTATAGGAAGGGAGGAGCAAGATGGAGTCGTGGTCAGACAACTTTGAATAGCAATGGTCGAGAGTTTTAGCATCGTGAGTACTACAGTCAATATGTTGATAGAACTTCGGCAGCCTAGTCTTCAAATTTACTTTGTTAAAATCCCCAGCTACAATAAATGCAGCCTTAGGATATTTGGTTTCCAGTTTGCATAAAGTCCAGTGAAGTTTTTTGAGGGCCGTAGTGGTATCGGCTTGACGGGGGATATAAACGGCCGTGGCTATGACAGAGGAGAATTGTCTTGGGAGAGTTTGGCATTTGATTGTGAGGTATTCTAGGTTGGGTGAACAAAAGGACTTGAGTCCCTGTATGTTACTACAATTACACCATGAGTAGTTAAGCATGAAACACACATGTCCGCCCTTCTGCTTCCCGGAGATATATTTAATCCTATCTGCGCGATGGACTGAGAATCCTTCTGGTTTCACCGACTCCGACAGAGTATCCCGAGAGAGCCATGTTTCCGTGAAACAAAGTATGTTACAGTATGGCCCTGATGTCTCTCTGGAAAGAAATCCTTGCCCTGAGTTCGTCAAGTTTGTTATCCAAAGACTGAACATTAGCGAATAATATACTCGGAAGTGGTGGGTGGTGTGTGCGCGTCCTAAGTCGAAGCAGGCCGCCTCGAGTGCCTCTCCTCCGCCGGCGATGTTTCGGGTCGGCCTCTGGAATAAGTTGCTCTGGGGAGAGCGAACAAAGTATCTGCTTCGGGGAAGCTGTATTCTCGGTCGTAATGCTGGTAGTTCTGGTGAGTTAATATCCAATAGTTCTTCCTGTATCAGAACGAGCATTATGAATATATGTAGGATATAGGTTCATGTACAAAATTGGTTTTGTTGGATTTCTTCAATGTAAATAGAATAGGTCTAGATGTTATACATTTGAAATTATAAACTAGTTGTGTTGCAGTTACTGATGCATAAGATTGTCAATGGTGCAGCTGAAGGTGTTAGCGATGTAGTTTTTACCACTGTAGTTTGTGAAAATGAATTGGTAGTGAGTGAATATGAACTGTTTTGGCCTTAACCCATTCTACACTGAGCAAAAATATAAACGCAACATGTAAAGTGTTGGTCCCATGTTTCATGAGCTGAAATAAAAGATCCCAGAAATGTTCCATATGCGATTCTACATGCATAATTTTATAAATAAAACTTTTTATAAAACTTTTTATAAATTTTTATTTAGAGCCCTGAAGATATGGTACAAATAAAATCCCATAGACTAACCAATTATTAAAAACTGAAATAAATTAATGAGAACTTCATTGTTTGGATTTGACATAATGAACATGTTACTTCATTATAATGCTTTTTACAAAACTAACCCCAACACTATGTTAAGACATTGAAGTCGTATTATTACAAAAATATTAAAAAGGTCCAATGCACCCATTTTAAAAAATCTCAATATCAAATCCAGAAGGCAAGGTCAGTACAGGTGCATCAAAGCTGGGACCGAGAGACTGAAAATCAACTTCTATCTCAAGGCCATCAGACTGTTAAATAGCTATAACTAGCATATTAGAGGCTGCTGCCTATAGACACAGACTATAAATCACTGGCCACTTGGAATGGAACACTAGTTACTTTAATCATGTATATACTGTATTCTATACTATTCTACTGCATCTTAGTCCATGTCGCTTTGACATCGCTCATCCATATATGTATATATTCTTAATTCCATTCCTTACTTAGATTTGTGTGTATTGGGTATATGTTGTAAAATTGTTAGATATTACTTGTTAGATATTACTGCACTTTTGGAGCTAGAAATATTTTCTGGGTAACAATTACGTACTTGATACCAAAATAGCTTATTTTCAAAGAGCAATTGTTCAAAGAAGAATTTAGCTAGGACTGCATGGGAGTTGTCTGAGTGGGGAGGGGGAAAACTGAAAATTAGCGGTTATTGGCAAACAGGTTACAGAAGACTCGTGTCATACATTGCTTACCCACGCTTTGATGTTACAACTCCTTGCTATAATGGTTCTCAATGTCTGGTAATGTTTACAATCCATATAGTTTTAACAGTGGTTTCCAAAAAGTTATTACCAAATATAATGTTAATCCCACCTATTTCAAATTCCCCCACCTGTTTTTTAAAAAGCCCAAAAATGTAATGTTTTGGGGTTTATTCCAAATCTACTTGAAATACATGGTAGTACATTAACAAGGTAATATACAATTTAAATACTACTCTGTCCAAAGTACCAGTCACATACTAAAAAGCTGATTTAACATAATTTGATTGTAGTATTATTTAGTTTTTATAATTAAGTAAATATACATTTTGTCATATTTATGTGTTAAAAACTACTGCCATTTAAAGGGGCCGTACATAAACATTTTAAATATACTTAATTTTATAGACAAAAAGTGATTAATCATGGCCTCCCAAGTGGCGCAGTGGTCTAAGTCACTGCATCGCAGTGCTTGAGGGGTCACTAAAGACCCAGGTTTGATTCTAGGCTGTGTCACAACCGTCCGTGACCAGGAGTCCCATAGGGCGGTGCACAATTGGGAGTGTTTGGCCGGGGTGACTTTACTAGGCTCAATCGTGCTCTAGTGACTCCTTGTGGCAGGCCAGGCACATGCAGGCTGACTTCGGTCGTCAGTTCAACAGTGTTTCCTCCGACATATTGGTGGAGCTGGCTTCTGGGTTAAGTGAGCGTGTGTTAAGAAACGTGGTTTGGTGGGTCATTTTTTAGGTGGACACATCACTCGACCTTCGCCTCTCCCGAGCCCGTTGGGGAGTTGCAGTGATGAGACAAGATCAATATTGATCCGAGAGACAATGTCCAAAAATATGGTTTCATTTTCACCACCGCTGCTAGTGAAACAATGGGAGTTATAGGGCCAATGGCCGGATGCTTCAAAAAGCATGCTCAAATCCTCAATGTCACTTCAAACAAAATATTATAGCAACCAAAATACATTTCAAGTTGCACATACAGAATATTGTAGGATATTATAGGAATTCTGGTATCAGTGGGCTGTCATGTGCCTTTTACTGCGGAGTGGCTTCTGTCTGGCCACTCTACCATAAAGGCCTGATTGGTGGATTTGTTGTCCTTCTGGGAGGTTCTCCCATCTCCACAGAGGAACTCTAGATCACTTGCAGAGTGACCATTGGGTTCTTGGTCACTTCCCTGACCAAGGCCCTTCGCCCCCGATTGCTCAGTTTGGCTGTGTGGGCAGCTCTAAGAAGTGTCAGGACCTGACTAGTGGGAGTAGTATGGCCACAGTCAGGACCTGACAATAGTTCAGGGAGTCTGGATCGAGTTTGGCCAATCCCCAATTAGAGGCAGCTGTCTTGAGTTGTCTCTAATTGGGGATTCCATTTATGTTCTTTGCGTCCACCTGCGGGTGGATTATTGTATGTGTAGTGTTTGCCTTGTGTGTGTGCGACACTCAGCTCACGGGTTTGTCTTCGTTCGTGATTTTGTTATTTTCAGTTGAGTAATAAACATGTTTGCTTGCACATCTCACTCTGCGCCTCGTTCCCTCACCACGCACTGTGACAGAATGATCCACCACCCTGGGAACCCGCAGCTGATGGAGGAGGAGGAGTACTTTTGCTCTGGCACCCCGGGCCAGTGGGGACGACGAGAAGGTGCGTTCAGATTCCGTCCCCAGCACCAGATATCCAGTGCGCTTCAGGCCTATCCGTCCAGCGCGCCTCCCCATCCCGGTACGTCCAGCGACAGTTTCCGGCACCCAACATCCAGTGAGTGTGCCCAGCCCAGGACCTCCTGTGCCGGCTCCACGCACCAGACCTCCGGTATGCCGCTCCAGTCCGGTAGATCAGTGCCCACCACTTCCACCTCCGACGGTAGAGAACCGGAAGACGCCGGAGGGGTTTTACGATCGGCCAAAGGAGGAACAGACAAAGTGTTGGAGAGCCTGGGTGGCCCTACCTCCCGCTGCGGAGTCCAATCCCCACGTTCGGAGGATGGAGGAGGAGGATAGCTTTGAGGCCAGACTGGCAATATGGAATGAGCGGCTGGCTCTCCTCCACAAACAGGAGAGGGAGGTCACTGAGCCGGAGCTCCTCGCCACGACGGTGTCCAGTCCGGGACCGGCAGCCAGTCCAGCTACACGGTTGGAGCTCCTCATCGCGTCAGTGCCCAGTCCGGGGCCGGCAGCCAGCCCTGCTACATGGTTGGAAACCCCCTCTGCGTCGGTGCCTTGGCTAGGCACTGCTTCCAGTCCCGCTCTGCAGTCGGAGCTCCTCGCCACGCTGGTGCCCAGTCCGGGACCAGCAGCCAGTCGGAGCTCTCCTCTGCGCCGATGCCCAGGATGGTAGTGTAGTGTGTAGTGTTTACCTTGTGTGTCAGCGACACTCAGCTCTCGTGCTTTTGTTATTTTCAGTTGAGTAATAAACATGTTTGCTCGCACCTCTCGCTCTGCGCCTCGTTCCCTCACCACGCACCATGACAGGAAGAGTGTTGGTGGCTCCAAACTTAAGAATGATAGAGGCCACATGTTTTGGTACACTTCCCCAGATCTGTGCCTCGACACAATTCTGTCTCAGAGCTTTATGGACAATTCATTCGACCTGATGCCTTGGTTTTTGCTCTGACATGCACTATCAACTGTGGGACCCTATATAGACGTGTGTGCCTTTCCAAATCATGTCCAATCAATTGAATTTACCACAGGTGGACTCCAATCAAGTTATAGAAACATCTCAAGGATGATCAATGGAAACAGGATGCATCTGAGTGTAAGGTTTATGTTCAGAGAGGTCTCTGGAAACCCTCTGTTTCTGTTTTGGAGTTGAAAGCGGACATAAATAGGCTCCCCAATTAGAGGCAATGCGGCACAGCTGCCTCTAATTGGGGAGCCTATTAATGTCCGCTTTCACACCTGTGTTTGTGGGTTTTTGTGTGTGATTCATTTTGGTTTTGTTTCACGCCGGTTCATAGTCGCTGTCTCTCCTTTTATTATTTTTGTGCTTTCGGTTTAATAAAAAGGAATGTCTTCGCACTACAGCTCATGCCTCGGGTCCTGTTTCCTCACGGCCGTGACAGAAAAACCCACCGCACCAGGACCACACAGAGCTGGACAATGGAGGAGCTCATGAGGGGTAAGGAGCTTGTCTCCAAAGAGAAGTACCTCCATTGTTCAGTACTGGGAGGAGCATCGAACCCAGGGCAGCGGCAACACTGGCGGGCGCCACGTTGATGTGCCATGGGGAAGGCCCAGCGTTCAGCCCAGAGGAACCCCCATGTAGTTTTTTTGGGGGTGGCTATGGGGTTGGTCTGGCAGGGGTGACCAGCATCCACACAGGGTCTGGCGGAGCCAGAGTTTGACTAGGTGTCGGATTCGGAGGAAGGAGAATATCAAAGGGAGATGTTCTCGGGATTAGTGGAGCAATGCCGGCAGCATTGGGAGGAGGACGAAGGTGACAAGTCGGAGCTGGAGGGTATAGTGCCCGACATGTGCTTCCCCGGTCCGGGTCACAGAATACCAGCCTCCCACACCGGACCTCCAGTTTTTGCATTGAATCCGGTACGTCCTGTGTCCGCTTCCCGCACCAGATCTCCAATGCGTAGCACTAGCCCAGCTCGTACAGGGACAGCCTATAGCAACTGGTATCTTAGGTATATGTCCCATTCGATGTCTCCAGTGCCGGTTCTCCACACCCGACGTCCAGTACGTGCGCCCAGCCCAGTGCCTACAGTGCCGGCCCCACGCACCAGACCTCCGGTTTGCCTCCCCAGCCCGGTAAGCCCTGTGCCGGCTACCCGCACCAGACCTCTAGTGACGGTCCAAAGCCCGGAGCCTCCAGTGACGGGCCACAGCCCGGAACCTCCAGTGACGGTCCACAGCCTTCCGCTGTGCCGGTGCCCAGTCCGGAACCAGTAGTTTGCCCCGCTCCAGTCCCGGAGCAGTCCGCTCCACCGGTGCCCAGTCCGGGAGCGGTCGTCTGCCCCGCTCCATGGCCGGAGCCGTTCACCACACCGGTGACCAGTACGGTACCGGTCGTCAGCCCCTATCCAGTGCCGGAGCAGTCCGCTCCACCGGTGCCTAGTCCGGGACCGGTCATCAGCCCCGCTCCAGTGCCGCAGCAGTCTGTTCCACCGGTGCCCAGTCCGGGACCGGTAGTCTGTGCCGGAGCAGTCCGCTCCACCGGTGCCTAGTCCGGGACCGGTCGTCAGCCCCACTCCAGTGCCGGAGCAGTCCGCTGATTTCGGGTCTCATAGCAAAGGGTCTGAATAGCGTAAATAAGGTATCTGTTTTTTATTTTTTATATATTTGCAAAAAGGACATTTGTTTTATTTAATCCATTTTAGAACAAGGCTGTAACGTAACACAATGTGGAAAAAGTCAAAGGGGTCTGAATACTTCTGAAAGGCACTGTATGTCTTTGATCATCAAACATTTTCCATCACTAATGTAACTTTTATTTTATTTAACCTTTATTTAACTTGGCAAAACCCGGACGACACTGGTCCAAAACAACTGTTGTCTGCAGCATCAGTGGATAGAATTATGTTAATTTGACATCTGTGGTCATAAATCACGACTCCAGGGTCAGGTTCTCCCTTATATTACATCATATGATACACCTCATGACCAAAAGTATGTGGACACTTGCTCCTCGAACATCTCATTCCAAAATCATGGGCATTAATATGGAGTTTTGTCCCCCCTTTGCTGCTATAACAGCCTCCACTCTTCTGGAAAGGCTTTCCACTAGATGTTGGAACATCGCTGCGAGGACTTGCTTCCATTCAGCGACAAGAGCATTATTGAGGTCGGGCACTGATGTTGGGCGATTAGGCCTGGCTCGCAGTCGGTGTTCCAATTCTTCCACACAGATAAATCATCTGGAATGTAATTGTATGCTTTATAATTAAGATTTCCATCCACTGGAACTAAGGGGCCAAGCCCGAACCATGAAAACAGCCCAATACCATTTTTCCTCCTCCACCAATCTTTACAGTTGGCACTTTGCATTCGGGCAGGTAGCAATCTCCTGGCATCAGCCAAACCCAGATGAAACTGTCTGACCGCCAGATGGTGAAGCATGATTCACTACTCCAGAGAATGCGTTTCCACTGCTCTAGTGTCCAATGACGGCGAGCTTAACACCCCTCCAGCCGACGCTTGCCATTGCGCATGGTTATCTTAGGCTTGTGTGCGGCTGCTCGTCCATGGAAACGCAGTTCATGAAGCTCCAGATGAACAGTTAATGTGCTGACTTTGCTTCCAGAGAAAGTTTTGAACTCGGTAGTAAGTGTTGCAACTGAGGACAGACCATTTTTTACGAGCTACGCGCTTCAGCACTCGGTGGCCCCGTTTTGTGAGCTTGTGTGGCCTAGCACTTCAGGGCTGTTGCTCCTAGATGTTTTCACTTCATAATAACAGCACTTACAGTTGACCAGGGCAATTCTAGCGGGGCAGAAATTTGACTAACTTACTTGTTGGAAAGGTGGTATCCTATGACGTGCCATGTTGAAAGTCACTGAGCTCTTCAGTAAGGCCATTCTACTGCCAATATTTGTCTATGGAGATTGCATGCCTGTGTGCTTGATTTTGTACACCTGTCAGCAACGAATGTGGCTGAAATAGCCGAATCCACAAATTTGAAGGGGTGTCCAAAATCAAAGACAATACCCTTACAAACCTAATTCACTCTAATTCATATAATGAATTAAAATACCACAGGAGTGTCAGACCCCTACCTAAGTACCAACCCCCCAAATCAGTCCCCTACAAACCGGGTGTTTACAACCATGGGTGAAACCACTTGGTTATCTAATTGAATTACCTAATTTGATTATCTCTGGACACTTCACCCCCCCCCCCCCCCCCCAATAAATCACAAAGTGTGAAATACTGTTTGAAAGAAGCAACCCTACATCAACTACTATGATTCCTTCCCTCCATTTCTCATAAGTTTGTGAGAGGGAGAGAACACAGAGAGGAGTACAGAGGCTAAAGGGAGCACAAGGCAAACAGTGCTATGTTTACCTCTCATCAGGAGCAACAGCAGGCAGCTGTTGCCCTAGGCTCTACATCTACACACTGTATCCTTCCTTCACCCAAATTGCCTCAAGTGGAAGCGCTTCTCCACACTCAACTGATCTAACCTCACCGTCTTCTGTAACACCACAGCTGACCTTACAAACTTATCAACGTAAACAAAATCAGCTAATTTGACAGCTTTCCCAAAAGTCTGATCCAGGAACCCATTTACCTCCTCTAGATTGTAAATTGAGTCGTCACCAGATGCTACCATATCTTTCTCCTGATCCTCCTCAACTGAGGCCACAAACCCCTGACTCCCCGCCACATCACTCTCAAAACTCCCCACTTGCACCCCATCACTCATACCGGGCATCTCCTCCACTACCTGGGAGACTAGCGCCACTTGAATCTCCTCCTCTATCCCATCACTCGTACTAAGCATCTCCTCACCAGTCTGGCTCCCCAGATCCATCCTTACCTACTTCAACAATATTTTTCTGCTGTAAATATTCCCCTCTCGTACAAGCTGCATCTCAGTACCCTCAATGCGGACAACTTGTTCCTCAGCAACTTGTTCCTCAACTTGTTCCTTTAAGAAGTACGCCATCCTCAACCATCCGATCAACAAGACTCTTCTTTAAGAAAAACCACCATTGCTTTATTAATCCGCAACGCATAAGCAACCTTTTCATAACCTCTCCTACGGCGACCAGAAACTCCTCCACAGTGACAGTAGCTTCAGTAACACCCCTGAAGCCGTGCCGAAGTGACAGGGATGGCGTACCCACGTGGGTCGCCATCCCCACCAAAGCCAGGGCAATTCCAACAAGAAATGCAATATACCTAGTTCTACCACCAAAAAATGTAAGTAATGATAACCTTAATCATGCCTAAAAAGGAAAACCACTAAGAAAAGGAAACAAAAAAGAAAACACAGGCAATCTAACTCCACACCAAACACTCAGACTCCAAAAACTCCCAGCATGAACACAGAGACAGAGAGACAGAGACAGAGAGAGAAAGAGAGAGAGAGAAGCCTCTAACCTTGATCTGGACCACGGGTGTCGACTAGCTCAATAATGAATGAACCATCAGCCTTTTCAGCTCAAGCTACTAGCTACCTTCTACCATCCAGTATCCAGCTTGCCTGCAGCAGCATTCACTCCGACTGGTTTCCATTCCCAGTGATCATGTCACCGTCTCTCCACTAAGAAGAAAAGCTCTCCACTGCCTGGCTGCCAGACCAGCCAACACCAGAGAACTGCCTACCAGGGGAGGAATTGCAAAATTAAGGGAAGGTACAGGGGTTAGGATGAGAGTGTCATGCTGTATATAAGCGAGTGAAAGAGAGAAAGATAGAAAGAGAGAGCAGTGAGAGAAAGCTATAGTGTAGTGGGGTGATTTAGGAGGACAGGAGAGGGATGAGTGTGTTGTGAATATGAGAGAGAGTGAGAGAGAAAGCTGGTTGAAGAGACTAGGAGAGGGGTATAGGGAGTAAAAAAATGAAGAGTATTCTGGAATTATCCATTGCTTTATCTGTTGTAGTTGTGTTTTTCAATAAAAAAAATGTGATTTTGTCTGTATTTGACTGCTGCACAATGAATTACCTCGAGGACATTCAAGTTTTCTGAATCTGAGTTGAGAGAGATGAACCAAGAGGAAAATAATGACGCTGCATACCTGTGGATGGCAGCGAAGAGGTCCTCTGTGGTTCGGGTGCGTGTGGGGGTGACCATGTCCCCCCGCCGGGTGGTCCCGTTGGTTTTGGGGGCTGGCGAAGACTCACAAGCATTACACAGCACTGCAAGAGTCAAATACATCACGTAAATAAAAATGCATGCGCACAGGACACACGTCACCCACACACTGGAGGAGCAAGCTAACATACACACATATAAACCAAAGTTCGGATATCCTGCAGACCCTAAGTGCATAAGAGATATGGAGGTGGAGCTGGACGGGCTTTTTACATTCCCTACCTTTCTTCTCTAGTTGAGCTTTTCTGCTCCTCCTCCTCCCTCGCTCGCATCTGCACTTTGACTGCCTGAGCCTTTGCAGGCGATCTTAATCTCACGTTACACTCTTCCCACCTCCATCTCCTCTCCCCTCCCCTCCCCTCCTGTACAGTGGGCCCCTCCCCCTACCCACATTCCCCCTACCAACATTCCCCCTCCAATCTCCCTTCCCTCTAGAGAGAGAGAGCAAGAAAGAAAGAAAGAAAGAAAGAAAGAAAGAAAGAAAGAAAGAAAGAAAGAAAGAAAGAAAGAAAGAAAGAAAGAAAGAAAGAAAGAAAGAAAGAAAGAAAGAAAGAAAGGAGGCCAGGTTGAGAGGAGAGAGAGAGAAAGATAAAAAAAAAGATCAGGACAGAGGGTGGGAGAAAGTACAGTAGAAAATGGATACTTGGAAATAAGGATAGATGGTGTGGACAGAGTGAAGCAGACAACAGAGAGGCGAAGCAGAGGTGAGAGAGAAAGAAAAGATAGGAGAAAAATAGATTAGGATGGAATGGTACAGTGAGATGTCTGCCGCAGTGTTGTTTTGATCAATTTTTTGTATTTAATATTATTTATTTAACCTTTATTTAACTAGGCAAGTCAGTTAAGAACCAATTCATATTTACAATGACAACCTACCCCGGCCAATCCCGGATGATGCTGGGCCAATTGTGCGCCGCCCTATGGGACTCCCAATCACGGCCAGATTGTGATACAGCCTGGAATCAAATCAAGGTCTGTATTGGCACCTCTAGCACTGAGATGCAGTGCCTTAGACCGATGCGCACTGTTTGCGGAGATGCTTAGACACTAGGATTATACTTATATTACAAATCCCCAAATGTGAATCAATTTAAAATCCCATAAAGTGGCCAGTCTGGACTCCAGCCAACCCTGATAGCAGAATCTTCTAGATATAATTAAACGCTTACAACAGTTCAAGATCCAGTTAAGTACAGAGATACAGGGAAGGATTCCCTATGCATCCTTTCAGGAATGTCCTAAACCTTTGATCACATTTGCTACAGGCAATCTATTGTGTTGCTAACCCTGTGGTCACAGTCTAAACCTTTTATATACCTTATCAGTCAGAGAGAGAGTAGGCAGTCTAAGGCAAGCTCTGAGGAAGCTGGCCCCAATACGTGCCCTTTTTGTTCTGCATTGAAGGGGGGATTTGAAGGATGTTCGAGGGAGAGCTGGAAACCCCAGTTAAGCCCTTAAGCACAGCTAATGTCTAGCACTGTGACCAATACCTCAGCTGCCTTTTACCTCAGCCAACCCAAACTGTCAGCACAGCTTACAAACTGAATACACTGTCAACACTGAATAGCTGCTAATGATGATAGACTAGACCTCGTAATCAGCAACCAAAAGCTTGCTGGTAATCTGCTTCAATGCAATTTACAAAACAGATTTATCATTTTGTTTCTTCAAAACATTCAGTTTCATGCACTTTTATATGAATTTGTGAATTTGTGTAAATACAAATTAAATCCCACTCACCAATCTCGTCTCCCTCCTCCTCCTCCTCCTCCTCCTCCTCCTCCTCCTCCTCCTCCTCCTCCTCCTCAGTCTCTCTCTTCATTCCCTGCCCCTCAGCAAGGCTTGTCTCCTGGGTGATGGTGGCCTGGGGCTGGGTCTCCTCCTGGCTCTCTGTGGAGGGTTCCCAACCTCATCATCCCCCTGCTCTTTCTCCTCGTTCATCTCTTCCTCCTCACTCACTTTAGCATCAACCTGATCTTCTTCTGTGGTGGCTGAGGTGAACATCTCCTCCTGGGGGCTCAGTGTGGTGCTAGTTTGGGAGGTATCCTCTTCCACAACTGGCTGGGGGTCAACTGGGGTGACAATGAAGGACAGTTTGTGCTTCTTGGAGGCCACTGGGGGTTTCTGTTTGACTGGGGGGCTTTTGATGGTCTCGTCCACGGGGCTTGAGAGAGGTGACTGCTCCACCTCCTGGTCTGGTTGGACTACGTCGTTGGACAGACTCTGTTCCTCAGGTTTACCGTTGGTGACGGCGCACCCTGGCAACACCTCAGAATCCCTGCAGTCTGTGGACAGCTCAGCAAACAGCTTCTTCACGGGAGATGATGAGGCCTTAGTGATTTTCTCTGGACTGGTGCAGTTCATCAGGGGCAGCACGGTGGGATGCTTAGGCTTCTCCGGCGTTTGGGGCTTGAGGGCGCAGACCTGGTTGCCCCCTGTTTCCTGAGCTTTGGTATGTTCCACCTCACCGTTGACTTGCTTCTCTGGCCGCTTGATGGAGTGGTACATACTCTGCAGGGCGAAGGGCGTGATCAGGGGCATGAGGGACTTGCCAGCCTCCATGGCTGCTGGGCTGTCGGTGAATGCAGCTTGTTTAAGAGTGTTCTTTGCTGCCTTCAGGGTGAGAGGGAAAGTTGTGGATGGAGCAGGCAGGGGGGGAGAGGGGACTATGGAGGGCAATGGAGAGGTAGGAGGAGGGTGGTGAGGAGGGGAACTGAGGGTCCTGTTGAAGGAGAGGCTGGGGTGGATGAGGGAGGAGGAGGAGGAAGAAAGTCTGCAGAGGTGGAGTAAGGAGGCAGGCTCATGGGGGTAATGTGAGGTGTTGTGGGTAACGGGGGAGCGAGGGACAAAGGGGGAGAGCTGTGGCTGGATAGGGGGAGACGAGTAGGGAAAGCAGGTGGGGGAGTGATGGGTGTGCTGCGTGCTGAGGTGGGAGGCAGAGGGGGAGGGGGAGGGGGGGCAGAGTTCCTGAGAGAGTCGTTTGAGGAGAGGTAGTTGGAGGAGGATGAGATAGAAACGGCTGAGAGGAGTGAGGTCTTCCTCTCAGGCACTTTGGGCTTGGGGCGGCACCGAGGGGGAGTGGGACTTCATGAAGGAGGGCAAGGGGGTGCCAGCCATGGGGGTGTTGGACTGGCTGGCATAGCCGCTGGAGGGCGAGGTCAATCTGTGGATCCTGTCCAGGAAAGAGGTGGCTGTCTTGGGCTTGACCGCCACACCTCCTTCCTGGGTTGGAGGAACCGAGGCCTGGGTATTGATGTGATTGTGGAGAACCTCACTTCCATTTGACAGACCTCCCAGGTGTGTCCCCGGTAAGATGTTAGTAGCGAGGTGGTGGTGATGCGTGGAGGGGGACTGTAGCCCATGGTCTCCATGGTTACGGGGGTAATCCATGTAGTAGCCCCAGGACTCGGAGAGCGAGTACACGTTAGCCACTATGCCACTGTTTGTGTTGCCAACCACTAGCGATTTTGCCGATCTGCCTCTGGGGTGTAGTGTGGTCCTCTGGCCTGATGGGGGTGCTGCTGTAGATGGGCTCAGCACAGAGAGACGGAAGACAGTGGAAGCGCTGGGAGTCTCCGTTCAGATGTGGGGGAAGGACCAGCTTTCAAGAAACAGCCGTCGCTACAGGAACCTGAGATGCTTCCTGTAGAAATTGCGTCCAACTGGGCTGCAATTCCATGTCCTCGCTGAGCCTGGATTCTCCGCATGGACGGTGGAACGATCTTTACCTCTTCAGTTTGTCCAACGGAATTCCTGGTTTCAGAATGTCAGAGCGATAAGTTGACACTCCCGACTCTTCCCAGTGTTGAATACTGTCCCTGGATGAACATGGATTGTGTCCAGAGCTCGCTGCCAGGTCTCTTCGCCGCTGCAGAAGAGACACACAGAGAGAGAGTGAGAGAGGTTAAGCATATGAGCAATCAAAATACCTCCAGCTTCCTCCTCTCATTTGCTCTCACTAATTCCATGTATTTGATACACTGCCGATTTTGCAGGTTTTCCTACTTACAAAGCATGTAGAGGTCTGTAATTTTTATCATAGGTACACTTCAACTGTGAGAGACGGAATCTAAAACAAAAATCCAGAAAATCACATTGTATGAATTTTTAATAACTAATTTGATCACCTACCAACCAGAAAGAATTCAGTCTCTCACAGACCTGTTAGTTTTTCTTTAAGAAGCCCTCCTGTTCTTCACTCATTACCTGTATTAACTGCACCTGTTTGAACTCGTTACCTGTATAAAAGACACCTGTCCACACACTCAATCAAACAGACTCCAACCTCTCCACAATGGCCAAGACCAGAGAGCTGTGTAAGGACATCAGGGATAAAATTGTAGACCTGCACAAGGCTGGGATGGGCTACAGGACAATAGGCAAGCAGCTTGATGAGAAGGCAACAACTGTTGGCGCATTTATTAGAAAATGGAAGAAGTTCAAGATGACGGTCAATCTCCCTCGGCCTGGGGCACCATGCAAGATCTTACCTCATGGGGCATCAATGATCATAAGGAAGGTGAGGGATCAGCCCAGAACTACACGGCAGGACCTGGTCAATGACCTGAAGAGAGCTGGGACCACAGTCTCAAAGAAAACCATTAGTAACACACTACGCCGTCATGGATTAAAATCCTGCAGCGCACGCAAGGTCCTCCTGCTCAAGCCAGCGCATGTCCAGGCCCGTCTGAAGTTTGCCAATGACCATCTGGATGATCCAGAGGAGGAATGGGAGAAGGTCATGTGGTCTGATGAGACAAAAATAGAGCTTTTTGGTCTAAACTCCACTCGCCGTGTTTGGAGGAAGAAGAAGGATGAGTACAACCCCAAGAACACCATCCCAACCGTGAAGCATGGAGGTGGAAACATCATTCTTTGGGGATGCTTTTCTGCAAAGGGGACAGGACAACTGCACCGTATTGAGGGGAGGATGGATGGGGCCATGTATCGCAAGATCTTGGCCAACAACCTCCTTCCCTCAGTAAGAGAATTGAAGATGGGTCGTGGCTGGATCATCCAGCATGACAACGACCCGAAACACACAGCCAGGGCAACTAAGGAGTGGCTCCGTAAGAAGGATCTCAAGGTCCTGGAGTGGCCTAGCCAGTCTCCAGACCTGAACCCAATAGAAAATCTTTGGAGGGAGCTGAAAGTACGTATTGCCCAGCGACAGCCCCGAAACCTGAAGGATCTGGATGGAGGATTGGGCCAAAATCCCTGCTGCAGTGTGTGCAAACCTGGTCAAGAACTACAGGAAACGTATGATCTCTGTAATTGCAAACAAAGGTTTCTGTACCAAATATTAAGTTCTGCTTTTCTGATGTATCAAATACTTATGTCATGCAATAAAATGCAAATTAATTACTTAAAAATCATGCAATGTGATTTTCTGGATTTTTGTTTTAGATTCCGTCACTCACAGTTGAAGAGTACCTATGATAAAATCGGCAGTGTATCAAATACTTGTTCTCCCCACTGTAGCTATAAACAGGTCTGGGGTGAGGAACTCTGAACCCTCGGTTTGTTCTGCAGTCCATCTGTTCTGATGGTTAAGGGCTCTACACAGTCTATGCAACGGATCCGACGGAGGTTAGTTTGCAGATCTCTCTATGTAATTCTACATAATTTTGTGTGTCTGAATTTGTGCAACAAAATGCAAACTGAGCTAGATATATATAGATAGATATATAGATAGATAGATAGATAGATAGATAGATAGATAGATAGATAGATAGATAGATAGATAGATAGATAGATAGATAGATAGATAGATAGATAGATAGATAGATAGATAGATAGATAGATAGATAGATAGATACGTTATTGATCCTCGGGGGGAAATTTCTTTGTCAAGCAGCTACAACAAAACATAGGGCAGGTGCAAAATACCAGAACGAAAATACACAAAAGACAGATACACGGTACATGATATATAGAGCGGCAGTATGAAAAAGTATATAAATACAAGAAGTCTGGAGTGCTAAAAAAGCTATAAAAAGACATTGCATAGTACGGGTTGTTAGCTGAATATGTACACTATACATTGGTGGATGGTGCATGGTTAACTATACTATACAGATTGATGAAGAAATACTTCAATAGCTAAAAATGCGTATGATATGAGTGAGGGTAATAATATTTTACTTATTAGACATACTGGTTAAATGAACAGGTAAGTGAAAATGTAGCATGGTTAAATTAACATTCACAGGTAAATATACAGTTACATTTACAGGTAAGTGAATATTTGCATGGTTACATTAACTGTACAGGTAAATGACAGGGAGAGATACTTAAATAGCTAAATGTGTGTAAGATATAATTTGGGGTAATAATAGTAATTCCCTTAAAACACAGTCCTTAGTGTGCAGGATTTAATTACAGATAACTGCACGTATTGCACATTCGATATACTAAAAGGATACAGGATACTAAATTCCTGAGTGAATGAGTGATTACGGACCAGAGTTACTCACAGATGGATGCACAATTGTTAAGCTAGGTCCTAACACCCCAACAGTTCCAGGTCTGTGTTGCCGACGGCACGGCACCCCCTGTAGCGCTCTTTGGCACACCGTGGTAGGATCAGTCTGTGATTGAAGGTGCTCCTCTGCGTCATAACCATGGCATGCAGAGGGTGGGTGACGTTGTCCATGATGGCCAGCAGTTTGGCCAGGATTTGTCTCTCCGCCACCTCCTCTAGAGTGTCAAGGCTCATCCCCAGGACAGAGCTAGCCTTCCTGATCAGCTTATTTACCCGAGAAGCATCACCGGTTTTTATGTTGGCTCCCCAGCACACCACTGCAACAAAGATGGCACTGGCCACCACAGACTGGTAGAAGGTATGCAGTAGTTTACTGCACACGTTTTTACCCCACATCTTGATGAGTATACCCTTTCCTACTTAACCTCCCACCTTCATTCTCCCCCTTTGCCTCCATTGGCCACGATCTAGCCCCACTCTCCCATGGTAGGCCAATGTGCATTACACAGTTATGGAAATGTGGACATAGAATGACATCATCTATAGTAGGAATGCTAGGATTCGATGCAGGGTTTAGTGGTGGATGTGTGGGACACACTGTGGCATGCTAAGATTATCAGTGTATCGCAGGGATTAACACACACAAATAAGGAAGGAGCAGAGCGCAGAGACAGGGTACATGTGGTTCATGGGAAAGGTAGTGTTTATGAGTGATGTCAGACTCCGGACTACTGGATTTGAGGAAGTAGAGATCCTACAGGGACAGATGAAAGTAGAGATTCTACTATAAGGGGCTAAAGAAAAGTCTATATTTGTGGCATATGTAGAGATTTTAGAATGGGGGCCTGCTAGAAGGGAGAGGGTGAATGTCAAGATTCTAGCATGAAAGGGCAGAAATTATAGAACAGGGAAGAGGGCATTCTAGAATGAGCAATGGAGGTGGCTCTACGGTAGACTTTTCAATGAGATGGAGTCAAGCTATAGTCACTAAATCAGCTGGAGGTGTGAGGCAAGCAAGGGGATGGACTAGCTGTCTTGTTCTGGGATGAGGACGGGAGGACTAGTGCGAGCAGGAAGCAGCACAGCTCTGGGTATATATACCTTGTTTGTTTGATATGTTTTTGGGCATCCCTGATATAGACTTTCTGCGTTTGACCTTTTTGAGCCGGCGGGAGACTGTGTCAGTGTTAATGAGCGAGGGCGGATGATGGCCTGCCAGTCAAACGTTGCCCCTAGTGGCTGGGAGGGCGAGAGCAAGCAGGCAGAATAGGCAAACAAAAACCAGTTGTGTTCCATGTTACATGCATAGTTTACAGATAGGCAGAGAGACAGAACTAAAATGAGTAGACACAGTCAGGTGTATATATATATATATATATATATATACACCTGTATAATACACAGGACATGGGGGTGATACACAGATAAAGACATAAACAAAAAAGAGAGTAGTGTGCACAGCCACACACACATATACAAGCTAAAACAGATCAGTGCTCTGCTCTGACTGCCTTAAGCCAGTTCACAGTTTTTAATAGATGTTGAAAAAGTGATATGGAAACTGCCATTCTAACACATTCGCACATGACACATGTATTTTTTATTTCATTTGATTAGATATCAAATGACATTGACATTTTGTTAACTTGAAACATTGATTCTAATCAAATCAATATCCACACACCAACTAATAGCATGATAAGAAGCCTGGGGAATTAGTAGGTCTCATAATTACAAGAACTAGCACAAATGGATATAGATTGAGTCTCAGGAGCTTTCGATGCTACTTTGCAGGGTTTTGTGGCAGGTTCTAGCCTTGGACAGGAAAGCCCAGAGAAGCTCTTTCTATGTCCTCTAGAGTTTGTGTGCTAGTGACAAACTGAGTCAGAAGACAGGACAAACACCACCATGTCTGACTCTGTGCCAGAGCTGACAGAGTGAGTTAGACGGAGAGAAATGGGAAGTTCAAATGGGAAGTTCTTGGTCCAGGAAAGATTATTCCCTAGACATCAGGTGTAAAAGTTTGGGTGTCCTACAACTGAGAGTGCAATGCAGCTACTCAGTCAGACCAGGGTTGATATCACTGACAACATCATCATCCACAATGGCACAAACAACCTTCGTGCCAAAGGTGAAAAGGTATCTGGGGCAGTGAGAAGCGTGGCAGAACGGGCACAGGCTATGTTCCCAAAAACCAATACAGTTGTGTCCACCCTCTACCAAGAAAAGACTTCCCAGGACAAGTTGATCGACAAAATAAATCAACCGATCAATGTGGACTGTGCCTCGCTGCTCAACGTCAGAATGGCTCACCATCCCACTCTGACATGTGAACACTTATATGCTAAAGTACATCTTGATCAGGACAGTGTCCAAACCTTTGCTAAGGACCTTAAGGATTCAACACGCCCATCACCCCAGCAGCAGAGGCCCCCCGCTCCACTTTCTGAAACAACAGTACCACCACCATCTCCAGGAGAGAAGAGCCAGACACTGCTTATTACAGCACAGACTACAAGACCGGGCCCACCACAGCACAAATTTACCATACCAGACCCGCCTCAGGACACCAGACCATCACAACACAGCTCTACTAGACCCGGCCCATCACAAGACAACACTACTAGACCCGGCCCATCGCAACACAGCTCTACTAGACCCGGTACATCACAACACAGCACTGACCACTACACTAGGGTCGGGCAGAACACTGTCCTTCAGAGAAGTGGACCACATGATGCAGTTCACGCCATGTATCATTCAGATCATCAGCCGACATATGCTGAGGTAACCTCTGGAAAAACACACCCAGAACTATCAGAGATTGGAGAGATGCGCCAACTACTGCATCTAATATACAGACTCCTGGGCTAGACAGACCCTTTAATTCACACGCACTCATGCACAAAAACGCACACACACATGCACACGCACAAATACATAAGAAAAACGTACTTACAAGGGGCTGCAGATTGCATTGCATTGTACTTATTTTAAGTGCAATCTTATTCCATTCTTATTGATTTGTGTCATCAAAAGCACATTTGAGAAAACCAAAGAAATGCAACATCAGAAACAAAACATTTTTTCTGAAAAATGGTTTGATAACGAATGTAAAACAATTCTGAAACAATATAAACATACACTGAAACAAAATAAATTTAGTTATACCAATAAGACCAAAATCAGTTCTGGGAGATGTGGAATAATTTAAGCATGACAAAGCCACAAGAATTAGTCATACAAGATGAAGGAATTTGGAAAACGTATTTTGTTCATCTATACAAAAACATCCCACAAAAAGACTTACAACATACCCAATTAGAAATTCAAGAAAAATTTAACATCCTTGAATCAGTCATTAAAAACAACCAAAATCCATTACATTACCCAATAACCCAACAAGAACTAGATGAAAAGCTAAAATCTATAAAAACAAAGAAGGCTCGTGGTCTAGATAACATCAGAAATGAAATGCTGAAAAACAGCACACCTGAGTTGCAAAATGCTATGCTTAGATTTGTCAGGCTCTGGCCATAGAGAGGCCTATTTGCTTCTCTATGTAGCTATTGTCAGAGTCTGACAGTGTCTTTCTTTTCTTTCTGTGTGGGTGTTGAGTTGGATCCCTAATTAGAGGCAGCTGCACCGCATTGTCTCTAATTAGGGATCCTATATAATTTTGTCTGTCCTTCACTCTGGTGTGGGTCGTTGTACGTTTCATGTCACAGAAAAGTAAGTGTGTTCCGTTTCATTGTGTTGTAATTTGTAGTTCGTCATTGAGTTGTTTATACATAGTATAATAAAATGTCGAACTATACCTGCGCTGCGCCTTGGTCTCTCCTTCCACCCATTTGTGACAGAACGACCCACCAACATGAGACCAAGCAGCGCGACTGGGGAGAGACGGACCAAGAGGAGTTAGCACCAGTACCAGTTCCCACGTGGCCTAGGGTGAGGCCTGAGGACCGTGGGAGGGTTTTGGAGCAATGGAGGAGGATGGAGAAGCAAAGGTCCGTCGTGGCTGCGAGCACCACACCATCGGTGCGCAGCTAGAGCCCGGAGAGGCTGAAGAAGAGGAATCGCACACCACTTCGTCTGCCCACAGATCAGGACCGGGAGAAGGGTTCTATAAATACCCGGAGGAAGAGCAGACGAGGTGGTGGAGAGCCTGGGTTGCGCTTCCGCTGGAGGCTCAGAAGGACCCACAGAGAAGGTCCGCAGCCCGGAACCTCCAGCGAAGGTCCGCAGCCCGGAACCTCCAGCGAAGGTCCGCAGCCCGGAACCTCCAGCGAAGGTCCGCAGCCCGGAACCTCCAGCGAAGGTCCGCAGCCCGGAACCTCCAGCGAAGGTCCGCAGCCCTGAGCCTTCATCCACGGACCAATGCCTGGAAACTCCAGTGAAGGTCTGCAGCCCAGCTCCAGTACCAGAGCAGTCCGTCCCACCGGTGCCCAGTCCAGGCCCGGTTGTTTGCCCCGCTCCATGGCCGGAGCCGTTTACCCCACCGGTGCCCAGTCCAGGCCCGGTTGTTGTCCCAGCTCCATGGCTGGAGACGTTTACCCCACCGGTGCCCAGTCCGGGCCCGGTTGTTTCCCCGCTCCATGGCCGGAGCCGTTTACCCCACCGGGGCCAAGTCCGGGCCCGGGTTGTTTTCCCCGCTCCATTGCCGGAGCCGTTTGCCCCACCGGTGCCCAATCCGGGCCCGGCTGTTTTCCCCGCTCCATGGCCGGAGCCGTTTGCCCCACCGGTGCCCAGTCCGGGCCCGGTAAATTTCCCAGCTCCCTGGCCGGGCATAAGGAGGGGGCATGGGAAGAGACTATCGACATCGCCGGAGTCAGAACCGCAACCGGCGAGCTAATCTTCCCTCCCTGACCCCCCCATGTAATTGTGTTTTGGTTGTTGGCGTCCGGGAGTCCGCGCCTTGGGGGGGGGGGGTACTGTCAGGCTCTGGCCATAGAGAGGCCTATTTGCTTCTCTATGTAGCTATGGTCAGAGTCTGACAGTGTCTTTCTTTTCTGTTTCTGTGTGGGTGTTGAGTTGGATCCCTAATTAGAGGCAGCTGCACCGCATTGTCTCTAATATAATTTTGTCTGTCCTTCACTCTGGTGTGGGTCGTTGTACGTTTCATGTCGCAGAAAAGTAAGTGTGTTCCGTTTCATTGTGTTGTAATTTGTAGTTCGTCATTGAGTTGTTTATGCATAGTATAATAAAATGTCGAACTATACCTGCGCTGCGCCTTGGTCTCTCCTTCCACCCATTTGTGACAAGATTGTTCAACATGGTACTACCTTCTGGCTTCTTTCCTGATGTCTGGAACCAGGGGCTCATCTCCCCTATCCACAAAAGTGGAGACAAATCAGACCCCAATAATTACAGGGGAATATGTGTGAACAGCAACTTGGGAAAGGTTTTCTGTACCATTTTGAATTCAAGAATTCAATTCTTTCTTCAAGAATTTGTAAAAATAAGTTAATGTCAAATTGGCTTTCTCCCCAACCATCGCACTACTGACCATATATACACCTTACACACACTAGTTAATAAACACGTCCAACGAAAAAAAAAAAAAAGAGGTCAAAAATATTTAAAATTCTCCAAAGTGGGCTTGGTGGTAAGGTGTATGACCTAATAAAAGGTATGTACACAGAAAATAAGTGTGCAATAAAAAACAAAAAACATAATTATTTTCGCAACGTTGGGATGTGAGACAAGGCTGCAAACCTTTTCAACATTTATATAAATGAATTAGCAGACATGTTGGACCATTCTGTAGCCCCAGGACTCACACTATTTGACACAGAGGTAAAATATCTGCTATATGCTGATGATTTGGTTCTTCTATCACCAACCAAAGAAGGTCTTCAACAGAATCTTAACATTCTAGAGAAATATTGCCAAAATTGGGCCCTGGCTGTAAATAAATTTTAAAAAAGAAAATCATGATCCTCCAGAAAAAACCCAGATGTCAGAAACACAAATATAAATTCACCCTGAACAACACCATAATTGAAAACACAAAAAATTACTCATACCTTGGTCTGACCATATCTGCATCGAGAAACGTTAATATGGCAGTGAATGCGCTCAAAGAAAAAGCCTCCAGGACATTGTATGCAATAAAAAATAAATTAGAATTTGGACCAAAATATTTGACAGCATAATCCTACCAATAGCTCTTTACAGAAGTGAGGTTTGGGGGGCACTCAATAAACTGGACTTTAAAATGTGGGACAAACATCCAATTGCCCTACATGCAGAATTCTGTCAGAAAAGTCCAAAGAAATACACCAACTAATGCATGTAGGGCAGAATTTGGCTGCTTTCTAGTGGTAATGGAAGTACAAAAAAGATCATACAAATTTTGGCTACACCTAAATTCAAGTCCAAATTCTAGTCTCCAATTTAAAGCACTTCAAACCCAAGAACTGAACCCAGAAATGAGCCCTCTCAGTCAGCTGATGTTGGACCTAACCAACCCAGCTGACACCAGCACTGCTTCAAAAGAAAGAATTCAAATAAACAAAATCATGAACCATCAAAGGACTCATATTTACAACATTGGAAAAACTAAACAAAATCCCAAAGCCGACTGAATTGCTATCTGGCTCTGAACAGAGAATATGAATTGGCTGATTATCTCTACTCTGTCAGAGATACGAAGCAGAGACAGATCCTTACCAAGTACAGGCTGAGTGACCACCAATTGGCAATAGAAACCGGCAGACATAAAAATACATGGCTACCCAAAGAGGAGTGTGTATGTGGTCACTGCACGACAGGGGAGATAGAAACAGAGATGCACTTTCTCATTATTCACAGAAATTACTACATTTATTCCAAATTTTAACTTATTAAACCCAGAGGAAAAACAAAAAATACTCATGGGCGAAGGAGCAACCGCTCCTCTTGCAGCCAAATATGTATTTGCCTGCCATAGCCTGAGGGACACTGAATAATAACATCTGCATAGTAAGCAGTAACTTACTTATTACTATTATTATTAGTAAGCAGTAACTGTTATTGTTATTACTATTATGAGTGGTATTATTGTTATTACTATTATTATGAGTGGTATTATTGTTATTACTATTACTATTATTATTATTATTATGAGTGGTATTATTGTTATTACTATTATTATTATTATTATTATGAGTGGTATTATTGTTATTACTATTATTATTATTATGAGTGGTATTATTGTTATTACTATTATTATTAGTGGTATTATTGTTATTACTATTATTATTATTTTTGTGATTATTATCATAAATAGTAGTGGTAGTTATAGTTGTTATTTTTTATTATTACTATTTACTACCATTTTATATTATAATTTTTTATTCTTTATTATTTTATGACAATGTATATTGTATACATTGTTGCTTTGGCAATATTGACAAAATGTTTTTCATGCCAATAAAGCATCTTGAATTTGAATTTGAGAAAGCGTGTGTGTGTGTGTGTGTCAGTGGGGGGCCCAGTCTCAGACTGACAGATATCATTAGCAGAGCTGATATATTATTGGTTGAGAGATACAGCAGTATGGTGTCTGTGTTGGTGACTGAGCTAGCGTGCGTTTATATCTATCACTTTGTTCTGGTGGTTGTTGGGTGTGTGGTAGTATCGGCCTCTGTCAGTCGCCCCGTGGATTGACGCACAGTCATGGAGCTGCCATGATCTCAATTCAACTTCAATTTAAGGGGCTTTATTGGCATAGGAAACATATGTTTGCATTGCCAAAGCAAGTGAAATAGATAATAAACAAACGTGAAATCAACAATAAAAATTAACAGTAAACATTACGCTCACAAAAGTTCAAAATGAATAGAGACATTTCAAATGTTACATTATGTCTATATACAGTGTTGTAATGAGGTGCAAATAGTTAAAGTACAAAAGGGAAAATAAATAAACATAAATATGTGTTGTATTTACAATGGTGTTTGTTCTTCACTGGTTACCCTTTTCTTGTGTAATCTGAGGGAAGTATGTGTCTCTAATATGGTCAAACATTTGGCAGGAGGTTAGGAAGTGCGGCTCAGTTTCCACCTAATTTTGTGGGCAGTGTGCACATAGCCTGTCTTCTCTTGAAAGCCAGGTCTGCCTACGGCAGCCGTTCTCAATAGCAAGGCTATGCTCACTGAGTCTGTACATAGTCAAAGATTTCCTTAATTTTGGGTTAGTCACAGTGGCCAGGTGTTCTGCCACAGTGTACTCTCTATTTAGGGCCAAATAGCATTCTAGTTTGCTCAGTTTTTTTGTTAATTCTTTCCAATGTGTCAAGTAATTATCTTTTTGTTTTCTTATGATTTGTTTGGGTCTAATTGTGTTGCTGTCCTGAGGCCCCAGGACCAGCTTGCTTAGGGGACTCTTCTTTAAGTTTATCTCTGTAGGTGATGGCTTTGTTGTGGAAGGCTTGGGAATAACTTCCTTTTAGGTGGTTGTAGAATTGAACGTCTCTTTTCTGGATTTTGATCATTAGCGGGTATCGGCCTAATTCTACTCTGCATGCATTATTTGGTGTTTTACGTTGTGCACTTGTGTTTGTCCCATTTTGTGAATTCTGGGTTGGTGAGCTGACCCCAGATCTCACAACCAGAAAGGGCAATGGGTTACATAACTGACTCAAGTATTTTTTGCAAGATTCTAATTGGTATGTCGAATTTTATGTTCCTTTTGATGGCATAGACGGCCTTTGTTGCCTTGTCTCTCAGATCGTACACAGCTTTGTGGAAGTTGCCTGTGGCGCTGATGTTTAGGCAGAGGTATGTATAGTTTTTTTAGTGTGCTCTTGGGCAACGGTGTCTAGATGGATATCGTATTTGTGGTCCTGGCAACTGGACCTTTTTTGGAAACCATTATTTATGTCTGAGATTTACTGTCAGGGCCCAGGTCTGACAGAACCTGTGCAGAAGATCTACAGTGATCTAATCACAGTCAGAAGACAGTTGGAGAAACTTGAGTATACTTTTGGAAATACATTTTATATATACAGCGGGTGAAATAAGTATTGAACACGTCACCATTTTTCTCAGTAAATATATTTCCAAAGGTGCTATTGACATGAAAGTTTCACCAGATGTTGGTAACAACCCAAGTAATCCATACATACAAAGAAACCAAAACAAATAAGTTCAGAAATTAAGTTATGTGTAATAATGTCAAATGACACAGGGAAAAAGTATTGAACACACTTACTGATATTTATTTAATACTTTGTACAAAAGCCTTTGTTGGTAATGACAGCTTCAAGACGCCTCCTGTATGGAGAAACTAGTCGCATGCATTGCTCTGGTGTGATTTTGGCCCATTCTTCCACACAAACAGTCTTCAAATCTTCTATGAATCTTGATCTTCAGTTCATTTCATGTCAATAGCACCTTTGGAAATATATTTACTGAGAAAAATGGTGACGTGTTCAATACTTATTTCACCCGCTGTACATACATACATACATACATACATACATACATACATACATACATACATACATACAGTGGGGAGAACAAGTATTTGATACACTGCCGATTTTGCAGGTTTTCCCACTTACAAAGCATGTAGAAGTCTGTAATTTTTATCATAGGTACTCTTCAACTGTGAGTGACGGAATCTAAAACAAAAATCCAGAAAATCACATTGTATGATTTTTAAGTAATTAATTTGCATTTTATTGCATGACATAAGTATTTGATACATCAGAAAAGCAGAACTTAATATTTGGTACAGAAACCTTTGTTTGCAATTACAGAGATCATACGTTTCCTGTAGTTCTTGACCAGGTTTGCACACACTGCAGCAGGGATTTTGGCCCACTCCTCCATACAGACCTTCTCCAGATCCTTCAGGTTTCAGGGCTGTTGCTGGGCAATACGGACTTTCAGCTCCCTCCAAAGATTTTCTATTGGGTTCAGGTCTGGAGACTGGCTAGGCCACTCCAGGACATTGAGATGCTTCTTACGGAGCCACTTTTTAGTTGCCCTGGCTGTGTGTTTCGGGTCGTTGTCATGCTGGAAGACCCAGCCACGACCCATCTTCAATGCTCTTACTGAGGGAAGGAGGTTGTTGGCCAAGATCTCGCGATACATGGCCCCATCCATCCTCCCCTCAATACGGTGCAGTCGTCCTGTCCCCTTTGCAGAAAAGCATCCCCAAAGAATGATGTTTCCACCTCCATGCTTCACGGTTGGGATGGTGTTCTTGGGGTTGTACTCATCCTTCTTTTTCCTCCAAACACGGCGAGTGGAGTTTAGACCAAAAAGCTCTATTTCTGTCTCATCAGACCACATGACCTTCTCCCATTCCTCCTCTGGATCATCCAGATGGTCATTGGCAAACTTCAGACGGGCCTGGACATGCGCTGGCTTGAGCAGGGGGACCTTGCGTGTGCTGCAGGATTTTAATCCATGACGGCGTAGTGTGTTACTAATGGTTTTCTTTGAGACTGTGGTCCCAGCTCTCTTCAGGTCATTGACCAGGTCCTGCCGTGTAGTTCTGGGCTGATCCCTTGCCTTCCTCATGATCATTGATGCCCTCATTGAGATCTTGTATGGTGCCCCAGACCGAGGGAGATTGACCGTCATCTTGAACTTCTTCCATTTTCTAATAATTGCGCCAACAGTTGTTGCCTTCTCACCAAGCTGCTTGCCTATTGTCCTGTAGCCCATCCCAGCCTTGTGCAGGTCTACAATTTTATCCCTGATGTCCTTACACAGCTCTCTGGTCTTGGCCATTGTGGAGAGGTTGGCGTCTGTTTGATTGAGTGTGTGGACAGGTGTCTTTTATACAGGTAACGAGTTCAAACAGGTGCAGTTAATACAGGTAATGAGTGGAGAACAGGAGGGCTTCTTAAAGAAAAACTAACAGGTCTGTGAGAGCCGGAATTCTTACTGGTTGGTAGGTCATCAAATACTTATGTCATGCAATAACATGCAAATTAATTATTTAAAAATCATACAATGTGATTATCTGGATTTTTGTTTTAGATTCTGTCTCTCACAGTTGAAGTGTACCTATGATAAAAAATGACAGACCTCTAAGTAGGAAAACCTGCAAAATCGGCAGTGTATCAAATACTTGTTCTCCCCACTGTACATACATACATACATACATACATACATACATACATACATACATACATACATACATACATACATACATACATACATACATACATACATACATACATACATACATACATACATACATACATACATACATACATACATACATACATACATACACAGTACGAGTCAAAACTTTGGACACACCTACTCATCTCATCTGGTTTGTGCTTAGTGGGAGTAGCATTTGTTTTTCAACAGGACAATGAACCTAAACACACCTCCAGGCTGTGTAAGGGCTATTTGACCAATGAGAGTGATGGAGTGCTGCATCAGATGACCTGGCCTCCACAATCACCCGACCTCCACCTAATTGAGATGGTTTTGGATGAGTTGGAACACAGAGTGAAGGAAAAGCAGCCAACAGGTGCTCAGCATATGTGGGATCTCCTTCAAGACTGTTGGAAAAGCATTCGTCATGAAACTGGTTGAGAGAATGTGAAAAAGGTGCAAAGCTGTCATCAAGGCTACTTCGAAAAATTTAAAATATACTTCGATTTTTTTATCACTTTTTTGGTTGCTACATGATTCCATATGTGTTATTTTATAGTTGTGATGTCTTCACTATTATTCTACAATGTAGAAAATAGTAAAAATAAAGAAAAACCCTTGAATTAGTAGGTGTGTCCAAACTTTTGAATGGTAGGTAAAATAATATGTCTATTATTTTACCTAATGTTGGCTGTTAGGCTAACGTCATTAATTTTCCCCAAATGCAGGGAATGACACAAAACACACTGTCCCCCGGGATTGCATTGCAAATTAGGGCATCATCTGGGTAAAGATGCTATCAGAGTAAGTAGACCTTCAACAATTTTAAAAGCACATTACTCAACACTGAGACTCACCTCGCCTACTGTAGGCCTACAGTATATCTATATACAGTTGAAGTCGGAAGTTCACATACACCTTGGCTAAATACATTTAAACTCAGTTTTTCATAATTCCTGACATTTAATCCTAGTAAAAATAGGTCAGTTAGGATCACCACTTTGTTTTAAGAAAGTGAAATGTCAGAATAATAGTGTGAGGGTTTGATTGTGGTTAGGCCTCTGACTCCCACCAAGGGGAGTGGAAGGACCACAATCAAGCCCTCACACCCTAACTAGGGGAGTAATGATCCTCAATCAGAGACAGCTGTACAGGGTTGTCTCTGATTGGAGATTGTATTTAGGCTCCCCACACATCCACCTGTGTGTGGATAATTATTTGTGCCTGTCTACACTACGTCACAGTCAAGTAAGTCACTTTGTTTGTTTATCCTCTCCTGTTTATTTGATGCCTTGTGATTACACCTCATTTAATAAACAAGGATGACACTTCACCAACGCTCCGTTTACCGTCCCATTACTACAAACCGTGACAGAATGATCCACCACCCAGGGACGCAACGGGGATTAACATTGGGAGATATCCTCCACAGTATGGGGAAGATCACCGAGGGGGAATACTCCCATTATCGTTCGGTGGAGGAGGGCTGGTGTCCGGAGCAGAGGCGCCGAAGAGGGAAAGCTCGACGGGCCAAAAAGGCGAAGGACCAGCCTGGAGCCCAGAAGAACCCCCAAACTGTTTTTTGGGGGGGGCTATGGGGGTGGTCGGGGATCGATGGAAAAGAACCCCAACCACTGCACTCGTGGGGGTTCCAGGAGGAGACCCTACTGCCATGGGCGCAGGAGTACAGAGAGGAGTCGGAGGAAGACGACGATGTGCTGCTGTTCCCTCACCTGTGGGGGTTCCCGGAGGAACCCTCACAGAAGGGGGATTGGCGGTGGAGAGAGGATGACAGGAACAGTCATCCTCACGGAGGAGACCGACTCAGCGCACCACACTATCTGTGCGAACAGCCCGGTACGGCCCGTACCTGCTCCTCGCATCAAACCAAAGGTGCGTTTCCGCAGCCCGGAGCCTACAGCGAAGGTCCGCAGCCCGGAACCTCCAACGAAGGTCCGCAGCCCGGAGCCTCCAGCAAAGGCCCGCAGCCCGGAGCCTCCAGCGAAGGCCCGGAGCCTCCAGCGAAGGCCCGGAGCCTCCAGCGAAGGCCCGGAGCCTCCAGCGAAGGCCCGGAGCCTCCAGCGAAGGCCCAGAGCCTCCAGCGAAGGCCCGCAACCCGGAGCCTCCAGCGAAGGCCCGCAACCCGGAGCCTCCAGCGAAGGCCCGCAGCCCGGAGCCTCCAGCGAAGGTCCGCAGCCCGGAGCCTCCAGCGAAGGTCCGGAGCCTCCAGAGAAGGTCCGCAGCCCGGAGCCTCCAGAGAAGGTCCGCAACCCTGAGCCTACAGAGAAGGTCCGCAACCCTGAGCCTACAGAGAAGGTCCGCAACCCTGAGCCTACAGCGAAGGTCCGCAACCCTGAGCCTGCAGCGAAGGTCAGTGTCACAATTATTTATATCCCAATGTTCTAAATGAACTCTTCATAACTGTATCTGTACCCTGAAGGTTGTAAACCACAGTTTCAATCAATACAGAGAGAGCCTCAGCTTGCAAGTAGTAAGTCTTTATTCATGAGAATTCTCCAGAAAGAAACAATAAATAGCTTTTTATACCACCCAGTCACATTAAAGCCCCCACCCTGTTTTATGGCCTGCAAGTTCTCAGGGTCTGCCTTCAAAGACACTGTCCTGTTATCTCAGGTCACTCCCCTCAAAGACATCCCTCAGTTGCTGTCTTTATCAGTCAGCAACCCGGAACCTCCAGCGAAGGTCGTCTGCTCCAGCCCAGTGCCAGAGCAGTCCGCTCCACCGGTGCCCAGTCCGGGGCCGGTCGTCTGCTTCACTCCAGTGCCAGAGCAGTCCGCTCCACCGGTGCCGAGTCCGGGGCCGGCCGTCTGCTTCACTCCAGTGCCAGAGCAGTCCGCTCCACCGGGGCCCAGTCCGGGGCTGGTCGTCTGCTTCACTCCAGTGCCAGAGCAGTCCGCTCCGCCGGTGCCGAGTCCGGGGCCGGCCGTCTGCTTCACTCCAGTGCCAGAGCAGTCCGCTCCATCGGTGCCCAGTCCGAGGCCGGTCGTCTGCTTCACTCCAGTGCAAGAGCAGTCCGCTCCACCGGGGCCGAGTCCGGGTCCGGTCATCTGCCCCGCCCCCATGCCGGAGCAGTCCGCTCCACAGGGGTCCGAGCCAGGGAAAGACATCAGCCCCTCTCCAGGGTCGTGGGCTCCCACACCAGGGTCCAGACAGGACTTGGTGCTTCGCGGGAGTACTGAGGGGGTAATCATCGCGCCGGGGACCGGGCGTACAACGGTGAAGCAGGAGGGGAGCAGCCTTCACGCTTTACGTCACAAGCCTCCACCATCAACCGCCCCAGTACTCCGCCCGTTCCCCTCCCAGACTTGTAAAAAAAATTTGGGGAAAGGGGGGAATATTTGCTTTGTTTGTTTATCCTCTCCTGTTTATTTTATGCCTTGTGATTACACCTCATTTAATAAACAAGGATGACACTTCACCAACGCTCCGTTTACCGTCCCATTAATAAAAACCGTGACAAATAGTAGAGAGAATTATTTATTTGAGCTTTTATTTCTTTCATCACATTCCCAGTGGGTCAGAAGTTTACATACACTCAATTAGTATTTGGTAGCATTGCCTTTAAATTGTTTAACTTGGGTCAAACGTTTCGGGTAGCCTTCCACAAGCTTCCCACAGTGAATTGGGTGGATTTTGGCCAACAGTGAATTGGGTGGATTTTGGCCAATGCCTCCTGACAGAACTGGTGTAACTGAGTCAGGTTTGTAGGCCTCCTTCCTCGCACACACTTTTTCAGTTCTGCCCACAAATCTTCTATATGATTGAGGTCAGGGCTTTGTGATGGCCACTCCAATACCTTGACTTTGTTGTCGTTAAGCCATTTTGCCACAACTTTGAAAGTATGCTTGGGGTCATTGTTCATTTGGAAGACCCATTTGCGACCAAGCTTTAACTTCATGGCTGATGTCTTGATGTTGCTTCAATATATCCACATAATTTTCCTTCCTCATGATGCCATCTCTTTTGTGAAATGCACCAGTCCCTCCTGCAGCAAAGCAATCCCACAACATGATGCTGCCACCCCCGTGCTTCACGGTTGGGATGGTATTCTTCAGCTTGCAAGCCTCCACCTTTTTCCTCCAAACATAACGATGGTCATTATGGCCAAACAGTTCTATTTTTGTTTCATCAGACCAGAGGACATTTCTCCAAAAAGTACGATCTTTGTCCCCATGTGCAGTTGCAAACCGTAGTCTGGCTTTTTTATGGCAGTTTAGGAGCAGTGGCTTCTTCCTTGCTGAGCGGCCTCTCAGGTTATGTCGATATAGAACTTGTTTTACTGTGGATATAGATACTTTTGTACCCGTTTCCTCCAGCATCTCACAAGGTCCTTTGCTGTTGTTCTGGGTGATGAAAGCACCAAAGTACTTTCATCTCTAGGAGACAGAATGCGTCTCCTACCTGAGCGGTATGACAGCTGCGTGGTCCCATGGTGTTTATACTGGCGTACTATTGTTTGTACAGATGAATGTGGTACCTTCAGGCATTTGGAAATTGCTCCCAAGGATGAACCAGACTTGTGGAGGTCTACAATTCTTTTTCTGAGGTCTTGGCTGATGTATTTTGATTTTCCCATGATGTCAAGCAAAGAGGCACTGAGTTTGAAGGTAGGCCTTGAAATGTATCCACAGGTACACCTCCAATTGACTCAGATGACGTCAATTAGCCTATCAGAAGCTTGTAAAGCCATGACATCATTTTCTGGATTTTTCCAAGATGTTTAAAGGCACATTCAACTTAGTTTATGTAAACTTCTGACCCACTGGAATTGTGATATAGTGAAATAATCTGTCTGTAAACAATTGTTTGAAGAATTACTTGTGTCATGCACAAAGTAGATGTCCTAACCCACTTGCCAAAACTATAGTTTGTTAACATGAAATCTGTGGAGTGGTTGAAAAATGAGTTTTAATGACTTCAACCTAAGTGTATGTAAACTTCCGACATCAACTGTACATCATTCATGTTTGGACGCGTCTCCTGTCGGATGCCATTGTTGCTCTGCCTTAGTTTGAAGATGTAATCCGGAGACAAGTGTTTTCTCAATTTCCTTAGCTTTCATACTCGAATTCCACTGATTTCAAAAGTCAGTCCTGCAGAAAGTGGATAGCAACACTTACGCCGTTTTAATACACAATACATTTTTTTTTAAGCCGGGTTAGACAGGATTACATTGACATACTAACCAGCTCAAATATACAGAAGCATGCTATATGGCAGACCAATCCAATCTTTCGGCATTTACAGCCCACTCATTATCTCAGTCAATCATGGTTAGCGGGAAGGTTGCTGTCTTTTTCTTTGGCTAAACCAACTAGGGTCGTAATGTAACCATTTTATTCTTATTTACAGATGGCATACGTGTTTGCTATTAAGGCACATGGAAGTACGCATTTTTGAGAAGGCATTACTGCAAAAAAACGCATTTCAATTGAAAAAAAAAAGTTTACGTTCAAACGGCTCTCCTATGAAGTAGTGACCTGCGACATACGCCTAGTTTCCTGAAACGAGTCACAAATATTATTCTACTGTTTTCTACTGCCAAGTTTACACCTTCACTATTTAAAAATTTTGTCCAGGAAGTTGTCTCAAAGGGATTGAATTTGTTGTTGCCTAATTGTTTTTTGGTAGGTTTCCATACCTCTTTCCTTCCATCTATAGCATTTCTTAAAATTATTAACTTCCTTTGGCTTTGATGCCTCATGATTGATTCAAGTAGACTGATTTTGCTGTGATCTGATAGGGGTGTCAGTGGGCTGACTGTGAATGCTCTGAGAGACTCTGGGTTGAGGTCAGTGATAAAGTAGTCTACAGTACTACTGCCAAGAGAGAGCTATAGGTGTACCTACCGTAGGAGTCCCCTCGAAGCCTACCATTGACTATAAACTGTACATACCCAGCGTGCAACAAAGCTGCAGGAGTTGTGACCCGTTTTTGTTAGTTATGTTGTCGTAGTTGTGCCTAGGGGGGCATATGGGGCAGGGATTGCTGTCACCTCCAGGTCGGTGTTTGTCCCCTGCTGAGGGTGTCAGGTTCTTGTCCAGTTCTGGTGTTTAGGTCGTCACAAACTAGTACATGTCCCTGGAATTGGAAATTATTGATTTCCCCCTCCAGGATGGAGAAGCTGTCTTCATTAAAGTATGGGATTCTAGTGGGGGGATATAGGTAGCACACAGGAGGATATTTTTCTTTGTTGAGATAATTTCCTTTTGAATTTCTAGCCAAAATGTTCCTGTTTTGATGAATTTAATAGACTGAGTAAGGTTTGCTCAATACCAAATTAGTATAGCCCCTAAGTCACTTCCCTGTTTACATTTTAGTCATTTAGCAGGTGCTCTTATCCAGAGCGACTTACAGTTAGTGCATACACATTAATACTTTTTTCATAGTATTAATGAAAAAGGTAACAGAGAGCTGGTAGTCCCATCCACCAATCTACCAGGTGTGAAACAGTAGTCCAGTGTAGCTCAGATGGTAGAGCATGGTGCTTGCAATGCCAGGGTTGTGGGTTCGTTTCCCATGGGCGAACATGAGGGGCATAGGTCTGATCTGAGGGGGCCTATATGGGCTGTGGGCATGGTTGGTTTGGGGGGATATTGATTGGTTTGGTTGGGGTGGATGTTGCTGGTGGTGCTGTGGTCTGGATGTAAGTCCTCTCGGCATGGGTCCTCTATGTGTAGGTACTGGGTGTCTGTTGATCGGTCACTCCTATATGAGGTGTTGGGGTTGAGGGCGATGTCCTTTAGGGTCCAGCTGAAACTGTTTGGGGTTTCCCTGTACCAATACTGTTCCAGACTTGTACAGGTTGACATGGGCTGACTCAGAGTCCTAGTTGTCTAGTTTCCTGCGCCATGCTAGGGGATCAGTGAAATGTGGAAGATTAAGTTGCTTACGTTCCCATTTTTGTAGCAGTCAGCAAAAAGAGTCTCGATTGTCCATGAAGAGCTTATTTTTGTACTCTTTCCGTGCCTTCTAATTTTTTTACATCCAGGGGGAACTGCATTGAGGGAGGGGGCTTGAAATGCCTCTGCATTTGGGTGGCGGAGGCTGTGAAATTCTCCTGTCATTGTTGGGCTCAAGGGCTTTGACACCTCTCACTTCACACCTCAGTGCTAATTGAAGTTGCAGCCGGATCTGTTCTGTCCTAGCAAGCTAGAGAGGGGTGATTTGTCTGGCCTGACTCCATTCTATGAGTCTGTTATGCAGGCTTAGAGAGTTTGACATGTCCCATCAGGCTGGCACGCCACCAGGGAAGTGGCTTTTTGAAGAGCCTCTGTTTTTTAACACTGTCATCCAGTCCCGTGCTATGGGTTCAGCCAGCCTACGTTTATGCCCGTTAGCTGTGGGTTGTACCAAGCTGGGTAATCTGATGCGGAGCAGGAGCAGATAGTTGGAGGAGCTGGGAGAAAAAGCAGGGATCCAATCATTTCGCCTACTGAGAAAGGTCGTAGCTGAGGTCTGCAATTCCTTGCCAGTACTTCATCGGCATTATGTGACTGATACTTCCAACTCTGATCTGTGGACAGAGGGTCTGGACTATGTGTTCCCTGTGCTGAATGTTAGTGCTTTGGCGGGGGCATTGGAGGAGGGATGATGCTTTCCTTCGATACCCCAGAGCTGGGGGAGTTCAAGGTGGTAGGAAAGAAGGCCATGTACACAATATGTGTAAAAGTGTCCTGTGCTTCTTCCCTGGAAGGGGTAAAATTGACAAGGTGTGTTTGGTCCAGCCACCTCCCCAAAAGGCTGTTGACGGTCTGTATATAAACTGCCTATTGATAAACCTCCAATGGAGGATAATACATGGAGCTATGCAGGGTGTCCATTCTGTGAGTCTGAAACTCTGACACATCTGTTTTTACAGTGTCCCAGGTTGGTCGGGATGATTGACCTGATCACTAGATGGTTCTCAGCTCTGGGAGACTTTTTATATTTGGACCAAAGTACAGGTTTAGTCGAAGGGGTGTAGTTCTCTTACTTAACTTTGTGTCAGGGGCAGCTAAATTAGCAATTTGGAAGACACAAAAGAACAGTATTCGGGGACAGGGGTCTGTGGACGTGGTGGGCATGCTGGAGGGGATGTTTGCAGCGAGATTTTGCCTATTACAAACGGGTTAATAGCATTGGGCTGTTTATGGGGTATTCAGAGGTTGTTGTGTTTAGTTACTTCGGAGGAAGATTTGGTGTTGTGTTTTTAATTGATGTTTTAATTTCTGTTTGTCTGAGTGTTTGTGTTGTGGGTTCCAAAACTCTCTCTCTTGCTCTCTCTCTCAGAAACATACACAGCAGGGGGATGGTCAGAGAGATAGAGAGAGAAAAAAGGGGGAGGATAACAGACAAAAAACTAATGTTCTTTCATTTCTGTGTGTCTGTGGATGCAAATATCAGTATGTCCAGTGGTTAAAAGTGAAAAAGTCTGATCACTTTGAAGACGAAGACTCCCATGTTGACTAACATGGTTCCTTGTTAAAGAGCATAGGTAGTTGTGGGCATATTCAACTTAAGACATACAACGGTCACTGGGGGGCGTAGCCTACCTGTGATGTTGATAGGGATGAAATCAGTGGACACTGCCTGAGCCTGCATCCTCATCTTCTCCTCAGGGGTGGGGAAGAGCGGGCCCTTGTAGCGCAGCTGTCTGTCACACTCATCTATCCCCTCCTGTTCCTGTGGGGTCTGGGGTGTCATGGAGAGCAGGGAGTTGTGATCCTGCTCTGACGAGGCCGTGGACTGGAGGAGAGGAGACAGAGGTATGATAGAGAAGTTAGCGTTAGGAGAGGTCAGAAGAGAGGGGTGCACAGCAATGAAGGAGGATACGGAGGAAAGGGGGGTAGAGAGGAAGGGAGATAAAATAGAGAGGTGGGAAGGAGAGGGAAAGAGGTGAGTTGAGAGTTCAGCTTCAGACTGAGCCCGTAGGTGGAGGGAGGGAGTGTGTGTGTGTGTGTGTGTGTGTGTGTGTGTGTGTGTGTGTGTGTGTGTGCGTGTGTGTGTGTTGCACCTGCCCCCACTGGGTCTGCCCTCCTTTGTATAAACTCTTGAAACTTCTCCCAGCACTGTGGTCATGTGATAGAATAATTTGTATCTTAAAGTAATGACTAGAGTATTTCACCCTGAAGCTGTGAGAGATATGTGAAATGTATGAGAATCATGTGAGGGGAGGGGGGTTTTAGACAAAAAACTGCAGTTAATGATTCCTTTGTAGGAATGAACGTGGTCAGTGGAAAAGTACTGGAATGTCTTGAAGGGAGTGAACTGAGATAACAGGAACTTGTGTGGGTATAAATAGAGGGCCCCTCATGGGAGGGGTCAGAGCGTTCTCTATGAATAAAGACTGACCATTTGCAAAACTGGGGCTCTCTCTGTATTATTTAAACAAACTGAAGAATTTACAACCTTCAGGATACAGATAGAGTTAAAAAGTTCATTTAGAACATTGGGATAGAAATTCTCGTGACAATTTGGTCCTTCGAGCGGATTCTCAATACCTGTTGCTGTCGTCCCAGGGACACACCGAAACCGTGCACGGGAGGATTTTAAATCCGTAATAACAAAGACCTGACCTCTGAAATTGAGGGTTATTTCAGGCCGGTGGGAAACTGGACGCGACAGTCAAACAGTGACGAGATCCAACCAACATTTAGTCCCAGCTGCAAGGATACGGTCAGTAATTTTTATTCATACGGATTTGGGGGAATAATACCTGTATGATTGCATTAAATGAAGGGTTTTGATGTGATCTAGGTGTTAAACTATTCCATATCCACTAAGGGGCTGTCCATCCTGGTGACCTATCTTTAGAATTTTATGTGGAGAAAAGTTTTAAAGGCAACGAAGTATTCCATGCAATTGGAAGATAGGAATTGGGTTTGGAGCCAAAACGGAACGGGGTCCGAAAAGACTCCAGGTAGATTGAGGCCATTACCAATATAAACTACCCTATATCGAGGCGATCTGGGATCGTCAGTAGGAATACAGGAAGAAAGTGAACTTTCGTTTTTAGAAAACCACGCGCTAGTATTCCAGTAAAACATAGGACGAGGGTGAACTTTAATAGGTGAGGTGTCCTCTTTTACCACCATGGGAATTAAATCCTCAAAAACGGTCCCGGAAACTAACCAGGGAATGAGGGACATGGAGTCTAAGGATAGGAGGAACATTATTAGGATCCTCAGTGGAGGAAGGAAAATGGATTTGATGGGAGGTCAAATATGGAGTAATTGAAAACTAAGGTGTGCAGATACATAAAACTTGTGGAGATAATATAAGGAAACAGCAGGCAGAAGGGGTTAATAAGGAGGTGAGGTAACCTATTTAACATGAGAGGACGAAGGAAATAATTATCGATATGTGAGGTAGTGATACTAATCAGTCAAAAGTCATAAGAAACGGCACAATAATTTAATACATTATTTAACCCGTATACATGTGAGACCTAGTGATCTACTAAAAGTCATAAAATAATTATTCCAGATGAGGAGTGGATACTGTGAAGAATGTGCGTTTGAAAAGTTGATCTTGAAACCCCGCTGTGGGAGCGTTTATCCAAGTTAATGGTATTGTGAATTTAAGCCGTAGAATTGTGTTATTTGTGTTGTAACTGCAGTGTGAACCGGTATTGTAATAATGTAGTTTTATGTTGAAAGGACAGGACGATAAACTGACGAGTTTGTCCTGATTGTGTGTGGAACGGTAGGAACCAACATGTTCGGCCATTTAAACGTGGCATCGTTTGTCTCTGATTGTTGTATGTCTTGCAAGGAACTGTAAGTGAAACGTTTGTCTGCGTGGGAATAACTCATTGTGTTGATGTAGGTAAGCGAAGAGTTTGTCCCTGTGTGGGAATAACTAATTGAGTTGATAAGTATTGCTAGTAACGTTGATCAAGGGCTGGGTGTCGGATTGTTTTTTTCATATTCGGTAGGTCAACTTTAACTAACAACGGACACCAGGACAAAATGAATATAGGAATTTAGGAGTCTAGGTTGTGTAAGGGCTGATACATGTTTAGCTAATGAATATGTTAATCTACAACAAGAGTTATTAACTGAATGTATTGTGTGATCATAGATCTTTAGAACTGCTGTAGGTTTGGGTAGGGGGGAGCTATGTGGAAGGAATGTGCTAGCTGGGGGTTTCACGATAGAACAGTATTTTGTTGTAATATGA